>CM073577.1:110591723-111230625 GCA_037074715.1 Magnolia kwangsiensis | reverse complement strand
AAGGTATAATCCAATAAATAAAGTAGGTCCACAGCTCTAGAGGACCACACTAAGGGTCTGTTTGGGCGGTGGGATTAGAAGGGATTAGGCGGGTTGGGATTCATCTGGTTCTGTGCCAACTCCTTTTTGGTGAGAATGGAAAAACTTGGAATTACATTAAATGGATTTGCATTGGGTCCTGTGCTAATTTCATTCAATGTTAGCAAGTTGTGTAGGTCTCACCATGATGTGTGGGCTATATCCACACCGTTCGCACATTTATCGAGTTTATTTCAGAGCATTGGCCAAAAAATCAGATAAATCTAAAGCTCAAGTGGAACCCACCATAGAAAGCAATGGGATTGAATACTCACCATTGAAAACTTCTTTGGAGCCACATAACTTTTGGATCCACCTCATTTTTAGGTTCATGCCATAAAATGAGGTTACAAAATAAATGAACGGTTTAGATATAACACATGTGTGTTGTTCTTAGCATTTTCAAATGACGGTGGGTATATCCATTCAATATACCACCGTATTCTCAACAAAGCATGACATTAATCTTATCCCACGGCTATAGGGAATAATCCCTGCCATGGGTAATAATTATGTTTTTAAAATCCCACCTAATCCCTCCTATTCCCACCGCCTAAGAAGACCCTAAGGGTCAGTTCGGGGGGTCGGATTAGACGGTACTCGGTGGGACAGGATTCAAAAAACATCACTGATACATATGGCAGGGATTGTCCCCTGTTACCATGGGATTAAATTAATGCCATGCTTTGTTGGTAGCACGGTGGTATATTGAATGGATATACCCACCATCATTTAAAATTATTGAGAATAACACACATGTGTTATATCTAAAACGTTCATTTGTTTTGTAACCTCATTTTAATGCATGGGCCTAAAAATGAGGTAGATGCAAAACTTATGTGGCCCCAAAGAAGTTTTCAACTGTAAGTATTCAATCCTTGTTACTTTCTATGGTGGAGTCCACTTGAGCTTTAGATTTACCTGATTTTTTGGGCCATGCTCTAAAACAATCTCAATAAATGGGTGGACAGTGTGGATATAGCCCACACATCATGTTGGGACCTACCCAACTTCCCAAACATCGAGAGAAATTAGCACGAGAATCAATGCAATTCCATTTAATTTAACTCAAAGCTTTTCCGTTCATTCCAAACATGGATTGAAATTGGCCGAGGATCAGATGAATCCCATCCCACCTAATCCCTTCTAATTCCACCGCCCAAACTGACCCTAAAGAAGCGGCAGTGACAATGACACCCAGTATTGAAACCTTTCTGGGGCCACCGTGATGATTTTTTGGGTTACCATCTAACCTATTCATAAGGGATGAAGTGAAAAAACAAATAGCGGCTTAATCCGAGACTTCTCCTTCTCCTTAGAAGTTTTTAATGGTGCACGTTCAATCCCCACTTTATTGTCCTGGGGCAGTAGACTTGCTTACTTTTTAGGATCATATCTTGAAATGATATGAGAAAATTGATGAACCGCGTGGATAAAACACTTACATAACTGTGGGCCCCATAGAGCCCTGCCTAGACGGCTTACCGTCCCGGCGGGGGCAGGACTTCCGCGTCCTATATCAATACACACATTTGTTTGCCCGTGTTGTTGGAATGGGCAAATCATAGCAGCTGGGTCTAGTGGGAAGTGATTATAGAACCCCGATCAGAGGATATGCACATTGTCCTCGGTTTCTTGCTTCATACAACTGGCTTCCATGATCTTGCGATTGAGACCGTTCATCTGATAAGACTTGCCATGGGATGGGCCATATACAGAAATCCTCTCAGATTAGAAGATTGTACACATCCGATATTTGCCCATTTTAAAGTCAACTGTTGATTTTTTATTTGATTCAAATTAGAACTGTGTCATCAAGAAGATTTCCACCTACCGTGGGGCCCATTAGACCGACGATCTGGATCAGCGAACGTGTATCCCATTTTACAAGGACCCATGTGTAGAGTGCCAGTCCGTGGGGGGTGGCTAACGGTGAAATGTACTAACAAGCGAACCAAAAAAAAAAAAAAAAAAGTCCGTGGGCTTTTAGTGGATTTTAGTCAAGTGGACTATCAAATTCCACAAAGACCATGTCGCTTTTGTATCTTAGACAATGTCAAGTCACATATTTAAAGTCCGAATGACTAAAGCCACCACAGCTCAAAAAATAAATAAATAAAAGTGTAATTGGAGAATGAAAAAGACTTTGATACTCTGGCAGAATGTGATGGATGATACACAGGCTCCCAGAAATTACTTAAAATCTGTACATGGCATACAACTAGAGGTGTACACCAGTCCAACTGAGTTGAGCCCAAGCTCGACTCGGCTCGGCCGCTAGCTGACCCCCAACTCGAACGTGGCTCGGCTCGATCCTCGAGCTTGACTAGCTAGCTCAGCTCGGTTTGGTTAGCAGCTCGGCCAATTCAAGTCAAGTTTCAGCCAAGATCGAACTTATGCGGCATTTTCTCAAACACATTTGAGTGCACTTTTGATTTCTCATGGAATGCAAAGCATCGACATCAGTTTACATGTACTTAATCAAACACTTATTGGGTAACATAAAAATCAAGATATAATAATATTTGTTTCATATCCATACCTTCCTTGCCACCAGCTAACACTTCATTGAGTCATTTCATCAAACACTTACTGAGCAACATCAATATCAAAATAACTAAGCCACCAAACTGGTTCAATCCGAGTTCAATTCGAGTTGCGGTTCCAATCCGACTCCATCTCGGGCAAACTCGAACTTGGCTTGAAATTTTTTCGAGCTAAAAAAACAGCTTGACTAAGGCTGAACTAAGTTTCAAACCGAATCAAGCTTTTTCAAGTCGAGTCGAGCGAGCTAACCGAGCCAACTCAGTTCACGTACAGCTCTACATAGTCAAATCCTAATTATGGCTCTTGGTTAAGAAGTATTGAGCCAAAAATTACAGTATTAGGATTTGACTCAATACCTCCAGGATACAACGACTATGACCCGGTCCCAGCGGTGCACTCACTGTACACGGGCTCGAACCACTTGCAGTTTAATCCGAAAGTGCTGAGTTGACTCAGCAATGAACTCAGTAACAAAACCGTATCAAAGAGAGTTTTATAAGGCAGGAAATTTTTTCGTATGTTGAAACTGGAATCGGAAGTCTTTATATAGACTTCGAAATGGTGCATAAGCACCCTTTACAAAAGGTTAGGTCCGTTGGGTTTAAACCCAACAGGGGCGATCAACCGGAAGGGAAGCATCTCTCTGGTTTAAAAACGAAAAGGCGCAAGTGCGAGTACACTCTCGCACATACAGTCCTGCGAGTACCCATACACACACACCCACGCGAGTACACTTACACCGCACCCGCACCCGCACCCGCGCTCAGCCCAGCCCGTCCCGTCCCGTCCCGTCCCGTCCCGTCGCGTCGCGCACGCGGACGTCGACACGGACTCGGACTCGGCTCGGCTCGGCTCGGCACGGCACGGCTCGGCTCGGCGAGCGCGCGCGCGCGCGTGTGTGGTTAATGGCATAGATTAGAGCTATTGGCATAGCCCCCCCACAGGACCAAATTCACATGCCCCCTGAAAGGGGCTCAAGCCCTAGGCAAAAAGTCTATCATATAAACAAGAGAATTTCTCTTGTCAAATCCGATGTGGGACAAAACCAACACCTCAAAAACACAAAAATTTAAATGTGGAGGGAAAACACCGAAATTTGAAAATTCAAATTTTTAATATTATTTTAAAACAAATACAACAATCCCCCACATGTTTTAAAATAAAATGCTTTCGGATTAAAGCGAAATAGTTGTGCAATGGTGCCGGTGTCACCATAGACTTGAACCGACATTAGAGTAAGCAAGACAGGTCTACAGGAATCAGGTGACACCATAGTCTTGAACCTGAATCCTTTTAACGTAGATCGCAAGTACATGCCACTCACACAACTCTTCCTCTGCAAGTGATTCTGTGGTTCGGTGCGTTTCGGCCATACACCATTACCTGGATTTCATGAGTGCTCTAGAGAATTCGCCTAGATTCTCATAGGAAGCGGCCTCCACCTCCACACCCATATAGGTGAATTCCATCAAGTGTATGCAGCAACTGTATACACCACCAAATATATGGCTATGGATCCATTAAGAGTTCTAAAAACTCATCCTTCTGCGTTGCTGCTCGCACTGTACACCATAGAAGGGGCTCATATAACTCAGTGCAATCGTCTACCTCGTGTCTTGTTGTTTACCCATTGAACCTATCTCATGGGATCTCCACTTGTATAGGTGGGGTTACCGACACTGGCAGCTCATATATTAGGCTCAGCCCCATTCCCTTCGATGTATCATTGACTAACTTTTTGGATAGTCCTTTAGTCAGAGGATCTGCTAGATTCTTTTCTGACCTCACAAAGTCAATAGATATGACTCCATCACGCAACATATGTTTCACTATGTTGTGTCTGAGTCTAATATGCCTGTTTTTTCCATTATATATTTTACTTTTTTCTTTCGCTATAGCTGCTTAACAGTCACAATGAATAGATACGACCGATACAGGCTTTGGCCACAATGGTATATCAGCTAAGAGATTTCTAAGCCATTCAGCTTCTGATCCAGCCTTTTCTAAGGCAATAAACTCGGATTCCATAGTCGACCGTGCAATACATGTCTGCTTGGTGGACTTCCAAGAGACTGCTCTTCCACCCAAAGTGAAGACATATCCACTAGTGGATTTTGTCTCATCTGAATCACTGATCCAGTTAGCATCACTATATCCTTCTAATACAGTAGGATAACCATTATAATGTAAACCATATGTCATATTACCTTTTAGGTATCGTAAAATTCTAGACAATGCATTCCAATGTTCTTTTCCAGGGTTATGTGTATATCTACTTAGCCTTCCTACTGCAAAAGCTATGTCAGGTCTAGTGCAGTTTGTTAGATACATGAGACTACCAATTATTCTGGAATATTCTAATTGAGACACACTATTTTCTGTATTCTTCATGAGAGTCACACTATAATCATAAGGAGTACTGACAGGTAAACAGTCAAAATGGTTAAACTTTCTCAATATCTTCTCAATGTAATGAGATTGTGATAATATAATAACACCATTTTTCCTGGTTACTTCAATACCCAATATTATACTTGCCTCTCCTAAGTCTTTCATGTCAAACTTAGATGACAAGAATTTCTTAGTTGCATTAACTAATTTAATATTAGTTTCAAAAATAAGCATGTCATCAACATAAAGACATATGATAACATAATCATTTTCAGAAATTTTACTATATACACATCTATCTACATCATTTATATGATAACCATTTGATTTTAAAACACCATCAAATTTTTCATGCCATTGTTTAGGAGCCTGTTTTAAACCATATAGTGATTTAATTAGTCTACATACTTTATTTTCTTTACCTAATATCTTATAACCCTCAGGTTGCTCCATATATATTTCTTCTTCTAAGTCTCCATTTAGGAAAGCAGTCTTAACATCCATCTGGTGTACCACTAGTTTATATATGGAGGCTATCGCTATTAAGACTCTAATAGTTGTAATCCTAGTTATAAGGGAATATGTATCAAAATAATCTATTCCTTCCTTTTGTTTAAAGCCTTTCGCTACCAACCTAGCCTTAAACTTATCGATAGTTCCATCTGGTTTTAGTTTCTTTCTAAACACTCATTTGCAGCCTATTGGTTTGTTACCAGGTGGTAGGTCTACAAGTTCCCAAGTATTATTAGATATAATAGATTCTAACTCATCATTTATTGCTTCCTTCCAAAAGGTTGCATCTGGAGAGTTAATAGCTTCTATATAAGTTGTAGGATCATCTTCTACTAAGAATGTGGAAAAACCATCTCCTAGGTTAGTTTCTTTTCTAACTCTAATACTTTTTCTTAGTTGTATCTCTTCTACTACTTTCTCGTAAGCATTTTTACTAGTAGACGCAATATCTGATTCATTAACTTTTTCTATTCTTATAGATTTAGATTTCATAGGGAATACGTTCTCAAAGAACTCTGCATCCCTAGCTTCTATAATTGTATTAGGATCTAGAATATTATCCTTAGTTTTTAAAACTAGAAACCTATATGCCGCACTGTTTTGTGCATACCCTATAAATACACAATCGGTCGTTTTAGGACCTAATTTTCTTTTCTTAATTTCAGGCAATCCTACTTTAGCAAGACACCCCCACACTTTAATATATTTATAACTAGGAATATGATTCTTCCAAAGTTCATATGGTGTTTGTTCAGAAGATTTAGATGGAATCCTGTTTAGGATATAACAAGCAGACAGAATTGCTTCTCCCCACATATTTGAGGGTAAGACTGAACTATTTAACATGGCATTCATCATTTCTTTTAGAGTTCTGTTCTTACGTTCTGCTATTCCATTTTGTTCTGGTGTATAAGGAGCTGTAGTTTCGTGAATTATTCCATTCTTTTCACATAATTCTCTAAATTGAGAAGATTCATATTCACCTCCTCTATCTGTTCTAAGTCTTTTAATTTTTATATTTAATTAATTTTCAACTTCAATTTTGTATTTAGAAAAAACATCTAAAGCTTCATCTTTGTTCCTTAATAGATATACTCTAGTGAACCTAGAGTAGTCATCTACAAAAGTTATATAATATCTTTTTCCTCCTCTAGACATGTGATTTCTAAAATCACCTAAATCACTATGTATCAACTCTAATAGAACAGATGATCTTTCTATTTGTTTAAAGGGTTTTCTAATAAATTTTGATTCTACACATGTTTCACATTTTTCAAACTCTTCATTAGATATATTAGGTAATAAACCTAATCTTTTCATTTTCTTTAAAGATGTCACATTCACATGACCTAATCTATTATGCCATAGATAAAAAGGTTCAACGATATAAACAGAACTAGATGTTTTCTTATTATCATTGGATACATTTACAATGAATAAACCATCGCTACAGTACCCCTTACCAACAAAGGTTCCATTTTTAGTCATTACAAGCTTATCTGAATCAAATACTAATTTGACACCAGCCTTATTGAGGAGCGAACCAGAGATCAAGTTTCTTCTAATGTCAGGCACATGGAGGACATCATTTAACATTAGAGTCTTTCCAGAAGTGAGTTTCAGAAGTACTTTCCCTTTCCCTACAACTGGATACGTTCTAGCATTTCCCATGAACACTTGTTCATCATCTCCTGATACTTGGTAGGAGGTAAACATGCCACGATCCTTGCACACGTGTCTAGTTGCACCAGTATCTAACACCCACTCCAAGTTGTTTACAAGGAAGACTTCTGACACCACAGCCACTACTATGTCAGACTCATTGCCTGTTTCTGTAAGATTAGCTTGCGGCTTATCTTTATTTTTCTTAAGCCTGCAGGTTTTAACATGATGCCCAGGCTTTCCACAGTTGTAGCAGTTTCCCTTTTTCTTGAATTGATTGTTTGCATTCTTCTTTTTGAGCCTGCATTCATTTGCATAATGTCCAGGTTTGCCACGGTTATGAAAGTTGCCCTTTTTCTTATTATTTGTCCGACTTGATTCCACAAGATTCGCTTTTGAATCTATCTCATTTTTATTTCCTTTTTGGTCCCTGATTCTATTGGCCTCCTCTATTCGTATGTGTACGATAGTGGTTTCCAAAGAAACACCGTTCTTCTTATGTTTCATTCTATTTTTATATTCTTTCCAGGAGGGCGGTAACTTTTCTATTAACGCTCCTGACAGAAACACCTCATCCAACTTAATTCCTTCTGTCGATAGTTCGTGAATTAGACTTTGAAAGTCGTGAATCTGATTTGTGACAGATTTATCGTCTGTCATTTCATAGTGAAGGAAATTAGCAATTGCATGTTTCTTAGCGCCTGCATCTTCTAATATGTATTTCTTTTCTAAAGCAATCCATATATCTTTAGCAGAGGCGTAAGAAGCATACACATCATATAATTCGTTGGATAAAGAGTTTAGAATATAATTTTTACAATTATTTTCATCTGTTACTTCATTTTGATTTGCTGGATCTATAGTAAATGATTCAGATAAAATGTATGAAACTTTCAGGGTGGTAAGAGCGAACATCAATTTCTGTTTCCACCGTTTAAAGGATTGTCCAGCGAACGGTTCGATTTTGGCTAACTCAGTAGAAGCATTTACTGTTACTGTAGCCATAGTCTATGTAATTCAACACAAAATTCGATTTCAAGATTGTTGGATAAAATGTTAAATTAAATAGACTATAAAAATCGAGAACCAAAAAAAAGGAAAATAAATTTAGAGAAAGAAAAACTTATTGAATTGAGTCGAGGCGTGACTGAGTCACTCGGCTTGAAATCGAATTTGCTCCCCTTGGACAGCGTCCCAAGTGCAACAGGTTTCCAGAGCAATCGACCTCCAGGATACAACGACTATGACCCGGTCCCAGCGGTGCACTCACTGTACACGGGCTCGAACCACTTGCAGTTTAATCCGAAAGTGCTGAGTTGACTCAGCAATGAACTCAGTAACAAAACCGTATCAAAGAGAGTTTTATAAGGCAGGAAATTTCTTCGTATGTTGAAACTGGAATCGGAAGTCTTTATATAGACTTCGAAATGGTGCATAAGCACCCTTTACAAAAGGTTAGGTCCGTTGGGTTTAAACCCAACAGGGGCGACCAACCGGAAGGGAAGCATCTCTCTGGTTTAAAAACGAAAAGGCGCAAGTGCGAGTACACTCTCGCACATACAGTCCTGCGAGTACCCATACACACACACCCATGCGAGTACACTTACACCGCACCCGCACCCGCACCCGCGCCCAGCCCAGCCCGTCCTGTCCCGTCGCGCACGCGGACGCGGACACGGACTCGGACTCGGCTCGGCTCGGCTCGGCTCGGCACGGCACGGCTCGGCTCGGCGAGTGCGCGCGCGCGTGTGTGGTTAATGGCATAGATTAGAGCTATTGGCATAGCCCCCCCACAGGACCAAATTCACATGCCCCCTGAAAGGGGCTCAAGCCCTAGGCAAAAAGTCTATCATATAAACAAGAGAATTTCTCTTGTCAAATCCGATGTGGGACAAAACCAACACCTCAAAAACACAAAAATTTAAATGTGGAGGGAAAACACCGAAATTTGAAAATTCAAATTTTTAATATTATTTTAAAACAAATACAACAGGGATTAGCCAGCAAAGAGGTTTTTCTATTTCCCTTGTCAATGCTAAAGTGCATTCTGTGTGGTGGGTCCCACTGCTGCTGATGGGGAGAGGTGAGGCTGCTGGCATGTCGTGGTGAATGACAAGGTGATGGATTGGAAAGCTTTGCAAAGTCTACACGTCTGCAGTATGCCGAAAATTTCAGCAGTCCTAAACGTTTTACAACTCTACTTTTGAATCTTTCCTTTGTTGTTAGCCTGTTTGGTGTCATTTAAAAATGAGTTCAACTCATTTTAATTAATAGTAATTATATATTACATATTGTTTGAAACCACAGTCCAATTATTATAGTTTTTGAGTTGTGGTCGCTCTATAGTAGGGTCCACCTAATGGATGGTCCAAACGAGCTGTGGCCCATATTATAGTTAGACCGTACTGATCTCTAGGGTGTTCAACTTTCATGGTGGGAGACTCTTTTGAACAAGTTGGATGCCATGCACTCGGTAAGGTGGGCTCACATGTGCCCCCCTTAGAATAAGCTTATTTCATGAGGACTTGGTGAGGGAGGACTTGGTCATCAATATTATTTTTAATTCATGAAAAACTTCTAAGATATAATTATGATTAAAACATATCCTGATTCATGTACCAAACAACCCTTAGTTTTCAAACCTCATTCTTAGAGTTGTACACGAGTCGAATGAGTTGAGCTTGGCATAGCTTGGCTTAGCTCAGTATAGACTCTTCACCCCGAGCCGATAAGCTGATTGAGTTTGAACCAATGAATAGTCAACCAAAACTCTAATCATAAGCCCTAACCCTAAAGGCTTAAACCCTAGGAACCCTAATCCAATCCTAAACTCGATCCAACTCAATCCAATTGACCTAACTCTAAACTCTAGGACCCTAAAATCCTAGAGCTTTGAGTCAACTCATCGAGTTAGCTCATGTTAACTCATCCGGCCAGCTTACCCAGTGTAAAAAACCCAGTCAACTCACCTAGTTAAGCCCAAAACTAAGCCCGAATCAAAGCCTAAAATCAAGCACAATCGGAGTACAATGCACAACCTTAATACAATATCATTCACAACAGAGCCTCCATACGAGCAGGGGAGGCGGCCTGCCGATGGAGGAGTCCCATGTGTGGATTGGCGAAAACCTGGTTGCCGCTAACCATGTGGCACTCTCCCTCTTTGGGTTGACATCCCTCAAATATGTGAAATACCCCTTTCACAGTCTCTAAATGTGAAGCCAGTGTATATTTACTCCTGTGCCCCTATTCTTTCTCAAATTTACCATTTTACCACCTTATCCAACCCATGAAATGATACTATGTGACAATCTCAAATCTAAACCATCCAACCATATTTTTCCCTCGACCATTTTTTACCCATGTACTTTACAGGAATTACAAGAAAACTGAGTTTGGGAGCTATAAATAGCCCCCTTCCCTTCTTATTTCAATCATACAATACATCCAATACATCCATTCTCATCAAGAAGCCTCCTCATCTCTTAGAGCCTTAGCCATCCATTCATTCCTCTAAGAGAGAGAGATAGAGAGAGAGTCCAGCCTTGGTCTACTCTAGCCTAACCAGAGCCCAAGCCTCTTGAGCTACTTAAGCCTTTATTTAAGCAACTCGATCTTACATTTGTGATACTACTATCTATCCTACCATTCAACTTCAAAAATTCTGAGTTAATTCTAAGCATTAGTATTGTGCAACAGTACTCATTCCCTTCTCAACCCCCTTACTCCTCAAATACACCATCACTGCATTACATTTAATCATTTTCTCGTATTTAATTGGTGAGTGTATGGTCTATGGCTTGCTAATATCATCGGAGCATTCCCACCAGAAATCCAGCTAGTTAGCTGTCATTTTTTCATAAGCATCGATATGACATCAAGCATTTCATACACACAGTTCCACAACACTTAACACTCGGTCAGTTCGAATGTATGCTCTACGGCCTGTAGATGTAATTGGATTTAGCCCATCAGAAATTTGGATTGATTAGTCATCAAATTATTGTATTCATCACATTTCATCTGTGTATGATAATTAATTTTATTCCTCATAAGTTAGTAAGATCTTGTGAAGTAGAGACCGTATGTTCGTACATGAAGAGTGGGTGCTTAACACCTTCCGTTTCTATAATTTTGGTCTCTTAGAATCTTTGTAATGCAAACTCAAGAGTCATCTTAGGACTAAGGACATTCAGATTCTCAATCCTAAGCATTTCTATAGGGTGTAACCGACTATAGATTCAAAATAATGGTTAGTGGTGACTCTGGTCAAACATAATACACTTCTAATAACAGCCTCCTAAGCTCTCAAGAGAGGCGACTTGCAGAAGCAAGTTGACCCCACAAAGGATCCAACGTCCACACTAGGCTAGCAGCTAACCCCATCTCAAACTCGGCTCGGCTCAGTCCTTGAGCTTGGCTATCCTACTCGACTCAGTTTGGTTAGCAACTTGGGCTAATTCGAACTGAGTTTAAGCTCGAGCTTTCAAGTCAAGTTTAAGTTTGTTCTTTCGAGCCATGGATAGAGTTCGATTGGGTTGCCATAGCCAGCACAGCCGTGTAAATATAATGAAAAATGGGAGAGGGTTCAATTATTTATTGGACGGACGGGTAGGATAGACATGAGCCGAACTCGTACTAGAGGATAGGATGATCGAACAGGGGCGAGTAGGGCAGTGGTGGACGGGCTTAAAAGTTGGACCAGAGGCTAGGACGGGCGGATGAGTGGCTCAGGCAGAGAGAGAGAGAGAGAGAGAGAGAGAGAGAGAGAGAGAGAGAGAGAGAGAGAGAGAGAGGTTGTCGGGTTGGGGTACTCGTTTGGCTGAAAGAAATAAAAAGGGGTATTTTTTTTTTTCTTTTTTCTTTTTATTTTTTTAAGTTTATATTTATATCAGTTGACCGAGTGAGCTGAGTCGGACTGATTCGAGCTAAGTTCGAGTTATGGACTTATCAGAGTTGAGTCAAAGCTTGGGCTAGCTAAGATTTAGCTTGAAAAATTTTTGACCTAAAAAATTCAGCTCGTTTCGTTCCTTTTCCAGTTTCGAGCTGAGTTGGGTCGAGCTTATCCGAGTTGATTCCAACGAGTTAACCACGTTAACTAGGTTTGTGTACAACTCTACTCATTCCTATCGATCAATTATTTATATATTTTTAGTTAATTTCTGGTTGGTTAAAAGGATTATACAGGTTGTTGGGGGTAATGACTTCTCACCGGAGAGGAGGTTGCATTGTGTATTTTCCTCTCAAAACTTGTGTCCGAGGACATTGACTATTTTGGAGCATCACTGTTTACTTCTAACCATCCACTTGATAGCCATCAATTGAATGTTTAGCAAATGGATGGTTAGATTGATTAATCAGTCTGGTTTTAGAGATGTGCTCAATCCAGATTTTTAATGGTGTAGATGGCCTTGCCAAGTGCCACAGGGATCCAATGTGAATGGTCGTAGATTTATTAAATTACAT
Source organism: Magnolia kwangsiensis (assembly GCA_037074715.1). Taxonomy (NCBI): domain Eukaryota; kingdom Viridiplantae; phylum Streptophyta; class Magnoliopsida; order Magnoliales; family Magnoliaceae; genus Magnolia; species Magnolia kwangsiensis. The sequence goes on along the minus strand of CM073577.1, from coordinate 111,217,968 downwards.
AAATACCTTTTCTCTGGCTCAAAATCCTTTCCACGTTCTTTCATCTGGGAAAATTTTTGTCCCATGAGATTGGCTAACTCCACATGCACCTATCACAATCCATTCCTTTGGTGCAACGCATATCCCAACTTAGCTAGTGTGCAGGACATGCGTAAGGTGGCCTTGACTGTGAAGTGAACATGCACAAAATCAGGGCTGTGCATTAATCAAGTGGGCCCCATATGTGTTGTTGAATATGGACTGTTGACATGTTTTTAAAACCGATGGTTCTGTTTGGGTACGTATGGCCCAGTTAATGAGTGAACCGACCTAGTTTTTGCATATGTCCATGTTCATGGTCACAGCCACCTCATGCAATTAGGGCTGTCAATGAGATGGGCTGGCTTATTGGGCTTTTTGAAATACTAGCCTCAAGGGCTGAGCCCAAGTGTTTAATTCAAGCCAGCCCATCAACTTTGCCTCAGCCAGTCTCAGCTCATCCTGTTTAGGGTTTCAAGGACATTTTTAACATATATCATGCATGATGGGCACACCTGCATCTTGCGAAAACGATGGGTGGCTGGCTCGAGCTTGGGCTATGCATAATTTCACAAGTGGCTTGGACCTGTTTGTTTTGGCCCATCACCGTCTGGTTTTTGGCGTAGGTGACCTCGCCTGGCCCAAAAGGCCAGTCCATTAATAGATCCATATGCAATACAGAGGTTTAATGTCTCACGTACTTGGCAAGCTTGACAGTTTGGCATGTCTGCCGCTTTTAGTTGGATGTGGGACTGGATAACTCTCTATACGATGGAAGAGTAAATCTCTGAAAAAAGATTGTGCATGGAGACAATCAATCAGTGCATATCCATGAAAAGGAAGCTGGCAGGAACCATGGCTGTTTGGGAGCTTTCCAAAGTATTTAAGTGGTAAATACTTTCCAAGTATATATATATATATATATATATATATATATATATATATATATATATATATATATATATATATATATATATATATATATAGGAGAAAGAAAAGGAAATAATATTTCTCATGAAACTAACTTTTTATTGTTTGTGAAGATATTTTCATGAGAATTAATACAAATCACTATTTCTCACTTTCTAGAAAAATCACAAAAACTACCACTCTCCTTGAGAAAATCATTTTGGAACACTTGAAAGAAAATGAATTTAACAAGAGTTAAACACACACACACACACATATATATATATATATATATATATATATATATATATATAATTGCCACATATTCCACTACTTATCTCTAATTGCCTCACATGTGTCACATGTTTAAATGTTCCCCCGTGTATCTTCTATTTTGTCACACATCTTGCAATGCACCACCAGTGCCACCCTCCATCCTTTATTTTGTCAGACATCTGGCGATGCACGACAAGTGCCTCGATCCATCTTTTATTTTATCACTCATCTCTTAATATGTCACATGTGCCATCATTCATCTTAACTCGGGCTACACGTACAAAACACCTTAAAATGTGCGACAAGTGTCAACTTTCCATTCTCCACCTTCTGTTGTATCACATGCTTGCCACCATCTATTTTCACTTGGGCCTCACACGTGCAAAGTACCTCGCATGTGCTGCATGTGCCAACTTTCCATTGTTCATTATCTTTTTTGTCATACATGTGCCACCATCCATCTTTTGCTTGCACCTCACATGTGCCATTGTCCATTTGCAATCGCTTTGTATATGCTACATGTGACAAAATGCCACATGTATCAATGTGCCTATATGCACATATGCCACCATCCACTTTTAAGTGCCTACATGTGTCAAATGTGCTAATGTGTTGCTTGTGTTACATTTTCCGCCATAAAACTACAAGCATCCCTTATGTGTCATGTGTGACATCACTAAGCTTAAGCACCCACAAGTGCCTTCATCCATTTCTAAGTATTTCATACATGCCACGTGTTAATCTAGCATATGTCAATAAATATTTCATTTTCTTTTTATTTGACCAAACAATGCAATGAGAAAAATGCCCCCCCTCCCTCATTTTTTTTTTTTTTTAAAAAAAAAGGAAAATCTCATTTAGATAGCGTTTGGATCATAAGTTACTTTAGATAAGCTACTTATACCATAAGTAGCTTATCCTGGTTTCTACATAATCAGCAGATAAGTATATCTAGCAAACAACATACTTATCATTTAAAAAGAAAAAAAGCATGTTTGGTTTCCAACATCATGACTAATTATCCTAAAAGTTTATTTGGTCTCCCTCACATTCACCGTCCATCATGTGGGGCCAAACTTTGATGTGGATCATTCATTGTGTGGGCCCCACCTATGTGCACATATGCCACCATCCACCTTTAAGTGCCTACATGTGTCAAATGTGCTAATGTGTTGCTTGTGTTACATTTTCCGCCATAAAACTTCAAGCATCCCTTATGTGTCATGTGTGACATCACTAAGCTTAAGCACCCACAAGTGCCTTCGTCCATTTCCAAGTATTTCATACATGCCACATGTTAATCTAGCATATGCCAATAAATACTTCATTTTCTTTTTATTTGACCAAACAATGCAATGGGAAAAATGCCCCCCCCCCATTTGACCAAAAACCAGACGGATTGTAAGTTACTTTAGATAAGCTACTTATACCATAAGTAGCTTATTCTAGTTTCTACATAATCAGCAGATAAGTATATCTAGCAAACAACATACTTATCATTTAAAAAGAAGAAAAGCATGTTTAGTTTCCAACATCATGACTAATTATCCTAAAAATTTATTTGGTCTCTCTCACATTCACCGTCCATCATGTGCAGCCAAACTTTGATGTGGATCATTCATTGTGTGGGCCCCACCTTTGATGTGGGCCATCCATTATGCAAGACCCACATTGGTTGTAGGTCATTCGTCATTAGAGGCCGACCTTTAATGTGTACAATTCATTAGGTAGGGCCCACCTTTGATGTTAGTCATCCATCGCATGGGGCCCAACATCAATGTTATTGTCCATTATATGGGGCCCATCTTCAATATCCACTGCCCATCATGTGGAGCCCACCTTTGATGTAGACCATCCATCATGTGGGCCCACCTCCAATGTGGGCCGTCCATTATGTAGGACTTGTCTTGGATATGGCCCACTCATCATTAGGCCGACCTTTGATGTGGACTGTCTATTATTAAGGGGACATGTTGATGTGGATCATCCATCATGTGGGGCCCACCATTATTAATTGCTCATCATGTGGAGCCCACCTTTGATGTGTGTTACCCATCATGTGGGTCCCACCTTCAATGTGGGTTGTCCCTTATGCAGGACTTGCCTTGGACGTGGGCCATTCATCATTTGGGCATACCTTTGATGTGAATTGTCCATCATGTGGGGCCCACTAAATCATCTACCCATTCATTCTATGATTTTCAAGTCTCACAAACTTACAAGGGGTTTATGGCCACAAGGAGCATGAGCATATTGGCTGTGTGTGTGTGTGTGTGTGTGTGTGTGGGGGGGGGGGGGGGGGGGGGGGGGGGGGGTGGAATGTTCCATGCGGTCGAGCTCATGGGAACTTCCCATGAGGTCGAGTTGTGTGTGCCCCATCATGATGCGTGTCAAACATCTACCCCATCAGTCAGATGCACCATTCCCTGGTGGGCCTAGGGCTTAAAATTCAAGTCAATCCGTGACTTTTGTGGGCTACACTACATATAAAAGTTGACACATGTTACCATCTATTAAAACATTCATGATCATTTGTTGGGCCCAAGAGATGTGGTTCACAATTCTAGCCCATCCATTATGTGTGTCCCACTTAGATGAGGGGTTAAACCAAGTTTCAGATGCATTCAAATTTTATGTGAGGCCTACTAAGTACTTTTATATGTTTTAGGCATGTCTTCACATGATTTTAAATGGTATGGCCTACCTCAGTTCCATATACAGCTGATTTTTGGGATATCCCATAATTTAAAGGGGACCCATCAAATGCATAGTGTTGATGTTCAACATGCATCACAGTGGGGCCCACACAACTCGATCTTATAGGAAGTTCCCATGAGCTCGACGACATAGAACCTTTTCCATATATATATATATATATATATAGCGGAACGCTCACCTGCGAACCAGTTCGTACGTACTACATACGAACTTTTTTGAGAACCCATCATAGGTGATGGGGATCCAAAATCTGAACCGTTCATGTGAAGCAGCACCTCGTGAAACCCCCCAAGCCGAAGTTTTACTTTGATCTAAAACGTGATGGGCCATGAAAAATGAAAACAGCTTCCTCCCTTGATTTGCATTTCTCTTTGCTATGGCCCACCAGAACTTTAGATTGGGGTGAAAATTTGTCAAATGAGGTTTCATGGGATTTCGCATCACATGAACCGTTCAGATTAGATACCCATGGCATGTGTGCAAAGGTGCGCACATGCGTAGGTGCGCAGGGGAGCATGACTATATATATATATATATATATATATATATATATATATATATTATGTGTGTACACACACACATATAGTTCCCATAAGTCGAGCTGTGTGGGCCCCACCATGGTGTGTATCGAACATCTACTACATCAGCCAGGTGAATCATTCCATGCTGGGCCGTGGCCCTAAAAATCAAGTTAATCCATGGCTTGGGTGGGCCACACCACATACAACAGTTGAGACGGGTTACCCTCCCTTTAAAACATTCATAATCATTTATTGGGTCCAACAAGATGTGGTTCAAAAATTCAGACTATCCATTGTGTATCCCACTTGGATGAGGGATCATATCAAGTTTAAGCCAAATCCAAAACTCAGGTGAACCCCACCATGTGATTTTATATTTTTTTAGGCATGTTTACACATGGGTTTAGATGGTATGGCCCACATGAGTTCCATATGCGGAAGATTTTTGGGATATCCCATAACCTAAAGGGGATCCATCAAATGCACGGTATTGATGTTTGACACCCACCACGGTAGGGCCCACACAGGTCGTTCCCATGAGGCCCGTCACCAATAAAAATAAAAGAAATAAGTTACTTTTGAAAATTAAACAGTGATAAAAAATAATTGATAAAAAATAAATTGCTTTTTCTAAAAGTTTAATAACCAAACTAAATTATTAAAAAAATAATAATTACTTGTTAACTTATGTAAGTTAAAAAAGATACTTATTCGTGGTATCCAAACGTGCCCTTAATAACAACATAGAAATAAGGTTTTCTTTCCATGCTTTCGAAAGCCCTAATTAGAAATTTTCATTTCCATAGAAAACGTCTTCCAATGCATATATCAGTCCTCTTTCAGTAGTGGAAAACATGGTTCACCAATTCTACAATGGGTCTTTAGTGCTTGAGCACATTTCATTTCTACGGTTACGTGCACCTATTTGAGAATCAATCAATTCAACAAAGATTTCCCCAGCTATGGCAGTTAGCTAGGAATTTCTCTAAATTCAAATGTATAGAGCCATGTTTCATCATTTGGGAACTATGGTTGGTGAAGAACGTTATGAAATTGAAGGAAATAATTAGAAAAATGTATAGGTGGCTAACTGAGAAAAAAAGGATGCTGATGGGCAGTAGAAAATGAAAATGGATTGCATCCTGCCTCCACCTGGATGGACTCGGTTCATGGAGGTGATCTTCGGGGCACACCATGATGTATGGGTTTCATCGGTGCTGCACATCCATTTTTTCATATTATTTTAGGGTTCGAGACTCAAAATGAGACATATCCAATGCTCAAGTGGACCACACCATGGGAAGCAGCAGTGCTAATGACTCTCACCATTGAAACCTTCCTAAGTCTCACCCTAATCTTTATTTGCCATCCAACTTATTTATAAAGTCACGTGGACATGGATAAAAGGAAAACACAAATATCAGCTTGATCAAAACTGTAACTCTCAAAAAGTTTTTAATGGTAAATGTTCAATCCCCACTCCAAATGTATTGTCCCAGTTTTGGATTCACACCCTAAAATAATATGGCAAAATGGATGGACCGCATGGATAAACTCATACATCATGGTGGACCCATAAAGCCCTGCTTGGACTCAATCTGTTCAGGCTGGGGCAGGAGGCAAACCACTTACATAGAAAATGCGCAGCAGGAGCTGAAGTGGGCGACCATGGGTCTCAGCTAGGCTCAAGTGGCAGGCAATTGTTATGACATGAGATAGGATGGGGTGTAATTGCGCTAAGATTAATGTTGATGGATTTTTGAGAGGCTATCTAGGCAAAGGCAAAAGAGGTGGGGTGTATGTGAAAACTATGAGATTAAGCTGGTCATTGCATTTCAACATTGCTATTAGTAGGTATTGAGTACGTGTTGTGGTTTGATTTCAAATTTGGTTATATGATTAGTGCAATTTGATTTGATACGAGACATTTTTTTCTATTGAATTTCTTTATCATTTATAGTCTTAAGTTGACTATCTGAATGCTTTTCAAGTTTTGACAGTTGCTATAATCATTTGATCACTGTTTGCTTTCCTTGCTAGTAAACCCGCCATCTATCCCAATAATTATTTCAGCATGATCACTTTTTGCTCTATCAATTTCTCTTAATAGATGACATGGCGCTGTTCGATAAACACCAACTATATAGTTATAAAATTTTCTCTGCATACCTATGAAGATCTTCAAATACACCCGCAGCTCCCAAATAATTAAATGCAACCTTCTCTAATTGATTCTTGTATGAATTGAGCTAAATAGTATCCAACATGAAAACAGAGGCGAGCATTGCAATGTATGAGTGAAATTGTGTAAAAATCTAGTTTAGCAAACATAGGCATAGAATGGGACTCTTTAAGGTGGTGGTGTAGAGCCTCAGAAGGGATGATCTCCTTTTTTTTTTTTTTTTTTTTTTACACACGCACACACACCACCACACACTCACGCCACACGCACACATACCCCCACACACGCACACCGTGGGATTTCACCACCATGGGTACTCGAACACTTGACCCGGTGTTGAAACTCCGAGGAGTCTACCACCCGTAAGAGTAAGGGATGATCTCCTTGGCATATAGGGAAATTCAAGAGAGAACTATTGGATCTCGGTCATTTCCTCAGGCACACATACAGAGAAAACAATTCAACGGCGGTGATTTATCCTTCTCACATGCGACGCTGATGTACAGATTATCCACGTCATCCAAATTGTGGGTGCGATTGTAGATGGAACATATGTGTATAATCATACCGATCAAGAATCCTAACCATCCAATTAATGGTTACAAAATTGATGAGTGGTCTAAATTCAAACCTAAAAATCTGATTCATTGTATTATCTTTTCGGTGCAATTCTCAGTTTGATTCCATCCACAAGCCGTTCGCCCATTTGGACGGCCTGGATTCCCAGTTTGAAAGGTCACCAACTTTTTTTAACTGGTGCAAAACTAACAAAGCTATCTATTCCATAATCAGTAGTTATAACAATGTGCTTGTTTAAAAATCAATTGTGGATGGCTTCCTCAGGCCTTTTATTAGCGTATGATCAATCAAACAATCTAAATTTGCAAAATCTTTTGTAGTGGAATGGTATGTGTTACGGGACAATATTTGGAAAAGATATGTTGTATTACTTTTCAGCCACACATAACCCATATTTATGATAGAAATGGAGGAGAAATAAAAATGAAAACATGCAGAAGAAGAAGATACGTTGAACTGGATTGGATAAGATCATATCATATGAATGAGCTGAAATGGATAAGGTCATATAACACGGATGAGCTGAAATGGATAAGCTCAATCTGTCTTGTCAGTCTCATTCCGTCAACACTCCTCTTCAAGCTGGGTCTGAAGATATTTGAAAGGCCAAGCTTGGAAGTGATTGCGTCATGCCGGTCACGTGAAAGAGGTTTCGTGAAAACACCTGTTAGTTGGTCACTAGTGCGAACATGTGGAGTTACAATTTTAAGGGACTGAATTTTCTCTCGAATAAAATGACAATCCACCTCAATATGCTTTGTGCGCTCATGGAAGATCGGATTGCTATAAATGTGAATGGCAGCTTGATTATCACACATCATCTGCATAGGTATAGATGGAGAAAAGCCAAGCTCGATCAGGAATTTCTTTAGCCAAAGTAACTCACAAGTGGTATGAGCCATAGACCTGCATTCGACCTCAGCACTGGATCGAGCAAGAACCGGCTGTTTCTTACTTTTCCAAGTAATCAAATTTCCCCCCACAAACGAACAATAACCGATTGTAGATTTTCGGTCATCTTTGGCACCGGCCTAGTCTGCATCATAAAAATTGGAAATAGACTAGTGTTTATGTTTGGAATAAAGAAGGCCCTTACCAGGAGAGCCTTTGAGATAACAGAGAATGTAAGACCCGTATCCTAGTCCGTATTGTTCCGTTAACTCCCGTGATCCTTCGCGGTAAATTTCGGTAACCTGCGACCTATGATCGACATTTGCGCACGACCATAAGTCGTATCCCGTACATTTGAGTCAGCGTAATCCGAGACTTGTACCATTGCGACCGCACAGTCGCCGCGGTTCCAACGCCGTGACTCGCTCACCGATACGATACCCTAGCAGGGAGATGCAAACCTGCGTTCAGTTCGAGGTAAACACTGCGTGTTGTAAATCCCAAGAGAATCTCTGCAACATGTCCCATCCATCCCATCAATCAATCCCATCAATCACTTCATGTTAACTACAAAGCAACCCATGCTTTCTCTCTTCAAAGTCAACTCTTTCTCACCCTCTCTCTTACACCACCTTACATGTCAAGTACCACATCCATCACTCACCTCACCCTTTCACCCATCACACCCATCCCTCATCTCTCTTACAACTCTCTCTCTCTTTCTCATTTCTCATCTCAACTCCCAATTAGTAAGAGCATCACACGTCCAAGCCATTTTCAAGAGAGAAAGTGTGTTGTGTAGCCCACCTTCCCATCCCAAAAGCTCTCATCCTAGCCACCCATTTGTCATCTCCACTATCAAAGTGAAGCTCTAGGAGACCGGCTTTCCAACGGACTGAGAAGATCAATAGGTGGGGTGCTTCTATAGGGTAGTTTTCTTGTTTTAAGATGGGCCAAGTGAGGCCTACCAATCGACGGTATGGATCTCACTTTGGACCCTAAGCTGTGGCCGATGGCCCACCTTGATCTTTATGATCATTCCATGATGGGACCATTCTCCATGGACCCCATCATGATGTTTATTTTGTATATTGACAAGGGGTCACATAGACCTTCTATTTCGGTGGAGAAAGGATCTCCACCGTTGATCTTTAATTTGGTGGTCCCACATGCAATGAGACCCACTTGATGTATGATTGGATGCTTGAAACGGAGGGCCTATAGTGCCGGGGTCCCACTCTCCTTCTCTCTCTTTCTCCTTCTCTTTTTCATTGCTTTCTTTGTGTGTTGATGTGGCGTGTGGCCCACTTGAACAGGCCCCACCATGAAGTACTTTACCCAAGCCGTCTAAGGGTGGGGCCCACTCTATATGTGTTCTAGCCACACCATCCATCATTTGGTAGCCCACATAAGCAGGGCCCACCTCAATGCTCGTGCGCACCCAAATCGTCCAGTGTCCCTTGGACGCTGGACGTCAAAAGGAAAACACAAATATTAGCTTATTTCAAGGCATTGGGGTGGCCCACTCATAGACGCCCCACATTGATGTATGTTTATAATCCAAGCCGTCCATTCCATTCCCTGGCTTAATTTAGACGTTGAGCTGAAAAATAGACTCGATCGACCTTCTGGCGGGCCATAGCTTAGAAAACAATAGTTTTCACCCTTAAAATGTACCTTGATCTTTCTACACCCCAAAACATATTCAATATTGGGCTTGTTTAGCTTGTCTTGAGCTATGGGGGCCAATGAATGGGGTGGATTTGGTTGATGCGGGCCCCACGCCCGAAAAACCTTAGAATTTTTTTTTTTAAATTAAAATAAAAATAAAATAAAACAACAGCATGCTGCTGCTATTGTCATTGGCGCAGCAGGCCGCGCCAGTGGCGTTGGGGGGCAGACAGGCAGCAACCCACGGCTCCAGCCGTGGGCCCCACCTTGATGTTTATTCGCCATCCTACCCGTTGATCTGGTGAGTCCCCTCCTCAGGTGGGCCCCCTCCAAAAAATGAGATGCATCCAACGCTCAGGTGGCTCACATCATTAGAAATAGTGGGATTGAATGTCTACTCTTGAAACCCTTTTTGGGGTCCACAAAAGTTTTGGATCAAAATGAGATTTGTTTTTCCTCTTCATCCAGGTCTGTACGACCTTCTCAATAGATTGGATGGAAAACAAACATTATGGTGGGCCCCACGTGGAGCCCACAACGATGTATGTATTTTATGAGCACCGTCCACGGCCGTGGACGGTGGCAGCCACTGTGATGTATGTGTTTTATGGCCGTTCAGTTGCTGGACGGCCAGTAGGGCCCCACCCTTGGTGTCTGTGGTGGGCCATGTGTGCGGACCCCACCATGATGCATGTGTTGCATCCAAACTATCCATCCACTTTGTAAGCTCATTTTATGGCTTGAGATAAAAAAATGAGTCAGATCTAAGGTTTAGGTGGAGCCCACCATGACATGTGTTTCATTCATGTCAACCATCACGAGGTGGAGCCCACCATGATGTATGTATATCTTTGCCGTTCATTTGAGGTGGCCCATATTGATGTATTTGTGGCCGTTGTTGATGCCCACCTTGGCGATTATAGGGCCCAATTAGTGTGGCCCATTTAATATATGTAAGGCCATCTGATTAGGCTCGCCTTGATGTATTTGTGGCCTGCTGTTGAGGCCCACCTTGATATGACTGTAAGACCCATGGGTTGAGGCCCATTGAGATGTATTACGGCCCATGGGTTAAGGCCTATTGTAATGTATTAAGGCCCATGAAATTAGGCCCATTTTGATGTATTCTAAGGCCCATGGGTCGAAGCCCATTGTGATGTATAAAGGCCCATGGGTTGAGACCCACTTGTGATGTGTATAGGGCCCGTGGGTTAAGACCCATTGTGATGTATAAAGGCCCGTGGGTTGAGACCCACTGTGGTGTGTATAGGGCCCATGGGTTGGGGCCTAACTTGATGTACTTGTGGCCCGTTGTTGAGGCCCACCTTGGCATTTATAAGGCCCATGGATTGAGGTCCATCTTGATTTAATTGTGGTCGTCCATTGAGGCCCACCTTGGTATGTGTATGAGACCCATTTTGATTTATTTGGGGCCGTTGTTGAGGCCCACCTTGATATGAACGTAAGGACCATTTGATGAGGCCCGATGTAATGTATTTGGGGCCCATGGGTTGAGGCCCATTGTAATGTATTTAGGGCCCAGGGGTTGAGGCCCATTGTAGTATATTTAGGGCCCATGGGTTGAGGCCCATTGAGATGTATTAGGGCCCGTGGGATGAGGCCCATTGTGATGTATTCTAAGGCCCATGGGATATGGCCCATTGCAATGTACATAAGGCCCATTGGTGGGGCCCACTTGGCCAACTTAAGGCCCATGTGATGCGGCCCATTTGATGTATCTAAGACCCATGGGTCGAGGCCCCATGAGATGTCCTTAAGGTCTATTGCAATGTGTGATTCTACTGTGGTTTATGAATGATGTTTATGGCGGGCTGTGCCTTGGGAGCATTGTTAGTTTGACGTCTACATTGTAAGAATAATGTTGGTTAAATGTCCACATTATAACTCTCCCTAGGGCCCATTTATAGGCCCATACTTGTTGTGTGTAGGCCATCAAGGCCCATCTTTGTTGTGAGGATAGTTTATCATCATATAAAATGCTTAGTATAACTCCATGATTCATGCCCATACGCATCATATGTATGCCTGATATGAGAAATGTTTGATCATAGCATACGCCATTGGGCAGACCATTTATGAGATTCCTTATGAGATGGAGTGCCCCACATTTTGCGCAATACGCGCAAGATTGTTGCATGACTGGTTAGTGTGACTTATACATCTCGCATATGTGTGACTTGATCATTGTACGCCCTAGTGACATTAGGGCAGTGGCCTCCACAGGCACATCGTGGATGACTAAATATGACATCAGAAATACTTGGTTATAGTACTGTGGGCACTTAGAATGTCCTTGGGTGAAAGTCCCAGAACCTCGGAGGCCAGGAGTAGCCCCAACGTCTAGACCAAGTAGAACATGAGCGTCCGAGTGCCGAATACCAGTAGGCCTCATCTCCCACTGTGTCGTGGTCGGTTGAGAGGGGGTGTAGCTTTATTCGCCCGAGTGAGGGGGCTATAAGCTAGGCTGAGTATGACCAGCTCGTAAATGGGTCCGCTATCGACGAGCCAGGTAGGTATTGGCAGACTACTGGTCAGGCGGATAGTGAGGTCTATTCCACTTGCTTGACTGTGCTGCTAGGGAGGAGGCAGTCAGTGCGAAGTGTATTAGACCCCGGTGATTTTCCCAGAGAGCAACTGTACTGATATGTGGACTGTAACGCCCGTGAAAAATCCGTACTTGGGCTCGAGTACCGATTTGACCCGAAATCGCGTAGGAATAATTTCCATGGAAATTAAACGTAAGTTAGCTAGCGCAACGCTAGAGTAGCTGGGAAATAGTCCCTGATCACTTTAAATACGTTCTGCAAGACCCAAATCGAGTAGAACAAACAACTCTACAATACTCTATAACCTCGGATCAAACTCTAAGCAGGTCTGTTCTCTGGACCATATTGAATTTTTGTATTGGATTTAGACCGCGCGTCGAAGGTCCGATACCTCCTACCTTAGACCGTTAGAACCGCCCAGCTGGACTTGACAATCATCTCGAAAATCAAGTCTAACCGATAATCACAGACTATTTCGTAGAACCCGGACTGAAGCGACCGCGAATGGGGACGAATTTGGAATTTCAAATTCAAATCTGGCACACGACTTGACGCGTCAGTATTAAGCGTTCTGACCGTCAGAATTCATCCAGATTACACCCTCGGATCAGGAAAAATTTCTATTTATTATCATGAGACTTTCAGCCCTGATCTATGTGCGGTGACCGCTGAACTGAAACTGGTCCGCCACGTGCGATCTGCGAACCCTGCCAGACTGAAAACTTAATACGAGGTACATCTGGTACCCATGAGCTTAAGTCTGATCGCAATCGACCTGGGGACCACCAGAAAGCAGTTTTTGGACCGAAACAACCCCGAAATGGATAGGCATCAAGTAAACTTCGTCCCGGAGCCTATTTCCGGCAATTTTAAGCTTATAAAAGGGGTTGAAACCCTCATTTCTCCTTTCCATCCGAAATTCACAAACCCTAGAGAAAAAGAGAGAGAGTTTGAGAGAAAGGGAAGAGGAGATTTTTCCCGCTTCCGACCCCTGACAGTTGCTGCTTCAGCACTTCCTTTCAATCACCTGGCTGGTGATTTCTACACTTTTTCAGGTATAGAATAACCCCAAAAACTTGCTGATTTAGGGCTTACGTAGATTCATGGCATGTTAGCTAACGTAATCCATAAATCAGGTTCTCTTACAGCCGTAGACGAAGCGTACACGCTCCGTTCAAAATCTCGCAACCGTAAGAGACTAGGCGAGGATTTTAGACGCTTTGATTGACGGTTTACAACGCTTTCAATGTCGTTTAATAGTAGATTATCGACGGCATCGCCGTTTGACATGTACAACATGCTCTCTGTTTCCTGTTTCGTAAATTAACGAAGAATATGAGATTTAGGGCATTTTAGTCATTTGTAGGAAGTACGGTCTACATGCATATTTTGCTGATGTGATTGACATGGTTTGTCGCCGCATTAGAGAGTTAGGAATGATTGCATAATCAGTTTGGCGAAGAGATTCGCCAAGTTGCGCACTTTGGGTCGACATACTATATGTGGACTTAAGTGTGTAGTGTATGTGTTTGTATAAATGCTTGTACTAGTATGTATTGTATTGAATGATGTTATGTAGTAGTTTGAGATTGATTTCATGATTAAAATGCTGACCTAAATGATTTCCTACATGCTTACCTTATGCATGATTGCACTACATGCATAGAAAGTATGCCTTGAAGATTTGCTTAAGTTGAATATGCATAGAAAGTATGCCTTGAAGATTTGCTTAAGTTGAATATTATAACATGTGCTAACATGCTCACATGTTGTATTTTAATTCCAATACCTTTGTATATAGTGTTAATGTAATTCCATAGATGTGTGGGACTTGACTTAGTCCAGGCAGTCGGTAACCGAGCGAATTCGTGGCTGACTGGTCATAGCCACGATCGACGCGTCGATGAACGTGATTCGTGTTGAGAGTTGGCGGCAGTGGTTAGGCCACGCGAAGTGTTTTACGCACTTCATGTCGTTCAACTCGAGATGCGATCGCGCTAGTCGAGCCCGTCACGTAACCCGACTGGCCGATGTTTGTTCACCTTGTATGTATCATAACTGCTTGAACCTAGGGTACTGAACTTACCATTGTAAACCCTGTTAACCGTGGTACCTTGATCCACGAAAACTCATGAGCCGGGCATGGTGGTATGGGACACCGTGGTCGAGCTGTCGGACTACGCTGGGGCCACAAACCTCCCCGTAGTGACCAGTGAGCACCTAAACTCGTGAGCAGATTATGGTGGTATGGGACACTATATTCTAGCTGTCGGCCTACACTGATCAGGCGACGAGCCCTTTGTAGTGACCGCGAGCGTATTCTGAGTCCACGGGAGGCGACGACCCTTCCGTGCAGTAGAGTACGGTAGGCCTGTATTGATAAGGTGATGGGGGAGCGGTGCAACGAGTGCGAGCAACAGCCCTGGCAGCCCTTGCAGTGACCTACGAAATATACATCGTATGAGATTACTAGGAGTGACGACCCTAGACAGGATCCGTGTTGGGATTGATACAAGGGAAGTACCTTAGATTCCCAATCCTGCTGTTTGAATGGACTAATAACAACTTGAAAATCATATCACCATAGCATTGCATGTGCCTGGAAGATGTGGAACACTCTAGGGAGTGTGGCATGCCGCGGTCGTAAGATGTTGCCGCATGAGGGTGATCGTCGGTGAGGGCATACATCACGTCATATCATCTTGCATTAATAACAGTATTAGGATTGTCTGATTTACTGCTTTACTATTATCGCGTGATTGAATTGTGAACATGCTAATCTTTGCTCTATGATTCCACTGAGTTGATCACTCATTCCCACGTTACGGGATGGTGTTTGCAACACCCACCAGACCCTGTTGTAGCTGCAGGTGAGGACGAGATCCAGGAGGTGGAGCCAGAGATTGACGAGGACCAGGATGAGTTCTCGTATATGCAGTATCATGACGGCTTCCCGTAGGCGACCTGGATCGAGGGGACATCAGTGGGACTTTTCTTTTTGAACATTATTCTTTTGTTATGTATATGTACATGAGACTCAGTGATGTAGTCATACTTTGGAGACAGATGAGATTACTTTGTTTTTCCATACAGTGATATATACATTGTTTAGTCTTCCGCTTGCTTTTATCACTGGATCTGAAGTATGAATTGCAGTTTTGGTATACTTTTACTCATGTGGATGCTTTAAATCAGACAACATTGAATCATAACCATTTTTGTTGCATAAGTGACGGTCTGGAACTCGGGAGTTGAGTTTATACACGACCCCCGATTTTCAGGGTGTTACATGGACTTATTGAGTAGGAATTGCATATCCATTCATTCATTCATTCACTATCCACTCGGCCTGGTGGTGCGTAACTATTTGTTATGTGTACCATCACATGGCCAGGATTTCGGTTGGGCGCGTGACTAACCTGAGATTAGGAGTTTACCACATTGTATCTGACTATCCAAATTTAGGTATGAGACTGTTTTGGATAGAAGTCCCTTGTGATGGACCCCATAGCCTGCGATATTTCGTACTATCATCCCGACTTTACATCCCAGCATGATCATTTCATTCTCACTGCATATTACATTGCATCCCCAACTTCTATTATTGTCTTATTATGTTTTGCAACGCATAACCTTCGTATAGTTGATAACACTCATGGACTTACCAGTATATTTCCGCTTACTCTGATATCATATCTTGTCTGTATTTCCATTTATTCCATTGTATGATATATGACATTGTATTGCATACTTGGCACTTACCTTGTGCACACACTTTCACCACCCTCTAAGCTTCCTATAAGCTTATGTATGATAGATGCGTGCAGGTGGCGTTAGGTTGTTGCAGCATTGAGCTTGGAGCGTGCAGCTGTTTTCTGGAGCTTTGATTTTGACATATGTATTTCTCTTTCAACATTGTATTCAAACGATTATATTAGTGGATATGTGATGATGATGTTGCCTTTATGATTTGGGTATACTTGTGGTTATGCTTCTTATGAGACAAATGTACGTTAGAAAATCCTCCTTGTAGGATCTCAGGATCGGAACCTGGCGTATGTACTCTGGGGGCCGAGAATGGGGTACTACGGAGGCTGTCAGCACCGGGTTTGACGATCGGGATTCCTGTGAATCTGATTTTTGGGTATGGGACGTGACAGAGAACACGATAGGTAACATCCAAATGGGCAGCCCATGGTGAGTGCATAAACTGACTAAGCACACTCACAACATGAAAGATATGGGGTCTAGTAATAGTTAGGTAAATAAGTCAGCCAATGAGTCGCTGATAAGGAGTAGGATCAGAGAGAGACTCACCATGGAGAGAGGTGAGCTGATGATTGACCTTGAGAGGAGTAGTAACAAGTTTACAGCCCAGCATGCCTGTCTCATTGAGTAAGTTCAGTGCATATCTCCTCTGACATAAGGAAATACCATAGCGAGAACGAGCAATCTCAATGCCAAGAAAATAATACAAGGAGCCCAAATCTTTTACCTCAAAGGTACTAGCAAGATGTGTTTTAATGCCAGATATAGTAGTAGAATCATCGCTCATAACAATGATGTCGTCAACATAGACCGAGACCATTGTGAGCCCATTGGTGGTGCACTTCCAAAAAACGGAATGATTGGAGCTACACTAGTGAAAGTGGGTAGCCTGCATGACATGAGTGAATTTATCGAACCATGCTCGTGGTGATTGCTTGAGGCCATAGAGGGACTTGTGAAGGCGACAAACTTTATGTTCCTTCCCCTTATGACAAAAACCAGGAGGTAATGACATATACACTTTTTCATGAAGGTCACCATGTAAAAAAGCATTCTTGATATCAAGTTGATGCAGTGGCCAATCCAAATTTGCAACCATAGATAAGAGAACTCGAATAGAATTCAATTTTGCAACTGGGAAAAAGTCTCTGTGTAGTCGATGCCATAAGTTTGTGTGAAGCCTTTTGCAACAACGCATGCTTTGTACCGATCAATGGTACAATCAGGTTTATGCTTGACAGTGTAATCCCACTTACAGCCCACATCATGTTTTTCGGCCGATAAATTAAGAAGCTCCCAAGTTTTATTTTTTTGTAAGGCAGTTATCTCCTTAAGCATAGCATGCTTTCAGTGAAGGTGTGTCAATGCCACATTTACTCGTGTAGGAATAGAGACAGATTCAAGATTAACAAGAAAAGTTCTGTAGGATAGAGATAATGACTGATAAGAAACGAAATGTTGAATAGGATGAAACATGCAAGAACTAATACCTTTCCTCGGAGAAGTAGAAAGATCTGAGTGAGGAGTAGACCTCGGAGCACCTGATGATGGTGGAGGTAGTGACATGTTGGCTAGCCCTTTTTTATGCTACAAGATGCGATCGCGCTAGTCGAGCCCGTCACGTAACCCGACTGGCCGATGTTTGTTCACCTTGTATGTATCATAACTGCTTGAACCTAGGGTACTGAACTTACCATTGTAAACCCTGTTAACCGTGGTACCTTGATCCACGAAGACTCATGAGCCGGGCATGGTGGTATGGGACACCGTGGTCGAGCTGTCGGCCTACGCTGGGGCCACAAACCTCCCCGTAGTGACCAGTGAGCACCTAAACTCGTGAGCAGATTATGGTGGTATGGGACACTATATTCTAGCTGTCGGCCTACACTGATCAGGCGACGAGCCCTTTGTAGTGACCGCGAGCGTATTCTGAGTCCACGGGAGGCGACGACCCTTCCGTGCAGTAGAGTACGGTAGGCCTGTATTGATAAGGTGATGGGGGAGCGGTGCAACGAGTGCGAGCAACAGCCCTGGCAGCCCTTGCAGTGACCTACGAAATATACATCGTATGAGATTACTAGGAGTGACGACCCTAGACAGGATCCGTGTTGGGATTGATACAAGGGAAGTACCTTAGATTCCCAATCCTGCTGTTTGAATGGACTAATAACAACTTGGAAATCATATCACCATAGCATTGCATGTGCCTGGAAGATGTGGAGCACTCTAGGGAGTGTGGCATGCCGCGGTCGTAAGATGTTGCCGCATGAGGGTGATCGTCGGTGAGGGCATACATCACGTCATATCATCTTGCATTAATAACAGTATTAGGATTGTCTGATTTACTGCTTTACTATTATCGCGTGATTGAATTGTGAACATGCTAATCTTTGCTCTATGATTCCACTGAGTTGATCACTCATTCTCACGTTACGGGATGGTGTTTGCAACACCCACCAGACCCTGTTGTAGCTGCAGGTGAGGACGAGATCCAGGAGGTGGAGCCAGAGATTGACGAGGATCAGGATGAGTTCTCGTATATGCAGTATCATGACGGCTTCCCGTAGGCGACCTGGATCGAGGGGACATCAGTGGGACTTTTCTTTTTGAACATTATTCTTTTGTTATGTATATGTACATGAGACTCAGTGATGTAGTCATACTTTGGAGACAGATGAGATTACTTTATTTTTCCATACAGTGATATATACATTGTTTAGTCTTCCGCTTGCTTTTATCACTGGATCTGAAGTATGAATTGCAGTTTTGGTATAATTTTACTCATGTGGATGCTTTAAATCAGACAACATTGAATCATAACCATTTTTGTTGCATAAGTGACGGTCTGGAACTCGGGAGTTGAGTTTATACACGACCCCCGATTTTCAGGGTGTTAGAAGTTGGTATCAGAGCATGAATGAGAGTATACTGGGCCTGGGTTATGGTCTTGCGACGTACGCTGTCGCTTCCTTTGACTTAGGTGGGTGCGAGAAGGGTCTAGAAACACATCTAGGATCGTAGATTCGCCGATAGGCGAAGTCTATTAGGATCGATCGCAAGATCGAGTCTGTAACGCATCTCGGGTCGCGTAAAGCAACCCGAATCATTTCTAAGCTTTAGAAAGTCTTGTGGAGACGTCCTTTGTGCGGTTTTAAACCACAAAAGTGAATCCTTGGGCCGTGGGATGACCACGACTCCTGTAATCAATCGCCAGGGCTTAAAAACCCCGTTTCGCCAAAAATTCTCAAAATTCCTCCTCTAAACACTCCAACCTTTAGTTCTTTATTATCCATTTCATGTTAGGCATCAAACCTAGTGTGAAAATAACACAAATAAGTGCCTTCACAAAATTTTACAGTGAATAGTAAAATTTCATGAAAAATGGCCATAAGGCCATTCTAACTTCACTTTCTTTAGCAACTAAGGATCTAGATAGGTGTACTGGCTCCTTATACCCCAAATTCATATGCTGCATCATATGGTTTGGTATTCGGGATTGTGATGTGGACCTGGAAAGCCCCGAACACATGTTTGGGCTTATACAGACCAAATTACTATGAACTAGGGGGTGGGATGTGATTTTTTGGAACCCTGGGACCATGAGGGACCAGACCCATGGGGTCCCACCAGCCAACGTGGGAGTTGGCCGGCGATGCCATCGCCGGTCGGGCGATGCATCGCCGGCCGGCGGTGTCTGTTGGTGCCGTCCTTCGGGCGCACCCCCTTAAATGAGGTCCACACCATCCCTAGGTACCTCCCACCTCACGAAAAACTCCAAATATTACCCCTCCTTCACAAACAGCCCCCTACATAGCCCTAGATTTGATTTTCAGCAATCCATTCCAAACCCCAGCGTCCCAAACCACTCCTAGAACCCTCCTTGGCCAAAACCGACCACCACCCATCACTTATTGGGTGTTGACAGCCTCTTTCCTGGAAGATCTCACCATTTGGAGCTCCAAAATCTCCCAAATAGAGCTGAAATCGTGAGGTGCTCCATCCCATCCTTTTGTTTGTATTTCTCCCTGAAAGTACAGCCTTGGAAAGCTTGAAGTATCCCTCTACGACGCCTAGATTTCCTTTTTTCAGATTGGGCACCCATTTCTCCGCATTTTCGGCGTTTTCCATGGCTTTTGTGGAAGCCATTTTGGGCCTTTTGTCACTCTCATCCATCCTGTCTTTGATGGGTAAGAGGAAAACTGCAACAGACGAGGCTGGGCCGAGCCGCCCTGCTCGATTGAGAAGACCGCGGGGTGGTGCCGCAAGTTCATGCACCGCCGCAAGTCCAGCTCCAGTCCTGGAGTGCCGTACAAAGCGGGATTTGGATCCCCATGCACACCTTGGACGAACCATTCTATCAGAGATGCCTCATGGTGAATACACTGATCGTAGAGTGTTATTTGAGGCGGACGTAGATGGGCGATTGTTCAGCGAGTATCTGTTGTTCGAACGCATTGAAGCTGTGCACTGGGGACCGATCTTTGAAGCTCGCGCTCGTGCTAATGTGAGCACCGTTCGTGCCTTCTATGCTAACATCCAGAATCCTACCTTGGAGCCTTTACAGTTCAAAATCCCTTTTGGTAGAGATCGGATGGCTACGATCGACGTCCGGTTGATTGCGCGACTTCTCAACGTGCCTCTAGGTGATGTGCATCCAAGTGAGAAGAATTTGAGGACTAGACGTGAACGAGATCGCCGCACCAGGTTTCTGTGCGGTAAGTTGGTTCCATGACAGCCTAATAATAGCCTCAAGGCGACGTACATGTCTGAGGATTTGCGCCTGCTGCATCATATCTGCACGTTCAATGTTTATCCCGGGTCGACGAACCGCATTGAATGTACACGTCTTATGGTCGATTTCTTATTTCTGGTGGCCCAGGGAGAGAACGTATGTATGGCCACTTTCATCTTACGACAGATAGTTCTCATAGCCAGGTCGAGAAGAACATCCGAATCGCTTCCCTTTGGCCGACTTATTTGCAAGATTGCACTTGAGTTTGCCTATAGACTTGGACCCGAATTGCCGGCATCGATTCACACCATCGATGAGTCGACAATGGTCAAGATGAAGATTGGGTCGCAATACCGTGAAAATCAACTTGAAAGGGATAGTGGGGATGACTTTGATGAAGAGGAAGATCAAAGCGAAGAAGAACCTAGAGCAGAGGTTCAGGAAGAAGCTCAGGAAGAAGCAGAATAGGAGGCTCAGGATACTGATGAGAGCCCTCCTCCTTCTGCGCAGACTACTATCGACGACCGCATTGCCCGGATGGAGGAGAGCCAGACCGCTTTGCGAAGGGAAGTCCAAGAACTTCGAGCGGAAGTCGCTGATGCCAAGGCCGTTACAAAGAAGAAATTTGGCAAGGTGACTCGCACCTTGAAGGCAATCCTGTGTTGCTTACAGGATAAGGGTGCTCCTCCTCCGTCACCAGATTCCGACTAGCAATGCGATCTTGATGTTGTTATTAGTAGTTAGCCATTTCCTGTTTTATGTGTGTAAGCCTGTTAGGGCTGGTGCTTTGCTTATGTTGCTGTTGCTTAATTGTCTTAATTTTCCATGTAATTCTAGTCATGATGCTTGTAAGGATATATCCCTTGTATTGTGACAATTTTGATTAATTGAAATGTATGGAATGCCTTTGACTCTTTAAGTGAATGTTTGCGGTGTAATTGTGCAATTGAGACTGACAAGGTTGCACCCTATTTTGAATATAGGGAATGCCACCTAAGACTACGAGGAGCGCGGTTCGGCTTTCATTGTCAGAGCAGATGGATCAACTCCCTCTCAGTCTGGCACTCGTCCGGACCCTGCTGTGGGCCCGATTCCTGAGGCGGTTCGATCGTCTCAGCCTGCTGTTGGTCCTATAGATGGACCACCGCCATTTACACCATCAGTTAGAGAGCCACAGCGCGCATCTACTTCCACACCGCATCCGCCACAGCCTGCTCCACCCCCTGACAGATTCGAGCAGATGATGGCTATGATGCTACAGCAGCAGCAGCTTCTGACCACCATAGTTGGGACTTTAGCCCAGGGTGGGGGTGCGACTACATCTACTCCACCTGCACCACCTGCGCATCCAGCTGAGGATGCCTATACTTACGCCCAGGATGAGGGCATGGCCCATCCTGCGCAGCCTGCTTTCCCTGCGGGGAATCTTGCCGACACACGGGGCCTTCTGGAGCGATTTCAGCGCTTGCGGCCTCCTACTTTCACGGGTTCTCACAGACCCGAGGAGGCTGAGTTCTGGCTCGACCGAGTGTCGAAGATTCTACGGATGTTGCACTGTACCGAGGCTGAACAGGTAGAGCTGGCTACCTTCCTGTTTGAGAGAGAGGCCAGTATGTGGTGGGATAGCATATTGCGGACTGTTGCCACAGATTTCGTATGGACGTGGGCAGCATTCGAGTTCCGCTTCCATGAGAAGTATTATCCTCAGACCTACAGGCACGAGAGGGAGAATGAGTTTCTCCGTCTCAGGCAGGCAGCGATGACAGTTACCGAGTATGAGCATCGGTTCACAGAGTTGGGCAGGTACGTCCCGACGATTCCAGCTGATGAGCAGATGCGCATACGACGCTTTTTAGAGGGCTTGCGACCGGATATTCGGTCGAAGATGTGCTGTGTCAGTTTTCCTTCCTATGCGGAGTTGGTTCACATGTCCATGCGGGCAGAGCAGGACGTGGATCGACTTGCGCGATCTCGAGGCCCGACTGCTTCTAGGCCACGACCGGATTTGCCAGACAGGCCCTTCGCGGGCAAGAGGCCTCGCTTTGATCCTCCTACCAGGACTACGGCGCCTGTACCACCGTTTCGGCGCCCTGATTTATCATGCACATACTGTGGGAGGACGGGCCACTTGGCGCAGAGTTGCTTTTCCAGGATGCGGGACAGTGGGTTCTCGCCGCCGCAGAAGATTGATCGTGTACGTCCACAGGCGATATCAGCACCGCCTATACGGTCAGCTCCTGCGCATCCTTCTTTCAGACCTACGGTATCGCAGATTCGACAGCCTTCACGGCCCTTGACACAGCGGCCGAACCGGCCACTGCAGGCTCGAGTTCATGCATTGACCGCTGAGGCAGCTACGACGCCGACTTTCCAGCATTCAGCCTTTGAGGTCACGGCCCATATCGGAGGTACTCCCGTTCTTGTCATGGTGGACACTGGTTCCACGATTTCTTTGATATCGCGTGCCGTAGTCAGACGTCTTGGGTTACAGACTATCACTATGGATAGCGTGCGAGTCCTTGCAGCTCATGGAGATTATTCGGATGTCACCCAGATGTGTGAGGGTTGTTTGGTTGATCTGGGAGGCAGGACGATGACTCTTGATCTGGTCGTCGATCCCTCGCTCGTTTATCTCGACGTCATTCTTGGCATGGACTGGTTGACTGCAGCGAGAGCCGAGATTGACTGCGAGGCTCGTGTGGTGACTGTGTACGAGCCTGAGGGCACGCCTTTCACATTTCCAGTGCGGGTAAATCTTCCTTTCCGCATTCTTAGCTACGCCACTCTATTGCGCGACACTGGTGCCCAGGTACTTGAGCAGACACCAGTTGTTTCTGAGTTCGGGGATCTGTTCAGGAAGATCCCTAGTTTGCCGCCCCGACGTGAGATCGATTTTACTATCGATCTGGTTCCTGGTTCTACACCCGTCTCACTGCCGACGTATCGCATGGCACCATGTGAGATGGAGGAGTTGAGGACGCAGATTGATGGCCTGCTAGAGCTTGGCTTTATACGGCCTAGCGTGTCTCCTTGGGGAGCACCGGTCTTGTTCGTGAAGAAGAAGGATGGTTCGCTGCGATTGTGTATTGATTATCGCAGGCTGAACCAGCTCACGGTGAAGAACAAGTACCCTTTGCCCAGGATCGATGACTTGTTTGATCAGTTGAGAGGAGCGCAGTACTTCTCGAAGATTGATCTTCAGTCAGGATATCATCAGCTGCGTGTCAGGGATGAGGACGTGCAGAAGACAGCATTCAGGACCAGTTTTGGCCACTACGAGTTCCTCGTGATGTCGTTCGGTCTCACGAACGCACCAGCCGTGTTCATGGATCTGATGAACCGGGTATTTCGGCCTTTCCTCTATCGATTCGTCGTTGTCTTCATCGATGACATTTTGGTGTACTCTAGGAGTCGAGAGGAGCATGAGGAGCACTTGCGTTTGGTCCTTGATACGCTCAGACGACATCAGTTGTTAGCACAGTACAAGAAGTGCGACTTCTGGAAGCAGGAGGTGAAGTTTCTGGGACACGTGGTGTCCAAGGATGGCATGGCAGTTGACCTGTCTAAGGTAGCTACGGTGCAGGACTGGGAGCAGCCTGGTTCTGTCACTGAGGTGAGGAGTTTCTTGGGTCTCGCTGGTTACTATCGGCGCTTCATTCAGGACTTCTCGAAGATCGCGAGACCCTTATCTCAGTTGACACGGAAGGACGTGAAGTTCGCCTGGAATGATAAGGCGGAGTCAGCTTTTCAGGAGCTGAAGGACAGACTTACGTCCGCCCCTGTGCTAGTATTGCCAGAGCAAGGGGTTAAATACACTATATACACTGACGCGTCTAGCGTTGGTTTGGGTTGTGTCCTTATGCAGAGGGACAGGGTAATTTCGTATGCCTCGAGACAATTAAGGAAGCACGAGGAGAATTACCCTACACACGACCTGGAGTTGGCCGCCGTGATATTCGCACTGAGACTCTGGAGACATTACCTCTACGGAGAGGAGTTCGAGCTCTTTTGCGACCACAAGAGCCTCAAGTACATATTCACGCAGCGAGACTTGAATATGAGGCAGCGGCGATGGATGGAGACGCTGAAGGACTTCAAGTTTGAAGTCTCTTACCATCCTGGGAAGGCGAACCTTGTGGCTGATGCGTTGAGCCGCAAGAAGGTGATAGAGTTTGCTGCTCCGCTGATGGTTGCCGAGTGGGATATGGTTGAGTTTTTACGAGACTTTGAGCAGAAACTCACCGTAGAGGAGCCATTTGAGTTCATCGCACACGTACAGGTGCGATCCCAGATCGATGACCGTGTCATCGAGGCGCAGAGGGACGACGCGCATCTTACTGAGCTTCGAGAGTAGGCCAGTGATGATGCTGACGCCGACTGGCGAGTTGGTATGGATGGGGGCTTACGTTACCGTGGCCGCCTATGCGTCCCAGATGTCCCTGACTTGAGACGAGAGATTCTCGAGGCTGCGCATTCTACTAGACTCGCGATGCATCCAGGCAGTACGAAGATGTATCGTGACGTGAAGAGGACGTATTGGTGGGAAGGTATGAAGACCCACATAGCTGAGTTCGTGTCCCGTTGTCTCACTTGTCAGCAGGTGAAGGCAGAGCATCGCCGACCACCTGGACTTTTGCAGCCTATGCCGATTGCAGAGTGGAAATGGGATTTCATTTCCATGGACTTCATTTCTGGGTTGCCGAAGACGAGGAAGGGGCATGATTCTATTTGGGTGATCGTCGACCGATTGACGAAGTCGGCGCACTTCCTACCGATCAGAGTTACGAACTCTGCAGACGAGCTGGCTAGATTGTATATCCGAGAGATCGTGCGTCTGCATGGAGTTCCGTTGGAGATCATGTCGGACAGAGACACGCGGTTCACTTCTATTTTCTGGACTCGCATTCAGGAGGCTATGGGTGTGAAGTTGAAGTTCAGTACTGCCTTCCACCCACAGACGGACGGACAGACGGAGCGAGTGAACCAGATCCTGGAGGACATGTTGCGAGCTTGCGCATTGGACTTCAAGGACAGTTGAGATGACTGTCTTGCATATGCGGAGTTTGCGTACAACAATAGCTTCCAGGCGAGTATCGGCATGGCACCTTATGAGGCGCTGTATGGGCGACCTTGTCGCGCACCGCATTGCTGGTTAGAGGTCGGTGAGCGTAGCTTGATTGGCCCAGAGTTGGTGCTGGCGACGTCAGAGAAGATCGATATTATTCGACGTCGGCTTCTTACAGCGCAGAGCAGACAGAAGAGCTACGCCGATACGAGACGGAGGCCACTAGAGTTCACAGTTGGGGATCATGTGTTTTTGCGAGTTTCCCCTATGAAGGGAGTCCTTCGGTTCGGGAAGAAGGGGAAGCTGGCACCGCGATTCATTGGTCCATTCCAGATCCTCGATCGTGTGGGAGCAGTGGCTTACCGATTGGCTTTACCCACGCCCCTCGCGAGCGTCCACAACGTATTTCATGTTTCTATGCTGAAGAAGTACGTTGCTGATCCTTCCCATATCATCAGATGGGAGCAGGTGCAGTTAGGAGATGATGTTACTTATATCCTGCGACCGACACGCATTTTAGACCGGAAGGAGCAAGTACTGCGTAGCAAGGTGATTCCCCTTGTGAAGGTACTATGGACGCATCATACTGAGGAGGAGGCTACTTGGGAGACAGAAGCCGAGATCAGAAAGAACTACCCACAGCTTCTCGAGGAGTACGAACAGGTACAAATTTCGAGGACGAAATTATTTGTTAAGGGGGGTAGATTGTAACGCCCGTGAAAAATCCGTACTTGGGCTCGAGTACCGATTTGACCCGAAATCGCGTAGGAATAATTTCCATGGAAATTAAACGTAAGTTAGCTAGCGCAACGCTAGAGTAGCTGGGAAATAGTCCCTGATCACTTTAAATACGTTCTGCAAGACCCAAATCAAGTAGAACAAACAACTCTACAATACTCTATAACCTCGGATCAAACTCTAAGCAGGTCTGTTCTCTGGACCATATTGAATTTTTGTATTGGATTTAGACCGCGCGTCGAAGGTCCGATACCTCCTATCTTAGACCGTTAGAACCGCCCAGCTGGACTTGACAATCATCTCGAAAATCAAGTCTAACCGATAATCACAGACTATTTCGTAGAACCCGGACTGAAGCGACCGCGAATGGGGACGAATTTGGAATTTCAAATTCAAATCTGGCACACGACTTGACGCGTCAGTATTAAGCGTTCTGACCATCAGAATTCATCCAGATTACACCCTCGGATCAGGAAAAATTTCTATTTATTATCATGAGACTTTCAGCCCTGATCTATGTGCGGTGACCGCTGAACTGAAACTGGTCCGCCACGTGCGATCTGCGAACCCTGCCAGACTGAAAACTTAATACGAGGTACATCTGGTACCCATGAGCTTAAGTCTGATCGCAATCGACCTGGGGACCACCAGAAAGCAGTTTTTGGACAGAAACAGCCCCGAAATGGATAGGCATCAAGTAAACTTCATCCCGGAGCCTATTTTCGGCAATTTTAAGCTTATAAAAGGGGTTGAAACCCTCATTTCTCCTTTCCATCCGAAATTCACAAACCCTAGAGAAAAAGAGAGAGAGTTTGAGAGAAAGGGAAGAGGAGATTTTTCCCGCTTCCGACCCCTGACAGTTGTTGCTTCAGCACTTCCTTTCAATCATCTAGCTGGTGATTTCTACACTTTTTCAGGTATAGAATAACCCCAAAAACTTACTGATTTAGGGCTTACGTAGATTCATGGCATGTTAGCTAACGTAATCCATAAATCAGGTTCTCTTACAGCCGTAGACGAAGCGTACACGCTCCGTTCAAAATCTCGCAACCGTAAGAGACTAGGCGAGGATTTTAGACGCTTTGATTGACGGTTTACAACACTTTCAATGTCGTTTAATAGTAGATTATCGACGGCATCGCCGTTTGACATGTACAACATGCTCTCCATTTCCTGTTTCGTAAATTAACGAAGAATATGAGATTTAGGGCATTTTAGTCATTTGTAGGAAGTACGGTCTACATGCATATTTTGCTGATGTGATTGACATGGTTTGTCACCGCATTAGAGAGTTAGGAATGATTGCATAATCAGTTTGGCGAAGAGATTCGCCAAGTTGCACACTTTGGGTCGACATACTATATGTGGACTTAAGTGTGTAGTGTATGTGTTTGTATAAATGCTTGTACTAGTATGTATTGTATTGAATGATGTTATGTAGTAGTTTGAGATTGATTTCATGATTAAAATGCTGACCTAAATGATTTCCTACATGCTTACCTTATGCATGATTGCACTACATGCATAGAAAGTATGCCTTGAAGATTTGCTTAAGTTGAATATGCATAGAAAGTATGCCTTGAAGATTTGCTTAAGTTGAATGTTATAACATGTGCTAAGATGCTCACATGCTGTATTTTAATTCCAATACCTTTGTATATAGTGTTAATGTAATTCCATAGATGTGTGGGACTTGACTTAGTCCAGGCAGTCGGTAACCGAGCGAATTCGTGGCTGACTGGTCATAGCCACGATCGACGCGTCGATGAACGTGATTCGTGTTGAGAGTTGGCGGCAGTGGTTAGGCCACGCGAAGTGTTTTACGCACTTCATGTCGTTCAACTCGAGATGCGATCGCGCTAGTCGAGCCCGTCACGTAACCCGACTGGCCGATGTTTGTTCACCTTGTATGTATCATAACTGCTTGAACCTAGGGTACTGAACTTACCATTGTAAACCCTGTTAACCGTGGTACCTTGATCCACGAAGACTCATGAGCCGGACATGGTGGTATGGGACACCGTGGTCGAGCTTTCGGCCTACACTGGGGCCACAAACCTCCCCGTAGTGACCAGTGAGCACCTAAACTCGTGAGCAGATTATGGTGGTATGGGACACTATATTCTAGCTGTCGGCCTACACTGATCAGGCGACGAGCCCTTTGTAGTGACCGCGAGCGTATTCTGAGTCCACGGGAGGCGACGACCCTTCCGTGCAGTAGAGTACGGTAGGCCTGTATTGATAAGGTGATGGGGGAGCGGTGCAACGAGTGCGAGCAACAGCCCTGGCAGCCCTTGCAGTGACCTACGAAATATACATCGTATGAGATTACTAGGAGTGACGACCCTAGACAGGATCCGTGTTGGGATTGATACAAGGGAAGTACCTTAGATTCCCAATCCTGCTGTTTGAATGGACTAATAACAACTTGAAAATCATATCACCATAGCATTGCATGTGCCTGGAAGATGTGGAGCACTCTAGGGAGTGTGGCATGCCGCGGTCGTAAGATGTTGCCGCATGAGGGTGATCGTCGGTGAGGGCATACATCACGTCATATCATCTTGCATTAATAACAGTATTAGGATTGTCTGATTTACTGCTTTACTATTATCGCGTGATTGAATTGTGAACATGCTAATCTTTGCTCTATGATTCCACTGAGTTGATCACTTATTCTCACATTACGGGATGGTGTTTGCAACACCCACCAGACCCTGTTGTAGCTGCAGGTGAGGACGAGATCCAGGAGGTGGAGCCAGAGATTGACGAGGACCAGGATGAGTTCTCGTATATGCAGTATCATGACGGCTTCCCGTAGGCGACCTGGATCGAGGGGACATCAGTGGGACTTTTCTTTTTGAACATTATTCTTTTGTTATGTATATGTACATGAGACTCAGTGATGTAGTCATACTTTGGAGACAGATGAGATTACTTTGTTTTTCCATACAGTGATATATACATTGTTTAGTCTTCCGCTTGCTTTTATCACTGGATCTGAAGTATGAATTGCAGTTTTGGTATACTTTTACTCATGTGGATGCTTTAAATCAGACAACATTGAATCATAACCATTTTTGTTGCATAAGTGACGGTCTGGAACTCGGGAGTTGAGTTTATACACGACCCCCGATTTTCAGGGTGTTACATGGACTTATTGAGTAGGAATTGCATATCCATTCATTCATTCATTCACTATCCACTCGGGCTGGTGGTGCGTAACTATTTGTTATGTGTACCATCACATGGCCAGGATTTCGGTTGGGCGCGTGACTAACCTGAGATTAGGAGTTTACCACATTGTATCTGACTATCCAAATTTAGGTATGAGACTGTTTTGGATAGAAGTCCCTTGTGATGGACCCCATAGCCTGCGATATTTCGTACTATCATCCCGACTTTACATCCCAGCATGATCATTTCATTCTCACTGCATATTACATTGCATCCCCAACTTCTATTATTGTCTTATTATGTTTTGCAACGCATAACCTTCGTATAGTTGATAACACTCATGGACTTACCAGTATATTTCCGCTTACTCTGATATCATATCTTGTCTGTATTTCCATTTATTCCATTGTATGATATATGACATTGTATTGCATACTTGGCACTTACCTTGTGCACACACTTTCACCACCCTCTAAGCTTCCTATAAGCTTATGTATGATAGATGCGTGCAGGTGGCGTTAGGTTGTTGCAGCATTGAGCTTGGAGCGTGCAGCTGTTTTCTGGAGCTTTGATTTTGACATATGTATTTCTCTTTCAACATTGTATTCAAACGATTATATTAGTGGATATGTGATGATGATGTTGCCTTTATGATTTGGGTATACTTGTGGTTATGCTTCTTATGAGACAAATGTACGTTAGAAAATCCTCCTTGTAGGATCTCAAGATCGGAACCTGGCGTATGTACTCTGGGGGCCGAGAATGGGGTACTACGGAGGCTGTCAGCACCGGGTTTGACGATCGGGATTCCTGTGAATCTGATTTTTGGGTATGGGACGTGACAGAGAACACGATAGGTAACATCCAAATGGGCAGCCCATGGTGAGTGCATAAACTGACTAAGCACACTCACAACATGAAAGATATGGGGTCTAGTAATAGTTAGGTAAATAAGTCAGCCAATGAGTCGCTGATAAGGAGTAGGATCAGAGAGAGACTCACCATGGAGAGAGGTGAGCTGATGATTGACCTTGAGAGGAGTAGTAACAAGTTTATAGCCCAGCATGCCTGTCTCATTGAGTAAGTTCAGTGCATATCTCCTCTGACATAAGGAAATACCATAGCGAGAACGAGCAATCTCAATGCCAAGAAAATAATACAAGGAGCCCAAATCTTTTACCTCAAAGGTACTAGCAAGATGTGTTTTAATGCCAGATATAGTAGTAGAATCATCGCTCATAACAATGATGTCGTCAACATAGACCGAGACCATTGTGAGCCCATTGGTGGTGCACTTCCAAAAAACGGAATGATTGGAGCTACACTAGTGAAAGTGGGTAGCCTGCATGACATGAGTGAATTTATCGAACCATGCTCGTGGTGATTGCTTGAGGCCATAGAGGGACTTGTGAAGGCGACAAACTTTATGTTCCTTCCCCTTATGACAAAAACCAGGAGGTAATGACATATACACTTTTTCATGAAGGTCACCATGTAAAAAAGCATTCTTGATATCAAGTTGATGCAGTGGCCAATCCAAATTTGCAACCATAGATAAGAGAACTCGAATAGAATTCAATTTTGCAACTGGGAAAAAGTCTCTGTGTAGTCGATGCCATAAGTTTGTGTGAAGCCTTTTGCAACAACGCATGCTTTGTACCGATCAATGGTACAATCAGGTTTATGCTTGACAGTGTAATCCCACTTACAGCCCACATCATGTTTTTCGGCTGATAAATCAACAAGCTCCCAAGTTTTAGTTTTTTGTAAGGCAGTTATCTCCTTAAGCATAGCATGCTTTCAGTGAAGGTGTGTCAATGCCACATTTACTCGTGTAGGAATAGAGACAGATTCAAGATTAACAAGAAAAGTTCTGTAGGATAGAGATAATGACTGATAAGAAACGAAATGTTGAATAGGATGAAACATGCAAGAACTAATACCTTTCCTCGGAGAAGTAGAAAGATCTGAGTGAGGAGTAGACCTCGGAGCACCTGATGATGGTGGAGGTAGTGACATGTTGGCTAGCCCTTTTTTATGCTACAAGATAAATGAGGCTTGAGTCCAAACATAGTCCTGTAAATGGAGAGGTTGAGTGTTGGGGCGAGCGGAGTGGCATGGTGGCGGTGGTGGAGGTAGAGGCACAGATGAGGACTGTATTACCAGGGATGGAGGATATGATGGTGATGGTGGAGGAGGTGAGTCTAGGAAAGGGATAGGAGTAACGTGTGGGCATAAGAGAGGAGATGAATTCTTCAGAGAAAAGAAACTGAGATATTCAAAAAATGTCGCATCTAGAGTGACATAGTGACGACCAATATGAGGATCCACAAATTTATACCCTTTTTGGGTAGCTAAATACCCACAAACTTGCAAGAGATGGATCGATGTAATAACTTTGTTCGAGAGGGAGAGAAGTCATGCACATAAGCAGTGTAGCCGAAAACACGAAGAGGAATATCAGTGATATGGTGAACTTTCTTAAACAAGAAAATCAGTGTCTGAAAGTTTAAAGCAGAATGAGGTAGTCAATTGGCCAAGTAGCATGAGTTGAGAATTGCATCTCCCCAATAGAGTTTGTGAACATGCATATCAGTAAAGAGGCAACGAGTGATATTCAATAATTATTGGTTTTTTCTTTCTACCATCTCATTCTACTGAGGAGTGGAAGCACATATGGTGTTGGACTCAATGTCGTGCTGACAAAGGTAGGAAAGAAAAACAGTGGAAAGGTATTCACTACCATTATCATAACGAAGGACCTCGACTTTTGCATCAGACTAATTAATCAACCAAACATGAAAAGATCTAAAAGTTTTAGCTACTTCACTTTTATTTTTAAGAAGATAGATCCATGTTATCTTAGTAGTACGATCCATAAAAGACATAAAATATCGAAATCCCATGGACGAGGGAATAGGAGTAGGTCTCCAAACATCAGATTAAATGACAAAAAATATAGAATCAGTTTCTTTATTCAAGACTAAAGGAAATGAAACACGTTTATGCTTGGATAAAGCATAAGTACATTGAAAGGTCTTAACATCTTTGTGGGAAGCTAAAGTAGGAAATAAATTGCGTAAAATGGAAAAGGTAGGATGACCATATCAACAATGCCATAGATAAAAATCCTCTTGAGTAACTGAGAGAAGATGGGCTGCAGTTCTAGGTTGAACATTAGCATCAAATTGGTAAAGACCAGCACGTTCATGCCTACCACCAATTATCTTTTGTGTCCTGAGATCCTGAAACATATAGTAAGATGGAAGAAAAATAGCAGCATGGTTAAATTGTTTGGTGAGTGTACTGACGGAAAGCAAATTGGAGTCAAGACCCAGTACAAGAAGGGTCTTATCAAGGGAGACAATAGAGGTTAGAGTAATAGTTCCTGACCCCGCAAAAGTAAGGTTTCCATTGCTTAACTTTACTGATCCTGAAGTAGAACTAGGATGAAAAGACAAAAAAATGTAAGACATACCAGTCATATGATCTATGGCCCCAGTGTCTATGACCCAGGGCCGAGAAGAGGAGTAGGTAGGAGTGGATGTACCTGGCCTCAGTGAACTGGAAGTAGCCATGGATTTCGAGACTGAGAGGCTAGCCTTCTAGGCGATCAAGTTCTCATATTCTTTTTGTGAAATCTGGACCATAGTAGTGGAGGAAGTAGACAGTGTCTCTTCAGATTCAGTAGTAGATAAATTCGCCCACTGGCCACTCGACGAATGACCACGTCCACGTGTGAAGCCTCCCCACATGGGAGGTCTATCATGTTTGATCCAAAAATTGTCCACCATATGGTTGGTATGTTTGCAATAAGTGTAAAAAAGAGAACCATGACCACGACCTTGAGTTCCACGACCACCGTCCCGATCATCAGAAAAAGGAGCATCAACCTGTAAGGTAGATTGCATGATTGAGGTAGGTCGAATCATAACCTGCTTTCGTTTTTCTTCTCTTGTAAGCTGAGAATAAACTTGATTCAAGGTCATCGTCTCAGCATTATGGATGATTTGTTGTCGGAGTATCTCGTACTCATTATTTAGGCCATCTAAGAACTTGAAGATCTGGTGTCGTTCCTCCCATTTCTTGATAAGAATCACATCTCGAGAACAATAGGTATCTTCCTCATCATGATAGGCGAGCTCCTCCCATAAACTCCAGAGTTTATCATAGTACTCTGTGAGGCTCTCGTCGTTATGTTGGAAAGAGGCAATCTCCTTCTCTAATTGAAAGATGCGTGACATGTTTTGCACATCGCTATAAAGTTCGTGGACCATGTCCTATATTTCTTTCGCTGTCTTTAAGAAAAGTAGGTCACACTCCAGACATTATCGGCCATGGAGTTCCATAACCATGACATGACAATCATGCTGTCAGATTCCCACTCTGTTTTCTTGGAGTCCCCATCAGTTGGACAAGGAAAGGTCCTAGTGATGTGGCCAAGTTTCTGCTTGCCACCAATAAAAATGTGGACAGCTCATTGCCACTGAAGAAAATTGGGCCCTGTGAGAGGAGAGGATGTGATTTTTAGACAGTTTGAGATCCATATCATGAGAGGACGAAGTATCGTCAGAATCCTTTGACGATGCCATGGAGAAATATCCAGGCAGAGGGGAACCACAAATATATATATATATATATATATATATATATATATATATATATATATATATATATATATATATATATATATATATATTCAAAATTCAAAATCCACCATTTTTCTGAATCTCATAAATACAAAATAAACTGAATAGAAAAGAGTAACAGATTCAAATCATCTGATTCAAGCCTTCTTTAGGGATTTGGTTGCTTTAGTACTGCCCTTAGCTTTCTTAGATTTCTTACAAAGAAGAATTGAATGGATGAACAGGAAGAACATCACCTTGAGCAATAGTCACACCAGCCAGCAGCAGATCGAGTGGCCAATGTTATTGCCACCAGCTGAGGCTTAGATCCTTCCATCTAAGCCATGATGGTTTCGTTCTGTTCAGAGGTGTGGAGAAGAAGATAGAATCTGGTAGTGATGCCCAGATCTGGTGCTTGAAGAACAGGTTCCCGGTTTCAATGGTGATGCAGCGGTGGAGAAGAAGGTAGTGGTGATGCAGTAGCTAACAGAGTTGGTGGTGCTATGTCGACGGAACTCACATCTCCCCGAGAACAACCCTCTTTAATACCATGTTACAGGACATGATTTGGAAAAGATATGTTGTATTACTTTTGAGCCACACATAACCCATATTTAAGATAGAAATGGAGGAGAAATAAAAATGGAAACATGCAGAAGAAGAAGATACGTTGAGCTGGATTGGATAAGCTCATATCATACGAATGAGCTGGATTAGATAAGCTCATATCACACGGATGAGCTAGAATGGATAAGCTCAATCTGTCCCATTGGACTCGTTCCCTCAACAGTATGTTTGGTTGCATGAAATTTCATGAAATCTTCCACTAATTTAAATTGATTAATCATGATATTTGGTGCGACCAAACACACCTAAAAACATTTAAAAGGTTTAGGGTAGTTGAAAACTACAAAACTAAAATTTCATGAAAATAACTTTAACAAGATATCCAAGCATAGTCTTATCAATCCACTACACTAGGAATGTCCAAATTGCAATTACCTTCCTCACCATCTGTAATCACATCCACTTCAATTCCACAACTTTCAAGTTAGAATTCACATGGACATGAAATTGTATGATCTTCTCATCAGCTAAAACAAGCTCCCACCTGAATTCTCCCACCAAATTGCGAAGAAAAACTAGGATTTCCACTCGACCAAATTCCCTGCCGGCACACATCCTTAAGCCTCCTCCAAATGGCACATAGGTGTATGGAAACTGGCCCACTTCAAATCTCGATGGATAAAATTTGTCCGGTTCTGGAAAATAGTCGGCGATCTTATGCGTTGAGCCGACTGTCCAACAGATCTATAACACCATGATGTTTGGTGGATAAGAATCATAAATAGTGGCTCTTTACTCCACCCCACTTGACAATGTGATGTGTTCATTCAAGATCCAAGTAGTTCATCAGGTGGGCCTCATCGTATATGTATCGAGGTAGTGAAATCAGGACAGTTTTCCCTGGGTTATTCCATCTATAGGGGTGGCAACGGACTGGGCTCACGCCCTAGCCTAACCCTAGTTCCCTAAGCCCTAACCCGAATCAGGCGGCCTTGGCTCCACCCTCAGCCTACAAGGTTGGCCCTTGTAATGAAAAGAGTGAAATCATCAAAGGTTTGAAATGGTCTAATCTAAGAATTTTTTTCAGGACATACTCACCTTCCGTGATGAGGTCCTTCACATGAATGATTTTGATTATGGAAACATGAACCCATATTGAAAAGAACTTTTAAATTACACATATACATTGAGTGGGGGACCTCAAAAGTGTTTATAGACTATCTATTCATTTTATATAATAGTGACCAACTTGATGATTGGATTGGGGCAGTGGAGTAGGCCAGGCCATTCATCATTGGCCCTAACCTCACCCAGCCCAAACACTTACCCTATATTTCAAGCTAGGGTCCCTTTGTCCACAAGGTGGGACTACTCAGAATGAGTAGGATTTGTCTTCCTTATTGGGTGTGGCCATCGTGTTTGTCCAACTCAAATATAGTATATGATTTACCTTCCAACCCTATATAAGTGTAATCTGTGATGGCCTTCTATAAAGTTCCCTCGAATTGGAGGAGAGTGCTTGAGAACTTCACTCACAACATTCCAAGAGTATTGTTGAGTGTGAAATATTGTATATTTTTCCCTATTTATTCCTTCCTTTTATAAACATGCTGGTGCTTAATCAATCTAATTTTACATGCTTTCGCTTACAAGGTAATTTTGAGAGCTTAAGGTGAAAAAGATACTAAAAGCATGAATTTGATGCTCAAAAGTTTACCAAGTGAAGACTTGGAGATTTGGAGGTCATTAATTAAGAATTCGCATACTAAAGATCCAAGAAAAATAAGTTTAAAGGATGAATAAAAGACTGACAAAATCACAAGTCAAATAGAAGAAAAAACAGATTGTTCGGTCCCACCTAATTAATATCAGTTCAGTCTGACTGAAAGTGCACAAAACGGTCCAGTAGGAAACCGTGATTTTTAGACTTAATTTGGTTCCGCCGAAGTTAACTTCGGTCCTATCTAAGACATCTTATGTGGGACCTAAATTTGACAGATTCTGCACAAATTTTTCAAATGCGACTTTGGTGTGACCGAAGCATAACATAAGTGCGTAAATCCAATGTCGGTTTGTGAATTCTTGAAGACGGTGAAAAAGTTAGAGTTACACAACTATAAATAGGAATCCCTAGGATGTCCAAATTATCTTCTAGGATTTGAAAAGGGAGAGAAGGCCTTGGTAAAGTGCCGACAACGTTCTTCCACTTCAATTTCTTCATTGGTTCTAGTTGATCTTTTTAATTTTCTTTTTAGGATGTTAGTCATGTTAGGTTAATCTCTTAGCTAAGACTAATGGATGGAGCTTGTAGTTCTTTTTAATGTTTAGTTTGCTTTTATTCAAGTTATTTAGATTTCTTGTTAAATAATTTATGGTTTATGGTTTGATGAAGAAATATTTCTAGTTTTCTATGATTTATTGAGACTACAATTATAGTAGATGCTCGGGAAACTTTTGATATGTTCTTACCAATTTTACAATAATGTGATCTGTAAAGTTCTTGATCTAACATCGTCTATGGGTATGATCAATATTTGAATTTCCTGTGATCATTACATTAGTGCTATGTGAGGGAATTAATCCAATAAAAGTTCAGAATTTCATTATGTTTTAACTGCTTCATTATTCGATTGGATAGGATAGGCCTTCGATTCCAATCGAATTATTTTTGAATCAGTAGGTTAATATTGAGATTACTATAAGTGGATTCTTGAATTCTTAGTTTTTTTTTTTATTATTTAAAACTCTTTTTCTTCATCGTTGGATTAAAAACCCAGACAACCAAGTTAGATTCAGATTAGTTATAGACCATGTTCCCCATGAAATTGCAGTGAAGACATCTTTAGTTGAAGTAGGAATAGGTCAGTATATCCTAGAGGGGGATGAATAGGACTTTTTTAAATTTTTATAAATTATTAAAGATCCTTGTCACACTAATCCTATCACAGAGTATTAATTAGGATTACTCAACCTTAACTCTACTGGCTTCCAAGCCTGATAGAGGATCCAATCACAACCTATTTAAGAGACAAACAATATATATATGAGATAGTGATGGATATGACTGTGTGTGCATAGGATGTGATCATATAGAAAGACATGCAAGGCAATCACATAAATGAAAGATAATATCAAACTCAAACACAGTCATTTTATAGTGGTTCGACGACTTGTCTACTCCACTCCCGGCTTCCACACTCAACCCTTGAGTGACCGAATTTCACTAAGGAGGTTTTCCATGGTTCACCTCAAACCTAAGGTTTTAAATCAGGTTCACCTTCAACCTTTACAGAGGTTTCTACTCGGTTCACCTCAAACCCTGGAATTTTACTGGCGTACTCCTAACCAGATATTTATGCCCACACAGGACAAGGGTTTACACAACGCACCCTGAGGTTTCTACTCGGTTCACCTATAACCCTGGAGTTTTACTAGCGTACTCCTAACCAGATGTTTATACTCTCCACAGAGCATGGGTCCACACAACGCACCCCGCACGTATACTCCCGTCGGAGGCCTCTTTCGAGGACTTCAAATGGTGAGCAACACTTAAAACCTAATCCTAAAAAGGAATGATCACAAGTGTCCTCTGGACTCTTAGTACTTACAGATAAGTTGATGAGTCCCTTTCAGCACAATGATGAAGACCTTCTCCTTGTTGATGAAGAGTCATCAGCTCCCTTGATCTGCAACATAAAGATGTATATATGCTAAGCTTAGGTTGGGTCAAGGTTATGATGGACTACCACTCTTTAAAGGTTTTCCTATAAAGAAGATAGAGAGGTTCCCATCATCTATGCATTCAAGGCATCCCAGCTTAATGATATGTCATTAAGATAGTAGCTGAAGGATCCTTGAATGTGGAAGTTCATTCCCCAATCCACTCTATAAGATATCAATGATGAGGGTGGATTGGTGGATGAATTTCCTGAGAGAAAGGGCTTAGGTAAATGATAGGAAGGTTGAAACACTCTAAGGCACTCTCTTCTTTTTCTCTCTCTCAGCAATGAAGACAACTCTCTCTATTTATAGGCAAAAGGTTCCAACGGATATAAACGGTCATATTTATGATAGAGTTCGATATCATCGATCAGTCGTCGATATGATCGAGCGTATACTCTCGATTGTATCGGCCAACCTCTTGATGATAAGAACTCAATTCTCATTTCGCTTTTGAAAACCTTCTGCCAACTGGTCAATGGGATCGAGACACACATCGATGATATCGGATCTCGAACTCTGATTCCATCGAGTGATAGTTCGATTCTATCGATAGTTGAAAAGCAAGAGAGAAGTCTTGAAGAATTTCAGGATCACAGATATGATCGGGGAACCAGTCGATGTCATCGAAATTTGTACATCGATCATATCGGTGACCATTCGATGAGATCGAAAATCGTATAGATTTTATATGTAAGCTTGCTGGACGAATTATGTCTTGACTCGATCCAATCGACAAGGTCTCGATATAATCGATATATGAATATTGATTTATCGACAGGCACCCCGATCAACATTAAAAGCAACCTGAAATTCATGCTAGAGAGAACATGCGCCCCATAGTCGATATGATCGACTGACTCCCGATATGATCGATATTTAATTTCAGATTGAATCGGACAGTCATCGATATATTGAAGCAGTTGATAGTTTTCTTTAGAAAAATAGGGGTGCCGGAAAGCAGTCTGTAGATACGATCGATCCACTTCAGATATGATCGATTTTCAAATATCGATGATATCGACTCGAAGGTCGATATATCGATAAATCATCCAGAAGATTGTTTGATTGCTGGACGCTTTTTGTCCTCACTCGATTGTATCGATTGATATGTCGAGGACATCGACAGAGCTGGTCGATCATATCGAAAGGGTAATCGATATAATCGACAGTGTAAGAAAAACTTAAAAAATCTTCTTTTGAATAAAAAGTTTTCTTACACATAAACCCTAAGATGTTCTAGTTCTTTTTAAGGGTTTAATCACCTGGTGTTTTGAGACTTGGGATGTGAGGCTATGATTTACCTTTTGGTGAGCTTCCACACATCCAGATGAGGCAGACGCTTGACATGATCTTCTAGATAGGTGCTGTCGTCCGACTGACTCAACATACAACGTAATTGACAAACCAGGGCACGTAATAGGTACACTTTCAATCTCCCCCTTTGTCAATTACGTGACAAAATCCCCAAAACACCCTAGGAACATATCTAAACAGATACATCCTAAATTATGTGTACATGTATTAACATAATTTTATAAATTCTAAACACCCATGTATACAACAAACAAAATTCTCCCCCATAATTCAAAAACTCCCCCTTTCTTGTTGCGGCTGCTCCCCCTAACACCTGCAACAAAGATATACAATTTTCACTCGGGGTGTTTTGAATTGTTCTCCCCCTTTTTGTCAGTCATTGGCAAAGGTATAAGATGTGATATTGACTGAAGATTGAAGCATATGGGAGAACCATAGAGAGATAGATAGATGCATATAAAGACAAGTATCATAGTTATAGAGACACATGCATTTTACAACAGATAGAGCAGAAAAGATAGAATGTGATACCCTGCCAGAATCAATATATTTATAAACCATTTGGAAACAAGCATCTCAAAAATGAAACTATGAAACAGATCCTTCAAGTCATATGAATTTATGACATTAGCGATCCACACAGGGTATGAATAGTCAAGAAGCCACTTTGTCCTAGTCTGTAAGTCAGCAAATTATCACACATATAATTATGATCACAGGGCATTCAAAAAAAACTTTATGCCAAAGTATTCCAGAAGAATGTGTGGTAAATGGAAGGATTCCCTAGTTGAGCTTTATGGAGAAGATAGATTGTTCAGAATCTGTCCTGTAGCATGTTGCAGAGACCCCAATCTTCGTCGGACGTTTGAAAGATAGGCTTCACAGTTATCAAGTTTCTTCATCATGTAAGATTGATCATCCAAAAGTCTTTGTAATTTATTCTGCACCTAATTTTCTGAATTTTTTCAACACAAGATTTTTCATGAAGATACAGA
Source organism: Magnolia kwangsiensis (assembly GCA_037074715.1). Classification (NCBI taxonomy): domain Eukaryota; kingdom Viridiplantae; phylum Streptophyta; class Magnoliopsida; order Magnoliales; family Magnoliaceae; genus Magnolia; species Magnolia kwangsiensis. Next base: position 111,176,929 of record CM073577.1, on the reverse strand, counting down.
CTCTGGATGTCTTTATAGTTAAACCATAGACATGGGTGAGGCAGATCATGAGTTGGTGGCAGACCGAATTCTCGTGAAAGCTTAGACAAAAGGCATGGGAAGGGAATTATAGTGATGGACTCTTCTGTGGACACTCGGATTAATTGATGTAGGAGAAGAGTTGGGAGACATAGAGGAATTCCAAGATGTATATCATACAAAATGTTGAGTATGTATGGAGAGAGATAATTGCTCAAGATTTCACAAGGATAGACATTTGTGCTCAAAATACTGTGAAGGATCTTGTAAGGTAGGATCAAGATGCTTAATATGGAGGATATTCTTTGAATTTTGGGGAATTATAGTACCATTACACAGTGCTCGAGTAACTTCTCCCCATACACCGAGACCATTCAAGTTGCAATCAGTTACAGATATTTCAGTAAATCTGATGTCAACTAGCCTACTTATCAGTTTGGGCGTGATGTATTTGACTTGATTGACTGCCGCGACTGAGATGGCTGGAGGATTTGTGTCAACATTGAAGATCACGCTCATAAGCTGATGTACCAGATTCTTTTGAAATGATCCCCCAAGATTCACAACATTTTCCCCTCCGATTTATTTCAGAAGATCGATGATCCTGAATGGTTCAATACTCTTTATCTGAAACGTTCATTCTGCCACAAATTTTAAGTTGAACAGAGAAGAGGAGGCAATTTCATCCTGCTTACCTTTCTTCCTTTCAATTGATGCATATTGTGGACGAAGTGATCCTTTGCCCTTAGACATTTTGACTGAGAATTATACTAGAGACACAGTTCTAGAATGAGATTTCGGATCTTCTGATTTTAAGAGATCTGGGAAGATAAACCGTCCCAACGTTTCAGCTACCCGCAGAGCCGTCGATGATATCGATTTATCAGTCGATGTGATCGACATTTATAATTGCTCACTCGACACTCCTATCGAAGTGAGTCTTTTTGGGTTTTTCTTCAGTAAAAAAAAATAGTATCTTATTGAAGTTCCCAGTAGAGAATATCAACAAAAATTTGTATAACTTCTGTACATTAAAGAGTATAAACATGTGGATGTTTATGTGCAAAAGATGAGGTGAGATCCCTCAGATTGTTTCTTTAAAAGATCAGTAAAATTGCATCATTTCAGTCGATATCCAGATTTTGATGCATAACCTGGACCAATATTTTCATTCTCAGCGTTTCTTAACATCACTCCTTCCTTTTCCTTTAATAATGTAGCAGTGGTTATTTGTGCGAAGACCTTTTATAATTAACTTCCCTGATTGATCTAGAATCTCGCATTCTTATTTGTTGAAATTTACCACATGCCCATTATCGCAGATTTGAGAGATGCTCAGTAAGTTATGTGCCAATCCTTTTATGTAAAAAGCATTCTCTTCTTTAAACAGACTAATTCCTTCTATAATTCCCTGACCATTTACTTTAGCAGTGGTTCCATCTCTGTAGGTGACTATCCCTTTGTAAAGATCCTTATAGTTTGAAAGGAGAGACTTGTCACCTGTGACGTGTCTTGAGCAACCACTGTCTAGGTACCATTTTGCCATATTTCCTGATAAATGATCTGATTGAGTAACAAGGCAATTTGTCTTTACTTTAATCAGCCACTTTATGACAGGAGTTTTACTTGTGGTAGATTTGTTCTTCTTATTTGATTTGTCCACATGACTTAACTGCTCCTCCATCCTGTCAACTATCTCAAGTGGTGATGATTGCACACTTCTCTTATTTAGCTCATAAACTGACTCCTTATTTTTGCAATGAGCTGGGATAGGTTTGGTGTTACTACTGGATGCAATAGATTTTTCAAACGGTTGTGCATCAGTTTTTGTTCTACCCTTTCCATAACCTAATCCCCTTTTGTCTTCTCCATATTTTCCCATTCCTAATAGTTTTTCTAATTTCTCACCACTCTGGGAAAATTTACAGTTTATTTTGACAATTTTTCTAGATTCTTCTAGATTATTTTGAAGTGTATAATTTTTATCTTGCAGAAACAGATTTTTCTCATTTAGTTCTTTGACTTATTCCTCTAATTTCTTTGACTCAGATTTCAATGAGTTGTTAGTTCTTTTAAGTCTATCATTGTCTGAGTGGCATTGTTGCAAATCAGTGATTAGATGAGTATTAATATTTGAAGCTTTATCCAGATTCATTTGCAACAGTTCCTTTTTATTTTTAACTACTCCAAGTCTTTTAACAATATTAACGCTATGGATATAAAGTTGATTGTAAGCGTTTTGTAATTCATTTTGCTCTCTATTTTCTTCTTCTTCAGTTTTCTCATTGTCAGATAGAAATGATTCAGTGGCTAGTTGTTCTTCTTTTCTTTCAGATTCCATGGGAATAATTGAAGTGGTGGAGACCATAAGAATTTTCAAAGATTTCTGATCTTCATCACTTCCTGAGTCATTGTTTTCTAAATTTGACTCCTCCGTATCATCCCATGTGGCGGCCATCACCTTGCCCTTGGTTTTTCTGTTTGGGCATTTGGTAGATAGGTGACCATATTCATGACAGGCATAGCATTGTGGTTCTTTGGTCTGTTTACCAAATTTGCCTGCAGAAGGTTTGTAGTTCACCTTTCTACCTTTAGAAGGATGGCCGCGATTCTTCTGAAAGAATCTTCTGAATCTTTGTGCTAGCAAGGCCACTTCCTCATCGTCATTTTCTTTTTCGCTCTCACTGTCCTCATGTTTTGATTTCTTAGAAGTTTTTAGGATAGTGTTTTTGGATTTTTGGGGTTGTGTGAAGTGTAGTTCAAAAGTTTGTAGGGAACCTACCAGTTCTTCTACTTTCATCTCATCAATATTCCTACACTCCTCAATTGTTGTTACCTTGGGATTGAAGCGTTCCGGTAAGGATCTTAAGATTTTTCTACATATTTTAGGTGTCGGAACCTTCTCTCTCAACCCACTCATGGAGTTACAAATGATGTTTAGTTTTGTGAAAAACTCCATAAATGTCTCATGCTCTTCCATCCTGAGATTTTCAAACTGTGAAGTTAAGAGTTGTAGTTTAGATCTCTTCACAGTGCTTGTACCTTCATGGGTTGTTTCCAATAAGTCCCATGCTTCTTTAGACGTCCCACACATACTTATCTGATTGAAAATGTCTTGGGACACGGTACGGTAGATGGCATTCATTGCTTTTGCTTCAGCATTTCGCTGTTCTTTGTCAAACGCCATCCACTTCTCATTCGGTTTGGGTTTAGCGATTGTGGTTTTATTTTCAATTACAATTTTCTCCGATGGTACCACATATCCTTTTTCAACTACATCCCAAACTTAATGATCTAAAGATCTCAGGAAGTAGTGCATTCTAGCCTTTCAGTAAGCATAGTTTGATCCATCAAATACTGAAGGTCTAGTGACAGATGAGCCCTCTCCTTTGGCCATATTTCTACTTCAGTCAAGATCACTCTCTAGGCGGTGAAGCCCTTAAAGAGAGACCCTCTCTGATACCAATTGAAATTGCGGTGAAGACTGCTTTAGTTGAAGTAGGAATAGGTCAGTATATCCTAGAGGGGGGTGAATAGGACTTTTTAAAATTTTTATAAATTATTAAAGATCCTTATCACACTAATCCTATCACAGAGTATTGATTAGGATTACTCAACCTTAACTCTACTGGCTTTTAAGCCTGATAGAGGATCCAATCACAACCTATTTAAGAGACAAACAATATATATATGAGATAGTGATGGATATGACTGTGTGTGCATAGGATGTGATCATATAAAAAGACATGCAAGGCAATCACATAAATGAAAGATAATATCAAACTCAAATACAGTCATTTTATAGTGGTTCGACGACTTGTTTACTCCACTCCCGGCTTTCACACTCAACCCTTGAGTGACCGGATTTCACTAAGGAGGTTTTTCATGGTTCACCTCAAACCTAAGGTTTTAAATCAGGTTCACCTTCAACCTTTACAGAGGTTTCTACTCGGTTCACCTCAAACCCTGGAGTTTTATTGGCATACTCCTAACTAGATGTTTATGCCCACACAGGACAAGGGTCCACACAACGCACCCTGAGGTTTCTACTTGGTTCACCTCTAACCCTGAAGTTTTACTAGCGTACTCCTAACCAGATGTTTATGCTCTCCACAGAGCAAGGGTCCACACAACGCACCCCGCACGTATACTCCCATCGGAGGCCTCTTTCGAGGGCTTCAAATGGTGAGAAACACTTAAAACCCAATCCTAAAAAGGAATGATCGCAAGTGTCCTCTGAACTCTTAGTACTTACAGATAAGTTGATGAGTCCCTTTCAGTACAATGATGAAGACCTTCTCCTTGTTGATGAAGAGTCTTCAGCTCCCTTGATCCGCAACATAAAGATGTATATATGCTAAGCTTAGGTTAGGTTAAGATTATGATGGACTACCACTCTCTAAAGGTTTTCCTATAAGGAAGATAGAGAAGTTCCCATCATCTATGCATTCAAGGCATCCCAGCTTAATGATATGTCATTAAGATAGTAGCTGAAGGATCCATGAATGTGGAAGTTCATTCCCCAATCCACTCTATAAGATATTAATGATGAGGGTGGATTGGAGGATGAACTTCCCGAGAGAAAGGGCTTAGGTAAATGATAGGAAGGTTGAAACACTCTAAGGCACTCTCTTCTTTTTCTCTCTCTCAGCAATGAAGACAACTCTCTCTATTTATAGGTAAAAGGTTCCAACGGATATAAACGGTCATATTTATGATAGAGTTCGATATCATCGATCAGTCGTCGATATGATCGAGCGTATACTCTCGATTGTATCGGTCGACCTCTCGATGATAAGAACTCAATTGTCATTTCACTTTTGGAAACCTTCTGCCAACTGGTCGATGGGATCGAGACACACATCGATGATATCGGATTTCAAACTCCGATTCCATCAAGTGATGGTTCGATTCTATCGATAGTTGAAAAATAAGAGAGAAGTCTTGAAGAATTTCAGGATCACAGATATGATCGGGGAACTAGTCGATGTCATCGGAATTTGTACATCGATCATATCGGCGACCATTCGATGGGATCGAAAATCGTATAGATTTTACATGTAAGCTTGCTGGATGAATTATGTCCTGACTCGATCCAATCGACATAGTCTCGATATGATCAATATATGAATATCGATTTATCGATAGGCACCCCGATAAACATTAAAAGCAACCTGAAATTCATGCTGGAGAGAACATGCGCCCCATAGTCGATATGATCGAATGACTCCCGATATGATCGATATTTGAGTTCAGATTGAATCGGACAGTCATCGATATATCGAAGCAGTTGATAGTTTTCTTTAGAAAAATAGGGGCACCAGAAAGCAGTCTGTCGATACGATCGATCCACTTCAGATATGATAGATTTTCGAATATCGATGATATCGACTCGAAGGTCGATATATCGATAAATCGTCCAGAAGATTATTTGATTGCTGGATGTTTTTTGTCCTCACTCGATTGTATCGATTGATATGTCGAGGACATCGATAGAGCTGGTCGATCATATCGAAAGGGTAATCGATATAATCGACAGTGTAAGAAAAACTTAGAAAATCTTCTTTTGAATAAAAAGTTTTCTTACACATAAACCCTAAGATGTTTTAGTTCTTTTTAAGGGTTTAATCACCTGGTGTTTTGGGACATGGGATGTGAGGCTATGATTTACCTTTTGGTGAGCTTCCACACATCCAGATGAGGCAGACGCTTGACATGATCTTCTTGATAGGTGCTGTCGTCCGACTGACTTAACATACAACGTAATTGACAAACCAGGGCACATAATAGGCGCACTTTCCCCCCATTCCCTGTGGATTTGACCTTAGTCTCTCCGAGTTATTACTACAACGTAGCCCTGCACTTGTGGTTGTGAACAAGTTTTTGGCACCGTTGCCGGGGATTGGCGTTGAACACAATTAGGTTTAGGTTTTCTAGGTTTGATTTTTCTAAATTTCAGATTATTGTAGAATTTGTTCTGTTTTAGATTTTCTAACAATACTAACATTACGCACTTGTTTGGTTTTATAGGATTCTAGTTCTAGTTCTTCCATACGGGTAATTTTCTTCCTCTCTCTCTCTCTCTCTCTCTCTCTCTCTCTCTCTATTTTCTTCCGTAATTGCTATAGGACTCCAAACTTATGATTAAAAGTAGAGTTTTATGTGGTTCATGCCCAAGTGGGTAAGGGATCCTACATCGAAACTTCTAAGTGAATGAGCTTTAGTTGAAGGGCTTGCAGTCCATTGACGAGTCAGACAACATCTAAATACTCTTGGAACATCATGTGAAATCATGCCCGAAACTGAACAATATGTTGATGAGAATCCTGTGCATCACATGCCACCAGTTATGATGGTGCGTGATGAGAATAAGGTGCATCGGGTTCCACCAACTTGGATCCTACGTGATTATTTATAGCCAGTGAGAATAAGTACACATTCCTGCTTGATTTTCCCAACCAATGCAGGAAAAATGGACTTCAAAACCGATATGATCCAATTACTACCTAAATTCCATGGACTTGATTTAGAAAGTCCATTCTTTTCTTTAAGGCCTAGATTCATTGGCATATGGACTGAGATGAACCAGGAGTTCTTTAAAAGTCCTTCCCGGCTCATAAAACCAACACTTTGAGACAAGATGTGTTGAACTTCTCCTAAATAGGAGATAAAACTTTCTTTGAGTGTTAGGAACATTTCAAGGAATTACTTCTTACTTGCTCACACCATGGCTTTGAGTTTGGCGACCACTTAACTTCTTCTATGATAGATTAAATCCAAATATGTGTCAATTCGTAGAGATGTTGTGTAATAGTGAATTTATAAGGTACTGGAAGATGCATGGGATTACCTAGACAAGCTTGCTAAAAATGCCCAATCATGGGAAGCATCCAACCATGTTAGCAATCTTAGGTCAGTGCTAAGAGAGAGGGGAGTACATGTACTCAAAGAGGAGGGTGATATTTGTAATAACCCCAGTTACAACTGTTCGTATATGCAAACAACCATTATAGGAAAATAATGAATGCTTAGAATCACTACAAATTGGATTGTACTCATTCCCATTCATAGTAGAAATACTGACTTTCGAGACGAGATTCTTTATAAGGGGGGTAGATCATAACACCCCATACTTTTCAGTACTCGGGTGTTACTGTGTGACCTAGGTAAAAATACCAACCTAACTTACTTAGGACACTCACATTCATTCCAGTCTAAATCTAATCGTTGGATTGATGGAAAGAACTAATTGAACATGAAATCTTTAAGTGTGGGCCACCTAAGCTTTGGATTTGCCTAGTCTTCGATCAAAGGTCCTGCTTGGGACCTCCAAGGTGAATGGATGGTGTGGATTGTAAAAGGCATTCCTATGGTCCCACAACCATGGCGTGTGTACACCAATGGTATGAGTTGCGAAGCATCAGATCATATGAAGGTGGTCAATCGGTTTGTCCCGAGGCCACCCGACAGAGGAGGGATCCTCTCCCTCTTTTCCGCCAGTAGCGTCCGCGCCTCGGACGAGTGGGCCATGGTGGCTATGTATGTAGGTGATCTGAACCGTCCAAATGATGGCGCTCTGGATTCTGACTGCGCTCCACCTAGTTTTAGCAATTGAAAAACTTTGGTGCCCTATGATAGGGCTGCACATGCAATGCATAGTAAAGTTGGATTTGCTACCATCGTGCAGCGTTCGCAATCCGTACCCATGAAAATCCAAACAGTTCAGCCTGCGCAAAATCCTTGCCTTTCATTCAAATAACGAACCTTTTTAGAATTTCGAGCTCACACTTTTGGGCATCAAAAGGAATCTTTTCGTTTTCGCAAGGATGTGATCCCACTCGCTTGTTGGCTTCTAGAAGCTCCCTTAAGAGCAATCCCATGCATCCATCCTAGGGCGAGCAATAGTTCTACCCACTGAGACAAGCTGTTTCACAAGAAAATCCTTTTATACGCGAGAAGCCGCTGCCGCCGAAATTATCGGAGACCATTTGATAAGTGGGGATGTAATGGTGAATGGTAAGCCCTAAGATGATTAGTGGGCCCATTTGGTCCATCAGAAGCGTTTGGATCATCAAATAAACCAAGGATGAAAAAATACCATGGGCTCCCACCTCATCTTATCTGTTTGATTCAAAACCCAACATCTCAAGGTGGGCCCTATCTAATGATCAGGTGAGTCCAATGTATGGGCCCTGGTGTCAGAAGGAGATCCTTAATTTGGAGATGTGTCCATGTAGACCCTCAGCCTCATGGGATCATGGTCGATGTTTCTCGAGTGTTAAAGAAGACTTCAACTAATCCACTGCTATGATGACAAACTTGATCTGACCTTTGCCCATTGGTAGTGGCCCTATGATGTTGATCATCCACTGGGCTAATGGCCAGGGGTCGGTCATATGAATCAGCTACTCGAATGGCTATCGAGGTGTCACAATAAATCATTGGCATTTATCTCGCTTCCTTGCACAGTACCCCTGTCAAATCAATTTGTGGGCGAGTGCTCTTCCGCCCGAATGATTACCACAGATTCCTTCGTGGATCTCTCTTAACACATATTCGACTTCATCTACCAAAATCTTCTTTTGTAGAGGACGTCCCCTATTATAGTGTACCGAGTTGCTCTACTTTGAATTTTCCATGCTCCGAGCTTGTTGTTAGGTAGCTTGTTCTATTGGAGGTATGCTATGATTGGGTCCATCTAGCTCGGTGTTGAGATGGTAGGAAATTCTCCCTCCGATTCAGGTCGGCTGATGCTAGGCTCGGGTAAGAACTTAATCGAGATTGATTTGGTGATGTTGTCATCAGCTGCTGCAGATAGTTTTGCTAGAGCATTTGCTCGGGAATTTTTTGCTCGGGGCACCAAGGTGACTTCACACTTACTGAATTTGTTGATAAGTTCCCTCACCTTCTGAAGGTAGGTGATCATTTTCTCTCCCTTTGCCTGGTATTCGTTAGCAACTTGGTTGACGATGTGCTGGGAATCACTATGGACTTTCAGGGCTCGGGCTCTCATAGCTTTCGCTAGCCTAAGCCCAGTAATGAGTGCTTCATACTCCGCCATATTGTTAAACATCAGGAACCCAAATCTTAGGGCATACTGCGTGCAGGTCTGGTCGAGTGTGACAAGGATTATTCCTACTCCACTGCCTTTTGAATTGCATGATCCATCAACATTAAGGGTCTACTCTTGTAAGTTAAGTTCCTCCTTGTCTTTGACTTCTTCAGTAAGCTCGCTATCGGTGAACTCAACAATGAAGTCGGCTACTGCTTGATCCTTGATAGCAGTTCGGGGTCGATACTTAATGTCGAATTCATTGATCTCGATCGCCCACTTTGTCTGTCTCTCTATTACCTCGGGTTTTTAGAGAATTTGACGAAGGTGCTGATTGGTTGGGACCATAATGGTGTGGGCTTGGAAGTGGGTGGAGGCATCGTGATGACTTGATCAAGGTCAGTGTGAGATTTTCAATATCAGGGTATCTGGTCATAGTTGGGACCAATGCCTTGCTAACATAATAATAAGATATTACTTGCTTTCGACCTCTCATATCAAGGCTGAGTTGACCGCTGCTGTTGAGATAACCAAGTAAACCAGTAACAACTTGTTGAGAGTCAAATATTACATATTATCCCCCGCTTATTTCTTAGTTTTACAAACATAATATGGCTTAATGGTATATTTTGCATGTGTTTGTGTTGCAAGGTGAATTTAAGAGCTTAGATTGAAAAGAATAGTAAAAGCATAGATTTAGTGCTCAAGAATTTCCAAAGCAAAGAATTGATCTTTGGAGATAAAAATTAAAGATTTCAAGACACCAAGATCCAAGAAAATCAAGTGGAGAAGGAAGGAAGTCGAAAGAACAAGTGCAAAAATCACAAAGACTATGCCATCGAAAACTGTTCGATGACATCAAATTTATAAGGGAAAATCGAGATGGTTGCTGGACATATTGGGTGCTTTTCTCGATCAATCAAAGACATGTTTGATGACTTGAAGAAAGGTGCTCGATGACATCGAAGAATGCTCGATGACATCAAATTTATTCAAGAAATTGAAGCAACTCACTGGACTGTTTTGGATACATTCTCGATGACTCGAAGACCTGTTGATGGATTGAAGCTTCGCTTGATGACATCGATGGATGGTTCGATGACACAGAGACTTACGTAGTGTGAAAGAGTGAAAAGGCGCAACTTCTGGATTCAATGACATCGAACTGGTTACGCTGTGTTTACGCGGACTATGTAAATTTGATCCGATTTTGTGATTTACGGAACTTGGCTTATAAATCGGGGTTTTCTAAGTCTTTTTAGGATATCTAGGCTTTGGAGAAGTAAAACAAAAGGGTGGAGCTACTTCCCCAGAGTTATTCTTCCCTTCTTCTTAGTTTTTAATGCTTTCTTATAGGGTTTTTAATCCAATCATGTCTATGGTTGGCTAGATCCCTTAGCTAGGGCTAAGGGTTGAAGCTTGTAGCATGGTTGGGATATTTTTCTTATTTGATTTTTGTTATTGTTGAACTCCTTTTATTTTATTTTGATAATTAAGGAATACTTTTAGTTTTTAATGGTTTATTGTGACTTTAATTATGATAGATTTATAATAGCTTGAAGTATCTTCTTTTTCTATTTGGAGTTTGTGAAAATAGGAAATTTTGTTGTTCTCCATCGTCCCTTTCACATGACTGAGTTATGAAATTCCTTATATTTTTCACAATTCTCCCATGTTAGTTGTTGGATTTTTTTATCCTGCTGTCTATCATAGTCTCCTGGGCATGGTCTGGTGATGAAATCACTTCCAATCTTCACAACTTTCATCCGTTCAGAATTAGTTCAATGGAAGTTCAGATATGATCTTATTGAATACTTCCAATTGGATAGGATAAGACTCCAATTCCAATTGAGTGCCTTGAATCAAATAAGAAAATATCCTAATAGCTGCAAGTGGATTGTAACACCCTGGATTTTTACCAACCTGGGGTTAGATGTCCTTAGGCAACGGGTCAACCATAACACCTTGGTGACCTCTCAGAACCCAATTTCAAAGCCAAAGGAATCATGTAGAACCAAATTCTTTAGAAACTTAACGTGAATTAGCTAGCGCTACACTAGATTTCCTACAAAATTAGCACCAACCACTTTAAATACGATCTGTAAGACCCAAAACCTATAGAATCATTGACGCTACCTTACCCTGAAATACAAAATCAAACTCTAAACCCGTTTTCTCTCAAGAACCCTTTGAAACTTTGTATTGGATCTAGACCGCGCGTCGAAAGTCCGATATCTACAATCTCAGACCATTATGACCGCTTTGTTGAACTTGACAATCATTTCAAAAATCAAGCCCAACTGATATCCTGAGACCATTTTACTGAGTCTGGAGTGAAGAGAGTGAGAAAAGGAAAATCTTTAGAAAATTAATTCAATTTAAATAAATCTGGCACATGTCGCTTGCGCGACATTTTTTAAGCATTCTGACCATCAAAATCTGACCCAAATACACCCTCGGATCAGGGAACATTTCCCAGTCAGGTCAGTGTACTTGAAATCCTCGATCGAATCTCAGTGACCGCTGAACTGAAACTGGCCCGCCACGTGCGATCTGGGAACTTTATCGAACTGAAAACTTAATGTGATCAGGATCCAACATCCATGAGCTTAAGTCCGACCGCATTCAGTCGGGGGACCTCCAGAAATGTCCTTTTGGATGGAAAAAGACCTGATTTGGCTGTAACCCAAGTATATCTTGACTTGGAGTCTGTTTTGGTTATGTTTGGGCTTATAAAAGGGCCTTAAACCCTTAGCCTTTTAACCCATACGAATTTGGGAAAAACCCTAGGAGAGAGGAGAGAAAAGAGAGAGAAAGTGAGAGAGAAGTTGGAGCTTTCTCCTGGGAGTCTTCCCTGCTGCTCCACGTGTCAGATCCTTCCACCTGCATCGCTATTCTGGCAATTCCAACTCCGTTCTAGGTAAGAAAACCCTAACCTCAACCTGTTTTGAGGATTCTAGCAATACAAGTAGCGAAGTAGCTGACCTATCTTGTGAAGTAGGTCGCCATATCGATGTTGACGAAGCGTAGACTTTCTATTCGAATCGATACGCTTCTACGACGAAAGGTGCGGATTTTAGATGCTTTGGTTACCATTTTTCAAAGCTTTCAATGCCGTTTAATGGTAGATTGCTGATAAGGACACTGTTTGACATGTAGAATATGCTGTCCATTTTTTATTTCGTATACGTACGAAGAATATGAGATTTAGGGTATTTTAGGTATTTGTAGGAAATACTGTATACATTCGTATTTTTCTAAAATTATTGCCATGTTTATTTGTCATGTTAGTATACAAGATATGCGTGTATGTTCTGTTTGGCGAAGAGATTCACCCTAATGCAGATATTGGCCGACATATGCTATGTAGACTAATGTGTGTAGACTAAGTGTTTGTTGAAATGCCTAAATCAATATGATTTATGCCTGCCATATGTTTTGAATGTAAGAACATGATTGTTGTGTATTAGACAACTCCTTGATATAAGGATCTGTCATATTATATGTTGGAATCAACATACCTCAAGTACGTTAGAGTTAAGTAGTCTCATTGTTTGTATAAATGTATGTATTAGTAAGTATTAAGTAAATGGTGTTGTAGATTAGCGTTGAGACTGGATTCTCAACTACTATGATGATGCACATGATTTTCTCCATGCTTGTTGTATTTGAATTGACTACCTTAGGTGTGAAATACTCGTGTATGGTTAATTGCTTATGATGTACGTTATAACATGCTGATAACATGTTAAAATTACTTGTGTTTCAATTCTGCCTCTCTCATATGATTACTGATTCACATTACATGTGCTTGGGGCTGTACTCTAGTCCAGGGAGTCGGTAATAGTTTAGAATTCATGGTTAGATTCTATTTACCACGAAGGATGTTTATGACGAACCCAAGTCGAACTAGAGTCATCGGCAGTGGTTAGGCCACACGAAGTGCTTGTGCACTTCATGTCGGTCGATTCAACGTGCGCTCGTGCTAGTCGGACTCATTAAGTAACCCGACTGACCATTGTATGTTCACCCTGTATTGGTCATAACTGCTTGAACCTAGGGTACTGAACTTACCAGTGATAAGCCCCTCTAACCTTGGTACCTCGATCCCCTAAGACTCATGAGCCAGGCATGGTGGTATGGGACACCGTGGTCGAGCTGTCAGCCTACGCTGGGGCCATAAACCTCCCCGTAGTGACCAGTGAACACCCTACTCTGAGTAGATTATGGTGGTATGGGACACTATATTCTTGCTTTCGGCCTACATTGATAAGGTGATGGGGGAGTGGAGCAACGAGTGCGAGCAACATCCCTGGAAGCCCTTTATAGTGACCTTGAGTTTATCCTGACACCGCATGGGGGCGACGAGTCTTGATGCAGTCTTAAGGATATAAACTAGGCCTGTATTGATAAGGTGATGGGGGAGTGGAGCAACTAGTGCGTGCAACAGCCCTGACAGCCCTTACAGCGACCTAGAAATATATCATCGTATGAGACTACTAGGAGTAACGACCCTAGAAAGGATCATTGTTTGGGTATTGATATGAGGGAGGTACCCTAGTTTCTCAATCCTGCTGTATGAAAAGGACTAATAACAACTCGGTAATCATATTCATATCGCACTGCATGTGCCTGAATGATGTGGAGCACTGAGGGAAGAAAGCATGTCGCGGACGTAAGATGGTGTCGCATGAGGGAGTATGTCAGTGATGGCATCCATCATGTCATTTCATGCTTGCATTAATCACAGTATTTAGGAATGTTTGATTTTCTTGCTTTACCATTATCGTGTGATTGATTTGATAACATGCTAATTTTTGCTCTATGATCCCACTGAGTTAGCTACTCACTCCCACGTTACGGGACGGTGTTGTACACACCAAACAGTTCCTATTTCAGTTTCAGATAATGGCGATGCGTGCGAAGCAGAGCCGGACTGATGATGATGAGGAGGATCCCTCCTGTATGCAGGTTTGATCGACGGGTTTACAGGGTTACTGATTAGATGCCACTACACTTGGTATTGTACCTTTTATTTACACACCCATGTATATTCTTCTCTTTCTATTTTAGAGTATACATGTATATGTTTAACCTGGTAACATGTTCACACTCTGGAGACATATAACAGTTCATATATTCTATATATCTATCACATTCTTTCGCTTGCTAATTTAACTGTCTCTGGAGTATGATATGCTGTTTTGGCTTAATCCACTTCATATTTTGTGCATTATTACAGCCGACATTCATCCATCATTGAAAATGTTGCATAAGTGATGTTCTGGAACTCAGGAGTGGAGTTTATCCTCGACCCATGATTTTCGGGATGTTACATGGATCCCTGAAAATCGTCATTCCTACCTTTGAATTTCTTAAGTTTTTAGTTAAATAATTCACAATTACTCTCTACACTTTCAGATTTAAGTTTTCTTATTTTCCTAGTTCTACTTCTAGTTGCTTTCAGAACATACACAAGATTAGTCCTTGTGGATTCGACCTCAGTCTCACTAAGATTATTAATGCATCGCGACCCTACACTTGGGGTTGTGAACAAGTTTTTGGCACCGTTGCCGAGGACTAACGATTGCATTTTTCTAAGATTAGCTAGTTTTGGAATTAGTTTAAGATTAGGACTTTTCTGAATTATTTTAGAATGTAACTTTTTAATTTTTAAAAACTTTCTATTTTCTATTTTTAGAAACTTTCCTTTTTTATTTTTTAGAAAATAGGTTACTTTCTTATTTTATTTTTTTTAAAAAACTAACTGATCTTTCTATTTTTATTTTTAAGAAACTTTCTAATTTTAAAATTTCTATTTTTAAAAACTGACTTGTTTTGTTTTGTTTTGTAGGATATTAATTTAGGAACTTCAAATTTTGTAACTTCTTTTTAAGTCTCTCTCGTTCTTTTTCTAGATTTCTATTCCTTTATGCTTATTTCTTTTTAGGTTTATGTTAGATTCCGAAATTGTGGGTTGAGAGTGTTTCATGCCCAAGTGGGTTCGTGATAACACTCGACGTCTCTTGAGTGAAGGAGGATTATTGGAGGGGTTATCTATCCATCACGGGATTAGACACTACTCGAGATCCTCAGAGTTGGTTGAAGTTATGGTTGTAAATTAACCCATAAATCAACCAATGAATAAACCTCAACCTCGGGTTGAGGAAGTCCAGGATGAGAATGAGGTGCATTAAACACCTCCACCTCATACTTTACGAGATTACTTACAACTGGCAGGGGTGAGTACACCCTCATGCATGATTTTTTCAAAAAATACGGAACATGGATTTAAGCCAGGGGTGATCCAACTCCTTTCAAAATTTTATGGACTTGAATCTGAAAATCCGTATCTACACTTGAAAAAGTTTGAGGAGATTATAGACACTCTATACTTTCCAAACGTATCCGATGACATAGTCAGGCTGAAACTCTTCCCTTTTTCTTTGAAAGAGAAAGCTAAGACGTGATTGCATTCACTATGTCCTTGATCTATTGGTAGATGGAATGATATGACAAGGGAGTTCATAAAGAAAATTTTCCCATACCACAAGATGAACACCCTTAGAAAGTCAATTATGAACTTTGTCCAAAAGGAAGATGAAACATTCTTCCAATGTTGGGAGCGGTTTAAGGATCTTGTCAGTTCATGTGCACAACACGGTTTTGAAACGTGACGCATCATGAACTTCTTCTATGATGGACTGACATATTTCATATGCCAATTTGTTGAGACAATGTATAATGGGGAATTCATGAATAAAAATGTTGATGATGTGTGGGATTATTTTGACAAGATAGTTGAAAACACACAATCATGGGACATCACCCCAAAATCAAGCACAATTTCTAAGCCTACTCAATCGAAGGAGAGTGGTGAAATGTATCTCTTGAAAGAGGATGATGATATCAATGCTAAAGTGGCTAATCTCACAAGAAAACTCGAGACCATGGAACTAAAGAAGGATAAGGTTAAAGAAACTGTTTGTGGTATTTGTGCTTACAACATTCACACAACTGAAAATTATCCAACAATACCTATATTTCAAGAGGTACTGAATGAGTAATCTAATGTTGTAAATAATTACTAAAGACCTTTTAATGAGGCCACCTCCAATACGTACAATCCCAGCTGGAGAAATCATCTAAACTTAAGTTGGAGAAATGGACAAACTGCTACACCTCAAGGATTCCCTAATCAAATTCCACATCAAGGGAAACCTCACGAGGATCCAGTTTTAAAGCATCTTCAAAATCAAGAGCATTTTAATCAGGGTATGCAACAAGTCTTTCAAGACCTCACAAAGGCCATACAAGGACTTGAGACTAAAAGTGCGATTGGGAACAAGGGGAGCCTTCTAGCTCAACCTCTTTCCAATCCGAAACCACAATATGAAGTTAGTAACCTGAGCTCTTCAAATCAGATGGAGTAAGTTAAATCTATCAGTACTCTTAGGAGTTGGAAGACCATTGACAAAACCATTTCGGTCAGAGTTGAAAAGCTTAAGGACCTAGAAGAGGACAACAATGATTAACTAAACACTGCTCCACAAGAATTAGAACCAGAACCTCAAGGGAAGCCGATTGATCCATTTTCCTAATGGTTGATTGCACCAAAACCTCTCTCTAACTCTTAGGACATTCTAGAGGTGTTAAAACAAGTGAAGGTCAATATTCCTCTACTTGATGCCGTAAGACAAATATCTTCATATGCCAAATTTCTAAAAGACTTATGTACGACCAAAAGATAGCAAAATATTCAAAAGAAAATCTTTTTAACTAAAAAAGTGAGTGTCATCTTAAAGAAAGATGTGCCACAGAAATACAAAGATCCCAATAGCCCAACCATTGTTTGTGTAATTAAGAATTACCGCATCGAGCACACACTTCTTGACATAGGAGCAAGCATAAATCTGATTCCTTACTCGGTCTATGAACAACTAAGTTTGGGTGAATTAAAACCCACCCGAACCACGTACATTACAATTTCCTGATCACTTAGTTTGTGTACCGAGAGGAATAATCAAGGATGTGTTGGTCCAAGTTGACAAATTCTACTATCCGGTAGATTTTATCATCCTGGTACTCAACCCATGGTCGACATGAGCACTCAGATCCTGTCATCTTGGTCACCCATTCCTTGCCACATCAAATGCAATCATTAATTGCTGGAATGGAGTCATGAGTTTGTCTTTTGAAAATATGATATTAGAGTTAAATATCTGTTTCAATGCGGGCAAATAGTTAGAGGATGATGACGATTCCCACGACATTAATATGATTAACTCTTTCGTGGAAGATAGAACACTTTTGACCTTATCTTTTGACACTCTAGAGATGTTCCTTGCCCACTCCTATGATTTTGATGATGATATGAATAGGGAGATGGGAACCATGGTGGACACCGAGCCAGTACTTGAAGTTAACGGTGGATGCCATAATTTGAAGAATTGCCCCAAACCGATGTAACACTTCTACCGTCTGACCTCAAGACAGCAAATCTTGACCTAAAATATTTGCCCTCTGATTTGAAATATGTCTACTTAGGTCAAGATGAGACATATCCGGTAATGATTTCTTTCCACCTTGAGAAAGAACAAGAGAGTATGCTCATTTCTACTCTCATTGAGCATAAGAGAGCCCTTGGATGGTCGATTGCAGATCTTAAGGGAATTGACCCTTCGATTTGTACTCACCACATTTATGTAGAGGATAATGCGAAGACCTCCTGGCAATTGCAATGTAAACTAAATTCAAACATGAAGGAAGTGGTTAAGACTGAAGTTCTTAAGCTATTAGATATGAGTATCATATACCTTATATCCGATAGTCAGTGGGTGAGTCCAACTCAGGTGGTTCCTAAGAAGTCCGGAATCACCATTGTAGCCAATGCCAATAAGGAACTCGTGCCAATTAAAGTTACTACTGGTTGGATAATGTGCATTGACTATAGGAAGTTGAATACCGTCACAAGGTAGGACCACTTCCCTTTGCCCTTCATTGATCAAATTTTAAAAAGGCTAGCTAGTCATTTCCATTACTGTTTCCTTAATAGATATTCGGGCTACAACCAAAACGAGATAGCCCTTGAAGACTAAGAAAAGACCATGTTCACATGTCCTTTTGACACCTTTACTTACCGAAGGATGCCATTCAGACTGTGTAATGCCCTCGCCACTTTTCAACGGTGCATGATGAGTATTTTTTCTGAGATGGTGGGGTAATATATAAAGGTCTTTATGGACGATTTCTTGATTTTTGGTCCATCCTTCAACGAATGCTTGAAAAATTTGAAGAATTTGCTGAAGCAATATGAGGAAAAGAATTTGGTATTGAATTAGGAGAAGTGTCATTTCATGGTTCGTAAGGAAATTGTCTTTGGACATATCATCTCGTCCAAAGGCATGAAGGTAGGTAAGGCTAAGATTGATCTTATCTTTAACTTACCTCCACCCAAGAACATACGAGACGTGTGATCCTTCTTAGGACATGACAAATTTTATAGAATATTCATAAAGGACTTTAGTCACCTCTTTCATCCTTTATACAATCTACTTCAAAAGGATACTCCATACGAGTGGACTGAGTAATGCCAAAAAGCTTTTACTAAGCTCAAGGGCATGTTAACCACTACACTTATCATGCAGCCACCCGAATGGAGCCTTGCTTTTAAACTTATGTGTGATGCGTCTAACTATGCTCATGGGGCTGTTTTAGGCCAGAGAAAAGAAAAGAAGCCCTACGTCATTCATTACATAAGTAGAACTTCAAATGTTGCTTAAGCGAACTACTCTACTATGGAAAAAGAACTCTTAGCCATGGTGTTCGCTTTGGATAAATTTAAGTTCTACTTGATCAGATCCAAGATCGTTATTTACACAAATCATGTGGTGTTCAAGTAGCTTCTTTCTAAGAATGATGCTAAGCCTCTTTTGATAAGATGGATCCTCCTACTCCAAGAATTTGAATTGGAAATAAAAGACAAAAAAGGAGTAGAAAACATAGTGGCTGACCATCTTTTCCTCCTTAATATCTCTGATTCCCTTGAGACGACACATATAAATGATATGTTTCCTAACGAACAATTATTCAAAGTCTCCCATTCACCTTGGTTTGCAGAAATTGCTAATTATCTTACAACAGGTTTCACGTCGACACATTGGATTGCATAAGAAAAGAAAAAATTATTTACCGAGGTACACAAATTCTTTTGAAATGATCCATATCTATTTAAATATTGTCCAGACCAAATCTTAAAGAGATGTGTGCTAAACAATGAACACTAAAGTCTCATCTCCTTTTATCATCCTCAGGGCTTTGGTGGTCACTTTTCTGCTAAAAAGACAGCGACCAAAATTTTGCAGTGCGGCTTTTGTTGGCCCACTATATTCAAGGATACTCATAAGTTTTGCAAAACTTATGAGTGTTGTCAAAAATTGAGAGTATTGTTCCATCGAAACATGATGCCCTTGAACCCCATTTTGATCATTGAAGCATTTGATTGCTGGACATCGATTTCATGGGACTATTTTCCCAATCTTTTTGGGATTTGTTTATTTTGTTACTCATAGACTACGTCACTTAATGGGTTGAAGCGATTCCATGCCGGAACAATGATACTCAAACGATTATTAAATTATTAAAAGAAAACATCCTTTCCCAGTTCAGAATATCTCGAGTTATCATTAGTGATGGAGGTTCACATTTTTATAATAGGCCATTTGCAAACTTTATGAAGAAATATGACATCTCCTACAAAGTGAGAACTCCATACCACCCACAAACAAGTAGGTAAGCTGAGATTTTCAATAAGAAAATTAAATATATCTTGGAAAACATGGTTAACCCTGACTGTATGGATTGGTCAATCTGATTACTTGATGCCTTATGGGCTTACCGTACCGCATTTAAGATTCCTATTGGAATGTCTCCCTTTAGACTTGTGTAACACCCCAGACTTTTGCCAACCTGGAGTTAGATGTCCTTAGGTAATGGGTCGATCCTAATACCTTAATTGACTCTTCAGAACTCAATCCTAAAGTCTAAAATTCCTTTTTAACCCATTTCCTTCAAAATCTCACATTTTAGCACCTTATTCTTCAACTTTTTCTAAGTACATTCATATTAGACACTAATCCTATAGGTTAAATGATGAAGAACAATACTTAAACAAAACTTTCTATAATAAGAAAATGGATAAATAAAATGGATTTTTTACCCTTACTATGTTGGAATCCCATAAAGTAAGTAGGTGATTTGGATAGAGCAGCTCCTCCTACCCCAAAATCATATATTATATTTCTAACAACTCATTCTAGTTTGTAAAATACACCCGTTTCAAATATCAGGTGGCGAAACCACATCAAACGAACTCGAGGCCCAAACGATGCAAATCGGAGGGATCTGCAGTGGGTCCCGCGCATATCCAATGTCCCACTGGGGGGGGGGGATAACATCCCCGAATTGGGGAGGCATCCCCCAATTGTCTAGCAACCGGGGATGCATCCTAGGGCTAGCGGGCCGAGCGGGCCACAACAGACCGGACGACCCTTTTGTTGCCCCATTTTCTACAATTTTTTGTCTGACTTTAAAAAGTTATATCTCCCTCTTTATAACTCTGTTTAGGTGATTTAAAAGCCATATTGAAGCTTAATAAGTTTAGTTTCATATAAAAATAAGTGAAAAATATAATAAAAATTTTAATGTACTTAAATATAGATTGTTGTGACAACTGTCCAAAAATCATTAGTTTGGACAGCTGTTACTTCTAGAATTTTTAGAATTTTTTTTCTATAACACGAAATATAATGAAATTTGGTAGAGATGAACTAGACTTCATGACGAAGTACTATAAAAAATAATGAAAATAATATCCTAATTAAAAGCGCTAAAAAGGGATAAAGAACTGCCCTAGGACCATATTCTGTCGTAATTAGGGCTTAATTTAATTAAGTACTAAACTGAATACTCAGTAGAATTAGCTTGAACCACTTTAAATAGGAGCTACAAGACATAAAATGAGTAAAATCGCTAACGCTATGTTACCTAGAAACCTAGGATTAATCTATAAACCCAGTTGCTCTCGGGAGCACTTTGAAACTCCGTATTGGACCTGGACCGCGCGTCGAAAGTCCGATTATTCCAAGACTGTACAGTTACAATCGCCTTATTGGACTTGACTACCATCTCAGAAATCAAGTCCAGATAGTATCCCAAAGTACACAACTTGAGCCCGGAGAGAAGTAGGTGAGAAACGTGAATATTTTTAGGAAATGAACTGAAACTTAAGTGAATTGAGTCAGTTTGCTTGCATGCCGAATCCAAGGATTCAAACTATCAGAATCTGACGCAATTACACCTTTGGATCATAAAAAATTTCTAACACATGTCAGTTTACTTATGGCCTTGTCGAGTACCAGTGACCGTTGAACTGAAACTGGTCCGCCACGGTCGATCTGTAAACTTGATCGGACATAAAACTTAGGCTGACCTAGATCCATGGTCAGGGAGCTTAAGTCCGACCGCACGCAGAAAAGGGGCCTCCAGAACAGCTCCGTTGGACCGAAACGGCCCGTATTTGGCTATAACCTAAGTATACCATGGCCCTGGGGCCATTACCATCAGTTCCGGGCCTATATAAGGGCCTAAACCCACCCCATTTCTAGTCCATACGAATTCATAACCCTAGGAAAGAGAAGAGAGAAGGAAAGAGAGAGAAAGCAAGAGAGAAGTTGGAGAGAGTTCATGTGATCTTTCCCTGCCACTCCACGGGTTGAATCATCGCTTCCGTATCGCTATATCGGCGATTCCGATCCTGTTGTTGGGTAAGAAATATTACCCATAATCTGATATAGATATCCAAATAGAGTGATAGGTGAAATAGCTAACCTATTTCATGATTTAGGTAGCCGTTGTGCCGTAGATAATCGCATCGTGTTCAAACTGAGCTCGGTACGAGTCTACCGGTGAAAGGTGCGGATTATAAATGCTTAGATTATGGTTTTCAAGGCTTTCAATGTTAGTAATGATTTATGTCTGACTTGATTGCTATCACATATGCTTAGATACGATGTTTTCAGTATATCTCCCATATATGTAAACTATGTTGATTTTAAATACATTATATGTGTTTGTTGAAATGTCTGAATGAATATGGAATTATGATTTGTGTTCGTTATGATCGTCGTTAGAGAATACATAATTTTTGTACGTGTGGCCACTCGTATGTGGAAGGATTTTCTATAATATGTGTTTTAACTAATTTATTACATGTATGTAATATGTATAGTCTATGTGTTGATAAAATGCCTGAATGAGAGAATGCTTGATGTAATGTACTTAATGAGGGTGTTGAGATATGATTCTCAATCCTATGTACGATGACATGGGTAGCATATGTTTGTTGAAATGCTCGAATGAGATTTATGTTTAGATTTGGTTATCATATACTGTCTTGGATTATCATATGTGAATGCTATTGGTTGGAGTATGATTTGGGGCTACAATGTAGTCCAGGAAAACGGTAATGGTTTACAATCGATGGCCCTACTGTTTAGTCACGACGAATAATTTTGAAAAATTCGAGTCATACGCTGATTGTCGACAGTGGCTAGGCCACGTGGAGTGTATATGCGCTCCATGTCGATTAATTCAACGTATGCTCGTACCAGTCGAGCTTATCAAGTAACCCAATTGGCCCAATGTATGTTCACCATATACAGACGCTACTGTTTGAACCTAAGGTACCAAACTTACCAGTGAAAAGCCTGTTTAACCTTGGTACCTCGATTTACTAAGACTCATGAACTGAATATGGTAGTATGAGACATCGTGGTCGAGCTATCAGCCTACGACGGGGTGACGAACCCACCTATAATGACTAGTGAGAAGCACTGCCTCATAAGCCGAATATGGTGGTATGAGACACTGTATTCGAGCTGTCGGCCTACACTGATCAGATGACGAGCCCTTTGTAGTTCCCTCGAGCATACTCTGAGACTGCGTCGAGGCGACGAGCCTTTTCGTAACAACTTGAGTACAAACTAGGCCTGCATTGATCAGGTGATGAGCCCTTTATAGTGACCTAGAACCGCAACATCGTATGAGATTTACTAGGACTGACGACCCTAGAATGGATTATTGTTTAAAAATTGATATAAAGGAGGTACCTTAGCTTCCTAATTTGGCTGTATGAATAAACCTAAGTAAGAACCTAGCTTATCACGTGCATGAACTGCATTACGTGTGCCTTTGGCATAGCAGGTCAAGCACTGAGAAAGGGTTGCATGTCTCGATCGTAAGATAAAGTCGCTGAGGGAGCGTAGGTGAGGGCATGCATCATTATTTCATATCATTCTTGCATTAATAAAAGTACTTAGGACTTGACTGTTATACTACTTTGTCATTACTGCTTGATTGAATTGATAACATGTTAACCTTTGCTTTATAGTTCCACTGAAATAGCTACTCATTCCCACCTGTGGCAGTATTTTTTTAAAAACACCACCCAGATTCTGTTGTAAATGTAGGTTCTAGCAAGGTTTATATTGTAGTGTTGGATTTCATAGGCGAGGAGGAAGAGTCCTCCTACGTTCATCTATCGAGCAGATCTATGTAGATCTGTGCAGGGGCTACTGGGATACTTATTTAATTGAACGCATTTACTTCCTGTATTTTTATATGGTTAGAAACAACACATGTATATTTAGCCCAGTTTCATACTCATACTCCAAAATTTGTGAAACAATTTCATAATTAAATGCATATATTTTAGTCTTTCTCTTGCTAAATTACATTAACTCTAGAGTATGATATGTTGTTTTAGAATAATCTCACTCATGTTTAATGCACCAATATGAACAACATTCAATCATCATTATTTATGTTGCATAAGTGATGCGTTAGAACTCGGAAGATAAGTTTCTGCTTGACCCTCGAATTTTAGGGCGTTACAACTTGTCTATGGGAAGGCCTACCACTTGCCTGTGGAGTTGGAACATAGAGCTTACTAGGCTATTAAAAATATGAACTTCAACTTGAACAATGCTAGCTCGCTACGCAAACTTCAGTTGAATGAACTTGAAGAAATCTGAAATGATGTGTATGAGAACTCGAGAATTTACAAGGACAAGATGAAGGTATTCCATAACCAACACATTCTTCGAAAATCATTCACACCAGGTTAGAGAGTCCTTTTGTACAATTCTCGATTACATCTCTTTCCGAGTAAGCTCCGATCTCGTTGGACTGACCCCTTCACTATTACTAACGTCTATCCTCATGGGGCTATCAAGATAAAGAATCCAGACAATGGTAATGAATTCAAAGTAAATGGACATCGATTAAAGCCATTTGTTGAGAAATTTGATTCAGAGGGCATGTCCATGCCTCTGACTGATCCTGTGTACTAGGACTGATCTCCTAGTATGATGGAGGTATAGTTAGGTTTATTGCTTTCATGTTATGTGTAGGATAGTTTGCTTATACTGTATTGAGTTTTGTTTTGTGCTAACCCATTTTATGCTGAGATCCGTAGAAGAGCTTTAAATTTCCTTCTTCCAGGTACTATCTTTCCACACATACTCTTTCTGTTTCATTGCCTCATTTGTATTATATGCTTCTTTCTTGTACATTGAGGACAATGTAGATTTTTGTGGGGGGTGTGAGGGATTAGGTGACCTAATCATCTTTTTGTCAGTTTTGAGCAATTTTTTTTTTAAAATTTTTAAATATTTAAAGTTGAACCTTATTTGGAAGGCAAGAATTTATGTAATTAAGAATGCTTTGAGTATGATGAGAAGAGAGATTGGATTTTAAATTTTTGGAGCTTGATTATCTAAGTAAAATATCACACACGGTTCTTACATTCGAATTGATTAGGAATAAAAAAAGTTTGAATATCATATTAATCTAAACCACATGACACGTTCAATTTGCTTTCTCAGAGTGTGCTTGAGTTTCTAATAGTTAGTATAAGGATCATAATTAGATATTGAGAATTTAGTCTGGAGAATTTTATCCACCTTAAAAGATGAAAAACCAGTTTAAAAATAGGATATTAACAAAAAGGTCATAAAGAATGAAGAACCTGAAAAAGAGGAATAAATAATGGTGACCGTCGATATAAAATAAAAAACTGGAAAAAGAATGAAAAAGGGGATAGGTTTGGAATCAGTACTTAAGTTTTCAACTAATCTAAATGTGATGAACATGGCTAGCATTACGAAACAAAAGTAGCCTTCTAAGAAGTAAATTGATTTGCACTAAGAACATTGGAAAACTTGATATTTGAACTTCCATTCTGATTTAATTGATAAAGAACTTACTTGATTAATTGCATAGTTGATTTGGCTCTAAGTTTTCAAGATCCCACTATCTCACTTAATTCTATTCATTCATACTTGATTTCATAAAAGATTATTTTATGAAAAAGGATTTTGAACTTGGGATTGAAAATTATTTATTGCATATTTTGCTCGATACTAGCAAATGCTGGTTGGGAGTTGTGTTGAGGGCCAAATATTGCATATTATCCCCCACTTATTTCTTAGTTTTACAAACATAATATGGCTTAATGGTATATTTTACATATGTTTGTGTTGCAAGGTGAATTTAAGAGCTTGGATTGAAAAGAATGCTAAAAGCATAGATTTAATGCTCAAGAATTGCCAAAGCAAAGAATGGATATTTGGAGACAAAAATTGAAGATTTTAAGACACCAAGATCCAAGAAAACTAAGTGGAGAAGGAAGGAAGTCGAAAGAACAAGTGCAGAAATTACAAAGACTGTGCCATCGAAAACCATTCGATGACATCGAATAACCATTCGATGACATCGACCACTAGTCGATGACATCAAATTTATGAGGAAAAATCGAGTTGGTTACTGGACATATTGGGTGCTTTTCTCGATCAATCGAAGACTTGTTCAACAACTCGAAGAAAGCTGCTCGATGACATCGAAGACTGCTCGATGACATTAAATTCATTGAAGAAATTGAAGCAACTCGCTAGACTGTTTTGGACATATTCTCGATGACTCGAAGACCTGTTCGATGGATCGAAGCTTCGCTCAATGACATCGAAGGACGATTCAATGACACAGAGACTCACGTAGTGCGAAAGAGTGAAATGGCGCGACTTTTGGTTTCAAACCTCGTCGATGTCATCGAAGGGTGTTTGATGACATTGAACCGGTTACGCAGTGTTTATACGGACTGCATAAATTTGATCCGATTTTGTGATTTTGTGGAACTTGGCTTTAAAATAAAGGTTTTCTAAGTCTTTTTAGGATATCTAGGGTTTGGAGAAATAGAGTAAAAGAGCAGCCCACTTCCAAAGAGTTCTTCTTCCATTATTCTTAGTTTTTAATACTTTCTTCTAGGGTTTTTAATCCAATCGTGTCTATGGTTGGCTAGATCCCTTAGCTATGTCTAAGGGGTAAAGCTTGTAGCACGATTAGGATTTTTTTCTTGTTTGATTCTTGTTATTGTTAAACTCATTTGATTCTAATTTGATATTTACAGAATACTTTTAGTTTTTAATGATTTGTTGTGACTTTAATTACAATAGATCTACAATAGCTTGAAGTATCTTTTTTTCTATTTGGAGTTTGTGAAAATAGGAAATCTTATTGTTCTCCATCGTCCCTTGGGCATGGTTGAGTGATGAAATCCCTTCTATTCTTCACAATTCTCCCATATTGGTTATTGGATTGTTATATCCTGTTGTCTACCATAGTCTCCTGGGCATGGTTTGGTGATAGAATCACTTCCAATCTTCACAACTTTCATCCGTTCAGAATTAGGTCAATGGAAGTTCAGATATGATCTTATTGAATATCTTCCAATTGGATAGGATGAGACTCCAATTTCAATTGAGTGCCTTGAGTTAAATAAGAAAATATCCTAATAGCTGCAAGTGAATCCTTGAAAACCTTAGTTCCCACCTTTGAATTTCTTAAGTTTTTAGTTAAATAAATCACAATTACTCTCTACACTTCCAGATTTAGGTTTTCATCTTTTCCTAGTTCTACTTTTAGTTGCTTTCAGAACACACACGAGATTAGTCCTTATGGATTCGACCTCAGTCTCACCGAGATTATTATTGCATCACGACCCTACACTTAGGGTTGTGAACACAACTCCCCTTACTCGGGCTTGGAGAGTAGCGGGGGTGACCTGTTGAGGGTCAAATATTGCATATCAGACCCCAATTTTTACATGGATTTACGCACATGACACTGGTTAATGGCCCGATTTAATCGTATTTGTGATGTAGGGTATATTTACGAGCTTAGATCAAAATAAGGTGCTTAAAGCATGGATTTGATTCCTCGAAGTCACCAAAATAAAGGAAGGACTCCAGAGGACTGAGATCAATAGATTTACGCGCCAGGGATTCGAGAAAATCAAGCTATTAATGTTAAAGAGGTCCGAAATTGATCCAGAATGCAAGATCACGGGGTTTACACCATCCGTTCGATTCGAAACTTCACACATGGCCTGAGGACCATAAATTAACCGTACACATCAAAATTCACCCATTGGATCATTGTGTAAGTAGCCCAACGGATAGATCATCCCTTTAAATCCTTAAGTGGAGGACCATAAATTAACCGTACACATCAAAATTCACCCATTAGATCATTGTGTAAGTAGCCCAACGGATAGATCATCCCTTTAAATCCTTAAGTTGGGTCCACCTGATCTCTGGATGTGTTTCAATTTTGGACTTAACACCTTAAATGAGGCGATAAAATGGATGGACGGCACAGATTTCTTAAAACCATCATAGTCGACCCCATTTATGCATGAGTGTGCATAGTGCACAATTTCACTTGCCGTGCATGGTAGCAGAGGGTCCAGTCAAACAGTCGATTGACCGAGCTTTCTTAAAAAAAAACTAAAAATCGGACAGCGTGGGACGCTGTCCGTCCATTTTTTGACAGTGGACCCCACACAACACCCATTCGGATGATCTGAGCCGTCCATTCACTCCAGAGTGTAGGCGTGACCATCGCTTAGGTGGCAGAATCCCGGAAGACAACGAAGATTTCATCCTCAACCGTCCAACGCAGGAAGGACGGTGCAACGTAAAGTTCTGAGGGACACGCAGAAATTAGGTCGGTCTCGGCCTTCCTGAAGGGTTTTTCGTTTTAAAGACAATGGATGGCATGGATTTTTCATAAAACATCATCTTGGGTCCCACGATCATCACAACAGCAATTGAAAGCTCTGTTACGCAACAAAGCTTGTGGAGGAAGGCTGTGGGCCACCATCAGGCATTCTTAGCTTGATCTGGACCGTCCATCAGGAGCCCACAGTCCCTATCATCAAAGCCTAAGTGATAGAATTGTAAAAGATAAGGAATATCGGTTTCCAACTGTTCAAAAGGAAGACGAACGTTGTAAGAAGAAATCTGTGGACCGCACCGAAATCAGTGAAGAATCGTCCTTTCCCGACTAGTTTTTCTCCACGTTTCCAATGAACGGAGTGGATTTCTCTGTTAACTTCAATAATTGGTCCCACCAATATCTCAGCGCAAGAGGAGTGCGATTATGCATGTTTCGGTTATCCGCCAGCTCCAGGCACCACCTTTCGTGCGGAAGCTCACACCAACCGTCCCTTTGCAGCTATAAAGAGAGAGAACGTGGAAGGGGAAGGGGGCAGCCGTGGAGCACTAGGAGTGGAGACAGAGAAGGGACGTCAAGAGAAAGGAAGAGTTTTTTTTTTTTTTTTTGTTATTATTATTATTATTTTAAAGATTAGCCTAATCATGTTTAGGTCAGGCTAAACCTCTTAGCTAGGGCTAAGAGGTGAAGCTTGTAGCGTGATGGGAGGGGTCTTTGCTTGTGCCTTTTGATTAGACTGAGTTGATATTGATTTTAGTTTATTAATGGGAATATTTTTAGTTTTTAATGGTCTGTTGTGACTGAAATTATAATGGGTCTGCAATAGCTTTGAGCATAGTCCTTTCCTTTTTATGTTTGTGATGTCAGGAAGTCCTATTGTTCACCATCGTCTCCTGGGCATGGTTGGATGACGTTACCCTTCCTAACTTTCATAGCATGTTGATTAGTTGGTAATTAGTTTAATTCTGTTGTTTACTTTGTCTCCTGGGTATGGTTTGGTGATGGAATCCATTCTAATTCATATATCTTTCATCTCTTGAAAACTATATTAACGGCAGTTCAGTTAATTTCCATGATTCTTAAAGCAGGCGTAAGATCTCCCTGATCTCTACAAGTGGGTCCTCTGAATCCCTAGTTCCCTACCTCTGAATTCTTTAAAGTTTCATATAATTATTTCACGATTATTTCATAAATTTTATTTTGATTTAGATTACATCTTAGCCTAGTTCTAGGTCTACTTAGTTTCAGATAACGTACAGGTATCAGTCCCTTGGGATTCGACCTCGGTCTTACCGAGTTATTACTACATCACAACCCTGCACTTGGGGTGTGAACATGACCCCACATACTGCTTGAGCTATTGGAAGGCTTGTTCATAGTGTCATCCCATATATGATTCATCTTTCCCTTTAGTTGTCGGAAGAGTGCAAATGCTTATCTGTTGCTTTGGAGAAGAACCTATTGAGGGTTGCAACTCTGCCCATGAGCTACTGAATTTCCTTTGTATTCTTAGGAGAACTCATGTTCAGCAGTGCCTAAATCTTGTTGGAATTTGCTTCAATTCCCCTTTGGTTGACCAAAAAACCGAGGAATTTTCCCAAGCTTATCCCGAAGGCACATTTACTTGGGTTTAGATTCATCTGGTACTTCCTTAGGATGGTGAATAGCTCTTCGAGGTCAGTCACGTGGTCTGTTGCCCTAATACTCTTAACTAGCATGTCGTCGACATAAAACTTCATAGAGTGTCTGATCTGCTTAGTGAACATCTTGTTGATGAGGTGTTGATACATTGCTTCAGTGTTCTTCAACTTTGAAAGGTATGACCTTGCAGTAGTAGAACCTTTTGTCAGTGACAAAAGTTATTTTCTGCTTGTCGTGCACATGCATGGCGATCTAATTGTAACTTGAGTAGGCGTCCATGAAGCTGAGGAGCTCATGCCCCTATCATTGGGAGAGGAAAACTATCTTTAAGGCATGCCTTATTGAAGTCTATATAGTCAACACATACCTGCCATTTTTCATTTGATTTCTTTACCAGCACGACATTTGCTATCCGGTCGGGGTAATAGATTTCTTTAATGAATCTAGCCTCTAAGATCTTGTCGACCTCCTCTCTAATGATGACGTACCGTTCTGGTTCAAATGCTCATTGCTTCTACCTCAATAGTCGGTGGTTGGGATCAACATTCAATCTGAGAACCATTACCTCTTTTTCGATGTCGGCCATGTCCTAGTGGGACCATGCGAAGACATCGACATGTCGCTTTAGTAGGCTAACGATCTCCTCTCATTGACCTGGGGCTAGCAACGAACCAACCTGAATTGTGCTGGTCGGGTCGGTCTCACAAAGTGGGACAATCACCTGGTCTTCCACAGGAGACCCTCTTTCAGTCGATTCTTCTCGGGGGTCGAGGGAGGCGATAGCCAACGTATGCTGTCATGCGTTGATCCTTAATTTCGTTGAATAACATTGTTCAGTCTCATGTTGATCGCCTCTGACTTGACTGATCCCATGCTCGATTAGGAATTTCATCGCAAGGTGATAGGTAGACACTGCTTTTTCCATGACATTGAGAGATCGTCATCCTAAAATGATATTGTAGACAGAGTGACAATCGACTATGAGGAAGTCAACCATTAGGATAGTCTGGTTGTGAGCCTCTCCTGCAGTCATGGGTAACAGTATACTTCCTTTAAAGGTGAACTTCTCTCATGTAAACCCGAGCAAGGGAGTTCGGACGGGACGTAGTCGGGATCTCCTGATCCCCATCTTGTCGAAGGCGGCAACGAAGATGATGTCAGCTGAGTTGCCGGTGTCCACCAATATATAGTGCACCTTGTGGTCGGCCACTGTCATGGTTACCATCAAGGCATCATTGTGCAGGTGGTGGATTCCTCCGGCATCCTCCTCGATAAAGGTCAAGTTACATGGAACCAACTTCTGATCCTTTATTGCCTTACTTGTGAGATGAATGTGATGATTTGTTTTGCTACTACTGATGCTTTGAGCATGAGCCCTGCATACTTTGTTTGAGTCCTCGTCCCCCGAGGGTCCTCCGAAGATTGTGCGTATCTCACTTGTCGCTTCGCTGTTGTTTTTGTTGCCTTGTTGCTCATCCATTTTTCTAGTCGCTCATCCCTTCTCTTATGATGTACTCTCGCAGATGTCCTCCCCGAATGAGGGACTCATTCTCTTCCTTGAGATCGAAGCAGTCGGCAATTGTGCGGCCGTGGTCGTGGTGGGAGTGACAATACTTCCATTTATCTCTCTTGTCTACATCGGTTCTCATCCTGCTTGGTCATCTTTTTGTCACGAACTTCCATAAGAACTTGTTCGGGAGTAGCGTTTAGTGGGGTATGGGAGTAAAACCTTCTCTTCGGTCATCGATTAGGACGTAAGCTTCATTTTGTGTCTTCATCCCTTCTCTTCTTGCTGCTAACAATGGGTGGTTGATCCTCCTTACACTTCATATTCTTAGCCAAGCTTCCAACACTCTGGGTAGCTTTCTGCAAGCTAAAGTGTTCCTCAACGTTAGAATACTTTTATGCTTGGTTAAGGAGATCAACCCAGGTGGTTGGAGGGTTCTTGCCGATTGATAAGAGGAACTTCTCCTCCCATATGCCTAATATTATGGCAGCCAGAGCTATCTGGTTGGAGTAGTTGTCCACTTGCACTGCCTCCACATTTAATCGGATAATGTAGTCTTTCAGTAGCTCATCCTCCCTTTGGGTAATAGTGAGAAGGTGGCTCGTTGGCTTCCTTCTATCTTTCCCTCTGATAAATTGCATGATGAAGATTTTACTGAGCTGTGCAAAGGAGCCAATGGACTTTGGCTTCAGCTGCCTATACCACTTTCGTGCCACTCCTGACAAGGTTAAGGAGAATGCTCCACACATTACTGAGCTCTAAGTGCAATGCAGCTCCATCTATACTCGAAAGGATTCAAGATGCTTCGCTGGATCTTCGACTCTTGTGTAGGGAGTGATTTGAGGCATCCGGAATCTAGGCAGAAGTTGAGATCTCATGATATCGTCAGTAAATGGCAGTTCCATTTCCTCCAACATGGCCTCAACTGAGGTCGAAATCCAAGCACGGTATGCTTGTTGAATGTCACCAAGTTGTCCTCATATCTCCTTGAGTTTAGCCTCCCACGGGACCTTGATATTTGCTATCACCTCAGGAGCTTTCCCACGCCTTCTCTTCTTCAAGGCATGGCGTAGGTCGAAGTCAGCGAGCATAGTGGTTCCCGTAGAATATGTGGGCGCACGACTCTATTGCGTTGGTCACTGCGTGATCACATGCGAGCCGTCAGGTACTTGAGGAGGTCAAGATATCTTGGTTTCCACATTTGCTCCCTCTCCCTGGTCGGGAGGTGAATTCTACCTCTCCAATATTTGCATTATACGATTTATATTTCCGGTTAAGGCATTGACTTGATTTTTCAAGGAGACAAGCTGACCTCCCCAGTTGTGAGACCACTGTGTGAGCACCATAGGGGTGGAACCGGCCTGATGTTGTGAGGGAGGATCTTAGAGATTTGTAGGTGGCTTTGCTCGTGTGGGGGCCGATGCAGTGATAGCAGCCAAGGCCTTCTTTCTTCCTTTGCCATTGCTAGGTTGATGAATGTAGTTATTTGAAATGAGTTTGTAATAGCTTTACTGTCATTCCCACAGACGGCTTCATACTGTTAATGTTGATCTCTGGTCGTCCCTGCTAGACAATTATGTATCTATAATGCCAAGTGACAATGGGGGCCCTGGTTATTGCCGGGGACCCTTCGATGCCTAAGTTAGAACAAGCATACTCTGGGTCTAGTTGAATTAGGGTATTAGTACATACCTTTCCTTATGGGTAAGGTTCTTATTTATACTCTCTTAAGGCCTCTTCCGTACATGATAATGAATCTACCATGTAGGTGTGTATCATGCAATGGATCTCTCCTCACCATGACTCTCGGCGAGGATCTTGGTGAGGATATCCTTTCTGAATGTGAAGCAACCTCCGGTGGTTGGTATCCGAAGAGGTCATGTTTGATAGTTGAGGCTGACCTCTACGTTACTGGCTAAGGCCGATAACTTTAGAATGGATGATTGAGGTCGAGAGGCGAAGTTGTTGTCCAAGGCTGATGCAAGGCCTTAGCTCGGTAGCCGAGGTGAGTGCTTGTGGTTGCCACTTGGTTGGTAACAAAGGTCGAGGTCGATTTCAGTTGACGTCCATGTTCTCTTGGTCACGATAGGGAAGAGATTGACCAGGCGACCAAGGTTATCATTCCTTGCGCCTGGGTTGTTTGAGAGGGTTGAGGTCGACATCTCAAGCCGATCTCTTCCTGGCCTTCTCATCTAAGTTGAGTCTCTCGATCAATCCAACCCTACTCAGTCTGATTTTACCCACGACAGATGACATTGATAATTATACATCAAGATGGCCCATAATAACCAATAACAGTG
This sequence comes from Magnolia kwangsiensis, assembly GCA_037074715.1. Taxonomy (NCBI): domain Eukaryota; kingdom Viridiplantae; phylum Streptophyta; class Magnoliopsida; order Magnoliales; family Magnoliaceae; genus Magnolia; species Magnolia kwangsiensis. Next base: position 111,143,280 of record CM073577.1, on the reverse strand, counting down.
CCCAATGGCCGTTCACTCTTAACTTTTTTTTTTATGGTGGGATCCACCTTATCTGTAGATGTAACTCTTTCTTTGTCCATAAAAAAGCAGTGAGATTAAAATCTTACTATGGCATTAAATTAAATTCTGAATCCAATGGACACAGTAGATCTTCAACACATATCCCATGGTAAGCCTCATAACCCTTAACACATAACAACTTAGACCCTTAACACATGAGAATCTCGACCCTTAACACATACTTTATAGTAGGCCCCACATATGGCATCCTTATAGTGTTAAGGGTCAGGGTCAGGTCAAGGTTGTCATGTGTTAAGAGTAGAGGTTGCCATGTGTTAAACACCGAGGTTGTCAAGGTCAAGGTTGTCATGTGTTAAGCATAGAGGTTGTCAAAGTCAAGGTTATCATGTGTTAAGCACCGAGGTTGTCAAGGTTAAGGTTGTCATGTGTTGAGAGTTGAGGTTGTCAGGCTGTCATGTGTTAAAGGTTGAGGTTATCGTGTGTTAAGGGTCGAGGTTGTCATACGGTCACTACTAAAAATGTAACAAAGGCTACGGACTAGATCCTTAACAAAAGAAAATAGTTATGGTTTTTGTTTGTAGCCATTGGTACCATAGCCATTGCTTTCTCAAGGTCGAGGTTGTTATGTATTCACTACCAAAATGAAGAAAAGGCTAGATCTGTAGCTATTGGTACCGTAGCCATTGCCTTTTCAGGATCAAGGTTGTCATGTGTTAAGGGTCGAGGTTGTCATTCATTCACTACCAAAATGGAGCAAAGGTTACGAACTAGATCCATAACAAAAGAATGTTTTAGTCCGTATGCATTTGTACCGTAGCCATTGCTTTTGAAGGGTCGAGTTTGTCATGTGCTAAGGGTCTAGGTTACTGTGTCTCAACCTCGACCCTTCACACATGACAACCTTGACCCATGATACATAACAACCTATACCTTTGATAGGTGACAACCATGACCTAAGCGCTTAACATAATAACCTAGACCCTTAATATATAACAACCGTGACCCAAACCCTTAACACATGATAACCTAGACCCTTAACGCTGATAACCTAGACTCTTAATACATGAAAACCTAGATCCAAATCCTAAACACACTACAACCTAGACCCTTAACACAGATAACCTAAACCCTTAACACACGACAACTACTTCAACCAAGGCAATATATTACAAAATCCAAATTATATCTCCTTCATTATTTTCCACATGACAACCACAACCATCCTTATTTACCTTAAATCTCTTTTGACAATCACTTCTCCCCACGACAACAACAATCACGGACACCTCTCTCTATCCAAACCAAAAGTGGCTTCCATCTTATAAGAAAATGTTATTATAAAAAAATAAAATAAAAAATTTATTTAAAATATTTTCCATGTATCAGTCACTTCTATCTCTAATAAATGTGGTCGATGGAGCAAACATAATACTTTTGTATGGCCATAAAAGTTGTTGGCGGTGCCTATACACTGGAGAAGTTGATGATGATGAATGTACGCTAGAAACTGCGGTTGAAAGGGGTGGTGGTAGTTCCCTGAAAGACATGTTTAAAAAGGAAAAAGAAGCTCAAGAAAAACAACAATGAAAAAAATAAAAAAGGCTCCATATATGAGAAGGCTGACTAAAGGATACATTCGAAAGAATAAATTTTTAAGGCATTTCACAATACCATGAGACTGATATGGTCAAAATCCCAATATTAAAGGTCATAGGCATGATTTTGCATTGCTTATTACGTTGTGGCCTACTTGAGCTTTAGATCGCTGTAAATTTTAGTTTCCATGGTAATCACAAGGTGTAGAACACGATGTAATGGGTGTATGGGATGTATAGTTGATGTGACCACCACAAAGTTGTGGTGACAGCTAGAGGTGTACACGAGTTAAGTTAGCTCGTTAGCTCGCTCGGATCGACTCGGAAAAGCTCGACTTGACTCGGATTGAAACTGTGTTCGAGCCAAGTCAAGCCAGTTTTAATGAGCTTGAAACATTTCGAGTCAAGTCCGAGCTGGACCTAGCTCGAATCGACTCAACTCGGTTCGGCTCGGATTGGATTAATTTTTGAGTTTATATAGGTTAAAAAACAACCTTACCTGTTCGCCCAACCCTAACCCCAGTGCCCAAATCGTCTTGAGTCAACTCTCGCCCATTCACCCAACCCTAACCCCAACACCCAAATCGTCTCGCCTATTCGCCTGAATATAACCCCAACGCCCAAATCCTCTCGGTTGTCCGTTCGCCCAAATCCTCTCGGTCGTTCGTCCAAATCCAAACCAAACTTCTCGCCATTCTCCAACGCCTGACCGATGATTACTCTCCTTCCAGCATGTGTCTGGATGACTGGAAATTGAAAGTGAGTCTCTTCTCATCTCTCTCCATTTTTCTAGCGTTTGTCGGGCGAGTAGTGTTCGTCTAATTAGCGGACCCCACCCGATCATTGGCTGGGTGGCTCTAGTATAGTCAGACGACGGCTATGGTCCAATCGGATGGTCAGATGTCTCAAACCCCAACCACAGTTGGCTCTCGTACAGTCGGACGGTCTAACTCGGCTTGAACTGGACCGAGCTCTGACCAAGACAAGCCGAGCTACTAATACAATTTCGAAGCCGAGCCGAGCTGGGCAAAGCTCGGCTCGGATCAACTCATGTACACCTCTAGTGACAGCGGACCTCGGTGGATACCATACTATGGGGCCCACATTGACGTATGTGCCATAAATCCACGCATTTGTTTTTACAGCTCATTTTAAGGCACGATGATCCAGAAAATGATGCAGATCCAAAATCTAAGGTGGACCACACTAGTGGAAACAATGATTATTGACCATTCCAAGGTTGCATGGCAAATAAACATTCTGATGGCCTACTAAGAAGTTTGTAATGGTCAATAACAACTGTTTCCACTGGTGTGGTTCACCTAAGATTTGAATATGCTTCATTTTTTAGGATCATGTCCTAAAATGAGCTGTCAAAATAGATGTATGGCGTGAATGTAAGACCCATACATTACGGTGGACCACATAGCCAGTGGATCCAGACATAGATAGAAGTCGTGTCCCCATACGAGCCAGTACACATCTTCTCACCGAGCAGATTATAATTAGGTGCAGCCCTGACCATGGGCCCACCTTGATGTATGTATAGTGTATCTAGGCTATCCATCTATTTTAATTTGCTAGCTCATTTTAGATCACAAGCCCAAAAATGAAGCAATTAAATATCTTAGGTGGACCACATGCACTACAGGAAACAGTGGTGATTAGGGCTGAAAGTCGGGCGAGTTGGGTCGGGTTGGTGCTTAACCCTAACCTAACCCAACCCAAGGTTCTTATACCTTAACCCTAACTCAGCCCAACCCAAGCGGGCTCAGTCGGGTTGATCGGGTTGGTCGGGTGTATACATGCTAATATTTTCATTATTACATTAGTTTATTATATTTCAATATAGGACTTATTTTTTATATCTATGATTTTATTAATTATATATGTAATTATTCATCATAAAGAACTTCATTTTTTTCTTTTAAAAAATAAGCTAAAATATAGGACAATCACTCCTTTAAAAGTCATGTCATATAGCACGCAATCTATTTAGGAGAGAGAAATCTGACATATCTTATTAGCTTGAGTCCTTGGAAATGACATGGACAAATGAGACCCGACATCACTAGTGTGCCCACACAAACGATTCACACTCAATTATAATTTATAAGTAAATTATATATCGATAGGGCTCGGGTTGAGGTCCCTGAGACCTCAACCCAAGCCCAACCCAAGTTTTATCGCAGGTTGGTGTTTATATAGCCCAAGCTTGAGATCGGACCCGATATATCCTGCCCGAGCCCAACCCAATGTCAGGCCAGTCATGACTCAGTTGGGTTGAACCTGCCCAACTTTTAGCCCTAGTGGTGATTGAACACCCACCATTAGAAACTTCCAAGGCCCCACTGAATTTGCCATCCAACCTGTTGATAGGGTCACACAGATCCGAATGAAGGGACAATTCAAATATGATCCAAAACTTTTGTGACCCACGATAAAGTTTGGATCTGCTTCATTTTTTTATCTCCTGCCTTCAAATTATCTGAAAAAATGGATGAACAGCATGGATATACTACACATACATCAAAGTTATGAGCCCCATAGTTAGGGCTACACCATGTTGGATAAGGCTGGGGTTGCATCTGGTCCACTACCCTCTCACTATGGTTCAAATTTTTTTTTTCCTTTTTTCCTTTTGGAACTTCTAACCATGGACAACTGTAATACATCAATCAAACCCAACCCAAGATTTATTTTTCTTGAATTAATTTGATATTGGACTATTGAGAAGCATGTAATAGTAATTTCCTAGAGCCCATTCCAACTAAAAACATGGATACATAACATAAGTGGGTGAATATTAGGAGTCATTTGGCACCATAGATATGGAGGGATTTAAGGGTGTTTTCCAAATCTATCAATTGTTTGGCAAGGTGAATTAGAGGTATTTCAAATTCAGGGATTTTAAATTGAAACTTTTGAGTTTTGTAATCCCTCCTTCTCATGGATTACCAATTCTAATCTATTATACACATGGCTCATTAATGATATCCCAAAATAAGATTATTAACTGCATCACTAAAATTACATCAATAGAATGATATGAGTAGTCCAAACATTGGCCATGTAAATCAAACATTTGTTAGCTGCTCGATTGTGATCCTATGTTTGTGGTCCATTCAAAACTTAGAATTTCATCATTTTTTTTTTTGTCAAAATACATATTTCAATCTGCTTATTACAATCATGGTGTCAAATATTACATATTTACATTAATTGCGAATATTAACAAAGTTGATTTAGTAATTAAATTCAAACTCACGTAAATATACTACATAATTTAAGTGCATAGCTATTTTTTTTTATTACAAGAGATACTAAATCCAGGATGCTAAACACAATCGAATAATTCTAAATCCAGGGTATTTCAAATCCAGGATATTTCTAATTTGAGTACTCGGAATCCACGTTGCCAAAGAGGCCTTAAGAAGGGTGAGGGAAGAGGCGAATGGGGAGACCGTGGTCAGGTGCAGGCATTGGATCGACTCGTATCTTCTCGTTAGGAAAGATGGTCTCCCATCGAAACCTTTTAACCAAGTTGTGAAGAAAAACAAGAATCTCTAATCGAGCAAACTCCTTCCCTGGGCACATACGTGGCCCACCTCCGAATGGTGTGAATGTGTATGGTGCTGGCCCTTCCCCTTCGAATCTCGTCGGGTCGAATTTCTCTGGCTCTGGGAAGTACTGTGGGTCCCTATGAGTCATGTTTACGCTCCAATATAGCTGTATTAGAAATCGGAAGGAAAAAAATAAATATATACATATATGTTAAAGCTGTAACAAGCTTAGATCTCTCTCAAGGAACTCAATGATAAGTTCTTCTTTTTACAAGGAGATTGATGGGCAAGGATTGGATACTGACAAGGTCAGTAGGCAAATTGTTACTGAAGTGAGGTCACCAAGCTTCGAGGACTCCACCCTGATGCATGTGTTGTATGAAAACCGTCCAACAATTTTTAGAGATCATTTTATGGCATTATAAAGAGAATGAGATAGATCTAAATTTCAAGTGGACCCATCACAGAACCGTGGGAGCTGTCACACCTACCTTGAAACATTTATAGGGCCCACAATGATGTATTTTTGAGATCCATCCTATTCATAAGTTAACATAGAGATAGATGAAGTGAAAACAAAAAAATATCAACTTCATCAGAAACTACTGTGGCCCCTAAGAAGTTTTGAACGGTGGATGTCATTGTCCCCACTATTTTCCATGATGGGGTCCACTTAAACTTTAGATCTATCTCATTCTCTCTAAAATGCCATAAAACTATCTCTAAAAATGGTTGGGCATTATAGATATAACACATGCCTTGTAGTAGGGTGTACGGAGCTTGGTGACGTCACTTCAGTAGCATATAGGGCCCACAATGATGTATTTTTGAGATACATCGTATTCATAAGTTAACATAGAGATAAATGAAGTGAAAATAAAAAAATATCAACTTCATCAGAAACTACTGTGGCACCTAAGAAGTTTTGAACAGTAGATGTCACTGTCCCCGCTATTTTCCATGATGGGGTCCACTTAAACATTAGATCTATCGCATTCTCTCCAAAATGTCATAAAACTATCTCTATAAATGGTTGGGTAGTATATATATAACACATGTCTCGTAGTATGGTCTACAGACCTTGTCAGTACCGAATCCGGGCCGAAATTGATGTATATTATTAGAAGGGTCCCAACAGTCAACTTACCCCCTCCCCATTTAATGCTCCTCATTCCGATGAAATCGGAATCGGGACGAGTCGGGCATTGACTATGGAGACGTGCTATTGAAGTGACATCACTGAGTTATAAGGTTCCTACCATGATGTATGTGTGTATCCACACCCTCCATCCATTTGGATAAATTATTTTAGGCTATGATCGAGAGAACGAGGTAGATCCAAAGATATAATGGACCCCATCAAGTAAAACGGTGGAGAGAGCGATGCCCACCCTACCATGGAAACTTTCTTAAGGTCTATTGTTATTTTTATTTGAGATCTAACTTGTTTATAAGTTAACACAAACATTAAATAAGAGAAAAAAACAAATATCAGCTTGATTGAAATCTTTAGTAGACGACACTCTTTCCATTGTTTTATATGGTGGGGTCCACTGGAGCATTGGATCTTACTCATTCTCTGTCCTGTGCCTTAAAATGGCCTCTTGAATGGATAGACCGGTTGGATAGAAAAGATACATTATGGCAAGACCCACGGAACTTGGTGAGGGGCTCGCTGCTCAACCTGTCAGTTGCTAATCCGTTCAGGGCAAGTCCTCCAGAACGCGGGCGCGGATTGGCTACTGACAGGTTGCGCCGGGAGAGACTGCTAGCGAAGTGATGTCACCGTGTTCTGTGGGATACACCATTATGTATATTTTATATCCATGTTGTTCATCCATGTGCAGAGATCATTTTAAAGTAATATCCAAAGAATGAGTACTCACATCCAAAGCTCAAGTGGACCTCACCATAGAAAATAGTTGGGAGAGTGACACCACGGTTAAAAACTTCTAAAAGTTACAAAAGTTTTTGATCAAGCTAATATTTGTGATTTCTCTTCTTTAATGTCTTTGTTAACTTTTGAAATAGGTTGGATTTCGAAAAAATATTATGGTGGGCCTTAGAAAGGTTTCAACGGTGGGCACCAATCTTCCTGCTGGTTTCTTTGGTGGGGTCCACTAAAGCTTTGGCTGTGCATTGTTCTCTGGGTCATGCCTTAAAATAATATCTCCAAATGAATGGACTTTGTGGTTACAACACATACATTATAGTGGGTCCACAGAACTTGGTGATATCACTTCAGCAGCGAGTCTCACGACTCAACCTGTCAATATGTAATCCGCATCCCCAAAACACCTATTTTACGCACCATTTCCACCGCATTTTTAATGTAAAACTCACTCTTTTCATCAGGTTCTATACTCAATGTTAGGTCTTGAGATCAGAAAATCAGCTGGATCCACAGCTCAAATGGTGCACAAATGAACAGTGAGAATGATCCGACAATGGGTTTGTGCGTAGGTCACCATGTGGTGTATCTTTCATCAAACAGGTTAGTCAGGTCGAACTCACAATAATGAAGAGAAGATACAAAATTCATCCTGATAAAAACCTCAGGTAGGCCACACGGGGTGACCTTATTAGCTTTGAGAGCAATTTTACATTGTTCCCATTAGTTTGGTCCACGTGAGTTTTTAGTCAGGCTTATCTTCTGAATGGCTCAACTCAAACCAATAAACAGAATGGATTTTACCTATGCAACATGGTGGGCCGTGGAGTAGTCAGTTGGGTCTCCTCATAAGCCAGAGAAGATGAGAAGTGGGAGCAAAACGTAATGGAAATAGGATGAATCTAAACCGTCTAAGCAGCTAATTTCTACCACGAATTCAGTTAAAAAATTATGGGAATGCTAATTAGGAAGGCAAAAGTATATAAACCTATTGGTGATGTATATAGTGGAGAAGTGAAGATAGTGAGATGGAGATACCTTCCAACCCTTGGGAATTTCATAACCTGCGTAGGTGAAGTCAGCAATGGCAGTTCTGAAAGCTCCTTGGGCTGGGGCTATGAGTCTCATCACTTCATTGGCCACGTTCCATGAATACCTCATCTTTGTTATGTCCTCCCAGTTCAATAGCTCGTCGCCTCTTTTCAAGGCTGCAATCTCCCTTTGCTCTAATTCGACAGAAGAGAGAGGAAAAAGAAAAAAAGAAAAAAAGAAAAAGAAGAGACAGGGTGAGAACCTTCCATGAGACTGATCTACAGCCGGTCACACACACTTTCATGGCAAAGATGCACCAAAGAAGGCCCAATTGGAAGTGAAAATAATTTGGACTATCAGAAACTTAAATATATCGTATCTCTCACAAGCAAACTGGGATGAGTTTTTCCACATATTATATATGATTTTGGGTAGGAGAAGCTACTTAAGCCAATCAACCCCTCTATGCCTGGTTTCCCACGCCAGATTTGTGAAATTTCATCAGATTGGCGGTCAAAAGTCCCTTTTATTTTTATGTTTACTATAGATAATAAGTTTTAATTCAAGTATAACTTTTGATCCTTTGACTTATAGAAGTCGTGCCAACATGAAAAGGGCTTAGAAAATTTAGGAAAATAATGTGGTTGGGCCAAATTGGACACTTACTACTTTTGGCCAAAAATCATAAAGACGGTCTATCAATAGTAAGTTTACTATTTATAGTAAGTCACTTTTTTAGGGTGTTTGAGTTGGATTTTAAGTTTAAAAGTCCTTTCTAAGTTTGAGCTCATTATTTAAAGGATTGTAATTTCATTTTTTTAAAAAAAATCATCAATCAAGTTATTTTGAATTTATTACAAATTATTTCTACTTTCATCCCTCAAGGATTTGAGGAAGCTTTATGAGGAGTCCAAAGAACTCTGTAGATTTGGTGTAGATATCACATAAGGAAGATAGTGATCGACCTCATCACATCCCTCTCTGTGTTAGAGATTCAAGACCAAGGGGCCACAATGGCTTAACCGAACTATCAAGAAAATGGTCAATCCAACTTCAGCAGGAAAAACTACATGGTCAAGATCGTTCAATCAAAGTGGTTAATGCTCCGTCCAGTGGAGCTCCATCATTTCTAAAGTTTGGATTGTTTTTTATCTTCCTTGTGTACATTATAATCTAAGAAGATTGCCTAATCTATGGCACTGGTTGATAGGCAAGGTCATTCCTCTCTTAGACTGTATTCAAGATTTTCTCAATCAATAATATATTACAAGTGGTGTGCTCCAACCTTCTGATAATAAAATTAAGAAGAGAGAGAAGAAAAAAAAATTCAAAGCAGATTGCATGTATTTGGTCTCAAAATCAGACCAAAGTGACACAGGGAAGGACGTGAGGTTGTGCACTGTCTCCTCAAGAGGATAACTATTTCGAATCCACGGAACTTCCCTAGACTCCTCGCAGAGACTTCTTGAATCCATGAGGAAAGAAAGCAGAAAATAGAAATAAATTTTAATAAATTCGAAATTGATTAATGAATGAATAAAAATGAGTTCATAACCCTTTAAATAGGGGTACCAAGCAATGAGAAAGAAATCAGAATCAAACTACAACTAGAACTCCTAGAATTCGTGACTTACTATAAATAGTAAACTTACTATTTATAGACGGTCGTGATGTCTACTAGTGTGCAAGGTTTTCGGCCAAAAATATTAAGTGTCCTATTTGGCTTCATCAAACCGTTCTCCTAATTTTTCTAAGCTCTTTTCATGTTGGACGCAAGTCCTAAAGCCCAATAGATGAAGAGTTATAATTAAACTAAAACTTACTATTTATACTAAAAACGAAATAAAAATAGGGAAACGACCATCGATCTGGCAGTATTTTGCAAATCTGGCTTGGGCAACCCAGTATAGTGGGGTTGGTTGGCTAAAGTAGCTTGTTCTACCCCAAAATCATATTCACGTCAGATAACTCATTCCGGATTGAGAGATACGCCCGATTTAAGGTTCAATGGTCTAGATCACTTCTGTCATCCACCGGGCCTTTTCTGATCCATCTTGGCCATGTAACTGTTCGCGACCCGCTCTACATCACAAATGAGAAAATCTAGCCCAAAGAGTTTAACCGGATTACTAAATGGGTTGGTTCTGGAATATGCTAAAATCAACCCAATGCCGCTACAATCAAGACCTGAAAATTACTGCAAGTTCAGCGGTGAGAATTTGGAAATTGACTATAGTTATGAAATTTAATTAAGATAAGTGAGACCTAGAAATTTATAACTAGTAGTGGACTAATGCGGAAGCTAGCAAGTCTTTATCGCATGTTGATGCAAAAATCTAGTTAACCCTCACTGAGCTCCGAATACTCGTGTCGGGCCCTATAAGCCTGCATAGGAGAATGACAAAGGAGACCTTGCGTAGAGAAGGGGACCCTCTAATGCCAAAGTCAGACTAGAAATCTGGGTCTAAGTGGTGTATCTAGGGCTTAGGGTGTGAGATATTGCGTACCTATTCGTCTACATGAATCCCCTATTTATACCTTTTAGTTAAACTGACCTCTTTCGGCAATCTCGACACGATCTCCTCCATTAGGCCAAGAACTCGCACCCATTGATATTGTCAGTTATACTATGAACGTAGGGTAGCGGCCTATCTTATTGTACATTGTGAGGTTAAGTCGAGTCAAGCTCGAATAATCCGAGCCCATGCATAGCAGCCACAGGTCAGTGGTCCGAGCCCATGCATAACAGCCACAAGTCGTTGCCAATACTCCTTTCGGAGTATCTGACAGAGTATCCAATACATCTATTCGCTTGGCCGAGCAGACACCTAAAGATCACTTAGATTCGCTAAGTATCGATGCGGTTGTTCCGGGTCGGCCTCGCTTGTGGTCAGTCCAGATTTTCCCATAACATTGCATGTGATGAATTGGTACCAAAAAAAGAAAGAAAAAAGAAGAAGAGGAAGAACGTGAAAGTCCACGCACAACCGTTGCTTTCGATCTTCTTTCATCTCCCTAAACGAAATTGGAAAACAAAAGCCCGTCCGAAGGCATATGCCCAGCCTTGACACCAAATATAGATGGTGCACTTAATGTATGATAAGATGTTGTTTAATAAACTGATAACCAACTCTGAAAATTAAGTACTGAAACTTAAGGTGATGAATTGTAATTTTGAAATAATTTTATAAGTATTTTAGTTAAAAGTGAAAAGAAATTTTAATGTACCGTCATTTTCATCATTCAACCTAAAGTATTAAGTAGAGCATTCAACCTAAAGTATTAAGTAGAGGGAAGGGAGCTAATATTAAAAACCCCATATTTTTATTGAAAATTAATTTAAGTATTTAAAATTTTTTATTTGTCAAACATTCTGAAACATGAAACCAAGCAAGCCTGGGTTCGTCACAGATTAATCTACCCAACTTTTCTAGCTGCACTCCCAAGGCAGTTTATTCAATCTACCCAAGTTTACAGCTCGGTGCACTCCCAAGGCAGTTTATTCAACCTTGTTCTATCGAGCTTAGGCAAGAAATGGGTGTTTTTTGTTGGAAAATGGTGCTGAAAATAGTATACAAAAATTCAAAAAATAGAAATTAAATTAAATAGAAAATAAAACTAAGAAGAGTTACTATATTAAGAGTTGTGGCATGACTGAGTCACTTGACTTGAAACTAAATTTACTATCTTTGGACTGCATCCAAAGTGTAGTAGGAATCACGGGAAATTGGCCTCCAGGATACAATGACTATGACTTGATCCCAATGGCCCACTCATCGTACATGGGTTAGAACCAGCATGCAAAACTTAAACAAGAAACCGGAGATTGTTTGAAAATACACACACACACACACACACACACACACAGAGAGAGAGAGAGAGAGAGAGAGAGAGAGAGAGAGAGAGAGAGAGAGAGAGAGAGAGAGAGAGAGAGAGAGAGAGAGAGAGAGAGAGAGAGAGAGAGATCCATTTGTTGTGAATGAATGAAATCAGATTTAGAGTAAGCCTATTTAAAGATTTCAATTAGATGCTTAAATTAGCATCATTTTAAATGGGTTAAGTCCATTGAGTTTAAACCCAACTAATGCGCTCACCTGAACTAAGTATACTCTTGGAGCAAAACCAAAGGTATAAGTGTACCCTCAGTACGCACATAGACATAGCAAAACCAAAGGTATAAGTGTACCCTCTTGGCCCAACTCAGCTTAGCTTGACGCGTGCGTGTGTCATCTATCGCATAGCTTAGGCTAATGACATAATCCCTTACAGGAGCAAATTCACATACCCCTTGAAAGGGGCTCAATCCTATGCAAAAGTCCCCATTTATAAATACAAAAAATTTCTTACTCATTTCTGATATGGGACAATGTGAGTCGCTAAAAGAAAAAATACATTTTTACAAAAAAAAATACAAGGGGAGAAATTTTGAAACGCTATTATTTTGTTTACAAATCCTTTTAAATACAATATTTTCATGATTTTAGGTAGGGTTGTCAATAGGTCAAGCTCAAGCTCAGGATTAAGCTAGTATAAGGGTACCTATGCCCATGCCCATACCCATACCCATACCCGCTAATGAATACCACGCCCATATTTATGTCAGGTTTGAAATAGTCACTTCTACTCATGTTAGGCTTGAAATGGACACCCATACCCATACATTTCAAAGTGTTGGTGTACTTATTAAAGTATCGAGTATCATTTATGATTTGAGATTAAAATACACACACAAACATCATTAAAAATTGAACTATATATATATATATATATATATATATATATATATATATATATATATATATATATATATATATATATATATAAAATAAAGAATGGTACGATAGCATGATATTTTGGAATGAAAAATATTAGCCATTCTTCATACTTTTTTAATCCATCACATGATTAAAATTTAAAATCTATTATAGTGAAATTGAATATTTGGCAAGTAATTGCTATAAACAATCCAAATTGTAGGCCTCAGATTAAATGTAGAATGAACCAAAACTTAATCTTATTTGATTATTTATTTATCAGATTGGCTATAGTATTTTTGGACGGTTAAAAGTGAAAAATATCTGATGATCTTATGTCAATAACAAACAAGTGTTTATAGATTAGAGATTAGGTTTGTTCAACTAACCTGACTTTGGCACTATTAATTACTTAGCAACAATGATTTCCACGGTTGAATTTGAGATATTGTTAGCCACATATACAATTTCTACATGCCTACATATCAAGCGTCAAATGCAGCTCAAAAATTAATGCCCCATTTTATTCTGGCTCTAGTATAAAAATCCTACAATATGGGTACTATACGCTGGCACTTGTACCACAGTTAGTTTTACACCTCTGGTGAATCACATGTATTGATGGGCTTGATCTAAAGATTAAGGGTTGGAGCACACCCACACCTAGCCAATTTATTAATCGGGCTAAAAAAACATAGTACCAGCCATTTAGCTACACAGATACCTGGCCATGTCAGGCAGGGTTCGGGTACCCATCAGGTGCACCTGGCCCGTGGACACCCTTAATTTTAGAAAAACATGTAAAAGAGGATGCTGGTGACGGTGGTGGTGTAGAAAAATGGGTATGCAAATGGTGACTATTGGCGTATTGGGTTGGACCTACCTGTCTCGTTAGATCTTTATGTACTCCATTCAGGTAAGATTTTCCATGCACCTGAGCATAAGAAGAGCATCATCATATCCTAAGAGATGAGCAAAACTTAAAAGTAATAATAAAAAAATAGATATTTTTGGATACGTAAATTTGTAATTATGGAAATTTCGAATTAAAATTAATTATAAAATGAAGTTAAAACAAAATTAGAAATTTGAATAAGGTGGAATTTAGAAATTTTATTTGATTTGAGGCGGAGGAAAGTCACTCGGCTTGAAATTGATTTGTCTTTGTTTGGATGATGTCGGTAGTGCAACATGAATATTGGACAATCAATCTTTAGGATACCCTCGAATATTTTCTAGTCATATTGGTGCACCTCGATGTACGAAATCGTGATCCATTATTGTATATCTAATCAGAAGACTGAACGAGATGAAATTATTGTAGAGATTCGAAGTAAGAGAGAGAGTCCAAAGATTGAACTTATTTTTTAAATTTGAAACCAGAGAAGTTCATTATATAGACTTCAAATGTTGCCTCGAATGGGCATATATGCACCCCGCCCAACCGTCATTGCTGCTGGGTTTTTTAAAGAAGAAATATTTTTATTTTTCGACTCTGTTCGGAGATATAAAACAAATAACCTTTACAAATCAAAAAATTTTTAAAAAATAAAAACTTTTAAGCTTACAAGTATACTCGCGCACGTGTGCATGCACACCATACCACATCGCACTGCATCGCGCCACGTCCACCCCCCAATAACCAAATTCACATGTTCACGGAAAGGGTCCTCAGCCCTATATAAAATCTCCTTCTTATAAACTTAAAATTTTCTTTTTGTCTATCCGATTTTGGACTAAACCCACACCACTATAAGACAAAACGTCTTTGTTTCTTTTATGAAACACCAAAATTACAAAAATCCTTCACATTTTCAAAATAATGACATTCAGGTTAGACAAAAATAATTGTGCATTATACTGATATCTAGTAGACTTGAATCGATACTTGAAATAGACAAGGTAGGTTCACAAGATTTAGGTGACAAACAGTCTTAAACCAGATTCCTATTAATGTAAAACGGCTACACATGTTACTCAAACAATTGTTCCAATACATATGGTTCTGTGGTTTGATGCTTTTTTGTCACGCCCCGAACTCGGAAACCGGGTTCACAAAATTCTCAATCGCCGAATCCGGTGCTGACAACCTCCATAGAACCCCATTCTTGACTCTCGGCACCCATTTACCAGGTTCCGATCTTGGGATCCCACAAGGAGGATTTCTAATATCCATGTGATTCATAATGAGCATAACCACAAGCATAACCCACGAACAATAACCACAAGAACACCATCACAAAATCCACTATGATCAAAAAATTTTGAATACAATGCGTCTGAAGGAAAATACAAGATAATGCAAAGAACGGAAACTCCACGAGCTCGACTATGTGCTCCAAACTGTGGGCTGTATGCTCCAACTATGGCTGCGTCCTGGCGTCACCTGCACGCATCAATTGTGCATAAGCTTATAAAAAGCTTAGAGGGTGGTGTAAGTGTGTGTGCAATATAAGCGTGCTCAGAAAGCAAGGTCAGAGTATTGTGGAATCATGCTGATGAATACATGAATGCAATCAGCCGTACCAAGGCTATGCGGTGCAAGATATGAATGTTATTGGTCATGTCACGACCATGCGATGCATGGTGCAAATCAAGCATACCGATCCTCATACAGGTTATCAATATCAGTACAATTCTCAGTCTAGATAATCACCGGGGTCAAGTACACTCTACGCCAGCTTCCCACCCCTATCCAAACGCACAACTGGGAGAGCGGAAGAGACCTCACTATCCGCTTATCAATATCGAGCCTGGCTCGTCGATAGCGGACCAATTCCTCAAGCTGGTCAAACTCAACTTAGAAATTGCCCCCTCACTCAGGCGGATAAGGTCACACCCCTTTTCAAAGGACCACGACACAATAGGAGACGCGGCCTACTGGTATACGGCCATCGCGCACTCGTGCATCCACTCAGTTCCGACATTGAAGTCATCCTCTGGTACCATCGGGTTTATGAATTTTCACCCAGGGACATCTATGGTGCCCTATGCTAGAACTAAACATTTCTGGTATCCAATCCAGCCACCCACGATGTGTCTGTGGGGGCTATGGCCCTGATGTCGCCAGGGCATATAATAATCACAATCACACAAATGTAAGTGCATGAACCACCCTACTAGACATGCAACAATCCTGTGCATACCATGCGCTCATGTAGGGCAACTCCGTCTATCAGGGAGCCAATAAACAATCCGTCCGAAGGCATATGCTATGATCAGTTACTCCTCATATCAGGCATACATATGATGCGTATGATCATGAATCATGGATCTATACTAAACATGTTATATGATAATGGATTTTGTTCATAAGGAAGATGGGCCTAGACGGCCTACATACTACAAGTATGGGCCTACCAATGGGCCTCAGGGAGAGTGACAATGCGGACATTTAACCGACATAATCCTTACAATGTGGGCATCTAACCATCATTGTTCCCAAGGCACGTCTCATTATAAACATCGTTATATATACCACCAAGAAATCACACATTGTAATGGACCTAAATTCATCTCACTGGGCCTTAAGTACATCAAATGGGCTGTATCACATGGGCATTATATTTATCAAGTGGGCCGTATCAATGGTCTTAAAATAATCTCAAAATGGTTGGGCGGTTGGGATGAAACTCATGCATCATGGTAGATCCCATGGGGATGGAAGGCATAAATAAATCACATACTCCATGGTGGAGGTCCACACTAATGAAAGGTGTGGACACAATACATACATAAGTGGGTCCTAAGTAGAACCCACCAAAATGTTTATTTTCCACCCAACCTAGGGCCTAACATAATGTTTATTTTCCCTCCAAACTGTTCATAGGGCCACATGGGCCTAGGGCCCACTGCAATATTTATTTACAATCCAATCTATTTATACGGTCACGTGGACCTTAGGCCCACCATAATATTTATTTATCATCCAACCTGTACATAAGGTCACGTGGACCAGGGGGCCCATGATGATGTTTATTTGCCATACAACCTATTCATACGGTCACACGGTCAGGGGGCCCACTGTGATGTTTGTTTGCCATGCAACCTATTCATAAGGTCACGTGGTCAGGGGCCCACTGTAATGTTTATTTTTCACCCAAACCTGTTGATTGGGTCAGGGAGCCCATAGTGATGTGGTCCACAAATCCAGTCCACCCATTATGTGTGTCCCACCCGGCTGAGGGTTCAGACCAAGTTTCAGCCACATACAAATTTCAGGTAGGCCCCACCAAGTGATTTTATATATTTTAGGCATGTCTTCACATGATTTTAGATGGTATGGCCCACCTGAGTTCCGCATACGGTTGATTTTTGGCAGGGGGGCCACCGCCCTATGGGCCCACCCAATGCACGGTGTTGATGTTCGAATTGCATCACGGTGGGGCCCATAGCTAGGGCCGCAAGGCCCAACCGGTCCGTCCCCCCGCCCGCCCACGCAGCCGCAGGTGCTGCCTGCATCTTCCGTCAGTAGCAGCAGTGGCAGATGCTGTTGCCTTTGTTTTTTTTTTTTAAATCACAAATCCTGTGGTTTTTCCCATGTGAGACCCGCATCTAAAAATCCAACCTGTCCATTAGATTCTACGGCCCCTGATCGACCAAATGAGACTAATATACGGCGTGTTTTTGGCGGATGGAAGAATCGATGTGGGTTTTAATGGTGATACCACTATTTTCTATGGTATGACCCAGCCAGGAATCGGTTTGGTCTCAAATTTCGGTCCAACGCTTAAAATGGGCTGCAGAATGGGATGGACGGTGTGGATTATATACATAAATCAAGATGGGGCCTGCATGAGCGGCCCACCCCAAACTTTAAAATATTCCTTTTTTTATCAGCTGTTAGTACACACCCATGTCAGTACACCCACTCCATGTCAACCACCAGCACATCTAGCATCTAGGGATGCTGGACGGCATAGATAAACACATCATTGTGGTGGGTCCCACCTGAACGTAGCCCACACATCAAAGTAGGTCCCACATGAACGTGGCCCACTTGATCAATCCAATGTTTATGTTTTCCTTTAATCAGGCACGTCCAAACGGACGACCATGTGGACCACTCGATGGATGGCCTAGATAGAATGCATGTTTCATGGTGGCCACACACATACATACTAGGTGGGCCATCAACAAGGAAAAGGGAAGAGAGAGATAGATAGAGAGGAGGAGAGAGAGATCGGCATAGTGGAAGGGCCTCACCACTATGGGTCCCTCATATGATTACAACACATACATTAGATTGGGTCCCATCATAAGTGGGCCATCAACTTGAAAATCAACAATAAATCACTCACCTCTAGGTATCCTTCTTGCTCCCCTAGCCTCCTTAGCTCTTTGCCTATGAGTTTGATGGAGGAAGATGATGGATCAACGGTTGAGATAGGAGATGAGAGAGTAGGGAAAGTGGGCCACACTTGGTATTTTGGGAGGCTTGGAAATGCTTGGACGTGGGGTAGTGTGTTTCTTGGGAGATTGTTTGAGAATGAATGAGAAAGAGAGGGAAGTGATGGGTGAAAAAGTGGAGTGATTGGTTAAGTGATGGATGAAGTGATGTGAGGGTTGACTTTGGGTAACTTGTGTAAGAGAGAGATAAGGATAGAGTATGGGTTGTTATACTTGACTTGTACTTGACATTGATTGATTGATTGATGGGATAGGTTGTAGAGATTCTCTCGAAATTTACACGCGTGGCATTTTTCTTGAAATGAACGCGGGCCTACATCTTCTACCCTGGGTACCGATTTGGTGTGCGAGTCGCGGCATTAGAACCGTGGCGACGGCGCAGTCACTCGGGTACAGGTTTCAGTTCGAGCCAACTTTGGCATACAGGTCTCGGCTTAGGATCGCGCGCAATTGTCAGAAATGGGTCGAGGATTGCCAGATTTTGATCGGAAGGACCGCGGAGGCCAACAGAACAGTACGGACTAGGACACGGGTCTTACTTTTTTGGCCATGCATCTTTACGTAAATTTCACAGGTTCTTTAAAGAATTCATTCAAGTTTTCATAAGAAGTAACCTTACCTCCACACTAATATATATGAATTCTATCAAGTGTACGCAACAACTAAATACACAACTACCATGTATATGACATATGGATTCATTAAGAGTTCGAGACTCAATCTTAATAATTGTTGTTGTTTTTTAATGTCTTAAATCAATTCAGAAATAGGGTCTGTTGATGTCATCGAGCATTGTTCGATGCCATTGAACAGCTACTTGATCCTATCGAGAATTTCAGAATTTCACTAATTGATTGTTGGATTATTTGGGTACATGTTCAATGCCATCAAAACTTAAGTTTGAGCCAACGAGACCCATCAATGTGCAATCGAGAAAATATGATTTGTCATGTTTTATCTCTGGACTGTTAGTGTTAGTTCGATGCCATTGAAGTGGGGTTCGATCCCATCAATGGTCTTTCGATGACATCGAAGTCTCATCGAATGTGACGTTAAAAGTATCATAGATTTTACACAAATCTGCATATCTACAGAATTTATTTTTGATTTTGTTTAGGATTCTTCCCATGGCTATAAATATGGGTGGAAATCAGAAATAGGAATATATAGAGATTTTCCAATTTGTTCCTGAGATTTCAAAGGTGTAGCTTGGGGTGATTCGAGGCTTGTTCAAATTGGGTATTTTCTAAACTCTTGTAATTTCTGCTTTCGTAGTGATTATTTGTCGCTTTGTGCCATAGTTTTTTCTCTAAAGGATTTTTCCACGTTTAAATTGGTATGTTTGCATTGTGCTTGATTGGTGCATTTAGATTAATCCACTTGATTCATCTCTTTGTGCTTCCACGACCCCCCAATAAGTGTTATCAGAGCAAAAACATTGGGGCGCGAGCTTGAATCTGAAAGTGAGTATCAATGGTTGTTAATCCTATGTATGATGTTGAGAAAAACTTTGGAAAAAATAATTTTGAATTATGTAAGGTTAAGATGATTGACCTATTAGTTCAGCAAGAATTAGACGAGATCCTTGAGAAGCAACCAAAATTTATAAATGATAATGAATGTAACATACTAGATAAGAAAGTGAGAATCTCCATTCAATTGTGCTTAACTGATGAGATTTTCTACAATGTCATGAGAGAGAAAATTATGGCGGGTCTATGGGCGAAGTTAGAGGATGTCTATGCAAAGAAATCCCTTGAAAATCGCCTATAATTGAAACTGCAGTTATTCAATCTTAAGATGACAATGGGAGGAGATGTCGAAGAACACATTAGCAACTTTAACAAGATGATTTGTAAATTGTTGAATGTGGAGAAAATGGTTGGGGATGAAGATCAAGCATGTATTTTGTTGAATTCTCTCCCGACTTTGTATAAGTCTTTCGAAGACACCTTGTGCACTGGTAAAACATTTCTTAATGTCGATACTGCGATCTCAGCCCTTAAAGGAAAGACGATGAGAAAGAAAAATGGTAACATGGAGGCTTCTACCAATGCATTGTTTACGAAGGGATGAAATTCTAAGTTAGACACTGGATCTTCTCGATTGAGATCCAAATCTAAGGGAAAGAGTAAAGGTAAATTGAAGTGTTGGAACTGTGGGATGACAAGGCACATGAATAAGGATTGTACAAATCTTAAAGCTAAGAAAGAGAACTCAGAAGCTTCTTCCACGGAGGCTAACACTGCCACATCTGATGAAGGGACGAGCGGAAGCGATGTGTTGTCTGTGTCCATGATTGGACACTTAGATGATGATCATAGAGATTAGTGGATTTTGGATATTGGGGCATCATATCACATGCATCCTCATCAGAGTTGGTTCACCGATTATAGATAGTGCGATGGCTGCCAGGTATTTATAAAAAATGACAGTACTTGTAATGTGGTGGGTGTTGGTATTATGTGCATCAAGATATTCAATGGGATGGAGCGTACCTTGACTGAGATGAGGCACATTCCTGATATGAAAAAGAGTCTGATATCTCTTGGTGCACTCGAGGAGATTGGGTGCAGATTCACTGGTTTCAATTGTGTCGTTACGATTTCAAAGGAGGCACTCATAGTGATGAAAGCACAAAGGCACGAAAATCTTTACAAGTTGATTAAGAATACTTCAATGGGTAGAGCTGCAGCGGTTGTAATGGATTCCACCTCTACACGTATGTGGTATGCACGTTTGTGCCATATGAGTGAGCGAGGTATGAAGGTACTTTCTGATCGTTGTTTAATTTTAAATTTTAAAAGTTTTGATTTAAATATATCTGAGCATTATATATATGGTAAATAATCTGAGTTATCTTTTAACTTTAGAAAATATGTAGGTAAGGATGTAATTGATTATGTGCATTCTGATGTATGAGGGTCGTCACCCATGGTATCCATTGGATAATCATCATGGTTTGTCACATTCATCGACAACTACTCAAGGAAAGTATAGGTTTATTTTATAAAAAATAAATCTGATATTTTCACCAATTTCAAACAATGGAAAGTGATTGTGGAAACGCAATCAGGGCGAAAGGTGAAAGTATTAAGAATATATAATAGTGGAGAATTTACTTCAACTAAATTTAATTAATATCATAAAGATGAAGGGATCATAAGGCATAACACAATGTGCCACATGCCTGAGCAAAATGGTGTGGCTGAGTAGATGAATCAGACTCTCTTGGAGAGGGCCTGATGCATGATTAGTAATGCTGGGTTGGACAAAGACTTATGGACTGAGATCATTAACACAACTTGTTATTTAGTAAATCGGTCCCCTTCTACGACGATTGATAAGTATTGAGTGGTCAGAAGCTAGACTACTCAGAATTACGTGTGTTTAGTTGTGAAGCTTACTCTCATGTGCCGTTAATTGAGAGAGATAAGCTAGACCAAATATTCAAAAAAATACATCTTTGTTGGCTATGGTGGTGATGTGAAAGGGTATAGGTTGTATGACCGGATCACACGAAATATCATCATTAGCAGGGATATTAAATTTGACGAAGGGTCCTTATCCTGCAAGACTTAGTAAAATAAGTAGGAGGAAGAAGAAAAGTTGGTTGTAGACATTCAAGTTGACACAAATGATACATAGGCTGAGAAAAATACGCAAACAAAGGTATAGAAGCAGGTGGAGCAGCCACCTGTGAGAAGGAATCCGCCGCGGAATTGCAAGTTACTAGTAAGATACAAAGATGACTTAAATATCATTATGCCTTTGTTACAGATAATGAGGACTCGTCTACTCTTCAAGAGGCTCTTGAAGAACCTAATGCAGAAAGGTAAAAAAGCAGCGATGGATGACGAGATGGAGTCCTTATACAAGAACGAGACTCGAGAGTTGGTAGAACTTTCAGTTGGCTGAAAAGTAATCGTGTGCAAGTGGATCTTCATGAAATAACATGATAGATACAAGGTAATTTTGTTGGCAAAGGGTTACGCTTAAAGAGAAGGAATCGACTTTATAGATATATTTGCGCCGGTTGTAAATCAAGTATCTATCAGATTCGTGTTAGCACTAGTTGCTCAATATGATCTCGAGCTAGAATAGATGGACATGAAGACTGCATTCCTGCATGGAAAATTGAAAGCGCAGATCCATATGAAGTAACTAGAGTACTACGAAGTACAAGGGGCGAAGAACAAGGTTTGTAGGTTAAAGAAGTCGTTGTACGGCATAAAATAATAGCCTACGCAGTGGTATAAAAACTTTGATTCTTTCATATTGAGTCAAAAGTTTTTCAAAAGTGAATACTATCATTGTGTTTATTATAAGATACTGAGTGATGACAAATTCATTATCCTGATATTGTATGTTGATGACATGTTGATCGTCAATCATAACATGTCTCAGATCAACTTATTGAAGACTTATCTATCAGGGACATTCGAGATATTAAGGCCGTAAAGAAGGTTCTCTGCATTGATATACACAGAGACGGGAAAAGAGGACCTTGGTTATCATATGCAGAATACCTTGAGAATGTATTTATCAAGTATATGAAGGACAAGGGAAAGCCGATTAGCGTTCCTCATGTGGCTCACTTTGGACTATCTTAAGAACAATGTCCTAAAATAAATTAATAAAAGAGGGAGGATATGTCTCATATGCCTTATTCGAATATGGTTGGCAGTTTGATGTATGTCATGGTCTGTACTAGACCGATATTTTACAAGTGATTGGTGTTGTGAGTAAATACATGTCTAACCCCGAAAAGAAAACACTAGGAAGCGATAAAATAGTTACTTCAATATATTCAATGTATGAAAGACTACTTCTTAAATTTTAAGAAAACATGGGCCAAGTTAGTTGGGTATGTGGATTCAGATTACGCAGGAAACATAGATTCTAGAAAGTAAGACTTCAAATTACTCATTTGTGCTAGTGGGTAGAGCAATCAGTTAGATATCAAATCTTCAATCTATGGTGGCTCTTTTCACAACCGAAGCAGAGTATATGGTAGTGACAGAGGCGTTCAAGGAATGGATTGGTTGAGAGGGATAAGAAATCAATTGGCGCTTCAGCAGGAGGCCGTGCCGGTTAATTTTGACATGGAGATCGCTATCAATTTTGCTAAAAACTCAGTTTAACACTCACATACTAAACATATTGATGTCCGTCACCATTTTATTCGAAAGGTGCTTAAGGAAGGTTGCATAATTCTAGAGAAGATTCACATTAATGTGAATCCAGGGATATTCTTATCAAGGTGGTTCCCGCAAAGAAGTTTAAGTTCTTTGAAACTTCTCTAGGCTTGACGAAAGCATAAAAGGAGAACAGAGTATGCACATAAATTTACATGATTGAAGATTGAAGACATGGTGGAGATTGTTGTTTTTGATGTCTTAAATCAATTTAGAAACAGGGTCTGTCAATGTCATCGAACAACTGCTCGATCTCATCGAGAATTTCAGAGTTTCTCCACTTGGTTGCTAGACTATTTGGATTCCTATTCGATTCCATCAAAGTTTAATTTTGATGACATCGAGACCCATCGAAGTGCAATTGAGAAAATCTGATTTTTCATGTTTTGTATCTGGACTATTTTGGTGTTAGTTTAGTGCCATTGACGTGGGGTTCAATGTCATTGACGTGGGGTTCGATGCTATTGATGGTCTGTCGATAACATCGAATGTATTGCATATTTTGCGCAGATCTGTGTATCTGTGGAATTTGTTTCTGATTTTGTTTGGGATTCTTCCCATGGCTATAAATATGAGTGGAAATCAGAAATAGGAATATATAAAGCTTTTTCAATTCGTTCTTGGTATTTCAAGGGTATAGCTTGGGGTGATTCGAGGCTTGTTCGGATCAGGTATTCTCTAAAATCTTATAATTTATGCTTTCGTAGTGATTATCTGTTGTTATGTACCATGGTTTTTTCTCGAAAGGGTTTTTCCACATTATAATCGGTGTGTTTGCATTATGATTGATTGGTGCGATTGGATTACTTCACTTGATTCATCTCGATGTGCTTCCACGATCCCCCAACAATTGTTGCTCGCACTGTCTAAAACATATAATGAGATTTCTTATTGCAGTGCTATATATCTCCTAGTATTTTTATTGTTTACCCATTGGAAACCTATCGCATGGGATCTCCATTTCTATAGGCTGGGTTACCAACACTGGTAATTCATGGTATTGGACTTAGCCCTCATTCCTTTCGATGTATCCAGGACTAGTTGTTTACTAAGTCCTTTAATCAGAAGATCTGACAAGTTCTTCTCTAATCTCACAAAATCAATGGTTATTACTCCATTTTGTACTAAATATCTTACTATATTATGTTGTAGTCAAATATGCCTACTTTTTCTATTATAGATAGTATTATTTGCCCTTGTTATAGCAGTTTGGCAATCACAATGTAGAGATATAGTTAAAACAGGTTTTGGCCACAAAGGTATATCAGCCAATAGATTTTTAATCTATTCTACTTATATTCCAGCCTTTTTCCAAAGTAATGAACTCGAATTCCATAGTAGATGGAGCAATACAAGTCTGTTTGGTAGATTTTCAAAAGACAACTCCACCCAAAATGAAAACATATCTACTTGTGGATTTCTATATCCTTTCAATATAGCAGGAAAGTCAATCTAATGTGTATCATATTTGATTATACCTTTTAGATACCTTAGTATTCTAGATAAAGCATTCCAATAATCATGATTAGGATTATGAGTTGTTTACTCAATCTATTTACTGTATAAGTTATATCAGGCCTTGTGCAATTCATTAGGTACATTAGGCTACCAATGATTCTAGAATATTCAAGTTATGATATACTTTCACTTGTGTTTTTCTTTAAATGTATGGAATAATCATAAGGAGTGCGAACAGGTATGCTATCAAAGTAATTAAAACCTTTTAATACTTTTTCAATGTAATAATACTAGGATAGAATAAAACCATCATCTTTTTAAATTAATTTTATTTTAAGAATCACATTAACTTCGCCTAGATCTTTTATATCAAATTGTGATGACATGAATTCTTAGTAGAGTTAATCAACTTAAGACTAGTTTCAAAAATAAACATGTCATCTACATACAGACAAATAATAACTCATTCAATACTTGTGAATTTACTATATATGCATCTATCTGCATCATTTATTCTATACGCATTAAACTTCAAAGCATTGTCAAATTTCTTATGCCACTATTTAGGAGATTGTTTTAAACCATATAGGAATTTGATTAATATACATAATTTATTTTCTTGACCTTCAATTTTATAACCCTTAGGTTGATCCATGTATATTTCTTCTTCTAAATTCTTGTTCAAAATTTTTTTCTTGACATCCATTTAATGTACAAGAAGTTTGTGTGTGTGTGTGTATGTTAAGGTTATAAAGACTCTAATAGAAGAGATCTTAGCTACATGAGAATATGTATCAAAGTAGTATATTCCTTCTTTCTATCTAAAACTCTTAGCCACTAATATAGCTTTTAATTTGTTAATGGTACCATTGGATTTTTACTTTTTTCTAAAAATTCATTTATATCCTATTTTTTTATTCTCAGGTGGCAAGACTACTAATTTCTAAGTTTTATTAAATATAATAGATTCTAATTCATCATTTATAGCTTCTTTCAAGAATGATGCATCAGATGAATTGATAGCTTCTGTATAGGTTAAGGGATCATTATTAATGAGAAAAGTATAGAATTTATTTCTTAATTTAGTTTCTTTCCTAACCCTTAGTTATATTTCTTCTACGTTTTCTCTTTCTACATTCTTACTATTTAAAGCAATACTTGAAACATTATTATTTTCAACTTCTGTAGACACAACTTTCATTGGAAAAATATTCTCAAATAATTCTGCATCTCTTACCTCAATGATAGTGTTAGAGCCTTTTTAAAGGGATTTTGAACGTACTAGCCTCGTTGTATTGCCAAATACTAAAAAAAATAAGAAGTGCCCTAACTGGCCCTAACACCTTTTTAAAAACATTTAGGATAAAATTACCCTTGCTTGGAGCCAGTACCTGTACGAACCTTCGTCTTCTTCCTTTTCAAGCATGTCTTTCAGATACCCACCAGCACCCCTTTCAAATGAATTTTCCAGTGTACGGTCACCGCCATCAATTTCTTCGACGTATGGGCACCACATACAACTCTTACGACCCTAAAAATGAGTTTTATTTTTTACTTTGATGATCACATTTCTTAGAGATGGAAGCCACTAATAGGTGTAAGACATTTTAAATGGATTTATTATTATTATTATTATTATTATTATTATTTTAAAATAACATTTTCTTAGAGATGGAAGTCACTTTTTGTTGTGAATAGAGATGGATGGCCATGGTTATTGTCATGGGGAGAAGTGATTATCAAAAGGAATTTGAGGTAAAGATGGATGGTTGTGATTGTCATGTGGAATACAATAAGAAGAAGGTAGAATTTGGATTTTAAATGTATTGCCTTGGAAGGCAATGAACTTATATCATTTATTTATTAAGGGTCGAGATTGTATGTTAAGAGCCTAGGTCCTACTTGTCATGTGATAAGGGTCGAAGTTGTCATGTGTCAAGGGTCTAGGTCGTGGTTGTCATGTGTTATGGGTCGAGGTTTTCAAGGTCTAGATTATAGTTGTCATGAGCTAAGGCTCGAGGTTGTCATGTGTTAAGGGTCTAATTGGTCATGTGTTAAGGGTTTAGGTTGTCATGTGTTAAGGGTCTAGGTTGTCATATGTAAGGGTTATAGGGCCCACCATAAGATATGTGTAGAATCCATTTCGTCCATTGGATTCAAAATTTAATTTAATGTCATGGGACAAAGAATGAGTTACATCTAAAAATTTTGTGGCCCCCAAGAAGTTTTCAATGGTAGGTTTTCAATTTCATTACTTTCTATGGTATAGTCCACTTGAGCCTTTGATATGCCTCATCTTTTGGCTCACGCCCAAAAATAATCTTTTACAATGGATTAACGATGTCGATAAAATACATACATCATAGTGGGCCCCATAGGACCATCCGTCTCTAATTAGGCTTTGATACCCAATTTGCATCACATAACATCATGTTGCCATCGGATTCTATATTGGGCCCACCATAATGTTTGTGGGAAATTTATTTCATACATCCATTTTTTAAGATCATGTTAAGACATAAGATCAAAAATTAAATAGATTTGAAACTAAAGTGGGCCACATGACTGGAAATAGTGAAAATGAGTTGATTATCGTTCAAACGTTTCTAGGATCCATTATAATGTTTATATGCAATCCAAACCATTCATAAAGTAGCCTAATTATTGTAAAGTCCTTATCACGGGATGAATAGAAAAAATAAAAATATTAGCCTCAACCATGGGCAGTGTTCGAGTTGTCGGTATCGTTACAAGTTTCGCTGGCCAGAGATAAAGATATAATATCGTTATCGCCGATAATATCGTCGATAACCGGAAATGCGGAGAAAAATGTGAAAACATGGAGATAACGGTGAAATTTTTTAATGAAACTTCAGGACATGCCTAAATACATATATTTGTATATTTAAAAATTAAAAATTTGTAATTTTTTTTAAAAAATACATTTTCATTTAATAGGGCCAAAAAAACACATGTTTCCATAAGAAATTACTCTAATAATAACCAAAATAAATTTATCTAGGTTTCAAGTGGACCACACCATATGAAACAGTGGGAATAATGATTTCCACCATGGAAATCTTCATAGGGCCTAGTGATGTTTATTTGTCATCCAAACTGTTCATAAGATCACAGGGACATGGATGAATAAAAATCAGAAATATTAGGTTGATACAAAACTTTTGTGGCCCTTCAGAATTTTTCAATGGTAAACATTCAATTCACATAGTTTCATGTGGTGTGGTCCACCTAAGCTTTGGATATGCTTCATTTTTTGGCTTGTGCCTTAAAATCATTTAATAAAATGGATGGATAGAGTGGATCAAATACGTAAATTACTATGGGCCCACTGAGTTTACCCAGTATGCAATCCACCTTTGTTGCAGTTTTTATGAATCCCAAATTTTACCTAGCTAGGTGGGTCAGGAGGCGGAATGGCTGGTGTACTTCACACTAGCTATTGACGTCAAAAAGTTATGTGGGTTTGATTATGAGGTATGTCTTATATCTAAACCGTTCATCCACTTGAAGTGCTCGTCTTAAGGTTTTAGATGAACAACAAGACAGATATAACTATCAAGTGGACCACACTGCAAAAACCAGTGGGGGATTGAACATCTACCATTGAAACCCTTAAACCCTTTTTGGGGTCACAAAAGTTTTGGATTAATATGAAAATTGTTTTTCCTCTTCATTCAAATATTTGTGTTTTTATGAACAAATTGGATGCAAAATAAGCATTATGGTGGGCCCTGCAAATTGTTTAAGGATGAAAATCATTATCTCCACTACTATCTATGGTGTGCTGTTGAGGGTCAAATATTACATATCAGACCCTAGTAATTACCTGATTTTACATATATGATACTATTTAAACGGCCTGGTTTAATCATGTTTGTGCTGCAAGGTGGATTTACAAGCAGGGACTGAAAAGGATGTTTAAAGCATGGATTTAACACCCTGATGACACAAAGGCAAGATACAGACTCTAAGGGACCAAGATCAACGCCAGGGATCAGCAAAAATCAAAGAACTGAAGCTCAAATGGCCTAAAACTCATCCAGAATGAAAGATCATATGTTTTCCACTATCCGTTTGGTTCGAAACTTCATACGTGGCCTGAGGACAAGAAATTAACCGTACAAGTCAATTTTCAGCCAGTGGATCCCTCTGCAAGTGACCCAATGGACGGATCAGCCCATAAAACGGTGGATTGGGGCCCGCTGGATATCCAGATATACCTCATCTTCGGTACCTACGTTTTAAACGATATGATGGAAAGGATGGACGGAGCAGATTCCTCGAAAGCATCATAATGGACCCCACTTTAACCTGAGTGTGCATAGTGTACATGTGCACTAGCCGTGCCAACACTTAGAGTCGGTCAAACTGACTCTTGACCCGACGTCTTCCTCTCTTCTTTGTGATAGAACGGACAGCATTTTATGCTGTCCGTCCTTTTTCCACTAGTGGGCCCCACTCATCACTTGGATCGGAGATCTGAACCGTCCATTCATTCTGTAAGGGGGGAATAACCCTCGCCAAGGTGAGATTTTTCCCTTATACACTCGACCACTTGATTTCCACTGTTCAAACTAGGTCGGATGGTGGAATAGGAAATTTGGTGGGCCACATCGAATCCAATTAAAAAACTGCCATTCCCGGACGGTTTTTCATCATAAAGACAATGGACAACATGGATCTTCCATAAAACATTGCTTTGAGGTCCACCAAATGTCACACTGCCGACGCAGAAGCTCTGTTTCCACAATAGAGGCTGCGGTGCTTCGTTGTGGGCCCCACTCATCATCCGGTTCGATGATCCGAACCGTCCATTGCATCAAGGGGGTAGCTACAACCTTCGCCAAGCTCGTCTTCTGGCCCCATGCACGTGTACGCACGTGAATCTTCGTTAAACGCAGAAATGGATGGCGGAATGAAAGATTAGGTGGGCCACATCAGAAATCGTTCAAAACAGTTCTTCTCCGACCAAAACTTTGATGTGAATCTAATAGACGGAGTGGATTTATCAAAAGAGCATCGAAGTGGGCCCACCATCATCATCAGCGTAACAACTACGCACCCTCTATTACGCAGTTCCGCGAAAACAGGGAGATGGAATTCCGGACTTCTTCAAACTGGTTACGTAGAGTTTTTCGCTGCAGCTGCTCTGCACCATCTTACGCACTCCCAGCACCGATTTGGTGCTATATAAAAGGAGAGACACGAGAGAGAAAGGAGGCATTCACGGCTGGGGCTGAGGAAGGAAAGGACGTGAAGGGCTTGGATTTTGGAAGTGGGACGTAGAGAAGGAAGAGAAACAAGGAGAGTTCTTTTTCTTTAAGGTTTTAGTTTATTTATTTTATTTTTATGAGGGATCTAGCCCACTCATGAGTGGCTAAACCTCTTAGCTAGGGCTAAGAGGTGAAGCTTGTAGTGAGATGGGGGAATTGATGCTTGTGCCTTTTATTTAGACTGAATGGATGATGATTTTAGTATAATTAATGGCATGCTTTTAGTCTTTAATGGTCTGTTATGACTGAAATTACAATGGGTCTGCAATGGCTTTGAGCATGTTCTTTTTTCTTTATGTTCATGACGTCAGGAAGCTCTGTTGTTCACCATAGTCTCCTGGGCATGGTCGAATGTCGGTACCCTTCCTAACCTCCATACATGTGATTGGTTAGAAATTAGTTTAATTCTGTTGTCTGCCATAGTCTCTCAGGCATGGTTTGATGATGGAATCCATTCTAATTCATACACCTTTCATCTCTTTGAAAACTAGATCAATGGCAGTTCAGTAATTTTCATGATTTTTGATACAAGTATAAGTTCTCCCTGATCTCTACAAGTGGATCCTCAGAATCCCTAGTTTCCTTACCTCTGATTTCTCCTAAGTTTTATATAAACATTTCATCATTATTTCTTAAATACTATTTGATTTAGAGTACATCTTAGTCTAGTTCTAGTTCTAGTTAGTTTTAGATAACGTACAGGTTTCAGTCCCTTGGGATTCGACCTCGGTCTTACCGAGTTATTACTACATCACAACCCTGCACTTGGGGAGTGAACAAGTTTTTGGCGCCGTTGCCGGGGACTGTCGGCTACGTTTTTTTGAAATTAATTAGTTTTAGAATTAGTTTTTCTTTAGATTTTCTTTTTAGAATTTTCTAATTTTAGGTTTAGAAGCTTAGTTATTTTCCTTATTAGAAAATTTTCCTAACTTTAGAAACTTGCTATTCTTCCTTCTATCTGATTTTTAGAACTAACTCAATTTTGCTGTTTTGTAGGAAGCTTCTAATTTAGTAAGCTCTTTCTAATTTTTCTTTCTTTGAAATTTCTTGTTTTCTCTAGAAATTAATTTACTCTTAATTAGGACTTTCTATTCTTAGAAACTAACTTATTTTGTTTTGTTTTGCAGATTCTTAACCTAAGACTCCAAATTTGGTAACTTCTTTCCATCTTTCCCTTTTATTTTCTAGATTCCTTCTTCCTTTCTCTTAGGTTTAAGTTAGAATTTGAGGGCTGAGTGTGTTTTATGTCCCAGTGGGCACGCGACAACACTCGACGTCTCGTGACTGAAGGAGGATTAGTTGAGGGGTTGACTGTCCATCGCAGGACTAGACACTACTTGAATTCTCCTGAGTCAGAGGAGGTTATGGCTGAAAATCAACCTCAAGCACTACCCCAACCTAGGGTTGAGGAAGTACATGATGAGAATGAGGTGCACCACGTACCCCCGCCTCGTACTTTACGAGATTATTTACAACCGGCGGGGGTGAGTACCCCCTCATGAATGATTTTTCCTGCGAATACAGGACATATGGACATCAAGCCAGGGGTTATCCAACTCCTTCCTAAGTTCCATGGGCTTGAGTCTGAAGAACTATACTTGCATCTGAAAGAGTTCGACGAAATCATAGGCATCTTATATTTCCCTAATGTATCTGAAGATACAATTAGGCTGAAACTCTTTCCATTTTCCTTGAAAGAAAAAGCCAAGACGTGGTTACATTCACTGCGTCCTAGGTCCATTGGCACATGGAATGATATGCAGAGGGAATTTATAAAGAAAATTTTCCCACATCATAAGACAATTACCCTTAGGAGAGCAATCATGAACTTTGCTCAAAAGGAAGATGAAACATTCTTCCAATGTTGGGAAAGGTTCAAGGATCTGGTTAATGCATGCCCACAACATGGCTTTGAAATATGGCGCATTACGAATTTTTTCTATGATGGGCTAACATCTTCCATGCGCCAAATGGTCGAGACAATGTGTAACGAAGAATTCATCAATAAAAATGTTGACGAGGTATGAGATTACCTCGATAGTCTCGCTGAAAAAACACAATCATGGTACTATTACCTGAGGACGAACACTACGTCTAGGCCGACTCATTTAAGGAAAAAAGGAGGAATATATCTCATGAAAGAGGATGATGATCTTAACGCTAAGGTGGCCAATCTCACCAGAAAATTTGAGGCCATGGAAGGAAAGAAGGAAAAAGTTAATGAAAGTGTTTGCGGCATCTGTGATTGCAACATTCATACTACCGAAAATTATCCTTCAATACCTGCCTTTAGAGAAGTATTGAATGAACAATCTAATGCCGTAAATAACTATCAAAGACCTTTCAATGGACCACCCTCTAATACGTTCAATCCTGGCTAGAAAAATCATCCGAATTTTAGTTGGAGGAACGGACAAACTGCTACCCCTCAAGGTTTCTTCAATCAAAATCCAAATCAGGGGAGACCTCAAGAAGAACCGGCTCAAAATTCTGTGCAAGAGCTGACGCAGATAATGCGAGATTTTATACAAAAGATAAATTCACGTATGACGGCTATAGAAAAGGGGATGCTTCCTGCACAACCAATCCCCAATCCTAAACCGCAATACGAGACAGGTAATCCCAGCTCTTCAAATCAAATGGGGCATGCTAAATCCATCACCACTCTTAGGAGTGGGAAGGTTATTGATAAAACCCTTCCGGTTAGGCCCGAAAAGCCTCAAGAACCAGAAGAGGACAACAATGATGGATCTAGTAGCGCCCCACAAAAATTTGAACCGGAACCTCTAGAAAAGCCAGTCGCTCTGTTTTCCCAACGGTTGGTTGAACCAAAACGTCTAACTCTCAAGATATCCTAGAGGTGTTGAAACAAGTGAAAGTCAATATTCCTCTGCTTGATTTTGTAAAACAGATACCTTTATATGCTAAATTCCTAAAAGACTTATGCACTACGAAACGACGGAAAAGTGTTCAAAAGAAGATCTCCTTGACTGAGAAAGGGAGTGTCATCCTAAAACAAGATGTGCCGCAAAAATTCAAAGATCTCCTTGACTGAGAAAGGGAGGGATCATCGAGGATGTGTTGGTCCAGGTTGATAGATTCTACTACCCTGTTGATTTTATCATCTTGGACACCGAATCCATCAACGACACGAGCACTCAGATTCTCGTCATCCTTGGTCGCCCATTCCTGTCCACTTCAAATGCAATTATCAATTGCAGGAATGGTGTTATGACTATGTCTTTTGAAAATTTGACATTGGAATCGAATATCTTTTTCAATAACGGCAGCAGCTCAGAGGATGATGACGATTTCTACAATGTTAACATGATTGATTCTTTTGTGGAAGATAGAACACCTCTCACCTTATCCTCTGATCCTCTAGAGACGTGCCTGGCCCACTCTCATAATCTTGATGATGATATAATTAGGGAGACGTGTGCCATGCTTGATACTGCATCGGTACTTGAAGTTAACCGGTGGAGGCCACAAATTGAAGAATTGCCCCAAACTGATGTAGTGCCTCTACCGTCTAACCTCAAGCCACCGAAGCTTGACCTAAAACCTTTGCCCTCCGAGTTGAAATATGTCTATTTAGGTTAAGATGAGACATATCCGGTGGTGATCTCTGCCCACCTGGAGAATGAACAAGAGAGTATGCTCATATCCACTCTCATTGAGCATAAGGGAGCTCTTGGATGGACGATAGCGGACCTCAAGGGAATTAACCCATCGATTTGTACTCATCGCATATATCTTGAGGATAATGCAAAGGCTGTTCGGCAATCACAATGTAGATTAAATCCAAACATGAAGGAAGTGGTTAAGGCCGAAGTTCTCAAACTATTGGAAGTGGGCATCATATACCCCATATCCGATAGTCAATGGGTGAGTCCAACTCAGGTGGTTCCTAAGAAGTCCGAGATCACCATCGTAGCCAATGCCAATAATGAACTCGTGCCAACCAGAGTTACGACTGGTTGGAGAATGTGCATTGACTACAGAAAGCTGAATACCGTCACAAGGAAAGACCACTTTCCTTTGTCCTTCATTAATCAAATCTTGGAAAGGTTAGCTGGTCATTCCTATTACTGTTTCCTTGACGGGTATTCAGGTTATAATCAGATTGAAATCGCTCCTGAGGACCAGGAAAATATCACATTTACATGTCCCTATGGCACCTTTGCTTACAGAAGGATGCTATTCGGGTTATGTAATGCCCCTGCCACCTTTCAGCGATGTATGATGAGTATCTTTTCTGACATGGTGGGAAAATATTTAGAAGTCTTCATGGATGATTTCTTTATTTTCAGTTCATCTTTCAGCGAGTGCTTAGTGAGTCTTAAATGTGTACTGAAAAGATGTGAAGAAAAGAATCTGGTACTTAATTGGGAGAAGTGTCATTTCATGGTTCAAAAGGGAATTATCCTTGGACATATCATCTCGTCCAAAGGAATCGAGGTAGATAAGGCAAAGATCGATCTTATCTCTAACCTACCTCCACCCAAGAACATTAGAGACGTGCGATCCTTCTTGGGACATGCAGGATTCTACAGACGATTCATAAAGGACTTTAGTCTCCTCTCTCGTCCTTTATGTAATCTTCTTCAAAAGGATACACCATACGAGTGGACTGAGTAGTGCCAAGAAGCTTTCATTAAGCTTAAGGGCATGTTAACCACTGCACCTATCATGCAGCCACCCGACTGGAGTCTTCCTTTTGAACTTATGTGCGACGCCTCTGATTATGCTCTTGGGGCAGTTCTAGGCCAGAGAAAAGATAAGCGGCCTTACGTTATTCACTACGCAAGTAGGACTCTAAATCCTGTCCAAGTGAACTACTCGACTACGGAAAAGGAACTCTTAGCCGTAATGTTCACTTTGGACAAATTTAGATCCTACCTGATCGGATCTAAGATCATCATCTATACAGATCACGCGACATTTAAGTATCTTCATTCTAAGAATGATTCTAAGCCCCGCCTGATACGATGGATCCTTCTACTCCAAGAATTCGATTTGGAAATTAAAGACAAAAAGGGAGTAGAGAACGTAGTGGCCGATCACCTTTCTCGCCTTAATACTTCTGATTCTCTTGAGGTGACTCATATTAATGATATGTTCCCTGATGAACAACTTTTTAGAGTCTCTCATTCACCTTGGTTCGCTGATATTGTCAATTATCTTGCTACAGGTTCCATACCGACACATTGGACGTCACAAGATAAGAAGAAATTCTTTACCAAGGTGCGTAACTTTTTCTGGGATGATTCATATTTGTTTAAATATTGCCCAGACCAAATCTTAAGGAGATGTGTGCCAAACGATGAGCATCAGAGTGTCATCTCCTTCTGTCACTCACAGGCCTGTGGTGGTCACTTTTCTGTTAAAAAGACCACGGCCAAGATTATACAGTGTGACTTTTACTGGCCCACTATGTTCAGGGACACTCATGAGTTTTGCAAAGCTTGCGAGCGTTGTCAAAAATTGGGAGCATTGTCCCGTTGAAATATGATGCCTTTGAATCTCATCCTTATCATTGAAGCATTTGATTGCTGGGGCATTGATTTCATGGGACCATTCCCCCAATCATTTGGAAATCTGTATATTTTGCTCACCACAGACTATGTCACTAAATGGGTCGAAGCAATTCCGTGCCGCAAAAATGACCATCGCACGGTCATTAAATTTTTAAAAGAAATTATCCTGTCGCGATTCGGAACACCTTGAGCCATCATTAGTGACGAGGGCTCACACTTTTGTAATAGACCATTTGAGAGTTTAATGAAGAAATACGGTATCTCTCATAAGGTGAGCACCTCATACCATCCACAGACAAATGGACAAGCTGAGATTTTCAATAGGGAGATCAAACATATCCTGGAGAAAACGGTTAACCCTAACCGTAAGGATTGGTCAATCCGATTGACCGATGCCTTATGGGCGTACTGTACTGCTTTCAAAACTCCTATTGGAACATCTCCCTTTAGACTTGTCTATGGAAAAGCTTGTCACTTGCCCGTGGTATTGGAACATAAAGCATACTGGGCGATCAAAAATCTAAATTTCAATCTGGACAACGCTGGCTCGTTATGCAAACTTCAATTAAATGAACTTGAAGAAATTCGGAACGATGCATATGAGAACTCGAGAATTTACAAGGACAAGATGAAGGCGTTTCATGATCAACATATTCTACGAAAATCATTCACGCCAGGTCAGAAAATCCTTTTGTACGATTCTCGACTCCACCTCTTTCCGGGTAAGCTTCGATCTTGTTGGACCGGCCCTTACATTGTTGTCACTACTTATCCTCATGGGGCCGTCGAGATAAGAGATCCCGACAATGGTAAGGAGTTTAAAGTCAATGGACATCGATTAAAGCTATTTGTCGAGGCATTTGATTCAGAGGACATGTCCATGCCTCTGATTGCTCCTGTTTATCAGGACTGATCTCCTAGTCTGATGGAGGTATAGGTAGGTTTATTGCTTTCATAGGACTAGGGTAGTTGCTTTATTTGTCTGGCTGAAGACGGTAAATTTAGCTCTCCTGGGAGGCAACCCAGCTTTTCATTTCATTTTCTTAGTTAGATAATTCAATGTTTATGGGTAACATTACTGCAAACCCTCACGAGACTACAACTCGTCCACTAGGGGTAACCTAGGGGTTTAAAGGCTTGTTGCATACGCTAAATGCAATCGAAAGCACCTGCGAAAGTGGTATAGGTAGGATTTTATTTTCATCATTTTTATTTTTCTTTTTCTTTCGTGCTAACCAGATTCCATACTGTGATCTCGTGGAAAATCTCTCTTGATTCGTTATTCGGGTACTATCTTCCCATCACTTTACTTTCGTTGTTCCATGTACATTGCATGCTCATATCTTTTACATTGAGGACAATATAGATTTTAGGTTGGGGGTGGGACATTAGGCTTCCTAATCAGTATTTTCTTGGTCTTGAGCAAAAATTGTGAAAATTTTTCAAATTTTTCTGAAAATTCTTGTGAATTCGAAGTGATTTTGACAAATATCCCTAATTTAGATTTTCAAGACACGTGATGTTGGTAATTTATGACTCTTGAATTCAGTTATCTGTTAGATTTCACAATTAAGATCGAATTATCTATCCATGATTAGAGGTTTAAACATTGATTGAATCATGATTTCAAGACACGTCTCGCTTACACATTACGATTTCAGTTCCATATCGAAGGATTAACTTGGTAATCACTGAGCATGTGAGGAAACCGCTTGAAAATTTGCCCGTCATGATCAATTAAAGAAAAAAAAAAAAGAAAAAAAGAAAAAGAGATACCTTTGGAAAAGGTTTGGGTGAATAATTCTCACCATAGGTTTGCTCCCTATAGGTGAGGATTTGTTTCCCCATGGATGATTTGAGAAAAGGTTGGCGATTAATTTTCACCATAGGTTTGCTCCCTATAGGTGAAGATTTGTTTCTCCTTCTTGATGTTACTTTCAAGAAAAAAATTAAAAGCTGAAAAACTAAAAAGATGATCTGTAAAACAAATTTTGGGTGTCCTGAATGCTCTATTAGTTACCAATGATATCATGAAATTGAAGATTGAACCTCTTAATGGCGCTAAGTTGAGATTACACAATACACCCATAGAACTCAATGTTTAGCATTTTTCTGATTTATGGATTAATGCCTTGAACTTAATTATGAGTTTACCATGTACCTGAGTCCAGTAGAAATAATTCCCAACATTCATGAATTTTAAATTTCTTATATCTGAATCGTTTTTCAGGAAATCACTCGAGTTCATTCTCAACTTATTTATCGCATACCTTGCTCGAGACTAGCAAGATGCTGGTTGGGGGTTGTGTTGAGGGTCAAATATTGCATATCAGACCCTAGTAATTACCTGATTTTACGTATATGATACTATTTAAACGGCCTGATTTAGTCATGTTTGTGCTGCAAGGTGGATTTACAAGCAGGGACTGAAAAGGATGTTTAAAGTATGGATTTAACACCCTGATGACACAATGGCAAGATACAGACTCCAAGGGACCAAGATCAACGCCAGGGATCAGCAAAAATCAAAGAACTAAAGCTCAAATGGCCTAAAACTCATCCAGAATGAAAGATCACATGTTTTCCACCATCTGTTTGGTTCGAAACTTCATACATGGCCTGAGGACAAGAAATTAACCGTACAAGTCAATTTTCAGCCAGTGGATCCCTCTGCAAGTGACCCAATGGACTGATCAGCCCATAAAACGGTGGATTGGAGCCCGCTGGATATCCAGATATACTTCATCTTTGGTACCTACGGTTTAAACGATATGATGGAAAGGATGGACGGAGCAGATTCCTCGAAAACATCATAATGGACCCCACTTTAGCCTGAGTGTGCATAGTGTACATGTGCACTAGCCGTGCACAACACTTAGAGTCGGTCAAACCGACTCTTGACCCGACGTCTTCCTCTCTTCTTTGTGATAGAACGGACAATGTTTTACGCTGTCCATCCGTTTTTCACTAGTGGGCCCCACTCATCACTTGGATTGGAGATCTGAACCGTCTATTCATTCCGTAAGGGGGGAATAACCCTCGCCAAGGTGGGATTTTTCCCTTATACACTCGACCACTTGATTTCCACTGTTCAAACTAGGTCGGACAGTGGAATAGGAAATTTGGTGGGCCACATCAAATCCAATTAAAAAACTGCCATTCCCGGACGATTTTTCGTCATAAAGACAATGGACAACATGGATCTTCCATAAAACATTGCTGTGAGGTCCACTAAATGTCACACTGCCGACGCAGAAGCTCTGTTTTCCCAACAGAGGCTGCGGTGCTTCGTTGTGGGCCCCACTCATCATCCGGTTCGATGATCCGAACCGTCCATTGCATCAAGGGGGTAGCTACAACCTTCACCAAGCTCGTCTTCTGGCCCCATGCACGTGTACGCACGTGAATCTTCGTTAAACGCAGAAATGGATGGCGGAATGCAAGATTAGGTGGGCCACATCAGAAATCGTTCAAAACAGTTCCTCTCCGACCAAAACTTTGATGTGAATCTAATAGACGGAGTGGATTTATCAAAAGAGCATCGACGTGGGCCCACCATCATCATCAGCGTAACAACTACGCACCCTCTGTTACGCAGTTCCGCGAAAACAGAGAGATGGTATCCCGGACTTCTTCAAACTGGTTGCGTAGAGTTTTTCGCTGCAGCTACTCTGCACCGTCTTACGCA
The DNA here is from genome assembly GCA_037074715.1 of Magnolia kwangsiensis. NCBI lineage: Eukaryota > Viridiplantae > Streptophyta > Magnoliopsida > Magnoliales > Magnoliaceae > Magnolia > Magnolia kwangsiensis. Next base: position 111,103,837 of record CM073577.1, on the reverse strand, counting down.
CTCCCAGCACCGATTTGGTGCTATATAAAAGGAGAGACACGAGAGAGAGAGGAGGCATTCACGGCTGGGGCTGAGGAAGGAAAGGACGTGAAGGGCTTGGATTTTGGAAGTGGGACGTAGAGAAGGAAGAGAAACAGGGAGAGTTCTTTTTCTTTAAGGTTTTAGTTTATTTGTTTTATTTTTATGAGGGATCTAGCCCACTCATGAGTGGCTAAACCTCTTAGCTAGGGCTAAGAGGTGAAGCTTGTAGTGAGATGGGGGAATTGATGCTTGTGCCTTTTATTTAGACTGAATGGATGATGATTTTAGTATAATTAATGGCATGCTTTTAGTCTTTAATGGTCTGTTATGACTGAAATTACAATGGGTTTGCAATGGCTTTGAGCATGTTCTTTTTCCTTTATGTTCATGACGTCAGGAAGCTCTGTTGTTCACCATAGTCTCCTGGGCATGGTCGAATGTCGGTACCCTTCCTAACCTCCATACATGTGATTGGTTAGAAATTAGTTTAATTCTGTTGTCTGCCATAGTCTCTCAGGCATGGTTTGATGATGGAATCCATTCTAATTCATACACCTTTCATCTCTTTGAAAACTAGATGAACGACAGTTCAGTAATTTTCATGATTTTTGATGCAAATCATTCCCTAGTTTCCTTATCTCTGATTTCTCCTAAGTTTTAGATAAACATTCCATCATTATTTCTTAAATACTATTTGATTTAGAGTACATCTTAGTCTAATTCTAGTTCTAATTAGTTTTAGATAACGTATAGGTTTCAGTCCCTTGGGATTCGACCTCGGTCTTACCGAGTTATTACTACATCACAACCCTGCACTTGGGGAGTGAACATGTGGTCCATATAATCTTTGGATATAGTTCATTTTTTGGATAATGCTCTAAAATGAACTCTAAAAACAGATGAACGATGTAGATATAATAAATACATCACTGTGGAGCCAATATAACTTTGATCTCCTTTGAATCGTTCGTACAACTCGGAACTCGAGTAGCGTTGGTGCTCGTCTTTGCACGACACATACTCACAACAGCTATATAGCTGGTATGAGGTACACCAGCCTATTCGCTTCCCATGGATCCCTAACTGTGGGACCCATTATAAAGTATGTACCTTACATCTGCACCATCTATCATATATGATGGCTTATTTTAGTGCGTGATCCGAAAAATGAACCAGATTCAAATCTTCAATGGACCACACCATATGAAACTATGTGAATTGAACGCATATCATTAAAAACTTCCCAGTGGCCATAGAAATTTTAAATCAAGCTGATATTTATTTTAACCCTTCATCCATGCCTTTTTATATTTATAAAAAGGTTTGATACAAATAAACATGCCTTTGGGGCTTAAGAAGGTTTCAACGGTGAAAATTATCATTCTCATTGTTTCTTGTGATGTGGTCCACTGGAGCTGTGGATATACTTTAATTTTGGGATTTACCCCTAAAATGAACTATAAAAATGAATGGACGGCGTGGATAAATCACATACATTCACGGTGGGCCCAGAGACTTTACTCAGTACGCTGAAGCGCACCATGCGCAGTTTGCTAGCTCTAAGCCATAAAAGGAAAAAAAAAAAAAAAAAAAGAAAAAAGAAGAAAAAAAGAAGAAGAGGATTTTTCGTATCCGAAGAGGGATTTTCGGCGGAGGGGGGATTTTCGACCGAAGGTTTCATAATCCCATCTCAATCTCCCAAAATCCCAAATTTTTCGCCGAAAATCTTCCAATCGAACAAAGAAAAGGGAAATTTTCAGATTTCTTCGACCGAGGGTTTCAAAATCCTATCTCAATCTCCCAAAATCCCTGATTTTTTGCCGAAAATCTTCCAATTGAACGAAGAAAAGGGAAATTTTCAGATTTCTTTACCTCCGTTGAAGACAAGATCTGTCGATTGCTGCCCAAAATCTTTTCTTCCGAGTTCCGATCAACCATCAACAAGGTATTACTGAAATCAAGGATTTTTTTTCAATTTTTTTTCCTTTTTTACCTATTTTGTTGCAAAAAACCAAAATTATCGACAATATCGCCGATATTTCGCCGATAATCCAGAGAGAAACGAAAAAGGGGAGTTTCGGTGTCGCTAGTCTAGCGACACCGATATTATCGGCGATATTATCGACATTTCGTCGACAATGCAAAATACTGACCATGGGCATACAATATCCATTGTTTTCTATTGTGTGGCCGACTTAAGCTTTGAAATTATCTTATTTTTGGACTCGTGTCATAAAATGACTTGGCAAAATATGTGAACTGGGTGGATTTCTCACCAATACCCCTGTGAGCCCTATAATATTTACTCCATTCGAATCCCTCCTGTCATCACCGCACGGGTCTCAACACAAAATGTGGTCAGCGGTGAGTGGGGGACAATTTTATCCCCAATTTTTTTAGAAAGGTGTCCGTGGGTAATTGGGGCAGTTGTTTAAGCCTTGTAATTTTGGGGGTATTTGGCGGTACCACGAGGCCCCAGGGCAGTAAATATCACACTCCTTTTAATGTCTCGGTGGAAAGGAGGCAGGTATTTGCCGTAATCAAGACGAGTGGAGAGGGTTTTGAGTTGTCAGAAACTAAGAGGTGTGGACAATTATTCCTAAATTTATATCATTACTTGTGAATGCCCCGTGTCAATTACTATCCGTTTGAATCTAATTAAATATTTGAAAATCACGAATGGTAGAATTCTAACAAAACTAGAGGAAATTATTCTATTCCCAAAAAAAACGAAAAAAAAGAGAGATTACGAAATAAGAAGAAGAATAAGAAAGAAGAGAGAGAGAGAGGTACACATACCTTTTAAGATCTCATCGTAGATGTGAGGCATTTCAGCAACATATTTGATTATCATCATCAAGGTACAGGCAGATGTGTCATGACCAGCAAAAAGCATCGCCAAGAAGTTATCCACAATCTCTTTCTCAACCATAAATTGCCCGTTGTCGTCTGGTGTTACAAGTAGATACGACAGCAAGTCCTGGGTCGGCGACGCTTTTCCCTCTAACAAATCCACTCTCCTCCGTTGGATCATCACTCTCAGCTCCCTACGTATAGCTTCTGCAGCTCTGGTGGCCAGGTAGAATCGGGTTCCAGGGATATTGAGCGGCAGCGTTAGTATCCCCTTAATCATAACATGGAATTCTCGTCCAAGCTTCAACACCTGATCTGAGTCTTCGATGCTGGCGAAGAGGCTACATGCCAGAGAGAAAGTGTGAGTCTTGATGAGATGGAAAACCATCACCTCAGCTTTACCTTCCCATTCAACCTCAAAGTGGTGTCGAGCAACAGCATCCATGGTTCCAACGTATCTCTGCAATGCCTCCGGCTTGAGGAAGGTCATAAGCAGCTTTCGGGTCTGCTTAGCTTTGTCAGCAGTTGCACTGAGGATAGATGAAGGGAACATCTTCCTTACCGGAGTGGGCCACCAACTGGTGACGAGCTTGTTCTCATTGGAGAAGAGGAACTTATTTCCATCTGGGCCACAGAAGACAGCCATCGGCTCTAGGAATAAGGATGTCTTGAATATCCTGGCGCCGTGCTTGTCCATTCTCTCTTGAACGAAATCTTGGGGTGTTCCGTTCTGGCCTGATCTTGTGAATGCAAGGAGCTCGCCGATGATGGGCCATCCTAAGCTCCCTGGGGGAAGCTTTGGGTCTTTGTTTTTGGAGATGAAGAAGAAGCGTAAGGTGAGAAAAGATGAGAGGATTATAAGAATTAAGGAAAGAAAAACAAGTTCCATGGTTATTCCTTCGTATTGGAGTGTTGGAGAATGAAGAAAGCTTTGGTTGTGGAATAACGTTTATGATCGGTGACAGTGCAAATTGAGCCGCTACTTACTAAGGAATGAATGTAAATGGATATTGGTTTTATGTGGCTAGACTTGAAAGATGGACCCTGAGGAACGTGTGTTCCTGAAAGAAGATTGTGTACTACCTCAGCCAAACGGACTTGGAGGGACAGGGATGCCTGCCAAAGCCTTTAGCATAAAGTTACTGTTCTAGGATGCTGGGTGGGCCACTGCAATGTATGTGAGAAATCCATTCCCTTTATACGTTTTGAGATCTCATTTTACTATGTGAGACTAAAAATGAGGTGGATACAAAACTCGAGTGGATCACACAAGAGAAAAAATTAGGGAAAGAAATTCCTACAGTTGAAACCTTCCTGGGCTCCACCATAATGTTTATGTGCTATTGAAATGGTTTAAAAGGTCATTCCCAATGGGATGAAGTGAAAATACCAAAAGAGTAGCTTGATTCAAAACTTTTATGGCCATGAGAATGCTTCAACGGTGCTCACTGAATGCCCCTCTTGTGTGTCTCACTTAAGTATATTATACACCTCATTTTTATCACATATCCTGCAATGATCTCACAAAACGAATAGACAGGGTGGATTTCTCACAAACATCTATGTGAACTCCACTCAGCATCCATGCCAAGGAACTTCCACCAAGAAATTCCGCAAGAAATCCGCCTCTCATATAATTTTAGGGGATGAACTCAAAAGGGAGGTAAATCTAAAGCTCAAGTGGAACACAACCGGAAAACAAAGCAGCGGTGACAATGACCATTACTGTTGAAACCTTCGTAGGGCCCATTGTTATATTTATTTTACATCTACGGTTGATAAGTCACGTAAACATGGATGAGGGAAAAATATAAATATAAACTTATCCAAAACTTCGGTAGCCCCTTTGAGATTTCCAGCAATAGACACTCAATCTCCATTGTTCCTATTGGTGTGGTCTACTTGGGCATTTGATCATTCTCATTTTTGGGATTATTCTCTAAAATGATTTGTAAAAATATACTAACAGTACTGGAGCATTTGATCAAAATCATTTTTGTAATTATTCTCTAAAATGATTTATAACACATACATCATGGTGAGCCCTGCAAAGTCCCTGATAAGAACGCCCTTCTCTAACTAGGTCCCCTCCGTAGAACTTTTTGGTAATGTATAATGAGTGAACTCTTTTCGTGGTTCATCATTATGTCTCTTATCCACACCCATAATTCCTTTTTCAAACTCACTTTAGCCATGAGCTCAAAATTACAATATATCCAAAGCTCAAGTGGACCATACCATAGGAAACAGTGTGGTAAAAAAAATATGTGGAGCTATGGGAGTTTTGGATAAGTTGATATTTGTGTTTTCCCTTGATCTATGTCATTGTAATATTACGAACAGGATGACAAATAAGTATCACTGAAGTCATAGGAAGGTTTAAACGGTTGTCATTATTCTCGATTGTTTCCTGTGATGTCGTGCACTTAAGCTTTGGATATACTTCAATTTTAGGCTCATGATGTAAAATGAACTAATAAAATGGATGTATGGCTTAGATAAAACACATACAACACAATGTTGCTCAGTACAAAATCCATGCATAGCCACAAGTACAGTGTTCGAACTCGGATTCTATAGTAATGATCTCTCCACTGGGAAGCGGATTGGCTGGTGTAGCACGCACGCACTGGACGCGAATTGCCTCCTACCTCCTTCCAGATGGTAATCCGTCCGAGCAGGGCTCAGTGGGAGTCATTGTGATGTAAGTGTTTTATCCACACAGTTATAATATATGAACCAAAAAATGAAGCATGTCTAAGGCTTAAGTAGACCACAAAGTGGGTATTGAGCATCCACCATTAAAAAATTCTTGGGAGCTCGTGAAGTTTCGATTCAAGTTGATATTTGGGTTTTCACTTCATCCACATTTACATGATATTATTAATAGGTTGGATGGTAAAAAAAACACTACGTTGGTCATTATCAATGCAGCTTCCTTTGGTGTGGTCCATTGAGCCGTGTATATGCCTAATTTTTAGTAGTATACCTTAAAATGATATGCCAAAAGAGTTGAACGGCGTGGATAAAATATTTACATCATGGTGGACCCCACAGATCCGTCCCAACGCATCCCCACACCAGCTATATAGTTGGTGTATTAACGTCAACAAGTTTTGTGGCTCCTATCATGAGATATGTGTTATATCCAAACTGTCCATCCATTCAGTGAGCAAGTCTTAAGGCTTGACCTGAAAAATAAGACAGATCTAAAGATCAAATGGACTACATTGCAAAAGTAGTGGGGATTGAACATTTACCATTGAATCCCTTTGGGGGGTTACAAAAGTTTTGGACAATATGAAATTTGTTTTTCTTTTACATCCATGTATTTGTGATCTTATTAATAGATTATTGGTGTTCACTCCCCAAGTGCAGGGTTGTGATGTAGTAATAACTCGGTAAGACCGAGGTCGAATCCCAAGGGACTGAAACTTGTACGTTATCTAAAATTATCTAGAACTAGAACTAGGCTAAGATGAATTCTAAATCAATTAGCAATGGTGAAATATTTGTAGAATAATTAATCTAAAACTTAGGAAACAAATTAGAGATAGGAAACTAGGGATTCAGAGGATCCACTTGTAAAGATCAGGGAGAACTTATGCTTGCATCAAAAATCATGAAAATTACTGAACTGCCGTTGATCTAGTTTTCAAAGAGATGAAAGGAAGATAAATTAGAATGGATTCCATCACCAAACCATGCCCAAAGACTATGGCAAACAACAGAATCAAACTAATTACCACCCAATCACATGTATGTAAGTTAGGAAGGGTACCGTCATCCGACCATGCCCAGGAGACTATGGTGAACAACAGGGCTTCCTGACATCATAAACATTAAAGAGAACGGAAATATTCAAAGCCATTGCAGACCCATTGTAATTTCAGTCACAACAAACCATTAAAAACCTAAAACATTCCCATATTAATTAACTAAAATCAACGTCAATTCATGAATTAAAATTAAAATAAAATCAAATCTCCCATCTCACTACAAGCTTCACCTCTTAGCCCTAGCTAGGAGGTTTTAGCCTGCCATGGATGGGCTCAATCCAAATAAATAAAGAGAAAAAGAAAAGGAAAAGAAAAGGGAAAGAAAAAAACCAAGCTCCTCTCTCTCTCCTCTGCCCACGTTCAAACCCAAGCTCGAGCCCTCTGTTCTTCCTCCCAAGACCCTGAATGAATGCTCCCCACGTCCAAAAACCTCTTTTTATAGCTGCTGGAAGGCTGGAGTCAGTGACAGAGTTGTAGCAGGACACGGAGTGCAATTTTCGCAGCCAAGTTCGGTACCATGAAACACGCCACTTTCCTCGCTCAAATTTCAAAGAAACACCGTCCCTTAGTACTTTCTTGGGTCCTCTACATGATAGACGGTTCAGATCTGCCATATTATCAAAGATGGTGGGCCAAAACTATCCGAAAAAGTCAGTTTTCGCGGATGTGCGAAACCTTTCGCACCATTTCGCTGTTGTGGTCGGTGGGCCCCACAGAAGCATTTTTCTGGAAAATCCACCCCGTCCATTGGATTCAGAACGAAATTTTAGTTAAGAATGGGTAGTTTTGAACGTCCATTGACGTGTCCCAGAGAAGAAATAACTAAAAGATCAGATTTGAATGCTACCTGGCAGCCCTTTTGTGGCCCCTGTATCGCTCACGTGTGTACGCATGGGTACAAAAAGTCAGCATGTTTTTGTAGTATTCGAGCCCCTCTACACGGTGGACGGATCAGATTGGCCATACGAGCAATGAGTGGGGCCCACTATCGTTCGCAAAACGGACGCAGGCCGTCCGTTCGCTGCGCCTTACGCAGAGAGGGAGAGAGAGACGGGTCAGCTCTTGCGCTGACCTGTTGGTTGCTCCGGTGCGGCTCGCGTGCAAACGTGCTGTGTACATGCACGTTGCACGTGGGGTCCACTGTGATGTTTATGTGAAATCCATTCCGTCCATCCTCTTCAAAATCTCATTTTAACCGTGCAGAACACTTATCAAGCATATCCAGCTGGCGGGTGGGCCCCAAATTGAAGATTGATGGGCTGATCTGCCTGTTAGGCCACTTCCGCAACGATCCAATGGATGATTTTTGACGTGTACGGTTAATTTATGGTCCTCAGGCCACGTATGAAGTTTCGAGCCGAACGGATGGTGGGAACCTCGTGATCTTGCATTCTGGACGTCCTTCAGGCCACTTGAGCTTCAATTTCTTACTTTTCTCGGATTTCTGACCATGTATATTTGTCAATCTTGGTCCCCTGGAGTGTGTCCCTTGCCTGTGGCATCAACAGAGTGTTAAATTCATACTTTTAGCAACTTTTTGCAGTTCATGCTTTTAACTACACCCTGTATCACAAACACGGCAAAACGGGCCATTAAACGGCATTATGTACGTAAATTCAGGTAATAAATGGGGTCTAATATGCAGTATTTGACCCTCAACACAACCCCCAACCAGCATTTTGATAGTCCCGAGCAAAATATGCGAAAAATAAGTTGAGACTTATATGAAAATTTCTGTAAAGCCGAATGATTTTTGAGAAATAATCCAGTCATTAGAATTCTACGATTCATGAATATTGGGCATTATTTTCTCCTGAACTCAAGCGCACGGTAGACTTCATAATCAAGTTTAAAGTATCAATCCATCAATTAGAAAAATTTTAAACATTGAGATCCATGGATGTATAGTCTAAGCTCGGCTTATCATCATTAAGAGATCCAATCGTCAATTTCATGAAATCATTGGTAATCGACAAGAAAATTCATGATAACTAAAACCTAATCCAAAACTTGCCTCATAGATTAGCCTATTAACTTTTAATTTTTCTATTCAAAGTAATGCCAAGGAAGGGGAATCAAATCCTCACCTATAGGGAGCAAACCTATGGTGAAGATCGTACACCTGACTCTTTTTAGATATCATTCATGTGGAATTAACTCCACACCTATAGGGAGCAAACCTATGGTGAAGATTAATTATCCAACCTTTCCAATTTTTATACCATGATGGCAAGATATTTCAGGCTGGTTCCTTTCGTGCTTAGTGATTACCAAATTAACCCTTCAATATCAGACTGAAGTCTTAATGTGCAAGCAAGACGTGTCCTAAAATCATGATTCAATCAATGTTTACAACTTCTAATCATGGATTAATAATTCACTTAACTATGAAATCTAACAGATACGGAATCCAAGAGTCATAAATCCACCATTATGTACCTTGAAGATCTAAATTAGGGATATCTGTCAAAATCACTTCGAATTTGTAGAAATTTTCAGAAAAAAATTTTTTAAAAAAAATTTCACAATTTTTGCTCAAGACCAAGAAAATACTGATTAGGAAACCTAATCTCTCACCCCCAACCTAAAATCTACATTGTCCTCAATGTAAAAGATATGAGCATGTAATGCACATGGGATAACGAAAGTAAATGAGAAGTGATGGGAAGATAGTACCTGAATAACGAATCAAGAGAGTTTCCAATAGATCACGGCATGGAAGCTTGTCAGCATGAGAGAGAAAGCAGAACAAAAATAACAAAAATAAAATCCTACCTATACCACTTTCGCAGGTGCTCTCGATTGCATTTAGCATATGTAACAAGCCTTTAAACCCCTAGGTTACCCCTAGTGGACGAGTTGTAGTCTCGTGAGGGTTTGCAGTAATGTTACCCACAAACATTGAACTAACTAACCTATGAAAGCGACTATCCTAAACCTATGAAAGCGATAAACCTACATATACCTCCATCAGACTAGGAGATCAGTCCTGGTAAACAGGAGCAATCAGAGGCATGGACATGTCCTCTGAATCAAATGTCTCAACAAATGGCTTTAATCGATGTCCATTAACTTTAAACTCCTTGCCATTGTCGGGATCTCTTATCTCGACGGCCCCATGAGGATAAGCAGTAACAACAATGTAAGGGCCGGTCCAACGAGATCGAAGCTTACCCGGAAAGAGATGTAGTCGAGAGTCATATAAGAGGACTTTCTGACCTGGCGTGAATGATTTCCGTAAAATATGTTGATCATGAAACGCCTTCATCCTGTCCTTGTAAATTCTCGAGTTTTCGTACGCATCGTTTCGGATTTCTTTAAGTTCATTTAACTGAAGTTTGCGTAGCGAGCCAGCGTTGTCCAGATTGAAATTCAGATTTTTGATCGCCCAGTATGCTTTATGTTCCAATTCCACAGGCAAGTGACAGGCTTTCCCATAGACAAGTCTAAAGGGAGATGTTCCAATAGGAGTTTTGAAAGAAGTACGGTACGCCCATAAGGCATCGATCAATCGGATTGACCAGTCCTTACGATCAGGGTTAACTGTTTTCTCTAGGATATGTTTGATCTCCCTATTGAAAATCTCAGCTTGTCCACTTGTCTGTGGATGGTATGGGGTGCTCACCTTATGAGAGATACCGTATTTCTTCATTAAGCTCTCAAATGGTCTATTGCAGAAGTGTGAGCCCCCGTCACTAATGATGGCTCAAGGTGTTCCGAACCGCGACAGGATATTTTCTTTCAAAAATTTAATGACCGTGCGATGGTCATTTTTGTGGCACGGAATTGCTTCGACCCATTTAGTGACATAGTCTACGGCGAGCAAAATATACAGATTTCCAAATGATTGGGGGAATGGTCCCATGAAATCAATGCCCCAACAATCAAATGCTTCTATAATAAGGATGGGATTCAAAGGCATCATATTTCGACGGGACAATGCTCCCAATTTTTGACAACGCTCACAAGCTTTGCAAAACTCATGAGTGTCCCTGAACATAGTGGGCCAGTAAAAGCCACACTGTAGAATCTTGGCCGTGGTCTTTTTAGCAGAAAAGTGACCACCACAGGTCTGTGAGTGACAGAAGGAGATGACACTCTGATGCTCATCGTCTGGTACACATCTCCTTAAGATTTGGTATGGGCAATATTTAAACAAATATGGATCGTCCCAGAAAAAGTTACGCACCTTGGTAAAGAATTTCTTCTTATCTTGTGACATCCAGTGTGTCGGTATGGCACCTGTAGCAAGATAATTAGCAATATCAGCGAACCAAGGTAAATGAGAGACTCTAAACAGTTGTTCATCAGGGAACATGTCATTGATATGGGTCGCCTCAAGGGAATCAGAGGTATTAAGGCGAGAAAGATGATCGGCCACTACGTTCTCTACTCCCTTTTTATCTTTAATTTCCAAATCAAATTCTTGGAGTAGAAGGATCCATCGTATTAGGCGGGGCTTAGAATCATTCTTAGAAAGAAGATACTTAAGTGCCGCGTGATCTGTGTAGATGATGATCTTGGATCCGATCAGGTAGGACCTAAATTTGTCCAAAGCGAACACTACGGCTAAGAGTTCCTTTTCCGTAGTCGAGTAGTTCACTTGGGCAGGATTTAGAGTCCTACTTGCGTAGTGAATAACGTAAGGCCGCTTATCTTTTCTCTGGCCTAGAACCGCTCCAAGAGCATAATCAGAGGCGTCGCACATAAGTTCAAAAGGAAGACTCCAGTCGGGTGGCTGCATGATAGGTGTAGTGGTTAACATGCCCTTAAGCTTAGTGAAAGCTTCTTGGCACTGCTCAGTCCACTCGTATGGTGTATCCTTTTGAAGAAGATTACATAAAGGACGAGAGAGGAGACTAAAGTCCTTTATGAATCGTCTGTAAAAGCCTGCATGTCCCAAGAAGGATCGCACATCTCTGATGTTCTTGGGTGGAGGTAGGTTAGAAATAAGATCGATTTTTGCCTTATCTACCTCGATTCCTTTGGACGAGATGATATGCCCAAGGACAATTCCCTTTTGAACCATAAAATGGCACTTCTCCCAGTTAAGTACCAAGTTCTTTTATTCACATCTTTTCAGCACACATTTAAGACTTGCTAAGCATTCGCTAAAAGATGAACCAAAAACAGAGAAATCGTCCATGAAGACCTCTAGATATTTCCCCACCATGTCAGAAAAGATACTCGTCATGCATCGCTGAAAGGTGGCAGGGGCATTACATAGCCCGAATGGCATCCTTCTGTAAGCAAAGGTGCATAGGGACATGTAAATGTAGTCTTTTCCTGATCCTCAGGGGCGATTTCAATCTGATTATAACCTGAATACCCGTCAAGGAAACAATAATAGGAATGACCAGCTAGCTTTTCCAGGATTTGATCAATGAAGGGCAAAGGAAAGTGGTCTTTCCTTGTGACGGTATTCAGCTTTCTGTAGTCAATGCACATTCTCCAACCAGTAGTAACTCTGGTCGGCACGAGTTCATTATTAGCATTGGCTACGATGGTGATCCCAGACTTCTTAGAAACTACCTGAGTTGGACTCACCCATTGACTATCGGATATGGGATAAATGATCCCCACTTCCAATAGTTTGAGAACCTCGGCCTTAACCACTTCCTTCATGTTTGGATTTAGTCTACGTTGTGATTGCCGAACAGCCTTTGCATTGTCCTCAAGATATATACGGTGAGTACAAATCGATGGGTTAATTCCCTTGAGGTCCGCTATCGTCCATCCAAGAGCTCCCTTATGCTCAATGAGAGTAGATATCAGCATACTCTCCTGTTCTTTCTCCAGGTGGGCAGAAATCACCACCAGATATGTCTCATCTTGACCTAAATAGACATATTTTAAATCAGAGGGTAAAGGTTTTAGGTCAAGCTTCGGTGGCTTGAGGTTAGACGGTAGAGGCACTACATAAGTTTGGGACAATTCTTCAATGTGTGGCCTCCACCGGTTAACTTCAAGTACCGGTGCAGTATCAAGCATGGCACACGTCTCCCTAATTATATCATCATCAAGATCATGGGAGTGGGCCAGGCACGTCTCTAGAAGATCAGAGGATAAGGTGAGAGGCGTTCTATCTTCCACAAAAGAATCAATCATATTAACATCGTGGAAATCGTCATCATCTTCTGAGTTGCTGCCGTTATTGAAAAAGATATTCGATTCCAATGTCAAATTTCCAAAGGACATAGTCATGACACCATTCCTGCAATTGATAATTGCATTTGAAGTGGACAGGAATGGGCGACCAAGAATGACGGGAATCTGAGTGCTCGTGTCATTGATGGGTTCGGTGTCCAAGATGATAAAATCAACAGGGTAGTAGAATCTATCCACCTGGACCAACACATCCTCGATGATCCCTCTTGGTATACGAACAGAACGATCAGCAAGTTGTAGTGTGGTTCGAGTGGGTTTTAATTCATCCAAACCTAACTGTTGGTATACCGAATAGGGAATCAGATTGACGCTCGCTCCTAAGTCAAGAAGTGCGTGATCAATTCGATAGTTCCCGATTACACATGATATGGTTGGACAACCGGGATCTTTGAATTTTTGCAGCACATCTTGTTTCAGGATGGCACTCACTTTCTCAGTCAAGGAGATCTTCTTTTGAACATTTTTCCGTCGTTTGGTAGTGCATAAATCCTTTAGAAATTTAGCATATGAAGGAATCTGTTTTACAACGTCAAGCAGAGGAATGTTGACTTTCACTTGTTTCAACACCTCTAGGATATCCTGAGAGTTAGATAGACGTTTTGGTTCAACCAACCGTTGGGGAAACGGAGCAACTGGCTTTTCTAGAGGTTCCAGTTCAAATTTTTGTGGGGCGCCACTAGATCCATCATTGTTGTCCTCTTCTGGTTCTTGAGGCTTTTCGGGCCTAACCGGAAGGGTTTTATCAATAACCTTTCCACTCCTAAGAGTAGTGATGAATTTAGCATGCCCCAGTTGATTTGAAGAGCTGGGATCACTTGTCTCGTATTGCGGTTTCGGATTAGGGATTGGTTGTGCAGGGAGCATCCCTTTTTCCATAGCCGTCATACGTGAATCTATTTTTTGCATAAAATCTGAAATTCCTTGCATTGTCCGAGCCAGCTCTTGTATGGAAATTTGAACCGATTCTTCTTGAGGTTTTTCCTGATTTGGAGTTTGATTGAAGAAACCTTGAGGGGTAGCAGTTTGTCCGTTCCTCCAACTAAAATTCGGATGATTTTTCCAGCCAAGATTGTATGTATTAGAGGGTGGTCCATTGAAAGGTCTTTGATAGTTATTTACGGCATTAGATTGTTCATTCAATACATCTCGAAAGGCAGGTATTGAAGGACAATTTTCAGTAGTATGAATGTTGCAATCACAGATGCCGCAAACACTTTCATTAACCTTTTCCTTCCTTCCTTCCATGGCCTCAAATTTTCTGGTGAGATTGGCCACCTTAGCGTTAAGATCATTATCCTCTTTCAGGAGATATATTCCTCCTTTTTCCCTTGAATGAGTCGGCTTAGACGTAGTGTTCGTCCTTGGGTAATAGTCTCATGATTGTGTTTTTTCAGCGAGACTATCGAGGTAATCCCATACCTCGTCGACATTTTTATTAATAAAATCTCCGTTACACATTGTCTCGACCATTTGGCGCATGGAAGATGTTAGCCCATCATAGAAAAAATTCGTAATGCGCCATATTTCAAAGCCATGTTGTGGGCATGCATTAACCAGATCCTCGAACCTTTCCCAACATTGGAAGAATGTTTCATCTTCCTTTTGGGCAAAGTTCATGATTGCTCTCCTGAGGGTAATTGTCTTATGATGTGGGAAAAATTTCTTTATAAATTCCCTCTGCATATCATTCCATGTGCCAATGGATCTAGGACGCAGTGAATGCAACCACGTCTTGGCTTTTTCTTTCAAGAAAAATGGAAAGAGTTTCAGCCTAATAGTATCCTCAGATACATTAGGAAAGTATAAGGTGCCTATGATTTCATCGAACTCTTTCAGATGCAAGTATGGTTCTTCAGACTCAAGCCCATGGAACTTAGGAAGGAGTTGGATAACCCCTGGCTTGATGTCCATATGTCCTGTATTCTCAGGAAAAATCATGCATGAGGGCGTACTCACCCCCGCCGGTTGTAAATAATCTCGTAAAGTACGAGGCGGGGGTGCCTGATGCACCTCATTCTCATCATGTACTTCCTCAACCCCTGGTTGGGGTAGTGCTTGAGGTTGATTTTCAGTCATAACGTCTTCTAACTCAGGAGAATTCAAGTGGTGTCTAGTCCTGCGATGGACAGTTAACCCCTCAACTAATCCTCCTTCAGTCACGAGACGTCGAGTGTTGTCGCGTGCCCAATGGGGCATAAAACACACTCAGCCCTCAAATTCTAACTTAAACCTAAAAATAAATAAATAAATAAATAAATAAAAATTTAGGAAAAGGGAGGGTTGGAGAGAAGTTACCAAATCGGAATTCCTAAAAAAAAAACCTGCAAAACAAACCAAAATAAGTTAGGTTCTAAGAGTAGAAAGTCCTAATTAAAAATAAACTAATTTCTAGGGAAAAGAAGAAATTTCAAAGAAAGAAGAATTAGAAAGAGCTTACTAAATTAGAAACTTTCTACAAAACAGAAAAATTGAGTTAGTTCTAAAAATTAGATAGAAGGAAGAATAGAAAGTGTCTAAAGTTAGGAAAAATTTCTAATAAGAAAAATAACTAAGCTTCTACCTAGAATTAAAAATTTCTAAAAAGAAAATCTAATCCTAAAACTAATTAATTTCAGAAAAACGTAGCCGACGGTCCCCGGCAACGGCGCCAAAAACTTGTTCACTCCCCAAGTGCAGGGTTGTGATGTAGTAATAACTCGGTAAGACCGAGGTCGAATCCCAAGGGACTGAAACTTGTACGTTATCTGAAATTATCTAGAACTAGAACTAGGCTAAGATGAATTCTAAATCAATTAGCAATGGTGAAATATTTGTAGAATAATTAATCTAAAACTTAGGAAACAAATCAGAGATAGGAAACTAGGGATTCAGAGGATCCACTTGTAAAGATCAGGGAGAACTTATGCTTGCATCAAAAATCATGAAAATTACTGAACTGCCGTTGATCTAGTTTTCAAAGAGATGAAAGGAAGATAAATTAGAATGGATTCCATCACCAAACCATGCCCAAAGACTATGGCAAACAACAGAATCAAACTAATTACCACCCAATCACATGTATGTAAGTTAGGAAGGGTACCGTCATCCGACCATGCCCAGGAGACTATGGTGAACAACAGGGCTTCCTGACATCATAAACATTAAAGAGAACGGAAATATTCAAAGCCATTGCAGACCCATTGTAATTTCAGTCACAACAGACCATTAAAAACCTAAAATATTCCCATATTAATTAACTAAAATCAACGTCAATTCATGAATTAAAATTAAAATAAAATCAAATCTCCCATCTCACTACAAGCTTCACCTCTTAGCCCTAGCTAGGAGGTTTTAGCCTGCCATGGATGGGCTCAATCCAAATAAATAAAGAGAAAAAGAAAAGGAAAAGAAAAGGGAAAGAAAAAAACCAAGCTCCTCTCTCTCTCCTCTGCCCACGTTCAAACCCAAGCTCGAGCCCTCTGTTCTTCCTCCCAAGACCCTGAATGAATGCTCCCCACGTCCAAAAACCTCTTTTTATAGCTGCTGGAAGGCTGGAGTCAGTGACAGAGTTGTAGCAGGACACGGAGTGTAATTTTCGCAGCCAAGTTCGGTACCATGAAACACGCCACTTTCCTCGCTCAAATTTCAAAGAAACACCGTCCCTTAGTACTTTCTTGGGTCCTCTACATGATAGACGGTTCAGATCTGCCATATTATCAAAGATGGTGGGCCAAAACTATCCGGAAAAGTCAGTTTTCGCGGATGTGCGAAACCTTTCGTACCATTTCGTTGTTGTGGTCGGTGGGCCACACAGAAGCATTTTCTGGAAAATCCACCCCGTCCATTGGATTCAGAACGAAATTTCAGTTAAGAATGGGTGGTTTTGAACGTCCATTGACGTGTCCCAGAGAAAAAATAACTAAAAGATCAGATTTGAACGCTACATGGCAGCCCTTTTGTGGCCCCTGTATCGCTCACGTGTGTACGCATGGGTACAAAAAGTCAGCATGTTTTTGTAGTATTCGAGCCCCTCTACACGGTGGACGGTTCAGATTGGCCATACGAGCAATGAGTGGGGCCCACTACCGTTCACAAAACGGACGCAGGCCGTCCGTTCGCTGCGCCTTACGCAGAGAGGGAGAGAGAGACGGGTCAGCTCTTGCGCTGACCCGTTGGTTGCTCCGGTGCGGCTCGCGTGCAAACGTGCTGTGTACATGCACGTTGCACATAGGGTCCACTGTGATGTTTATGTGAAATCCATTCCGTCCATCCTCTTCAAAATCTCATTTTAACCGTGCAGAACACTTATCAAGGATATCCAGTTGGCGGGGGTGGGCCCCAAATTGAAGATTAATGGGCTGATCTGCCCGTTAGGCCACTTCCGCAACGATCCAATGGATGATTTTTGACGTGTAAGGTTAATTTATGGTCCTCAGGACACGTATGAAGTTTCGAGCCGAACGGATGGTGGGAACCTCGTGATCTTGCATTTTGGACGTCCTTCAGGCCACTTGAGCTTCAATTTCTTACTTTTCTCGGATTTCTGACCGTGTATATTTGTCAATCTTGGTCCCCTGGAGTGTGTCCCTTGCTTGTGGCGTCAACAGAGTGTTAAATTCATACTTTTAGCAACTTTTTGCAGTTCATGCTTTCAACTACACCTTGTATCACAAACACGGCAAAACGGGCCATTAAACGGCATTATGTACGTAAATTCAGGTAATAAATGGGGTCTAATATGCAGTATTTGACCCTCAACACAGATGAAAAATTAACATTATGGTGGGCCCTACAAATTTTTTAATGGTGAAAATCATTATCCTCGCTCCTATTTTTGGTCTGATCCATTTGAGCTTCGGATATGATTCATTTTTTGTGCAAGGTCTAAAATAATCTCAAAAAATGTTGAACAGCGTAGATATAATAAATACATCATTGTGGGCCCATGTAACTTTGATCTCCTCTGAACCATCTGTACAAGTGGGAGCTCGAGGAGCCCCGGTGCTTCTCTTTATACATATAGCCGGTGTGTGGTACACCAGTTAATCCGATAACCCTTCACTGCCGACTGTAGGTAATTTGTTTTTTTGTTTCTTTTTTTATTTTTGGTTAGCTTGTTAGTACAACTACTTTCAGTTCACGGATCATTGTTAGCTAAAATCAATACCAAGACCTTAGCCTTGGAACAAGGTACGTTTCCCTTAGTCTACCACTTAAGCTATGGATCTAGGTACTTTTGCAGTGATGCACGCTTTTTCTCCATATGGTCCATCCATTTTGACAAGGACATCATCCAAAAAATAGGAAATTCAAATATCAGGTGGACCACTCTATAGGGAATACAGAAATATTGGTGATTGAACAGTGGGCCCAAAAAACTTTTAATAGTGGATGTTCAATTGTCATTGTTCCCCTGCAGTGTGATTCCCGAATAAATATCCAAAATGAATGAACAAACACATACATCATGATGGGCTCACAGAGTTTCCATCACGACCAGTACGAGGTCTGCCTGCCGAAACCAAATCCAATGTCTATCTATTTATGGTCCCAACTGATATGATCAGGAGATATAGCCAGAGCGGTCCTTTCAGGTGCTCTGTAAAGTCACTGTAACAAGCATGTTGCATCCACACTGTTTATTCATTTTGAAATGATTAATTAAGGCATAAGCTAAAAAATGGGTAAGATTAGAGGCTCAAGTAGACCACACCAAAGGAAGATGTAGGAATAAATTCCTACCACTGAAAATTTCCTAAGACCCGCCGTTATGTTTATCTGACATCGAACCTGTTCATAAGGTCACATACGCTACACGAAGTGAAAATATAAATATCAACTACATGCCCATTACTTCCCGTGGTGTGGTCCACTTCAGCCTTTAATCTGCTTACTTTTGAGCTCATGCTCTAACATGAAATGTCAAACTAGATGGACGGTTCAGAAAAAACATATACATCATGGTGGGCCCCAATGATTCCCTGATTGGACCGTCCGTGTCTAGATAGACAGGTCCTTGTGCCGCCAGTATCCAATCCGCCCCCACGCCAATTTTTTGGACATACCATCTAATTTCTTTACACGTGTCAGATGTCCTAAGCGAGTGCTATGCGGATGTGGAGATGCGTGTCGTTCAAGTAAACTTTCATTTAAGAACGCATGCGCGACTACGTGTGACTTTTAGCTGTTGTTGATAGAGGACTTCATTGAGAACTTTTGAAACCTAAAAACTTTATATTTTCACTTCATCCCAATGTCAATGACCTTAGTTTAGTCCAATGTTAATGAACTTATAAAAGTATCAAGGTGGAGCTCAGGAAAGTTTCAACGGTAATAATTTCTTCTCACAATTTTCCCTCTAGTGTGGTCCACTTGAGTTTCGGATCTACTTCATTTTTTGTTTAATATCTTAAAATGAGCTCGCGAAATGGACGGACTGTGTAGATTTATCACAAACGTGTACGAAGGCCGTACCCATCATCCTTTCGCGGAAACTTCCTTCCAATGGCTTTAGCAGGAAATCCGCGTCCGAGTCTAACTCAATCGGCCACCACGGTTATGTAGCGTAAATGACCTGTCGTGAATTGACAGTTGCCTCAAAGTCGGACGCAGATTGCGTATTGACGCTACTGACAGTTCTCCATGGGCCCCACATGATATATATATATATATATATATATATATATATATATATATATATATATATAATTAGAACCGCTTATCTATTTTTCTATATTATTATGGTGCACGAGCGAAAATAAATAAATAAGGGAGATCCAAATCTGTAGTCGATCACCCCACTAGAAAACAGTATGGATTGAATGGCTACCGTTAAAAACTTCCTAAGGATCGCTTTAGTATTTATTTGTCATCCAGCCTGTTGATAGATCACGCACACCTAGACGAGAGAAGACACAAATATCAATTCAATTCAAAACTTTTGTCGCCTTAAAGAGCTATTAAACTGTGAGTGTTTAACAACCACTCTTTTCCGTGGTGTGGTTTATGGAGGACCATGCTATAAAATAGTATGGAAAAATGGATGGAAGGCGTGGATAGGATATATACCTCATGATGGGGATCGCGTAGCACTGTCAGTAGCCACCCTATTGAGGCAATCCGCGTCCCTCAAAGTCTCCGGATCCGAGGACTGGACCCACACGACGGATGGCCCAGAAAGAAACTCCTTAATGGAATGTTTGGATTCTTGGAATGGGGTGGATGAAGTATTGATTGGATTACAAAGCTTTCGATCTTGGAACGTAACATAATCCTATCCATACATTTCTGTTAATACGTTGGAATTCAAGCAGCAAGTAACCAGTGTGATGGTGATGTTGCTAATGGTTGGACTGACTCCTAATACAGCAGTAAAGAATGTTATAATATATATGGTGCATCACAGTTCTGGGAAAAAGGTCGGAAGGTGGGACTTATTAGCTGTTACTAGGGTGTACACGAGTCGATCCGAGACGAACTGGGCTCAACCCGGTCCGGCCCAGTCACCAACCACACCCAGCCTGAACCCGGCCCGGCTCGATCATCGGGCCAACATGTCCGGCCTGAACCCGGCCCGATCAGCAATCGGGCAAGTTCGGGCCAGTTTCAAACCTTCTAGTTCGGGCCAATTTTGAGCATTATGGCAAGTTCATTGGAAGGGCTTTAGCAAGTAATCTACGTCCTATTACAAGGCCCTCGATCAACGGTTTAAATAGTTGAACTATATACTCCATAAAAAATCTAACTAGTCAGGACATTATAATTCCTTTTTATATTTAGATGAATTTAGGTCGTTCAAGTTATACGTCTGTGAGGTGGATGATTCACTGTCACTTCAAAGATGAGCGGTGAACTATTTCAGAAGTCAAAAGAGAGATTGGTAGATAGAGAGATTGAGAGAAATTGAGAGAGATGGAGAGAGGATATATTATAATTTTGCTATATTTACATATATTTGACAAAACATAAAATAAAACATTTTATACAAACTGAATACAGTCATACACTATTGACTACTGTCGAGGAGATTCATCTGCTGAGCTCGAGCTGCTATCTAAATCTTCAGATACGTACTCATTCACCTCTCCCTCTTCAAGAGGTGGAGAAAGCTTTTTATCGTCCTCCTTTTGTATAGTTTGAATTAGATTTTTCAAACTATTTCTGTGAAAAGATTTATACGCAGTTCCCAACGTCCTATAAAATGCACCCAAACTAGAGAGAAACTTAGCTAAATTCTTACTATTCTTCTTTTTATCCGTGCAACTTGAACCTGCTTCGACATTATGTGTCTTAGAGGACATCGTTGATGTATAGAAGTCTCTTCCATACTTTGCTTTAAGGCGAGTTGGAATTGTTCTTCTTCCAATGCTAATAATTTAGCTTTCTTATTTGCCTCAAAAAGTTTGGATTGGGGAGTGGAAGCCTTTTGGTTTGAATCAAGAACTGTTTGGAAAAGAACTTAGATTTTTTTTAGGCTTTAGGACACGGTTTTGCATCTCCACCCCGACAGGATAAATGTAATCTGAACCAATTAGTTTTGTTAACAAACTTGGCTCTACACAAATTTCACAAAATCTTTAACTTTCCATACTTTGGAGAATAGACTAAGGAACCATAGTCCCAAACATCAATCGATGGTTTGCTTGAAGACTTATATACATATTGTGTTGAAAAAGTCTTTTAGGCTTTTTGAAAATAATGAAATACCGACATAAAATAAAAGCAATTTATGGATATAAAAAAAAAGAGCCATTAATGCATTACACAGCTTGCATAACATCCATCAATATAACAAATAAATAAAAATAAAAGTCAAAAGAGTATCCATTACAGCATTTGTAAATTCAAATAAACTAACATGATCATAACATCCATCCCAAACACCCATCATGTTGCTGTTGTTTCATGTGTTGCGGCTTCATTCACATTCTCCTCCTCTTCCTCATCAAGATCATAACCTCCTAGACTTGAACGCAACCAATCTTCTGTACAAATTAATGCTTCTACTGCATCTGGTATAAGGTAACTTCTAGTCTTGATCACGACCCTATTGTCTGTGCTAAAAGCAGATTCCAATGCCACGGTTGAAATAGGAACTGACAAAATATCTCGTGCTATTGTCGATAGTGTAAGGTATTTTTCTTCACTAACTCTCAATTTTCACCACTCCAAAATATCAGACTCTGAATCCTGCCATAGTACGACTGACTCTTTGAGATACATGTCTAATTCTGATTCTTTCGTGTCTGTGTCTGTATTTTCTTTTGTTAAGAAAGACATGTAATCATCATCGAAGCTTGAAACAACATGCGATCTAACTTCAGAAGCACTTAGTGTGGACATTGTGGTTGTGTACGCCTTGTACAATATTTCAATTGCGTCACGAACCTTCAAGGTTTCAGATATTGCCTTTTCATTAGGATAAATCTTCATGAAGATGTACTTAACATAACTCATATTACACTGAGGATCATGAACAATAGCTAAGGACATTATCAAATGAAGATCATCTTAGTACTTAACGAATTTCATTTGCATACCACCTATCATGATTTGAAGGAAAAAATGGACCGTCATCAGCAACTTTCTTCAGGGCATCCTTGATCTTCCACACAGTTGGAAGAAACATATTTGTTGTAGGAAACTTATTACCAGAAAATATTTTCGAACAGTCATAAAAAACTTTCAAAATTTTATGAACTTCTTTCACTTTGCTCCGATCATCTTTAGTAGGCAACCAAACTTATGTTCTATCACGCACTGCATTTTTTAAAAATGCATGTTCCAATTCCAGGGCCAAATCCAACATCTCAAAAGTTAAATTCCAACGTGTGCATACATCTTGTTTCAACATTTTTGGAGACTTTAAATTCAAACGTTGGACGATGTCATTCCATATACTCAATCTTGATGGTGACCCTCTTATGTACTTCGCACTCTCCCTCACATTCTCTATAGTTTGGTTAATTGATTTCAACTGTTTTTGTACAATTAAGTTGAAAATGTGTGCAAAACATCGAACATGAAATATTTTTTCCTCAAAAAATAAATTCTCGATTGCCTAGAATTGATTACGTCAGAATGATATTACACTGTCATTTGTCGAAGAATTATCTAAAATTAATGAACTGACTTTTTTTCAATGCCCCAATCTCGTAGACAATTTGTTGAAGCATAAAAATCATCATCATTGAGGGAGAATGGAGATTAGGAATCAAACAAGAAATAAGAAAGAAAGAAAGGATAAAATTTATATGGTGGTTGCGCGGGTCACGTAACAACAGGTAGTTGCGCGGATCGCGCAACTACCTATGAAAGTTGTGTAGGTGGCGCAAACAGTTCAATGGAAACAGAAGTAGAGGTAATCCTTACACAGGTCGTGCAACGAGATTTTCCGTTCTACCAATAGTGCAATCAGGAGGAGAAGGCGCGATGATTAAGGGTTGACACATGTGGGGAGTCTATAAATAAACCGCTTCCTCTCTCATTTAGATGGACAGAGCATTTTGGGAGAAGATTGAAGGTGAGGAGTAGAACCAAGGATCGGTTGCGCGGACCACGTAACCTCTATATAGAGTAGCGAGGACCACACAATCGTCTCGGCCAGTTGGGCTGATCGTGTAACGAGCGAGACAATTACACGAATCGCGAAACTAGGTTTCTGTGGAAGCCGTAGTGCTGTTGAGAACATTGTAGGCATTCAAGTCTAAAGCTCCACCACTTCAAGTTCTCTCCTTTGGACAAGTTCGGAAGAAAAATTAGTAGATGAAATTGACATTCCTCCTAAGTACTGGGATGTTGAGGCACAAAAAATATCTCAATGAAGTGGTCAAGGAATTTCATGGTGCTGATCTTCTCCAGGGGTAGTTTAGGTATTTTGGTAAAGTTCCAACTCCAAGGGTAGTTTAGGTATTTTGGTAAAGTTCCAACTCCAAGGGTAGTTTAAGTATTTTGGAAAAATTTCAGCTCTAGGGGTATCTGTTGAAGCATGAAAAAGTGATAAAAGAATTGAAGCAAAAGAAGATTGGAAAGCAAAGTACGAGAAAGAAGAATAAAAGAAGAAAGAGAAAGGCTCTGTGCGGGACCGCGCAAACGATATCCTTTGCATAGGTCCGTGCAACCAAAGTTGCGTTGCGCGGGTTTGCGCAGTTGGTTTCAAGAGAAGATTTTCTTGAATTGATGCAAGATTTGTCCCACATCGTTAAGATTGGAATTTTCACACGTGCGAAGGCCTATAAATACCCCCTCACCTCCTTCATTTGAGGAGGATGGATCGAAGATTTCGGAGAGCAAGAGGAGCAAGAAGGGAGAATTGAAGGTTAAAGAGATAGTCCAAGAGCTTTGTGCGGGACCACGCAAAGCTATATCGTTTGCACGGGACCGCGCAAACCATGTCCTTTGCGTGAGTCCGCACAAAGTGGCTGCTCTGCAGTCTGTAAAGCTGAGGAGTCATTATGCTGTCGAAATGGCTGAGACCTCTAAGTTCTTCTGTTCAAGTGCAAGAGGAGATAGCCCGCTGAAGTGCACATTCCTCCTAAGTTTTAGGAGATGTTTGAAAAGTGTTGGAATGGTGTCGAAAATCCTATCTCCTTGAAGATCGATTGGTCCAATCGGCAATTCCTCCTAAGTCCTAGGAGATGATCAAAACAGGCTCCAGAATGCTGCCAAAATCTCTATTTCATTGGAAGACTGGTTGATCAAATTCCTCAATTCCTCCTAAGTATCCAGGAGATGACTGAAATAGCGCCGGAATGCTGTCGAAATTTTCATCAAGCTGTTTTCTCTTTCATTCAGTACATTGCATTAATTGTACTTTGTTTTCAGAATCAAGAAAATTAGAGGATGTAAATGAACTCAGATAAATGTGATGAATGTTCTCTCATTCATTCTTTGTTATCATTGAATAAATCTCTCTAATGAAACGCATTTTGTTTTCTTGTCGAAACATGGGAGATGACCCAAATGGACGCCGGAAGGTTGCCAGATTACAATTCATTTATATTAAATAATTTGTCTTAGAATCAAGGGATAATGAAGGGAGATATATGAACTCATAATGAATAATATAATGATTGTTCTATGCATTCTCTTTGTTATATTTGAATAAAGTAATCTCTCCAAATCAGATGCATTTGTTTCATGTTCGAAACAAAATGGTGATTCCGCTGGGGATTTTATTTTATTTTGATAACAACATTGAGAGTATGATAGAATTTTCATTATAGTTTGCACCTTCTGATGCCAAAATGGTGACTCTCAATGGGAACCTCCCCCATTCATCTCTAAGATAGATTGTTTACTTTCCAAATACTAACTATAATTACATTTTGTAATTGAAGGTTTTTGAATTCAACCACAAGTTATAGCTAATGGCAATCCCTCAAAGAACAGTGGACTCTCGTTTCACCTCAGCCGGATTTACGATAGAGTATGCGCCGGACCAACCTTCTGAATTTGTGACTCAAATTCCTACGGGCAGAAATGACATGACTCAAGTGACTGCTAGGGTTATATCCACTTCGCCCTAACCTCCGGAAGACGATAAGGGCTGGACTTCCGTAACATCTCACAAGACAAGGGTGTCAAACGAAAGAAACTTTCGAGTAAATTGGCCTTCACCGAGAGTCAGAGGGCCTATAACGCGCAACATAGCTAGGAAACATCTCGAACTCGCTCCTCCTGAGATATATCCTGAGCGAACAACGCCCCAACTCGCGTCACGCGACTTTCTGGCTCTAGTTGCCCCAAGAGTCAGATGGACGAAAGAGCAGAAAGGTAATGCATTAATGGTAAGCTCATCTACGTCTGTATCGCCTAAGGCAAGTTTATCCAAGTCTATGTCGCCTCGATTGATTGATAGTACTAAAAGTATAGAGAGGCCAAGTGAAACCCCATCTTCTCCTCTCTTCGTAAGCCCTATTACATCAACATACTCTCTCCCCACTCCAACTACCGCTTCGTTCAAAAGTGGAGAAGTTACAGTACAAATGGCTGAGACAAATTAAGAAGGTGTGCCGAATGTAGAGGATCGCATGAATGCGATGACAAAAACACAAAAAGCATTAATGGAAGGATGTAGAAATCTACATGAGGCTCTAGCGACTCTGGCACATAATGTAGCTCAGATATTTGTTCCTCCGATGATGAATACAATGAATAAATCAGAAAATCAGCCCGATGGTTTACGATCGCAGGGGCCAGGGTCATCAATGAATATGGTCATAACTGCACAACTATTGGAAGAAAATCTTGAGACAGTTGAGCGTCCTGAAACGGCTCCAAAGCAGTTAGAAGACGGGGGGCAGGCGATAATAGACAGTTTGCGAGAAATAAATTTAGGGATAAAGGAAGAGCCAAGGAATACATTTATTAATGTCGGACTTCTTGAACAAGAGGCTAAAAAATATATTTGCCTTCTTAAAGAAAATAAAGATGTTTTTGCTTTGATGTATGCAGAGATGCCAGGTTTGGAACCTTCAATGGCATTACACTGATTAACTATTTCTAAAGAGAAGAGGCCAATTAAACAAGCGCAAAGGCAATTTCATCCAAATCCGGTCCCTCTAATAGAAGAGGAAGTCAACAAGTTGATAAAGGTTGGATTCATCACGGAGGTCAAATATCCTAAGTGGATATCGAACATCGTCCCTATGAAGAAGAAGAACGTACAACTTAGAGTATGCGTTGACTTCAAAGATCTAAATGAAGCATGTCCGAAAGATGATTTTCCTCTCCCGATCACTGAGTTATTAATTGACAATACAACTCAGTACGCTGCCATGTCTTTCATGGATGACTATGCAGGGTATAATCAGATAAGGATGGCGCCTGAGGATGAAAAAGCAACTGCGTTCAGAACATCATTAGAAATCTATTGCTATAAGGTCATGTCGTTCGGTCTCAAAAATGCCGAGGCAATGTATCAATGAGCGATGTAAAATATTTTTCAAGACATGATGCACAAGCATGTTGAGTGTTATGTCGATGATTTAGTAGTCCGGTTAGAAAGGCATTAGGAACATCGAGAGCATTTGGCATTGGTTTTTCGACGACTCAGAAAGAAGCAGTTAAAGATGAACCCTGCCAAATGTGCATTTGGAGTATCCTCGAGTAAATTTCTTAGTTTTGTTGTTCGATATAGGGGTATTGAGATTGATCCAGGGAAAGTCCAAACTATCTAAGGTATGTTGCCACCGAAGATGCTAAAAGAATTGAAGAGTTTGCAAGGAAAATTGGCATATATCCGTCGTTTTATTTCAAATTTGGCAGGGAGATGCCAACTATTTTCTCATCTGATGAAGAAAGGAGCAGAATTTGTTTGGGATCAAGCTTGCCAGAAGGCATTTGATTCAATAAAAGAATTATTGAAAAATCCGTTGATATTGACAACCTCAATAAAAGGGAAGCCATTAATTTTGTATGTATTTGCGGCTGAGAATTCTTTGGGCGCTTTGCTAGCATAAGTAAATGATTCCGGGAAAGAGGCCGCTCTTTATTATTTAAGCCTAACCTTGATGGGGGCGGAGTACAATTACTCTCCAATTAAGAAGGAATACTTAGCATTGATATTTGCAGTTCAGAAGTTAAGACATTATTGTCTCTCACACGACATAACACTAATCTTAAGAGCAGACCTAATAAAATTTCTGATGACCAAGCCGATGTTGTCTGGAAGATTGGCCAAGTGGATGTTATTGCTTTCGAAATATACTATTATGTATAAGCCAGCGAGAGCTGTAAAAGGACAAGCAGTGGCAGACTTCCATGCAACGCACCCTATAACTGAGTGTCAAACCATTACTGATAATTTTTCAGATGAACAAGTTATGGTGGCTAAGTTGCAAAGCACATGGAAAATGTATTTTGACAGTGCTGCTAGAGCGTCAGGAGCAGGGGCAAGAGTCATATTCATTACTCCTTAAGGTGATTTGTTACCTTATTCCTTCACGTTGGGTACTATGTGTACAAACAATGAGGTTGAGTAAAGGGTCCTTATTTTTGGAATGGAAATGGCTCAAGAAATGGAGATAAAAACATTGCATATCTTCGAGGATTCTAAATTGATTATAAATCAATTAACAACTGACTTCGAAGTAAGAAAGCAAGAACTTTTGCCATATTACCGAAAAGGGCAACAGTTGCTAGAGTAATTCTATTATGTCAAAATTAAGCATGTACCGCAGTCTGAAAATGCAAGAGCAGACGCTTTGGCTAGTTTAGTAGCGGTTTTATCCTGCCCAAATCGGAGCCCTCACCAAGTAACTATAGAAGAAAGAAAATTTTTACCGTCTTCAGAGGTCATCAACAAAACTATGGAAATGCTTCCTGTGACTTGTTTAGAAGTGATAAAAGATGATTGGTGCCAACCTTTCATCGACTATCTCAAATATGATATTTCGCTAGAAGATCCAGTGCAGAAGCAGCAAATTCGACAGAGGTCAAACAAGTTCATCATATATGGCGAGGCATTATATAAAAAATCCTATAATGGAATGTTACTACGTTGCTTAGATAAACGAGAGGCGGGAGAAGCATTGCGTGAAGCACATTCTGGAGAGTGTGGGGCACATCAGGCTGGCCAAAATCTATTCCATAGAATACATTGAATGTGGTATTATTGGCCTACTATGTTCCAAGATGCGATAGATCATGCGAAGCGGTGTCATAAATACCAAATTCATGGATACATTATACATGTTCCTCCAGAAGATCTACATCAGTCGGTTGCTTCTTAGCCCTTCTCGGCTTGGGAACTTGATGTTATTGGACCTATAAATCTGCCTTTTTCTAGAGGAAAGCAATATATATTGGCAGTAATAGACTATTTTTCTAAATAGACAGAAGCAGTGGCATTACGCAGTGTCAAAGAGAAAGATGTGGTTAATTTCATCCAATATGCGATAATATACCATCATGGAATTCCAAAGAAGATTGTCACAGATAATGGCACTTCCTTCAAAAACATAGGCATGAAAAATTTATGCCAGAAATTCAGTATTCATCATACATTTTCAACACCTTACTATCCACCAGCAAATGGATTAGTAGAGGCATTCAATAAAACGATAATCAAAATACTAAAGAAAACAGTTACGGGGAACAAGCGTGATTGGGATGAAAGATTACAAGAAGCATTATAGGCATACAGGACTACCCACCGAACAACGACGGGAGCAACACTGTATTCACTAGTTTATGGCATAAAAGCAGTGATCCCAATTGAAATACAAGTGGCATCACTGAGAATGGCGGTACATCAATCTATTATAGATGATGAAAATGTAAAAATAAGGCTAAAAGAGTTGGATTTTCTTGGCGAAAAATGCCTTGCAGCCCAACAACGATTGCAATCATATCAGGCAAGGGTATCGGCCGCCTTTGATAAATGAGTTAAATATCGCTCCTTCAAAAAAGGAGATCTGGTGTTGATGTTGAAAAGACCTATAGTGGTCACCCACCAAACAGTGGAAAAATTTGATCCTAAGTGGGAAGGGCCGTACATAATAAAGGAGGTGTATTCTAATGGCGCATACAGATTCATAGATCAAGATGGGCAAGGAATCAGTATACTGGTCAATGCTCGCTTCCTTAAAAGATACCGTCCCTGAAGATATTACTGATTTTGATCCAGCATATTACTAGGTTAATACCCCTATATCAAAAGGGGACAAGAATGACCAAAGCAATGGCTATGCACAATCAGGAGAATGAATATAGAAGAAATTTATAAGCATATCAAAACTATTGTGTCACCAAATATTGCAACTATGCACCAACCAGTGTCGCAAAAGGAAAGTGATCATCAAGCCAACTCTACAAAATTTTGTTGAAATTGATATTGTCGCCAAGCTGATATATTATAAACAGTCCGTACAACTATAATTGATGATATCAGTAGAAGTAGTGATGTACTATCAATCTCAGGTAGATATGTACCATCAATCTCAAGTAGATATGTACCATCGATGACCACCTACCTTATCATTCAAAAGCGGCCTAGCCAAGCTTATATGGCTAACTATGTATAAGACCTATTAAGATAGTCATTCGGGCAATGGCGAGAAGCCAGTGGCCCTAAAAAGTCCATGAAGGCCATCGTACGCATACCCATGCGGGCTGCGGATGAAGCCAACGACCAAAAGCCTAAAAGGCCAAAAAGTCCTCAACGGCTAGTCACGCGTAACCCCCATGTCGTCTGTATACCTTTCCGGCAGCGTCACGGGAAACAGAGAAAAATACAAAAAAGTGGGCCACAGTGTGAGCTCTTTGGACCATGTCCATAGATAGGCCAACCATGCATAAGACCCCCCAAATCTACGGCTCGATTTCAATACTAACTCATGTGGAAGGGCTTAAACCTACTCATTGAAGGATTGGTAGCCCTGGATTTGGTACCTCAAAGGTAGCCTTGTGAGCCCCGTGAACTCTATAGAGTTACTGCGACCAACCCTGTGCGTAAATCCAACCGAGTTCACGGCCTCGGTAGCTTCATTGAGCCCCTCTGATGGATTGTGGTTTGTGAACTCCCCCGACAGTGAGAAGTCTAGTGAACTCCTAAGAGTTATAGAGACCATCACGTAAGACCCGACTCCCGCATGAGTCTAAGAAACTGCTTGCTTCACTACTCAAGAGCTTAAACTGTGTGTTGCTCTACTACTCAAGAGCTTAAACTGTGTGTGACTGATTAAATTAAAATTTAGTACCGCCAACTAGGACAAGAATCATCTAGAAAATCCCTTATTAATGACGTAAACACAGATAAACAAACATATAAAATTAACAAACATGCAATGACGATACTTTATAATCAGTCCTTGTAACATCCCGAAAATCGGGGGGTCGAGCAAAAACCCAACTCCCGAGTTCCAAAATGTTATTTATGCAACATAGATATGTATGATTGAATGTTGTCTGTGATAATGTATTAAACATGAGTGAGATTAAGCGAAAACAGCATATCACGCTCCAGAGACGGTTAAATTTGCAAGCGAAAGACTGTGATAGTATGTATAACATATATAAACTGTTGTATGTCTCCAGAGTGTGAATATGTTACTAGGTTATATACATACATGTATACTCTAAAAGTAAACCAAAAGGATATACATGAGTGTTCTAAAAATATAAAATGACAAGTGTCAAGGTATCTAATCAACCTCCCTGTAATCCCGTCAATCGGAACACGCATAAAGGAGGAATCCTCCTCATCATCATCAAGTCCAGCTCCGCTTCTCAAGCAGCGCCATCATCTGCAATCACAAAAAGGGACTGGTGGGTGTCCGAAAACACCATCCCATAACGTGGGAGTGAGTGATCAACTCAGTGGGATAAGAGAGCAGAGATTAACATGTTATCAAATCAATCATGCACTAATAGTGGTCGATCTCCCTCATACGGCACCATCTTACTACCGCGGCATGCAATCGACCCTCAAGTGCTCTACATCTTTCAGGCACATGCAATGTTATGGTGATATGATTTTCGAGTTGTTATTAGTCCATTCAAACAACAGGATTGGGAAACTAAGGTACTTCCCTTATATCAATCCCAACACAGATCCTGTCTAGGGTCGTCACTCCTAGTAATCTCATACGAGGTATATTTTGTAGGTTGCTGCAAGGGCTGCCAGGGCTGTTGCACGCACTCGTTGCTCCGCTCCCCCATCACCTTATCAATACAGGCCTACTGTACTCTACTGCTACGGAAGGATCGTCGCCTCTCGTAGACTCAGAATACGCTCGCGGTCACTACAAAGGACTCGTTGCCTGATCAGTGTAGGCCGACAGTAAGAATATAGTGTCCCATACCACCATAATCTGCTCACGAGACTAGGTGCTCACTGGTCACTACGGGGAGGTTTGTGGCTCCAGCGTAGGCCGACAGCTCGACCACGGTATCCCATAACACCATGCCCGGCTCATGAGCCTTCGTGGATCGAGGTACCATGGTTAACAGGATTTACAATGGTAAGTTCAGTACCCTAGGTTCAAGCAGTTATGACTCATGCAGGGTGAACATACAATGGCCAGTCGGGTTACTTAACGGCTCGACTAGCACGAGCGCATCGCAAGTCTAACGACATGAAGTGCGTGAAATACTTCGCGTGGCCTAACCACTGCCGCCAACTCCAAACACGACTCGCGTTCATCGACGCGTCCTTCGTGGTAAATACCAGCTAGCCACGAATTTTCTCTGTTACCGACTGCCTGGACTAAGTATAGTCCCAAACAATTATGAATCCACATCAGCAATTCATGTAAGAGTATTGGAATTGAAATATAACCATGTGAGCATGTTAACACATGTTATAACGTACAACTTAAGTAAATCATTATGCTAACATAGATAAATATGCTTGAAATCTGTCATTTAATGGCAATTCATGAATACTTTAACATTGTCAATAATGAAAATCTATATATGTATGATACTGGGATTGTGAAAGGATATATAGCCATATATTCTTATAGTTGAAGAATGATAAGATTTGTCAATCATTTGATGCAAATGACAAGAATTGTAGAACTTCATATGCAAAATGTGTTTCTGCTATAGTAAATAGAACCACAATTGTATTAAATTAGAGCAAAATGTTCAATGATTGGTATCTTCTAATCTAATGTCAAGTCTTTCAGGATACATTCATTCTTCTGAGGAAGATAAGTCTTCAATGATAACATGTTTATCCTTCTGGGGTGGATAATGACGTCTTGACATTTCCTGCTTTTCTAATGAACGAGAATTATTACATAATATTTGTAAAGGTGGAAGAGGGTGGAACTGTAAGGAATCGTCATTCTTTATAAAGAATTTATGAGTATTTGTTGGAGGAGTGTCGAAGGCTATTCATCCTTCAAGAACGTTAGCAGGTTTTTCTTCATAAATGGCGTCTTCTAGAGAGATCCTTGTACCAAGCTAATCTGGAAAAGGGGGAGAGCTTGTTTCCTCAAAATAGCCGATGCCCAGACCTTTCTGATAATCCCTAAGGCAAGGAGGAGGAATCCATATTACATGATCTACTGGATGATAATTTTTTACTAAATAATGCTGATGAGCCCACCATCGCATCCAGCAATAAGAAGCGCTAACTGGATAATTGTAGCCGGGGATTATAAAATGTGATCCAGTTCGAGTGATTGCTTCCATATTAAGGCCTAATGTCATAACTTCTCATTGCTCTCGTGACAAAGTCATGAGTCTCAGGTACGGTTTGGTCAAAGCCAAACTGGCCAGCAAACCTACTAGGGTGGTACGGTTCACGCCAAAATACGCTGCTTTCTGTCCATGGAAGAGTACTGGACCTGATAGAAACCAAGAAGGAATGTTCGCCAAATGAAAGGGAATCATCATCAAAGACGTCTACATCTTCAGGATAACTGGTCAATGGAAATTGGTGAAAATCATTGGGATCATTGCTTTTCAGTCTCCTAAAAATCCATCCATCCGTTTCCTTAATCATATCTCTCAGTCGAAAATGTTGAAGAGGAAAATGATATGGGTTTGAGTATGCCCTTCCAGAATCAGGAAATATCCAAGGAAAATACACTCCCAGCCAACCTATGAAAAAATGCCAAGGAGCACAAACAGGAAAAGCTCTAGGAAGATGATCTTTTGAACCGAAAATAACATCTCCAAAGGCGCGATAAAGAGAACATAGAACTGGAGAAGCCAGTGAATATCTCCGGCCTTCTGCCATTGCCCCCGCAACAACAAAGAATGATGGCCTAATAATGTCTGCTTGATTGGGATCAGGGAATATTACTAAGTTTAGCTAGTAAGGAAGCCAACCAATTTGCAGGAAGAACTGTATTCTGCAGAATGTCCCGTTTTATCATGAATAGCCTGGAGTTTTAAATGGTTGTGGCCTGCAAAGCTGTCAAGATGAAGACACAATACTTCAACAAGAAATTACGAAAAGAAGGGGAATCATAAGAAGAGAAGATGAAAGAAAAGGAGTGTACTGTAATTTTTGAGAAAAGTGAGCCAACTATTCAAAGGAAGAGATACGATCAGGATGGGGGAAGATGGCTTATGCACTGAAAAGTTCAAGAGTAGTTCTAGAAATTTTGGATACGCTCCCTTCAAAGGCAAGAGCAAGTTCTTCATTGGAAGGTATATAAGCATCTAAGATATCACCCATGATGGGGAGACAAGCTATACGAAATAGATCCCATAAAGTAATGCTCATTTCGCCTAGTGGGAGATGAAATGAGTTGGTGGTTGGAGACCAATGATCGAGAAAGCATCTAAGGATAATAGTATCACGTGGAAGTGATCGGATGTAGCTATAATTACGTCAGAAAGTGTAACCTGCTCCAGTATGACGACATGCCTTCGAACGACAGCATGAGCCCAAGCACTATAAAATTCACAAATAGACAGTAGACCTGCGACCATAAATCTTCTTGTACTCCAAGGTAATTTCTCAAGATAAAAGAGTTGCTGAGCTATTTTGAAGTAATGAAAAGGGGAGAGTTGATAAGGATCATGATGGAGCTTCAAAAATCTCATCCTGTAAATTCTACCAGCTTTTTGGCAAAGCCCATTTTCTCCCAGATATCCTGTCAGAATCCTCGGCATTTGTTGAAATGAAGGTATTCTCTCGATCAAAGGGTTCACAATGCAAGATTGACCAGTGACGTCGTAAATTAATAGGGATGATGATTTGGTGATGGGTGAAAGGGTGATGGAAATCCAAGTATTCTTCGTTTATCTCTACATGATTCCAAGAATGAAGAATAGGTTGCTTTAACCTAAAAGAAGTTGGGCGATATTTTCTTCTAGAAGAGGAACCCTGAGTATGAGCCATGTTGAAATGTGAAGATTCAAGTTTGAGAAAGCTGCTGAGATGGCAGTTACGCGGATCACGCAACGGGATGGTTATTGCGCGGGCAGCGCAACGGTTTGAAGCCTTGTGCGACGAATGAATCGTTGCGCTGGACCCGCAACAAGTTGCGTGAAAAGAAGAAATTTTGCAAGAGCACCACTACAGAAAATGAGAAGTTAAGGAAGTAAGCCAGTCCGGGTATTCATAGAGAAAAGAAAAAGTGTGATACATAGGCGGATGTTGTGCAAATGGCGCAACGAATTTAGAAAATATAGAAATCTATGATGGTTGATCCTAATTCTTTGATTCAAGGAAACAAGGATCAAGGGGGCATCTGTTGAAGCATAAAAATCATCATCATCGAGAGAGAATGGAGATTAGAAATCAAACGAGAAATGAAAAAGAAAGAAATGATAAAATTTATATGGTGGTTGCACAGGTCGCATAACAACAAGTAGTTACGCGGATCGCACAGCAAGCTATGAAAGTTACGCAGGTGGTGCAAACAGTTCAATGGAAACAAAAGCAGAGGTAATCCTTGCGCAGGTCGCGCAACAATATTTTTTGTTCCGCTAACAGTGCAATCGGGAGGAGAAGGTGCAAAGATTGAGGGTTGGCACGTGTGGGGAGTCTATAAATACCCCGCTTCCTCTATCATTTAGACGGACAGTGAATTTTGGGAGAAGATTGAAGGTGAGGAGTAGAACAAGGATCGATTTTGTGGACTGTGCAACCTCTGTATAGAGTTGTGAGGATCGCGCAATCTTCTCGGCTAGTTGCGCTGACCGCGTAACGAGCGAGACAGGTGCGCGGATCGAGGAACTAGGTTTCTGTAGAAGCCGTAGTGCTGTTGAGAACATTGCAGGCATTCAAGTCTAAAGCTCCACCACTTCAAGTTCTCTTCTTTGGATAAGTTCAGAAGAGAAATTAGTCGATCAAATCGACATTCCTCCTAAGTATTAGGAGATGACCCAAATGGACGTCAGAAGGCTGCCGAATTTAAGATTTAACATATAAGCTTCTATAATTACAATTCATTTATATTAAATAATTTATCTTAGAATCAAGGGATAGTGAAGGGATGTATATGAACTTAGAATGAATAATACAATGATTGTTCTATGTATTCTCTTTGTTATGTTTGAATAAAGTAATCTCCCCAAATCAGATACATTTGTTTCTTGTTCAAAATAAAGTTATAAATGTAATCTGAAATAACCAAATTAGAATGGGGAGGTGGAAGGTGGCAAAAGTTTAATATTCTCTTGTAGAGTTTCTAATTTTCATTAACATACTATGCAGTCAATGAAATGTAACCCTTTCTTTGATTTTGCGTCGTCCACATATCAACGTCAAACTTACCCTTGAAACCGAATCTAAAACTGCTTTCAGCTTCACTTTCTCACTGGCATACATCTTCATGTACTCTCTCTTCACAGTAATACGAGAGACCTTCTCAAGAATTAAGGAATTTACTGTATCCCATAAATATTTCACTCTACCATCTTAAATGGTTGCTCATCAATGATAATAAGCTTTGCAAACCACTCCTTTA
The DNA here is from genome assembly GCA_037074715.1 of Magnolia kwangsiensis. Lineage (NCBI taxonomy): Eukaryota > Viridiplantae > Streptophyta > Magnoliopsida > Magnoliales > Magnoliaceae > Magnolia > Magnolia kwangsiensis. The sequence continues at coordinate 111,067,656 of CM073577.1, read as the reverse complement.
ACTTCCCTTTATCAAACTTATGTGTGATAAGTGTACCTTCAGAAGCAGATCCTTCGGACTTTGTAAACGATAGCAATTGTTGGCCTGAAGGTAGAAGTCTAGGTCTCCTTGCACAACTTTGTCCATGTCTATTTAAATGAGACGTTGACCCCACGACACTTTTAGTATATAGACTTTTGCAGTATAGACATCTGATCATGGTGACATTATTAACTAGTACTTCTTCAAAATCATCCCAGACAGTTGACCGTTTCTTTCCTTTATTTGCAGCTGAAGACCCCTCTCCCTCAACAACAAATGGTGATGTGGCTGAGGAACTGACACTAGGGATAGTTGAGACTTCATCCTTACTAGTCATATCTGAATATATGAAACAATTTTATTTATCCTTAGACCTTAGTAAAATACAACCAAAGCGGATAAATTAGTTACCTATTCAATGTTAAATAGATAGTAATGCTTTCATTATTCAATTTAAATGTCACGCAAAAATTTCGACACAATCTCCCCTTATCTCTCCAGAATATATTAGTCTTGGATTTGATTTACACTCAACTATCCACACAAAGTATGGATATTTGATGAGAAAGTAAATGCAAGAAATATATCAAGAGAGAATTAAGAGAGATGAACCGAAACAAGCATGTGCATTTAAATTAGAATAAATGAAAATATTAATATCTATCCAACATTGAACTGTCCAAAAAGGAGTAATTTGAGAATTTATATGCATCCATGAATACACTCAATCTATGTCTAGCAACATAGAAATTCTTAAATGGGTAACTGATTATTCCATACTACAACAACAACATAAAATAATAATTAAATCAGTTACCTATTTAATGTTGAATAGATAGTAATGCTTTCATTATTCAATTTAAATGTGATGCCAAAATTTCAGCAGCATCTCCCCTTATCTCTCCAGAATATATTAATCTTGGATTTGATTCACACGTCAACTATCCACACAAAGTGTGGATATTTGATGAGGAATTAAATGTAAGAAATATATCTAGAGAGAATTAGGAGAGATGAAACGAAACAAGCATGTGCATTTAAATTAGGATAAATTAAAATATTACTTCTTATCTAACATTGAATTGTCTAAAAAGGGACAATTTAAGAATTTTCTATGCATCCATGAACACACTCAATCTATGTCTGGCAACATAGAAATCCTCAAATGGGCAAGTGATTATCCTATACTACAACAACAACAAAAAAATAAAAATATATCCAATAGACAATTGGTACAAGTATAAAATAAGACTAAAATAAAAAATATTGTGTCTCTTTTAAAGTTAACGGACAGATTTGGTAGTTCCACGCTAAGACCCTTGGGCCAACGTGAAAGCAGGTTCTAAAAGAGCTACTGCTCAAAGAGCACGGATAGAGGTGTTACCTCTTCTACCAAATGGGTTGTTGTTCTAAAGAAATCAATTCTATAATTGGCAATTGATAGTCCTATACTTAAACAATTGCATAATTAATCGTCATTAACATTCAACATCTATTTAACTACTAACAAAATATGTTTAAACTAACTTTTCAGATTTTTTTTTTTTAATAAATTAACCTAATAATATCTACTATATACTAGTAACATACAAGTAATATGGGGGCACCATACTATAGGCTGGAAGAATATCATGTTTCCCTAAAAAATAAATCCTCCAAGGATAACACACACACACACACACACACACACACACACACACACACACACACACACACACACACACACACACACACATATATATATATATATAAAATAAGTTGCTTATTGTCATTCTCAATCGCAAGTATTATTCATCATCAAACTAACTATTAACAACATTTATAAAAACATAAATGACTACTTAATATGCACATATTTATTTAGTCAAACTGAAATCAATTATTAAATATTGCAATTGAAGATATAAATAAATCACAAATCAAATGACAATTTTAAGATATAAATAAAAGCTTTAAACTTACTCTTTCTACTTGAATAACATATAAACTAGCAATGGATTAAAATTCATCTCTCACATTTGCTTTAAAGAGAGCTAGGCCCTGACCGTAGGGCTAGACTTTAGTGGATAAATAAGGTGAGATTATGTACCATGGTCAACAAATGGACAATTTTTTTTTTATTTTTTTAAATGACAATCTCTATTTTTTCTTATAGTTGTTTGGATGTTAATGCTTGAAAATTTATTTTATGTGAAGTCAATGCAGTATAATGCAGTTATCAATCCCACAACATCTTTTTAGCCTTATAATTAATATAGTATGTGCTTGAATTTTCACTTTTCTACAACTTTTCTACTGAAAACCATGTCCCTGAAATATCATCAACGTGCCATGTATATGATAGACATATGCATGGTTGTAATTTTGTTTACAAGTGCAACTCTTTAAAGAATTCATAAAGGCATTTCACCCCTTTTAGAAAGTAAATTTTTTATTTATTTATTTATAAGCTTGTTTACTTATGTTTCATTTTATTTTCCATGTATTTATTCCTATCCAAACACACCTCAACCGTTATTCACCTTCATCTACTCTTAATTCCTCTCCCAAACATCCCCTTAACTAATTTAATATTGGGAATGTAGCTTGGTAACAATGGATTACACAATCTAGTTAATTTTTAGTTAAGCTATAGTATAGTATCTATACTATTTCTCAGTACTCATGTAGCAGAAGTTGCCATGGCATCATATAACTCATCATTTTTGGGCCACAAGCACCCAATGGCCTACCACACTTCTTTTTATGTGCATGAAATACCTAAGTTATATTGGGAGCACATGTTTATATATAAATTCATTGTATTAACTAACAATAATCAATTGAACTAGGCATACAAGAGTTTTAATACAAGGTCATCTTCTATATGAGATATGAAATCATGGGGAGGAAAAGAGGATCATCTTTTATATGACATTAACAGCCAAGAATACAATGCGAAGTTTAAGTTACATAAGCTTTCACTTTGTTGCATGACTTATCCATCCCTATTCATTCCCACTCAATTTTACACATGGTTTTATGGATGGTGAATCCAGACCTATAAATCTGATGAGCTATATTGTGGATGTCCAATGTTACAATAACTATATCAATTAAAGAATCCTATATATTCAAATACTAGAATTCTTTCATTTTGAATATGCACCATTCCTACAGTGTACACGTATTGATTGTGGTTTTAGTTTGTCACACATGGAGTGTTAGCATTTAGAAACACAACAACAGTAGATACAAATAAGAATTTGTTAATTTGATATGGACAACACATGCTCTAAACACAATAGACAACATGTGCTCCAGACACACTCTCCAAAGTTCCTATACAAGTGGATACATAACAATCTTAGTTGTTCATTGTGAGCTACTTCATCTCTGTGTCATGGCACCCAAATCAGCTTGGTCCGTTCAATGTGTGTCATATGTGAATGAAGCAAATGAATGATTAGCCAAAAGCGATCAACAATCCACACTTATCACAAAGGACCTTATATTTTTCAAGAGCATGCTATTCGCAACAGGACCCACGAGATAAATAGTTTAGATTGCCTTAACCATAGTTCTGCTTACATGTAATAGAGATTCAAACCCATAATCATTCTATCAATCCCATCAAACTCAACAACCTATTTCTATCCAAATAACATAAATTAAATCCATTCAATAAATTTCACAAAACCCATTCAAAAAAAATATAGAGAAATTTGTATCCATTTAAGAGAGAGAGAGAGAGGAGAGACAGAGATCATACCTTGGTCGAACAGCTTTCGCTCACTGGTCGGACGAGAGAAAGAGAGTGAGATTACAAGGTGAGAGCGTCGAGTGAGGTGTCGGACTATGGTCGGACAGCGTTCGCCCGCTAGTCGTACAAGAGAGAGAGAGAGAGAGAGAGAGAGAGAGAGAGAGGTGAGAACGTTGAGGGGGGCGTCGGACTGTGGTTAGACGAGAGAGAGAGAGAGATTAGAGATGAGAGAGAGAGAGAGAGAGATTAGAGAGATTTGGTGGGGTCGGACCGTTAGGCAGGGAGAGAGGAGGCAGGGTTTGCTAAGGTCAGGCGATCTCAAAAGGCGAAAGGGGAAAGGGATGGGTAGGGTTAGGTTATGAAATACACACACACACACACACACACACACACACACACACACTCGACCGGGTCGGGTCGAGTCGGGTTTCGGAACGAGTGAGGCCGAATCGAGTCCTATCCGAACTCGACCTGAACTCAGTTTCGAGCTACATAAAATGGCCCGTCCCGACCCGAACTCAGTTCCGGGTTGGGCTGAGTCGATCTTTTTCTGGCTGAGTCGATTAAGCTAACCGGGCTAGCCCGGTTCATGTACAGCCCTAGCTGTTACCTGAGAAACAGCTTAGTGTGTGTTACCCTAACTGTGTGGGGCCCACCTTGATGTATTTTCGGTATATCCAAGCTGGCCATATATTTTTTCATATCATTTTAGATGCAATCAGAAACCTTAAGAAGATAAAAATCTCAGGTGTACCATATCACTAGAAAAAAGTGATGAATGACCAGTAAAAACTTTTTTTGGGCCACAAAAGTTTTGGGTGAAGGCTATCATTGTATTTTCCCTTCATTTAGATCTTCTTGACACTATTAAGAGGTTGGATTGCAAATAAACATTGTGTAAACCTTATAATGGGCTCTATGGAATTTTTAATGGTGAGGCACTCAATCACCATTGTTTCCTGTGGTGTGGTCCACCTGATAGTTGGATGTGCGTAATGTTTGGAACATCGTCCTAAAATGGGCTGGAAAAATGGATGGACGGCATGGATATACAAAAAATCATTAAGATTGGCCCTACGGTGAGGGTAACACCCACTAAGCGATTACTTGGGTAACGACTAATCCACTCCCGGAAGGTGGTGCCAGTTGCGAGCAGACTAGGTGTGGCCCGGCCTCACCTGAGATAGTGTGGCCCTTAAGTGGAGGGGGGGCTCACTTTAATATATATATTCTGTATCTAGGTAGTCCATCCATTTTTCCAACCATATTAGGGCATAAGCCCAAAAATGAAGCAGATAAAAATCTCATGTGGACCATATTATAGGAAATAATATTGATTGAACGCCTTACCAGTTTACCATTAAAAACTTCTAGGGCCCATTGTAATGTTTATTTTTCATCCAACTTATTAATTAGGTCATATAAACTTGGATTCGAGAAAAAAATAAATATTATCTTGATCCAAAACATTTATGTGCCATAAAAAAATTTCTAATGGTCAATCACCACTGTTTCCTATGGTACAATCAATCTGAGATATTTGGATCTATTTCATTTTTTCTCATGCATATATCAAGATGATCCGAAAATGCAGTTGGAAAGAGTGGATATATAATGTATATTTGAAGATGAGTCCTACGGTAATGGTTGCATCGTCTTCAATGAGGCGGCAGGGGCTGCACCAAATTTGCTCTCATCCATTGCCGAAGCTGTTAACTTGTTGAGTGAATTTATTAACCACCACATTACCATGGGAAGTACTCCTAATAACTACATATAGGTCATCAATCCCAGCAGGGGCTATGGGAGGCCATCATGATGTATGTGTTTCATTTAAGTCATCTTAGTTGGTTGAATCCTTAGAAGTTGAAGATCAAAGACATAAGAGGGCATGGAGTATCAAAAAGTAAAGAAAAAGTAAATGAGGTGACTTAGTAATTATAACCCTTGACTTAAAACAACTTTAAACGTTTACATGATCCTAACCTTAATAGGTAAACCTTATGTAATCATTCCTTAGCTTTAGGAGCCTTATTGAAATAAGATAAGATAGGCTATAAGAGGTCCCGAGCTATTGGAAAACAGATTGCCCAAACCAGCAGACTTAATGGTGTGCTTGTGCGAAGCTCGATCAATCAAGTCGATCAACAGAATATGGCCAAAAACTTCCAGGAGGCATTTGGCTTAAATGTGATTGAATCTAAGTGCTAGAAACATGAGCTTGATCGCGATCACTCGAGGATTAATCAAACTGAGCTAAAACAATCCAACGATTTTACTGGACCATTTTCACCCTAACTCGATCGATTGAAGACCAAGCTCGGTTACTCGAGCCTAGCCATTGGAGATCCATTGGAGCATTTTGCTATAAATATTGCTTCGAATCTTTGTGAGAAGGGATGAATTTTAAGTATAAATAGAGGCTAGGTATTTTTCCACCCATACCAAACATTATAGACCACTATCCAAAGGATTTTATACCAATCTTGTCTTGATCTTTTACTCTAATGAACATTCCATGCTCTTATTCGAAGATGTGAATGAACTCTTACCTTTTTAGACATTAGACACTATGCTTATAGTAAAATCATTATCTACTCTCTAAAAGATCATTTTAATTGAATCTCCTAAGTATTATAAATTTTCATTATTTATAGGAGATTCTACCCAACCTCTCATCACCTTGGTCACCTTAAAGGAGCATCACATATAAGGTGTTTTATCTTGAAGATAAAGCATTGGCAACGTATTGGCATCACGATTGGGAAAGTACAAAGGGAGTTGATTAAAGCATGGGAGAGCAATAATCAAGTAACTCGAGAAGGTGCTACAAAAGAGGCTCAATAAATTATCAAATTATAAGAGTCACACACTCCTTCCTTGTATAGGATTGAGTGTAAAGTTTATAACTTAAACTCATATAGATTTTTATGTAGGACCGTATCGCCACCGACACGGGCGTGTGCGTAGATAAGTCCTTGAGTAGGCCACCGACATGAATGTGCACATGATAAGTCCTTACATAGGCCGCCGACATGGGTTAAGTCCTTGTGTAGACCTGGGGGAGTGTACACTTATAAATGTTAGAGATGGACCTATTTAAAACCTCCGATGGTGAAATCCAATACAATCATATGTTGAATGCATCCGCTGGGAGTGGAGTAAGAAAACTGAATCAATATACATGTTTGTATTTAGAATTGTCTTTAAGTACTTATTTAATTATGCTTATGTGATTGATTGATGAATTATATGTATGCATGATTAAATAAATGCTATGAGTTAATATTCACACATCCCACCCACACATGTACACTATCTTATTTAGAAACTAGTTACTTCATTAACATATTTATTGTAGTCTATGTAATTAGACCCACTAATGGCTTGAAAGCCTTAATATTAAATTTCTTTACTTAGCTTGAATGATACATTAGTTTAAGTAAGCAATTGTGTGTTAATTAGCATAAATTTTATTAGGTCTTAATTAACCCCCTATAGGACATAACCTTTAATCTATAACCCCGCCACCTTACGCATGTAGCCATGATATCCTACTCCACATGTAATTTCAAACCATCCTTCTATTTACATGGATCTTTTCATAAGAAAAAAAAAAAAAAAAACCAATGATAATTGAAGTCACACGTTGGTCATGATGTAGCGATCAATCCATGAAAGCCTATTATTTTATTGGTCAAAATCACAATTATGAGATAGATGAAGAGAGGCCTTATTCTTTTATTTTTATCCGCTAGTTGGTGATCATGGCTAATTTTCAACATGGTGGGCCTTACAATGTTTAATGGTAGACTTTAAATCTTCATTTCTTCCCATGTGTAGTCCACTCGATTTCTGGATCCTTCTTCTTCATTGAGCTATTGTCATAGATTTCTTCCCTTGTGTATAAACGAGTCAAATAAGATGTGTATGTGATGGTGGACCTCGTACAACACTTCTTAGGACTGTCTATCTCTTGATCGGTCTATTATAAGTTAGTATCCTCGCAATCCAGTTGGGGATTTGACAATGAAGGAGTGTAAAAAATGTCCACAACTCTAAAAGTTATTATACCCACATTCATAAAAGACCAAAAAAATAATATTCTAATTGTCTAAATATATATACACTCGTAAAAATGAAATATGTATGTGCACACACATTCCTTTAATAAGTGCACAGTTAACATGGGTCCAACGACTATTTCCTATTCAAAAGATAAAAGGTTAACCACTTTTATACCTACCGAGGAGTGTCCAAAAAGACCCAAAGAAGATCTAAATAAGAAAGTCAAAATCAAAGTATGATGCAAAATATAAAGACACAAACGACCATAACAACATAATGGATGGGGCACTCAAACCCCATAGTTTCCACAACTACATTGTTACCAGCCGAAAATGGTGACTCACTGACATCAATAGAGAAAGGGCCTGCATATCCCACAGTTAATGGGCAAGCACAACCAATAGAAGAGGTGGCACCCATTTGCAGTATAATATTTGCAGTCTATGCAGATTCTAAACATGCATAGATCTCAGATAAAGGGGCCAAGATGTGTCGTGAAATTGTTTGGCTCACAGAGCAGTGGAGTGTCGTGGAATGATGATTATATCCTAAAGGAGGGTGATTAGGACCAATTAAAAATTATCCCTTTAAAAATATAATTTTCTAACTTAAAATAATATGTAAATTAAAAGTAAGGTAATTAACTCTATGACTTTTAAGCCAATAGAGGGTTCAATCACATAGACTACAAAAAATGTGGTAATTAAGAAACTAGTATATAGTGTACATATGCGTGTGTGATGTGCAACCTATCAACTCCTAGCATTCATCTAATCATGCATATATATAATTAAATATTCATCACATATGAATAATTAAACAAGTACTCAAATACAATCTCAAACACAAGCATGTATAGTGGTTCAGTTTTCCTACTCCACTCCCAACGGACGCACTCAACCCATGAGTGTACTGAATTTCACTATCGGAGGTTTTAAATCAGGTCACCTCTAACCTTTACAACCCTACACAAGGACCCTGGCATACACTCCCTTCGGAGACTCTCATAAGAGACTTTGATTAGTTTTCTATTAGCTAACAAACAACTTTGGTCCTAAAACAAGAAATTACGCTTACTCTCACTGGATGCTCCCTTGAAAACTAACACATACACACTCGTGTCTGGTGACCTACACAAGGACTTTGATTTAGGTTCTACATAAAAACCAAGGCCCTATATAAGAACCTAGTTAAGTTTGGCAATTCAAAATCTTACACTCAATCCTACACAAGGAAGGAGTGTACATGGACTCTTACACGTGATAACTTGTCAAATTGAGCCTCTTTTATAGTGCCTTCTTGGGTTGCTCGATCGATGCTCTACTGTGCTTCAATTAGCTCCCATTTGCTCCTCTAATAATCATGCTTATGTGTCACCAATGCTTTAGCTCCATGATCAAACACCTTGCATGAGATTCTCCAATGTGGTGACCAAGGTGATGTGTGGTAGGTAGAATCTCCTACAACTAATGAGAAGTTGAATTATTATGGAATTCTACTTGGTGGACACTCTAGAGGTTGATAGGCACTAGGATTTACTAAAAGGAATTGTGTCTAAACTCTAGAGAAGACTTGAAATCATAATCTTTTAGTAGAGTAGCTTGGAATGCTCATTAGAATAAATAATCACTAAGAAAAAAGTATGAATCTCAATGAGATAGAGTCCGTGAAGTTTGGTAGAGTTTGGAATGCATTAGGGTCTTTAAAATGTCAAAACTCATCATTTTCACAATATCTGGTTGATATATTTATTGAAAAAAGACTCCAATGGATCTACAATGACTAGCCTTCAGTCGCACAAAATGCAAGTTTGGTCACACCGAATTGAGGTTTGATCAAACCGAATTTGAAAGGAAAGATGCTAGACATACTTGGGCACTTTCAATCACACTGAAAGTGGTCTTCAATCGCAACAAAAGTGGTCGTCAGTGAGCTTGAAGGTTGCACTTAGTTACAACTGAATTACTCAAAATACTAGCTCAACACGTTATCCTATTTTAATCGTTTTCGGTCAAATTGAAAGTGGGTTCGGCGGGATTAAAAATTGCTGAAATTGTGTAGTTTTTCAAACAAGATGGGACTTCTAAAGCCAATCTAAAGATAATCAATTTAGATTCTTATTGCTTAAGGGATTATCAATAAAATGATTAACTATTAATTTTAAGATCATATAGAGGTTTAGATTGTTTTGCGTCAAATGTTAGGGTCACCAAGGCACCATATTTACCTGTTCTTTGCTCTTGATGCTCCACTTTCACTTGTGTGTTAGGTCTTCAACTGCCAAGGACTCAATCGACTATATGACACAAGGACACGTGATTGACAAATAAGGTGCAAAAATCAATGCACTAACGTATGGTGTCTCAAGGCTTTTTTAAATGGACAAGAAATATGAGGTTATCTCTATTTTTTTCAATCCGTGTCATTTACGTATTGCATTTGTTATATGTTTTTAAGTTACATATGCAACACATGTGCTACGTATGCTCTCACTCAAGGTAGCAATGGCTAAAGTTGTCCACGAGCCGAGTCAAATCAAGTTTGAGCCGAGTTTGGTTTGGGTTGTTTATGTGACACCCCCTATTCGAGCTTTACATGAGCCGAGCTTTGAGCCTATCCCTATTGTTTGAGCTTGGTTTGGTCTAGATTATGCGAGCTTAATCTCAGTTTGATTTGTTCCAAATATCGGAGTCGAACCAAGCCAAGTTCGAACAAGGGTCAATTTTTATTTTTTTTTACTAAATAAACAATATACATAGTATGAATTTTTTTTTTTATACAAAGATAACACTACATAACATTAAAAAAGACTAATACAAAAGTAACAACACTAAAAAATATCATAAAGTTTAATATCCTCTATAGGATAATAACAATGAACAAAAAGTTACAGCCTAAAACACAAGCATATATGAGTCTCAAAGTTTCCAATCATAGAAGGCATGACCAAAGTAATATAATTACATGGAAGTAAAAAAAGAACCTTTATGCGGACATATTTTTACTTTGATCCTCATATTCATCGTTGTCCTCCTCCTCAAAATCAAAACTACTACTTCCCGACACTGGGTGTAACCAATCTTAGTAATATATGAAGGACTCAATTGTTTTTGGTGTAAGTGAGCTACGTTGCTTGCTCAAGACCCTACTCCCTATGCTAAAAGTAACTTCTGATACCATAGTTGAGATTGAAATTGACAATACATTATGTGCCATCATCATTAAAGATAGGTATAACTTCTCACTTTGTTTTAGTTTCCATAATCCCAAAACATCAAATTTTAAATCAGAGTTCAATACATATAGCTCCTTAAGATACAAGTCTAATTCTAATTTAGTTGTCTGTTTCATTACCTTCACGTTTTGTAAGAATGACATGAAATTAAAATCATCGACATCTTAATTAGAATAATTTTCTACTAATGCACTAGGCCCAACCTAAGGAGGAGCTTCTTTGTTATATGTTTCATCCACAATACCAACACAAAAAAAGAATAGCTCATTAAGCGAAACATGAACCAAAGAGACCTCCTTTTGAACCCTATCTACATGATAAATCTTGGCAAAATAAAATTTAACCATTTCCATCTTATACTGAAGATCAATAATAGTTGCAATGGCCATTAAAACCCATAATCAGCCCAATACTTATTAAAATTTTAATTTCATCCTAGATGCCATAAATTTGAGAAAATTCGGACCTCCATTAGCTCGTTTCTGTATAGTATCTTTAATCTTACAAACTTTTGAAAGGAACATATTCATCGTAGGATACTTATTTCCTAAAAAAAAATCTTAGTACATTGATGAAATATCTTAAGAAACTTATGTACTTCTTTAGCCATTTTTTAATCATCTTCAGAAGGCAGCCAGACATAACTTCTATCATAATCTATAAAATAAAGAAATACTTGTTACAACTCTAAGGTCGAATCCAATATTTCATAAGTTGAATTCCAATGTATACATGCATCAAACTTTAAATCTTCTATGATTTCAAATTCAACCATTCCATATGCTCAACCTTAAAGGTGACCCCCTAATGAATTTAACACCCTTACCATTTTCTTATCTATCTTATCCGAGGATCTGAGGAATTATCATTTCTTTATAAGGGTGGACCTTCCATCTGTTCATAAAGAAAAAAAAAAAATCATCAAGAGAGAAAAGATAGGGGAGAGAAATAAATAAAGAGGAAGAAAAGCTTGCAAGGTTAATATTATATTTAATTTAATTTAATTTTTTATTTATTTATGTTATTATGCTTTGGGTCTATATGATGGATGATGTGGATTTATCATGGGGGCAATGCATGTGCACATGTATCAATAAGTGCGTATACGCATGATGCACCTTGGAGCACCTAAAGCATGTAAATAAGTAAGAAAACAAAATACTTAAAGACTTGTTTTACTAAGGTGGCTAACATGGAGTGTGTACTGACATGGGTGTGTACTAATAAGCTAACCCAAAATAAAATAAAATAATAACGTATTAGGCTTATTATTGCATGTGGGGCCCGATTAATTTGGTCCATTAGATTTTGATGACCAAAATATGGCAAACCTCCAAAAATTAGGCCAAATAAATATTTGGGTGGGCCATAATATTCAAAATAGAATTCATGATACATTCGCCATTGGAAGGTCTATCGGGGCCGCAGGAACTTTCGATAAAGATATTAATTATTTTGACCATTCAAAAATAATTAGAGGAACCAATGAACAACTTAGATATTAGATAAATAATTAGAAGGGATCGACAATGTATATGTTTTAATGGTGAAAGAACAATCAGTATTGTTCATAATGGTTTGGTCCACAAGAATAACGAATTTACCTCATTTTTTTACCAGTGTCCTAAAACAATGTTAGTAAAATGGTGAATGGGATAGATTTTATGCACACATATTATGTGTGGACCATTTGAAAAAATATAATAATATAAAATAGGTATAAAAACACTCCAGCGTGCAAAAGTGAAGTGATCTATTTACAGTACCAGAATTAAATCAGATTAGTGGGCCTTTTATGCGGGATTGTCTTGATGTAAGTTGCAAATCCATACCGTCTATTGATCTTGTCACTTAATAAAGGACTTGGGGTTGAAAATTTTATTTGAAAGAAAACTCATGTGGACCACAATGCCTTAGAGAGTGAAAATTAAATATTACCATTGAGCATTTATGTAGGCCACAAAAATGTTGTTTCGAAGAGATTTTTGGGCTCACCCTTTATGTGGGGATTACCTATCTCGCCTATGACTTAGATTATCATGGGACTCATTATATATATATATATATATATATATATAGTTTGCTCCCAACATTGAAACCACGTGCGGTTTCTAACGTTGGAGACCATCTTGGGCCATAAGATTGTGGAACCCACAGTGACATGTATTGTATCCACTCTATTCATTTGATTTGAAAGGCTACTTTGGGCTAGGAGTGTAAATTTAGGAAATATCCAAAATTTGTGTGGCCTATATAGTATGAAAACAGTGGTGGTTGTACGATAATCTTTTAGGTTATTATAGGTCCCATAGGTTTCGAATTGGATTAAAATTTCTTCCCAATGATCAATACAATGGTAGTGACCATGTAATGAGTTCAGATAATTATAGTAGGACCCACGTAAAAAAATGTGTTTTATACACACACACACACACACACACCATACGGATGCATGTTAAAACTTATCTAAGCTACATGCATGTTTAGGACAAAACATTCACATGTTAAAATACGTATCATCGTAACATGCTATTACAAAATCCAAGCTATCCATTTAGTGAATCAACTTATAAGATATCTAGCCTGCCCTTTTTTGCTGGGATACATAAGATAAATTTCATCCATTAGGTACATTACCTTATATAATCCAAGTATCACTCCCATGTATGACCTTAGTAATAAAAACAAATCAAGGGCTTTATGAACTTAATATTTTTTTAAAATATTATGTTATATTGCATATGGATTATAGGTATTCTCTGATCCGCTCCATCAGATTTCTCCCCAAATCATTAGGTGAGTAAGCCCAACATGTTTCCTCTCCATATGATTAAAATAAACTGTTGTGTTGATATAATTAATCGTATTATGATTTCTGAAGTAGTAAAAATTTGTGTCTTACATCATTAACACTCTTGTACGATTACCTAGGGGATAACCCATTGTACCCACTAAAAGCCCACAATATGTGGAAGCCTGCCCAATGGGAGGATGCAGGCCTTACCCATGCCTACCAATGGTAGAAGTCTGCCAAGTGGAGCTGCGGGTTATCGATATCCAACTCAAGCAAGTGGACAGTTTCTATTTATACTTACTTGATGGATCATCAACACCATTCACAGCATTTACATTAATTACATTATCTGCATTGTATTTCTAATTTTTATGCTTTACTTATGTGTATTATTTTAATAATATTGTGCACAAATCATAATAGGTTCACTCACTGGGCCTGGCCGGGTAACAGTTTATTGATGGAAAAACCATAAAGATGGAATCGAAGCAGATACAATGACTCAAGAGCAAGAACATGAAGCGAAACCAGTGGATGATCCACAGGAATAGTGATTGTATTTAACCGAAGACGAGCTTACTTCCCTAGATCAATAGAATAATTATATGGGACATGTGTTTCATATTATTATTTTATTTCTATTTTAAAATCACTTTTAATTTAGATTTTATAATTTTTGAATAACTTGATGATTCTAACAACTTAATAAAAGTCTCAATTTATTGAACAAAAATATTTTAGCTTGTATCCTTTATTATTATAGATGTGTGGTGGTGAATGCTTGTGAATAAATTAAGTTGATATGAATGTATTGATGCATGTTAATGAGAACCGTAACTCAGGTTTGAGGATGCATACTCAATACTTGAATTTTGGGGCGTGACACGGTCAATGATATATTACTATTTCCTTGATTTGAAGTCATCCACAAATTCGATGTCAAACTAACTCACGATATTGATGTAAAAGAGTCAACTTCATTTTTTCTGATTCATATATCTTCATGCACTCCCTCTTTACTATGAGATTTTCTTACATTTGGGATTAAGAAATTTGCATAATCCTATGAAAACCTTGTATTTTATCATTCTGAACAATTTCTCCTTGATGATAACAAGTCTCGCAAACCACCTTCAGTTTTTCTTTATTAAATTTGTAGCTAAAAAGGTTGGCTTAAGACTTGTCCCCTTCATAGGATAAAGGAAAGTATTTGTTGGCCTTTCCTCGGTTTTGTAGTTTCCATTTTACAAATATTAAAATGTCTAATTAAATGACTCATTACCCCATTTGAATTCTTTGCATATAAACTTTTTCAATGTAGACATTTGATCTTTACAATACCTTGAATGGTAACTTCCTCAAAAAATATATATATATATATACAGATGATATTTTCTTTGTGGTTTTACTTTTTTCTAAATCTTCAGTTTCTAATTGTGTCATCTCCTTCCACATCAAGAGGAGAGGTAATTGATACACCAAGACCGGGGGTTTGAATGTCCTCGCTAGCCATCTATTCATTTAAAGCGAAGTAAGGTAAGGACATTTAAATACAAAATATATTGAATTGTATAGCAAATGTAAGGTAATCATTTTAATTATAAAGCAAGTGTAATATTATACTAACTAAGAAAGGAATCAAGACCAACAAGGTTAAGATAAAGAGCGTTATATGTAGTGGTCAATAATTTTATTGTCAAGTTTGATCTAACGGATAGCTAAGTGCTTCTTCGCAAGTGTCAATCCAACTGCATTAACAATACCCTAACCAAGAGGGTTTATGAGGAAAAACATAATGAAAAAGGAAAAAATTTAAATAGAATTGATACGTAAATAACAGAAAGGAAAAAATCTAAAAAACTACACATTTACTGAAAATAGTTATACATTATATAACCATTTCTTCTTCATTCCAGATTTTTTATTTATTTCTATTGATCTAAAGCAAGCAATTCTTAAAAAGGCTAGAGAAAATCGCCTTGAGAGAGAGAGAGAGAGAGAGAGAGAGAGAGAGAGAGGGAGGGAGGGAGGGAACGGGTGACTGGTGTCAACGATATTAGCAATGAATATCTAAGATACCAACAGACCTTCACCAGATTTCTGAATATCACATTTGTACATACCATATTTAGATATCCTTGTATTATTATCTTATAACTGACTCCTAACTTAGGGATCTAGATTGTTGTAAATAAGTTATGTAACTGAACCCTAAATTGGGGATCTAGATTGCTGCAAATAATGTAACTGACCCTTAACTTGGGGAACTAGAATATTGCTGTAAAGAAGGTAAAAGATTTATATTTTGGACGGGAGAGCTCTCAGATGAGAATAGAGAAATTTGCCACAAACATTCTTCTTGTGTTTATAGTATTGTTTCTTATGTGTATTGTGGTTTTGACATGGTATCAGAGCCAGGCCTCTTGCCATCGTCTTAGAACAATCTTGATGCGATTTGTGATTTCGTTGGGCATAAAGAGGTTGTCTTCTTGGGTATTTTCATAGTATCCGATTCTTGGCTCTTTGAAGTTGGATCTTGGCAAGGCGTAGAGGTTCTTCACTGCTGGTTCTGTGGCATTCGTGGGCAGCATCAGATTCACTTGATCTGATTCACTTTTTTCTTGATATTATTTACAACTCACCTATGGAGAAATTTGAATTCGTGTGCATCAGATTTTCGAGTAAGAATTATTTTTCTTGGGAATTTCAATTCTAGATCTATGTTAAGGGAAAGGAATTATGGGAGTACATTGATGGATCCGACACCAAGCCCACTAATCTAACAAAGGTCGTTCAATGGGAGGCAAATGATGCTCGTATTATGAGCAGGATATTAAGCTCCATGGATCCTGCCATTATTCTCAATCTACGACCATATCAGACAACTAAAGCTATGTGGGATTATTTGAAAAAGGTGTATAATCAAAATAGTTCAGCTCGAAGATTTCAATTGGAGTATAAATTCGCCAACTATACTCAAGGAAATATGTTGATTCAGGAGTATTATTCAGGTTTTGTCAATTTATGGACTGAATATACAGACATCATGTATGCATCAGTCTCCAATGATGTTGTAGAAGCTATTTAGACAGTTCATCAAACTACTCAATGAGACCACTTTTTGATGAAACTATGATATGAGTTTGAAAATATCCGCTCCAACATCATGATTAGGACTCCTTTGCCATCCTTAGATATTTGTCTGCATGAACTCCTTAGGGAGGAGCAATGTTCCTTGACTCAAGCAACTTTGGAAGAGCAGGAAGGTTCCCCCAATGTTCTCAATGTTGCATATGCCGCACAAGGAAAACAACAGGTTCAGAATATGATCAATGTTCAATGTTATAGTTGTAAGGAGTTTGGCCATATTGCTAATCAGTGTCAGAAAAAATTCTCCAATTATTATAAAGGAAAGGGCCACATCATTTCTAAATATCGGAAACGTCCTCAGAATCGAAATCCTCGAGCTTTTCATACCTCTATGGATGATATAGTCCTTAACTCCATGGCTTCAGCCTCCATGCCTTCACAGTCAACAACACCTTCTCTCACACCTGAAACAGTTAAGCAGATGATCTTATTTGCATTCTCTACACTTGGTCTCACCAGTAAACATCAATCTCTCTCTGACTTGTGGTTTCTTGACTCTGGTGCTTCTAATCACATGACCTTTTCCTCTGACAATTTTGTTAATGTAAAAAAGTATAATAGAAATTTGCAAGTCCATATCGCCAATGGGGGCTGTCTTCCCATCACCGCCATCGGTGATATCTCTTCTTCTCCATTCTTGCAAAATATTTTTTATTCGCCTGGATTATCTTCTAATCTTATTTTTGTTGGGCAATTAGTTAATACTGATTGCAATGTCTCTTTCTCTCGTTTTGGTTGCATTGTGTAGGATCAGGTGTCAGGGAAGACAATTGTGAAGGGGCCTAAATGCGGACGACTCTTCCCTCTTCGCTTCCATACACAACCTAGGGATTCAAGTGTGCTCTCTCTATTTTGTACCTCTGTCAAGAGTCAATGTCAGTTGTGGCATAATCGGTTAGGCCATACAAATTATAGGACCCTTCTCTCTGTATTAAATTCTGGTTTGATGGATAGTAAAATTCCGTTTTCTCTTAAAGATGTTGATTTTAAGTGCTATAGTTGCAAATTGGGAAAGAGCAAAAGTCTTCTATTTCCAACTCATGA
Organism: Magnolia kwangsiensis; assembly: GCA_037074715.1. Lineage (NCBI taxonomy): Eukaryota > Viridiplantae > Streptophyta > Magnoliopsida > Magnoliales > Magnoliaceae > Magnolia > Magnolia kwangsiensis. The sequence continues at coordinate 111,049,602 of CM073577.1, read as the reverse complement.
TGCTCCCTCCACTCATTGCTTTAATTTGATTCACAGTGATGTATGGGGGATTACACCGGTGATCTCTCATGCTAATTTCAAGTATTTCGTTACCTTTATTGATGAGTACAGTCGCTTTACATGGATATATTTTTGAAGGAGGAAATCTGAAGTTTTTCATGCCTTTCAAAAATACTTAGCTTTAATTGAGAACTAATTTTCTATCAGCATCAAAATCTTACGTTTTGATGTAGGGGGAATACATGTCCAACAAATTATAGGATTTTCCCCAACAAAAGGGGATTATTTCTCAACAGACTTGTCCATATACTCCCGAAACAAAATGGAGTTGCCAATAGAAAAAATCGTCACCTCCTTGATGTGGTTTGTTCCTTGCTTCTTAAGTCATCCGTTCCACCTAAATTCTGAGTTGAGGCTCTTTCTACCACTGTGCACTTGATTAACCACCTTCTTTCCTCTAATCTTCTTCATCACTCCCCATATTTTCTTCTTCATCAAAGGCCACTTGAGTATACCCATCTCCATCCTTTTGGTTGTGTTTTCTTTGTTCATGTTCCTCTCATCGAACGCACCAAACTCTCCACTCAATCCGTACAGTGTGACTTTCTTGGCTATGCTCCAAATCAAAAGGGTTATCTTTGTTACGATCCTATCACTCATAGGATTCAGACTTCTCGGAATGTTATTTTTCTTGAAAACAAATATTTTTTACCTCTCATATGGAGTTCTGCAACCCTACACCTATATGCTCTTTACCTGACTTTGACGATGTGCCTACTCCTTCCCCCACTATCACATGGATTAGACCTAATTTTATGTTTGAAAGGCGAGAAAGGCTTGATGATTCTACTGATGGACCCCCTCACAAGTCAACTCCGACGTCTACATCCGATACAGTGGCTACTCCTCTTTGACGGTCCATTCGCCTCTCTCATCCTCCTGATCACTATGGATACTCCCTTGGTTAGTACATCTTTCCTCATACATTTGTAGTTGCTACATTTTCCTTGATTTTTATACCTAATTCATACTCCTAGGCTATAAACATGAGTGCTGGAAAGAAGCCATGCATGGGAACTAGATGCTTCACAGAACAATGATACTTGGGACATTGTATCATGTCCACCCTCTGCCAAGCCCATTGGTTGTAAATGAGTTTACTCTGTCAAGCTCAAATCTGATTGATCCTTGGACAGATATAAGGCTCGCCTTGTGGCTCTTGACAATCGTCAGGAATATGGCATTGACTACGAGGAAACCTTTGCCTCAATTCATATAATTCTAGTTATTGCCGCTTCTCAGGATTGGACTCTCCACTAGATGGATGTTAAAAATGCTTTTCTTCATGGGGATCTTAAAGAAGAAATCTATATGCGCCCTCCCTCGGGTATTTCTGATTCTAGTGGTACTGATGTGTGTCACTTGAAACGTTCATTGTATGGGCTGAAACAAGCCGCTTAGTTTGAGAAGTTCCGGCAAACACTTCTTCAACTCTCCTTTGTGTAAAGCCAATATGATCATTCTCTATTCCTGCGAAAGACATCTTTGGGTATCGTCCTTTTACTTGTCTACGTGAACGATATTATTATCACCGGCAATAATAGTGTATTGATTCAACAACTTCAAGCTTCCCTTCGTTCCTCCTTTCACATGAAAGATCTTGGCACCCTCACCTATTTCTGAAGGCCTGAAGTTCATAAAGGTGTCAAAGGTCTCTTCCTAAATCAGCAGAAGTACATAAAAAATATTACTATATTGGCTGGCTTACAAGACTCTGTTCCGGTTGATACTCCTATGGAAGTTAATGTAAAATTTCGCCAAGATGATGGTGATTTTCTTCCCGACCCTACATTATATCGACAACTAGTTGGGAGCCTTGTCTACTTGACGATTACTTGGCCGGATATATCATACGATGTTCATCTCGTGAGTCAATTTATGACTTCACCTCGTCATTTACATATGGTTGTGGTTTGACGCATCATCCGTTATCTTCTTGGTTCTCTTACTCATGGGCTATTCTTTCCTTTAGGTTCTCCTCTTCAACTTGTCACTTATAGTGATGCTGATTGAACCAACTGCCCCGATACACGTCGCTCCACCACTGGATGGTGCATATATCTGGGTGATGCACGGATTTCCTGGAAGTGTAAGAAATAAGATCGAGTTTCAAAATCATCCACTAAGACTGAATATCATGCTATGTCCTCGGCCTGTTCCGAAATTACTTGGCTACGTGGCTTGCTCTCTGAACTAAGATTTGCACAAACTATCCCTACTCCCCTGCATGCTGATAACACAAGTGTTATTTAGATTGTGGCAAATTCAGTTTTTCACAAGCATACCAAGCATATAGAGGTTAACTGTCACTTAATCCGCGAAGCTTTTGAAAACAATATCATTACCCATCCTCACATTTCTACAGATCTTCAAATTGCGGATGTTCTTACCAAACCTTTCCCTCGCGCTCGGGCTCAGTTCTTCGTAAACAAATTGATGCTACTTGATTCTCCAGCATCAATTTTAGAAAAAGGAAGGGGGGGGGGGGGGGGGGGGACCGGTAGACCTTCACCAGATTTCTGAATATCAAATTTGTACGTATCATATTTAGACATTCTTGTAATATTCTCTTATAACTGACCTCTAACTTAGGGATTTAGATTGCTGTAAATAAGGTGTGTAACTGACCCTTAAATTGAGAATTTAGATTACTGTAAATAATGTAACTAACCCCTAAATTAGGGAACTAAATTGATGTAAAGAATATAAAAGATTCGTATTATGGACGGGAGAGCTGTTAGATAAGAACAGAAAAATTCACCGCAAACATTCTTGTGTTTATAGCATTCCGTCTTGTTTGTTTTGTGGTTTTGACAATCAGGCAGATGGCTGTGTACGGGAAACCAAAAAGCCTATTTTAGCCTTTTGGGGATATTTTGTGGAGACTTGGATAATCAAATTCAGTAGTCACCCCTCGAGTATTAGGCTCGGTATTGGTTGGTGTTGTGGGCCCCATTATGTTGTATATATTTTATCCACTCCATCCATCCACTTTACAACATGAGTTTAGCGTATGAATCCAAAAATGAGAAAGATCCAAATCTCAGGTGGAACACAACATTGGACATAATGGTGATTTAACACCTACCATTAAAAATGGTCCTGGGGCTATAAAGGTTCTGGATCCAACTGATATTTGTGTTTTCCCTTCATCTAGGTCTATGTGACCTAATCAACCAATTGGATGGCAAATAAACATTACAGTGGGCCCTAAAAAACTTTTTATGGTGGGCATTCAACACTATTATGTCTTATGGTGTGGTCCACTGTAGACTCGGATTTATCTCATTTTTTTCATATTCCCAAACAAGATGCCGTAAAGTGAATGAACAAAGTTGATAAAACTTACACATCAAGGTCAGACCCATGCAACTTTTCTAACACCGACCAATTGAATCCAAGTTTGCTCGGAGTACTAATTTCGTCTGGAGTTTTCTGTAGGGCCCACTTAACTATATGTGTTGTATATCAACGCCATTCATCCGTTTCTCCGGATCATTTTAGGAAATAGGCCAAAAAATGAAGCAGTTCCAAGTCTCAAGTTAGCCATACCACAGGAAATAATGATCATTGAACGACCACCATTACAAATTTCCTAAGTTCTACCATAATATTTATTCACCATCCAAGTTGATAATGTCACACTGACGTGGATGAATGTGATTAACCGTGAAATATTTTGTGTGGGCCACGAAAGTTTTGGATTAAGTTAGATATTGACACTATGATGATTTCAATGGTGATCATTCAATTATTAACGTTTCATGTGGGATGGCCCAACTAATATTTGGATCTACTTCATTTTTTAGCCCATGCCATAAAATAAGGTAGAAAAATGGATGAGCCACGTGGATACGCATCATGTACATTGTCGTTCGTTTATTAACGTTTCATGTGGTATGGCCCCACCTTAGGAAAACATTATCGATCTGAAATGTTTTTCCCCCAACGAGTTTGGATCCTGGATCTTATGTCGTGGTCTCCCAAAAGTTTGGATCTTCCTTTATTTTTTTTCTCATACCGTATGATAAGCTAAATTTTTTAATGGATGGCCGGTTAAAACACATATATCATGGTAGGGCTCACAGAACTTTGACACGAGCTACCTGGCAGGTGTTGAGGCCACTAGCCAATTAGAACCCACTTTAGCATATTGAGTAAACTTTGTGGGCCCACAGTCACGTATATGTATTATCAATGTCGTCCATCTATCCATTTTTACATATCAATTTTAGGACATGATCCAAAATTGAATCAAATCTAAACCTTAAGTGGACCAAACCACATGAAACAGTGTATTCATGTATATGTATTATGTATTATCCACGTTGTCCATCCATTTTTACATATCATTTATGACATGATTCCAAAATTGAATCATATCCTAAGCTCAAGTGGATCACACCATAGAAAATTATGTGCCTACAATCTATTAGCCAAAACAAAACAAGTTGAGTCAAACTGAGCTTCAAGCTGAGCCAAGCCAGTAATATTACTCTGGTTTGAACTTGGTTTGTTCTTTTGTTAACAAGCTTGACTCAGACGTTTGGTTTGGTTTAAACTTCTATTTGAATCAATCCATGTTGAGCTTTTTCAAACCAATTCGAGCCGAGCTGTTGAGGTAGCTTGGTTTTTGTCTAGATGTAGCAATGGGTGAGTGACCCCCTCCACCTACCTTCAAATCAGGCTTGGACCTCTTGTCTTGGCCCTAGCATGTATGGCCTTTACAGCCAATCCTGGGCCCAATTCATTCTGGACCAAACTCAACCAGCCATAACTAGCACAACTCTGCTTTACATGTACTTGTCTTATAACATACAAATATCCCATTATAATCCCTGATTAGGCAATCTATGCATCTTTTTGACCGGATGGGCCAAGCCGTGAAGGGTGCAAGGCCAACTAATATTTTTAAGGCTTGGGCCTAGACACAAGTGTCCGGCCAAGTTCCAAAACAAACCCAACCAATTGCCACCATGTATCATCAACTACTGCACATGCAAAACCATGTGCTACCGTATATATTCAAACATTCTCCATGTGTCACATATGTGTGAAGCCTTCGACGTGAACATCGCTGCACATGCTAAATAACTCTTACATATTCCGAGCAAGGGTGGTAATGGGCAGGGTTTGGACCCGCTAGCTAGAATCAGTACAGTCGTAACCCATGAAGTTTAGGGTCGGCCAAAAACCAGGCCCAATATTAGCCGTGCCCGGACCCATGAAGTGTAGGGTTTGGAGTTCGAGCGTTACTTCTTTTTGTGGTGTGGTCCACTTGAGCTTTGGAGCTGCCTCTTTTTTTTTGGTCATACCCTAAAATGATCTCACAAAATAGTTGGATGTTGTGGATATAATACATTCATCATGGTGGGCCCATAGAACTTTGCCACCTCAACACACCACCAGGTCAGTGCCACGTAATCAGCATCCATTCCAACTGCACATAGGCAGTGGTTGGAGAGTGATGTAGAGCGGGTCGGGGATAGTTTCATGGCCAAGATGGATTAGAAAAGGCCTAGTTGATTACAGAAGTGATCCGGACTGTTGGACCTTAGATCGGGCATATCTTGCAATCCGAAATGAGTTATTTAACGTAAAATATATGATTTTGGGGTAGAACGAGATACTTTAGCCAACCAACTCGCTATGTTGGGTTGCGCAGCCCGAATTTGCAAGAAATCCCCTGATTGACGATCGTTTTCCTTTTTTATTTTCATTTTTATTATAAATAGTAAGTTTTAGTTTGATTGTAGTGTTTCGACAAAGAAATAAATACATTTGATTTGGGAGATTGTCTTATTCAAACATAACAGAGAAAGAGTACGAGGAACATTCATCATATTTCATTCATACTGAGTTCATTTACATCCTCTTTGCATCCCTTAATTCTAAGATAGATCATTTAGAAATAAAGGACTTATGCTTTAAAACATCAAAAGTTCATTTCGACAGCCTTTCGGCGCCTGATTCGATCATCTCTTAGGACTTAGGAGGAATGTCGATTCGATCGACAAGTCATTAATGAAATAGAAATTTCAGCAGCATAACAGCGCCTGTTTCAACCATCCTCTGGTACTTAGGAGGAACGTCGATTAAATTGACTGATCTTTCTCCTTAGAAACCATGAAGAGGAGAAAGTCCGGAGAAAAGAAGTCTGGCCCACAGACTTCGGCAGCATAACGGCCCTTGAGCTTCACAGACTGCAGGGCAGTCTGGTTGCGCGGACCCGCGCAACAGATATCGATTGCGCGGTCTAGCGCAACCTCCAGGAGACTTCGCTCCTACCTTCTGTCTTCCGCTCCGCTCTGCTCCTCTTGAAAATCTTCAATTCTCTTTAATGAAGGAAGGGAGGGGGTATTTATAGACCCTCGAGCTCATGCAAGTCCCGATCTTACCAATGTGGGACTATTCTTTCAACACTTTAGACCTTTTGCAAAGGACGATTTTCGTAGCTTATTGCGAGATCCTGCACAACTGAAATATCGATTGCGCGGTCGTGCGCAAGTAACATCAATTGCCCGACACCATGCAATAGATATTTGTTTGCGCGGTACCGCGCAAACACCCCTTAAAAACTATCTTGTTCTTCTTCTTTTCTGATGTTTTTCCTATCTCTTTTCCTTTCCTTAAAACCCATGCAAGGGATATTTGTTGCGCGGTCCTGCGCAACTGACATCTATTGCGCGGTCCCGCGTAATCAATCTCAAAAGGCACTTCTCTTCTTTCTTTTATTCTTCTCTCTTGTACCTTGTTTTCCAATCTTCTTCTACTTCAATCCTTTCATCTTTTTTCATGCTTCAACAGATATCCCTGGAGCTGGATCTTTACCATAATACCTAAACTACCCTTGGAGCTGGAATTTCGCCATAATACCTAAACTACCCTTGGAGCTGGAACTTCACCATAATACCTAAACTACCCTTGGAGCTGGAACTTCACCATAAGATTCTCTGACCACTGCAATGAGATATTTTTTGTGCCTTAACAGATGCCCCCTCGATCCTTCTTTGATGGATTCCTGAAATCAAATGGAGGATCGATCCTCCTCCGCCTGAAGAATCTTGAATGAACTGTAAATTCGAACTGAAGATTTAACTGATCGAGCTTAGATGGAGGATTTAAATGATCATGCTCGAATGGAGGACTTGAATGATTACGTCCGACCGGAAGACTGAAATGATTGCGTCCGAACGGAAGACTGGAATGATTGCGCCCGAACGGAAGACTGAAATGATTGCGCCCGAACGGAAGACTGGAATGATTGCACCCGAACGGAAGACTGGAATGCCCCCAGTCAGTAATGTCGAGTGGATATTGCACTAGAGAGGATGAAATTCTCTTTTCTTTGAAGAATGCTTCTGCAACAGCTGTGACGACTTCATCTATGAGTGATTTGATCAAAGATCTTGCTTCCAACATCATTGCTTGTTGCAACAGTCTCTTTGATTATATCCAGCGATTCTTTTCTTTTGGTCCATTCCAGCGATTCTTTCCTTTTGCTCACAATCTGCATAACCCAAGCTTTTAAATAATGGTCTCTCCTACCAAATTAATCAGAATTAGTATCTGAATTTATTATAATTTTCAATGTAGCTTTATGAAGCATTGATAATTTTGAGTTAGAATGAGAGTTTCTTCTCCTTTCAGGCTGATCGTGATATTCACGATATGATTTAATTAATATTTACGCTTGTCATCATGCTTCACATTGTATTCTTTATATTGCACTCTTGGAGAAGATTCGACTGTTGAGTCTTTTTACCGAGTCTTCTCTAGTTTGTGCTCCTTAGCATTTCTTCATAGATTTTTTCATGGATCTTTATTGATTTGATGATGATTCCATTTGTTCTTTGTCTTCATCCGATCCGATACATGAAGTCTTGCAATATTATTATCCATAATACTCGACATATGAATTCCTTCGCCACGTATAGGAGATTATCAAAAAGACCAAGGCATAGATTATTTTGAGGACATTAAATCATGCCCCCTTTCCAGGTCAATGTCGCATAAAGATTTCTTCAGAAGATAATATTTCTGAAGTGATGCCTTCTGATACCCTTGAAGAATACATTATCTTTGCTAATTCGAATCTTATTCAAGAGAAACACATTTTTGCATCTTGTTTACTTAACATTTAAAATGTTCATCAGGCAATTGCACATTTAAGCTCATATCTAGAGTGAAATATATATTTGCTGCATTTTGAATATTGTACAGCTCATGCCTTGCATATTTGAGCATATATAAAATGAAATATGTATCTGATGCATTTTAAATGTTGCACATAATTTATCATGACATTTTATGAAACTTAGTCATAAAGCACCAATATTTTATGCTTGTCAGTATGGGATTTTCTACATGACTTCATTTGCTTATATTTTATTGGCGGTGCTAGGTTTCAATTCAGTCAGTTGCGAACACAGTTTAAGCTCATGAGTAGTGGAGCGAATTTACTTGGACTCTAGTTAGAGTCGGGTCTTACGTGATGGTCTCTGTAACTCTCTAGAGTTCGCTGGACTCCTCACTGCCTGGGGAGTTCACAAGTCGCGATCCATCAGAGGGGCCCAATGAAGCTACTGGGGCGGTGAACTCGGTTGGTTTTATAGCACAGGGTTGGCCATGGTAACTCTCTAGAGTTCACAGAGCTCGCAAGACTACTTTTGTGGGTACCAAATTCATGGTTGTCGATCTATCAATGAGTAGGTTTAAGCCCTGCCTCATGAGTTAGTAGCGGAATCGAACCACAAATCTGGGGGGTCTTATGCATGGTTGACCTGTTCTGCGCACACTGCAGCCCTCATTTTCTTCACCTGCAAGATCGGGCCCATTCACGGGAGGGTTTGTCCTCCGTTCCCCGTGACGCTGCCGGAAAGCTATACAGACAGCATGGGTGTTACGCTTGACTGGTCATTTGAGGACTTTGAGCACTTTGGCTTTTAGTTGACTTTTTGGCCTTCTGGCTTTTGGTCATTAAATACTTTGAGCTATTGGCTTTTGGTCGTTGAAGACTTTGAGCTATTGGCCTTTTTGTCAACTTTTAGCCTTCTGGCTTTTGGTCATTGACTCCGTCAGCTGCCCGCATAGGTATGCGTACGAGGGCCTCCACGGACTTTTTAAGGCCACTGGCTTCTCGCCTCTACCCGAATGGCGATCTTCATACGTCTCATGCACAGCGGGCCATTGGCTTGACTGAGCTGCCTTTTTTTATATAATCATACGTCTTATGCGTAGCCAGTCCCTTTCAAGATTTAATCCTTTCAGGATTTGGCCTTCTTTTTCTCTCTTTCTTCTTTTTTTTTTTTCAGGACTTGTGACAGACTGCCTTTTTATGATTAGCAGTCATCACTGTTGCCAATTTTATATAGTTAACTGTATGATTCATCATATGGTTGAATCAATAATTGATATTTCGCTGCTGTTGATCATGTCATGAAGACTTTTTACATCATGTTTGTAATAATGTATCAGTTTAGCGATGATGGCAATTTTGATGAGCAATTGATTGACAACAGTGATAGCTGCTCTCTTTTCTTTTTATGATTCTTTTTATGATCATCGATACCTGATGATTCTAATTTCGATGAAGATTTTCTATCGGCGATAAGCGTCAATGCTTGATAGCGATTATCGGCGCTTTCTCTATGATCGATGTTTGTCAATGCTTGATAGCGATCATCGGCGCTTTTTCTATGAGCGATGATTGTCAATATGCTATCTTCAAATGTCTCAGAAGACTGAAGACTTTTGGCGATGATCTAACATGCTGTAATATACCAGCTTGATGGTGATATCAATAGCTTGATGGTGATATCACTTTCGGGCAAAATTTTGTTTATCTTTCTTGATGGCGCTCATCTTCTTCGTCTTTCTTTATTTGTTATCATATGATCTCGATATGCTTTGTCATATGATTTTGATATTCTTGCGAGCTTCTTCCTTATTCATCCTATTCATCTTGCCCCATTTTGATACAGAAATATTATCTTGATAATGTTCTGTATCAAAATTACTAGCGCCTTCGAAAGCAATTTCCTTTTTGTCAACGCGATTATAGGCCAACATAGGCTTTCCTGTACTTCCTTGAAGAACTATGCTTTCATTGAGCACACTTTATTTTAGTTTTGAACTTGCCCCCTAGATATAATTGTGACTGTTATTGGGGATACATTCTTTCATTCTTGGAGATATTGAGGTAGTATATTTGTGTAGAAGACTGCACGATTTACAGTCATATTTATCGACCAGGTTGCCCCCTTTTGACACAAAATCACAACTCTGACAATTTTCTGGAGCAGAATCAACAAATATATTTACGGACGGTATCTCTTAAGGAAGCGAGCATTAACTAGCATATTGATTCCCAGTCCATCTTGATCTACAACTCGATACGCTCCATTAGAATATACTTCTTTTATTATGTAAGGGTCATCCCATTTAGGCTTAAACTTGCCTCATGTTCGACAGGTGACCACGATTGGTCTTTTCAGCATTAGCATCATATCCCCCTTTTTGAAAGAGCGATATTTAACTTGTTTATCAAAGGCGGCTGATATTCTTGCTTGGTATGCTTGTAAACGCTGTTGTGCAGCCAGGCGTCTTTTGTCAAGCAAATCCAATTCCTTCAATCTTATTTTTACATTATCATCATCAGTTATAGACTGATGCACTGCCACTCTTAGTGACGCTACTTGTATTTCAATTGGAATTACTGCTTCCATACCATAGACTAATGAGTACGGTGTTGCCCTTGTGGCTGTTCGATGAGTGGTTCTGTATGCCCATAGCGCTTCCTGTAATCTTTCATCCCAATCACGCTTGTTTCCTGTCACCATTTTCTTCAATATTTTGACTATTGTTTTGTTGAATGCCTCTGCTAATCCATTAGCCGGCGGATAGTAAGGCGTTGAGAACGAGTGATGGATATTGAACTTCTGGCACTATTTCTCCATACCTTTATTTTTGAAAGGGGTGCCATTGTTTGTAACAATTTTCTTTGGGATACCGTGCCGGTATATTATAGCGTAGCGGATGAAATTAACCACATCTTTTTCTTTAACACTTCGCAAAGCAACTGCTTCAGTCAATTTTGAGAAATAATCGGTTGCTGTCAGAATATACTGTTTTCCTTTTGATGAAGGCGGGTTTATAGGACCGATTACGTCAAGTCCCCAAGCAGAGAAGGGCCAAGAGGCAATAGACTGGTGCAAGTCTTCTGAAGGCATGTGTATTACATCTCCATGAATCTGGCATTCATGGTACCGCATCGCATAATCTATCGCGTCTTTGAACATGGTGGGCCAATAATATCCCATCCTATGCACCCGATGAAATAAATTTTGACCGGCTTGATGCGCCTCACATTCTCCGGAGTACGCTTCTCGCAATATCTGGCCTGCCTCTTGCTCATTTAAACAACGAAACAATACTCCATTGTAAGATTTTTTATATAATACTTCACTGCATATAACAAATCTACTTGACTGCTGTCTGATTTGCTGTCTTTGTGCTGATTCTTCTGGTAGGATGTTAAATTTGAGATAATCAATGAAAGGCTGACGCCAATCATCTATTGTAATTTCCAAGCATGATACAGGAAGGGCTTCAGTAACTTCTTCAACAACCTCCACTGATGGCAAAAATCTTTTTTCCTCTATAGTTACTTGAAGAGGGCTTCGATTAGGGCAAGACAGGGCTGCTGCCAAGCTAGCCAAAGCATCGACTTTTACATTTTCTGACCGGAGAATATGCTTGATTTCAACATAGGAAAACTGTTCCAACAACTGTTGTGCCTTACGACAGTACGGTAAAAGTTCTTGCTTTCTTATTTTGAATTCAGTTGTCAATTGATTTATAATCAATTTAGAATCTCCGAAAATATGCAGTGTTCTTATCGCTATTTCTTTAGTTATTTCCATTCCAATAATTAGGGCTCTATACTCGGCCTCATTATTCGTGCACGCAGTTCCCAGTGTAAAGGAGTAAGGTAATAAATCACCTTGGAAAGTAATGAATATTACTCCTGCCCCCGCTCCTGATGCTCGAGAAGCACCGTCAAAATACATCTGCCACAGATTCTGAGATTCTGTCAGCATGACTTGCTCATCCGAAAAATCATCATTGATGCCTTCAGATTTTTTCACGGGGTGTGCTGCTAGGAAATCCGCCACTGCCTGTCCTTTCACAGCCTTTGCTGGTTCATATGCGATAGCGTACTCCGAAAGCAACAGCATCCATTTGGCCAACCTTCCGGACAGCATCGGCCTTGTCATCAGAAACTTTATCGGGTCAGCCCTTGAAACCAACGTTATATCGTGCGATAGACAATAATGCCTCAATTTCTGTACTGCAAATATTAACGCTAAACATTCCTTCTCAATCGGGGAATAATTGTACTCTGCACCTATTAAAGTTCGACTTAAGTAACAGAGGGTTGTTTCTTTTCAAAATTCATTCTTTTATGCCAACAGAGCTCCTAAGGAATGTTCAGCTGTAGACGTGTACAAGATAAGCGGCTTCCCTTTTATTGGAGCTGCCAGTACTGGCGGCTTTTTCAGCAACTCCTTTATTGAGTCAAATGCATTTTGACAGGCTTGACTCCACACGAATTCTGTATCTTTCTTCATCAAATGAGAAAACGGCTGACATCTTCCAGCCAAATTTGAAATGAATCGACGGATATAGGCTAATTTTCCTTGCAAACTCTTTAGTTCCTTTAATGTCTTTGGCGGTGGCATATCATGAATAGCTTTGACTTTCCCGGGGTCGATCTCAATCCCCCTATGCCGAACAACAAAACCCAAAAACTTTTCGGAGGACACTCCGAATGCGCACTTAGCGGGATTCATCTTCAACTGTCTTTTTCTGAGTCGCTGGAAAACCGACACCAAGTGTTTGCGATATTCCTGATGGTTTCCTGACCTGACCACCAAGTCGTCAACATAACATTCGACGTGCTTATGCATCATATCTTGAAAAATATTTTGCATCGCTCTCTGATATGTAGCCCCAGCATTTTTAAGCCCAAACGGCATCACCTTATAACAGAAAATTCCCAGTAAAGTTCTAAATGCCGTCGCCTCTTCATCCTCAGGAGCCATTCGAATTTGATTATATCCCGCATAACCGTCCATAAAGGACATAACAGCATACTGAGTTGTACTATCAATCAGTAATTCAGTTATCGGGAGTGAAAAATCATCCTTCGAGCAGGCTTCATTTAGGTCTCTGAAATCAACGCATACCCTGACCTGCCCATTTTTCTTTCTTACTGGGACGATATTCGATATCTACTTAGTATACTTGATTTCCCTAATAAATCCGACTTTTATCAGCTTATTAACTTCTTCTTCAATAAGGGGAACCAGGTCTGGATGGAATCGCCTTTGCGCTTGTTTAACCGGCCTCTTCTCCCTAAAGATATTTAGACGGTGTAACGCCATGGAAGGCTCTAATCCGAGCATTTCTGCATACGTCCAAGCGAATACATCTTTACTTTCTCTAAGAAGTTGAGCGTATTCTGTCGACTCTTGTTCAGAGAGATTGGCGCTAATGAACGTGTTTCGTGGTTCCTCCTTTGTACCCAAGTTTATTTCTAACAGGCTATCCGTCGTCGGTTGCCCCCTGTCCTCCATTTTCTTCGGGGCTGCTTCAGGGTGTTCCATTACTTTGGTATCTTCTTTCGCTGGCTCCTTTGTTGTGACCATATTTACTGACAACTTGGCTTCTACGTTTTTAAACCCTTTTCGCCTTTCTTAGTCGATCCTGATCGAAATTCTTTTCTCGTAGTCTAAGCCGACGTAATTTTCGCAGTCGAAACCCATACTTTTTATGACCTCCTTGCTTACTCTATCTTCGACAATTATCTATTTTTGTCTATCATTCGTTGTATAATACACTTCACTGTATAGCAGTTCTCTGTTGGATGTCCCAATAGACGGTGATAGCGACAAAAATTTTGCTCCTCGTACCTTGTCGCCTCCTCGAGGCGTTTAGGCTCTGGCAATTCTATCGCGCCAACCCTCAATAACTGGTCCATCATTGGAATAACATTTTCCTTATCGAAAGAAAATCCTTCATGCGAGTTAAGCGTCCTGACCTTTTTGTTTCTTTTTGATTGAGTCAATTCTTCTTCCCGCCTCGCATTGTCTTTCTTTAAACTTTTTATACTTTTACGCTGCTGATAATGATCACTGGTATTTGTTGTTACCCTGGTAAGATCCCTTTGAGCCGCCTCATGGTAAAATGTTGACACCGTCTGTTTCACCAATTCCAAAGTATGAGCCTTTGCGGCCAAATCGTGAAGAGTATCAATGTTGAAATCAGCCAGTCCCACTACGAATTCCTTTTTCATAGAGTTTAGACATATCTTGACTTGCTCAGTTTCTTTTAGCAACAGTTTGCACAAAGTTCCCAATGCTTTCCATCTCTCTACGTAGCTCCTTGCCGACTCGTCTTTGCCTTGTCGTACAGAAGCCAACTTAACAATATTAACATCGCGACTTGGGGAAAAAAACTGAGATGTGAAAGCGTCTTGCATCTGCTTCCAAGTGCGGATAGAACCCGGAGCCAAATTGTAATACCATCGGATTGCAATACCTGTCAGTGATGCCCCGAACAATTGCAAACAATATTGTGGTACTGCAGAGAGATCTCCCATACTAGTAACGAAGCGAGCTAAATGTTCCTCTAGAGATCCCGTCCCATTAAACTTTTAAAAATCTGGACACCTGAAATTGGCTGGGAAGGGAATATCATCCACCTCTCTTGGGTATGGTGTACGGTGTCTATAATGTCTAGTATTTTCTTGTTTCTTTTCCATTCGGCCATCCTTTTCAATGATCGTTATTTGAGCTGTATTATGCATGAAAGTCGCAAGGGCTTCTTTGAAATTTATGCATTCTTCCATTAATGCATTTTGGGCCTCTGTCATTGCATTGAAACGATCCTCTGTAGTTGTTCTGTAATCTGGATTCGTTCCAGCCATGAATACTGCAGCTTCTCCACTTTTTGACGAGGCAGTAATCGAAGGAGAACAAGAGAATACTGATGTGACAGGGCTTATAGAAAAGAGAGGAGACAGAGTTTCATCGGGCTTTTTCGTGTCCCCTGTGGCATCAATTGATTGAGAAGACGCTGATGCTGGTGAATCTTTTCGGGATGGTATTGGCGATCTAATGACCAATGTTTTTTTCTTTTGTTTTCTTGTTCGTTCAGCTATTGAAGCATTTAAAGCCGGGAAGTCGCGTGTTGTCAACTGGGGAACTGTTTGCGCTGGATAAATTGCCGAAGGGGCAAGTTCAGGATTTCTTCTAACTGTGCTTCGTGTTACAGGCCCTTTGATTTTTAATGAAGGATGACTCGCTCTTGAATTTCTGAAGTTTCGTGTTCTTGCCCTACGAGAGGTTACGACGGTCTAGCCCGCATTGTCTTCTGATGGTTGAGGCAAAGCAGAAATGACCCCAATTGTTACTTGAGTCATGCTACTTTTATTTGCATGACTTGATGTGTATTCTATCACGAATCCTGTCGAGACGAATTGGAAGCTCACTTTTCTTACGGGGATTGCCATGAGTTAACAAGTCGTAATCGGATTTTAAAACCTTCTTCTTCTTCTTCTTCTTCTTCTTCTGTCATGAAACATAGTTGTAATTAGTAATTGAACGATTAGAGTGATCTATCTTAAAGATGAAGGGAAGGACTTCCCCAGCAGAGTCGCCATTTTGTTTTGACAAAGAAACAAATGCATTTGATTTGGGAGATTGTCTTATTCAAACATAACAGAGAAAGAGTACGAGGAACATTCATCATATTTCATTCATACTGAGTTCATTTACATCCTCTTTGCATCCCTTGATTCTAAGATAGATCATTTAGAAATAAAGGACTTATGCTTTAAAACATCAAAAGTTCATTTCGACAGCCTTCCGGCGCCTGATTCGATCATCTCCTAGGACTTAGGAGGAATGTCGATTCGATCGACGGGTCATTAATGAAATAGAGATTTCAGCAGCATAACAGCGCCTGTTTCAACCATCCTCTGGTACTTAGGAGGAACGTCGATTAAATCGACTGATCTTTCTCCTTAGAAACCATGAAGAGAAAAAAGCCAGGAGAACGGAAGTCTGGCCCACAGACTTCGGCAGCATAACGGCCCTTGAGCTTCACAGACTGCAGGGCAGTCTGGTTGTGCGGAGGGCAGTCTGGTTATGCGGACCCGTGCAACAGATATCGATTGCGCGGTCCAGCGCAGCTCCAGGAGACTTCGCTCCTACCTTCTGTCTTCTGCTCCGCTCTGCTCCTCTTGAAAATCTTCAATTCTCTTTAATGAAGGGAGGGGGTATTTATAGACCCTCGAGCTCATGAAAATTCCGATCTTACCGATGTGGGACTATTCTTTCAACACTTTAGACCTTTTGCAAAGGACGATTTCCGTAGCTTATTGCGAGATCCTGCGCAACTGAAATATCGATTGCGCGGTCGTGCGCAAGTAACATCAATTGCGCGACACCACGCAATAGATATTTGTTTGCGCAGTACCGCGCAAACACCCCTTAAAAACTATCTTGTTCTTCTTCTTTTCTGATGTTTTTCCTATCTCTTTTCCTTTCCTTAAAAATCTGCGCAAGGGATATTCGTTACGCGGTCCTGCGCAACTGACATCTATTGCGCGATCCCGCGCAATCAATCTCCAAAAGGCACTTCTCTTCTTTCTTTTATTCTTTTCTCTTGTACCTTGCTTTCCAATCTTCTTCTGCTTCAATCCTTTCATCTTTTTTCATGCTTCAATAGATATCCCTGGAGCTGGATCTTTACCATAATACCTAAACTACCCTTGGAGCTGGAATTTCGCCGTAATACCTAAACTACCCTTGGAGCTGGAACTTCACCATAATACCTAAACTACCCTTGGAGCTGGAACTTCACCATAATACCTAAACTACCTTTGGAGCTGAAACTTCACCATAAGATTTTCTGACCACTGCAATGAGATATTTTTTGTACCTTAACATGTAGCTCTTCATCCATTGAGTTGTAGGAGTTGTGTCTAACATGAAAAGTGCTTATGATAATTAGGAGAATGGTTTGGTGACGCCAAATAAGACACTTACTATTTTTGGCTGAAAACCTTGCACATTAATAGACATCACGATTGTCTATAAGTAGTAAGTTTATTACTTATAGTAACTCATGGATTCTAAGAGTTTTAGTTGTAGTTTGATTCTGATTTCTTTCTTATTATTTATTACTTATATTTAAAGGGCTGTGAACTCATTTTTATTCATTCATTAAATAATTTTAAATTTTATTAGAATTTATTTATATACTCTTACTTTCTTTCCCATGGATTCGAGAAGTCTAGCTTAGATTCGGAGTTGTTATCCTTGTGGAGGACAGTGATCGGCCACATCACGTTCATCCCTGCAGAGATAGAGAGAGAGAGTTCTGTGGTTTGGTCCATTTAAGCTTAGATCTGCCTCATTTTTGGGGTCACACCGTGAAATGATCTTACAAAATAGATGGATGGTGTGGATATAATAAATCCATCATGCTAACCCAATAGAACTTTGCCACGTCAACACACCACCGGGTCAGTGGTGTGTACCAGACCACGCAATCAGCCTCCGTTCCAACTGCACTGAGGTGTTGGTTGGAGCCGTTGTTGCATCACCTTCGTTGGTAGAGAGAGAGAGGGATTGGAGTTTCTGGGCATTAGTATATAGCAATAGCATCATCCAATCCATCCTCCGAGAAGCAGATGTGGCCCATTTGGGTGGGTCTGATGGATGCCATTGCCATTACAACAATGGTGGTGGTGATGATGATTTTGATCCCATCTTCTCATTCCCTGGTCTTTGATCTCCCATCTGGCCGCACCAAATGCATCTCCGAAGACCTTCGCATCAATGCCGTCGCCGTTGGCCACTTCAAGATCGCCCTCGATCCACCCCACAACTACCTCATCTCCTCAAGGGTAATTACATCCCTCTCTCTCTCTCCTTCTCTCTCTATGAAAGGTAAGGAGATTCTTTTAATTGGATGGATTCAGGTAACCGACTCCAATGGCAACAACATCTATTACGCAGACAGCGTGGAATCTGGCGAATTCGCATTCACCGCAGCTGAATCCGGGCAATATACCATCTGCTTTTGGTCTCCACGTTACGAGCTCTCCACCAGTTTCCCCTTCAAATTCGAATGGAAAATCGGGCTCGCTGCTAAGGACTGGACCGTCTATGTCAAGAAAGAGAAGGTCGATGTATGTATAAAACGTCATTCATATCACCGTTCTTTTCAATCTGTTTATAATACATCAGATCAGGAGGGCGCGTTTGGATGCACTATTAAACTGAATTGCAATGATTAGGTCCTATTTTGAGAGAAAATGATCAAACAGCTGTTATTGCAATTTAATTTCGTATTGCATCTGAAATTAATATGGCCTCGCTCATGGAAATTAGCTTAAAATTAATAAATGGTGGGTAATGCATCAGACAATCTTCTTTACTGAAGAAGAATCTTCTTAACCAGATTATAGTAACATGAAGTAAGGTGTGAAGCCAACGGCTCATAGCTCATCAGTCTTTAAGGGGACATTTGGATAGTAAGTTGCCTAAGATAAGCTACTTATTCCACAAGTAGCTTATCTTAGTTTCTACTTATTGAGAAGATAAGTATGTTTGGCAAACAACATACTTATCAGCTTCTCCTCTGTTTTGTCTCTCCTGATGCCTCACTTCAACAACTTATGAAAAGTAGAAAAGCTATAAAATAATAATAATTATTATTATTATTAAATTAATTAATTAAAATTTGAAGTGATTATGTACATAAAAAAATTACTAATAACTAATCATAAACCAAACTTATCTGAAATAAGTCACTTATCTAGTAAGTAGAAAAAGTAACTTATTTAGTGGTATCCAAACGGGCCCTAAATGAATTTTTAAGCATAAACATGAGGCTGATCAAATCCGCAACTCAATTCCTTTATGGTCTCTCAGAAATTGTAGCCTTAGTTCGGTGCTTAAATATCACCTACCGATGACATTTTTGAATTGATTGAGTGGCATTGCCACTTGACATAGTATCCATCATTAGAATTTCAAGAATGCTAACTCCTCTCTTCTCTGGAATACTCAAAAAGCCTCTCATTTAAAATAAATAGATTTAAAAAAAGAAGAAGAAGAAGAAGAAGAAGAAGAAGCTCCTCTCTTAGTTGCACATATTCTTGGAAAGCCATTGGGAAGCTCTTAAGAGGAGAGCCCGGAACTAGAAATTTCTATCAATTAGTTTCAGAGCTCGAGTTCCCTATTTGTTCCAAACAGGGAAATTCGCTGTTCAGAACTGTAGTCTGTATATGTGGAGCCCATGGTTAGTATATCCAAGCCATTGATCTGATGGCTGCCATCATGGGTGGACCATTGATCAACTCTAACCTTCCCGTTCTTGGTTTGCAATGGTTAAAAAGAAAAACATGAACAAACCACCTTCAATGGAGGAAAGACCAAAGATTCAATGCTAGGATCTTCCAATTTAGGAGATCTTGGGGGAATGGTCCATCCATGATGGGGCCCATCAGATCCATGGCTTGGATAGACCATCCATGGGCCCCAAATCCACAGACTAAGTTCCAACAGGGAAGGTCCCTGTTTAGAATGAATAGGGAACTAGGTCTCTTATTCTCAAATAAATTATAAATTAAACTGGAAAGGCTTTTTTGGACAAACAATCACATCAGTAAAGCCTTAAGCAGCAACTGTACAGCTGTACTGAGGAGCAGCAAGAGGCGTAGGATTTTAAGACCTAAGGACCTCTTTGGTAGATGCCTAAAATTGAGTTCACAACTACAATTTACCAAAATGAGTTGAACTCATTTTTAGGTGTCTACCAAACAAGGCCCAAAGAGTGCCATCTATGACACAAAAGTTCCGAAGATATTCTTCAGAACATGTTATTTTACATACCCTAGATCCGGAAAAAATCAATAACAAATAACTGGATTGAAGGCTCCAAAGCAAATTCAAGAGATGGAGAGAATAGGGAAGTTGTCTGAGTGTGCCATAAAACGTCGTCGTTGTCGTCATCTGAGCCTTATCCCAATTAATTGGGGTAGTGCCATAAAATGTAAAAGGGTAAATTGCATGAAGAAATCTGAGACACGGCATATAAACACGGGGTTTGATTCTCGACTGAAATTTATGGCATGAACAAAACTGATGAAGGAGCTGAATCATGTCTTCTATCGCAACCAGTATAACTGCAGCTTTATTACAGACTGAGATGTATGAGGTTGAATAAGTTCTCTTCTCACAATGATTCATCAAGCTACCATCCATGGGCAGTGAGCTGATAATATAGCTGCTACGGGCCTGTTTTGTAGATGCCAAAAAATGAGTTCTTCTCATTTTTCTTAATCATAATTATGTATTAAAGATCATATTTAAATATGATCTCTAATACATAATTATAATTAACTAAAATGAGACAAACTCAGTTTTACACCTCTACCAAACAGGCTATAAGAGTCCATAATCATTTGCCGGGCAGATTCAATGCTTGTAAGGCGGTAATAGCACTCTTGATGTCGATAAGCTGTAGCATCAGGTTTATATTTGTGGATGAAGGATTTTAATCATGCTCTTAGTTGTGAGATATCACTGTTAGTTACCAGATGTCTTCAAGCTACTGAGTGTAACTGGCCTAGATTTTCAACATCATTTGAAAATGGGATGTTTGAAGGTGTTGATTCCCATTGATGCAACATGATATTCCGTGCTTGGCACAGCAGGAATGTGGTGGGCGTGGGAGGAAGAGATCAGTCTTGTTCCTCTATGATAAACCTTGAATCCACGAGGAACCTTAAATCCACAAGGTAGAAAAATCTCTGTAACAGAATATTATTGAGAATAATGAATAAAGTCTCTTTACAAAGCAATTGTTTTGGATTATATAGCCTTAAATACACAACCTTCCCTAAATGGAAAAATTACCTAAGTAAATTTTGACTTAAAACTCAAATTTAACCACTTAAACAATTGAAATTTTGTGAAATTACACCCTGATCCATAGCTCAAGTGGTAGACTGAGCGAAAGATACCTCGTTTCAACACTAAGGCCTTGGTATCGATTCCCTAGTGGGGGTGGCTAACAGAGAAGTGTGAACTGACAGTGGGGTGTACTAACAAGCTAACAAAAAAAAAAAAAAATTTGAATTTTGTGAAATTGTTTGGGTGCCAATGGCCTTTGGCATTGGATAGGATGTAGATCTCAGCAGCAGCTTTCCAAACACATTATACATGTGAAACGGATAACTTCTTGCAAAGTTATGTCCATTGGGAGCTATTGTGTGTGCTAGACCCTGGATCAAGCTTTCTAGCCCAATTTCATTTGATCTTGGCCGTCCATGAGATTGTCCTTGACTTTGTCCAACATCAGTACTTCACCCAGCTCATGCACTGCTCCTACTTGCAACACCTATTTTTATTCATATGAAAAGGGGATGCTTGTAGGTGGTAGGTTCCCATCAAGCAGCATGGTGTTCCATGCTTCATTCAGATCATGACATTGCCCCTTTATCAGTTCTGTTCATGCTTCTTCAATCAAAATTCAACCTCCATGTTGCATCCTTTGCGTCTCAGATTCTTACTTCTGATAGATATTTTCATTCATTGGCAGTGTAACCATTCAGAAGAAAGTTTGCAACATGTAAAGGAACTGTACATACCTGCACCTGCATCTTGGTCTGTGGCTAGCTTCAGATAACAGAAGCAATCGATGTGACCATTACACTGTATTGTCATGGGGGGTTTAAGTTTCAGCTACCCTTTCTTTTTTTGTTAGTTCGACCTGCATGACTTGCAGTTCGCTACATTCCTGCTGAAATTAACACAAGGATGGGGCTCTCCACCACTTCCATTGCTCAGTGGCCTATTCCTCTCACTTGATTAATGAACATCTCATTATCTTCTCTCAAAATTTTCTGGGGATTAGAGCAAATATGGTACCTATGATTTAACCTATTGAATTTGTTTCCTATACTTGTAAAAAGAAACAATAATGAAAATTAATTTGGTTGTGGATGGTTTACTTGTACTTTGTGATATGCATATTTTTTCTGTTGAAGTAATTTGGCTGTGGATGGTTTTCTCCACTTACCATATCAATCTGCTGTATAACGTGACAAAGCCATGCGTTGCATGTGGAACTCAGCCCAAGAAATTACTAGCATGTTCATGCTCTGATGTAAAAGATACCATGAAAGGCCTGTTTGGCATTGCTTAACAAGGCGATTTGGGTGACTCTAATTCCCAAAGGTGCTTAATTAAATGTTAAGCATGTTTAGTTAGGGGTTACCACTAACTACTTATTAAGACACAAATAACAGATAAATCGCTTTATCTGGAAGCAACTTGGAAGTTTTCCAATAGTGTTTTTGCACCAAACATCATACCTCATTTGGTCCATGGCATGTACATAAGTGTACCTTGCTAATGAATGGCCTAGATCTCTGACGTATTTTGTCTGACTGATCTCTAACACGTGATCCGCCCCATCCCCTCACATGTACAGGGAGATATTTGATATTATAGCAGGGTATTATGCTTTATAGGCAAGCACTCGGAAGTTGCATACATGGCATACATTATCTCAAGTTAGATTAACTAAATTGTGGAACCCATATGTCACAGCCCCAAAATCAGATTGGTTGAGCAATCCTAACCTGTGATTTTTGGACGCTACTGTTGAAATGGGCCTTTTTTTTTTCTTTTTTCTTTTTTCTTTTTTTCTTTTTTCGTGTATGAACAATCCTAACCTTTAATTTGTTGAGACTTTTTTGTTGAAATGCCCTAACATCTGATTTGTGGGTACTAACTTGTTTTAGAACAATCAATTCTTAATAAACAATTTAAGGACATTGTTTAATGTTAACTAATTGTGCACTTCCTAGAAGCAAAACCATACGGGCCATACAAAAACCTTAAAAACATTAATCACTAATCAGATTCTCTGCACGTTCGTGAGATTGTTGTGCTGTGGAATTGACAATCTAGAACATACAGTGAATAGCAGCATGTGACACTACATGTAGTAATTGATTGAGATGATTTTGGTAATGCTATTCAAATATCGTTCATTATAGGTGGTGTGGTTTAGGTGGTCTGCTTTTTGCTCTGTTTGCTTCACTGCATAAAGTTCTGCTCAATAATCACTGTTGGTGTTATATATGTTTTCAGAAGTTGTGGGTGCTCTTGGTTCAAGCACAATCCAGGTTAGAGGCTGTCAGCAGGCTAGACAGCTGAGATGACCGTCACGGTCCAGTCAATGTTGGGCTGGGATTGTTTCTTGATTGATGGCCCAGGGATGGGCCCACCGTGAACTGAATTCGAGGCATAAATCCTGGCTCAGTGAACTATTACTTGCATACTTTTTTACCTAGTATAACTGGATGGTATCTATGTTTATATTTGGATGCTTGCCAAATTAGGAAGCGAAAATCTAGTTCAAATCCCTCCGCTGTTTATACAGATGAGCTTCAACTTGGGTACACTTTTTTTCGCTTTCCGGTAAACCTTTTCAGTCGTACTTGGACAGCGTAGCAGGCAGAGAGCTTCCGGCCATCTTCCGGGGAAATGCTTATCTTATATATGTAAGATTCGGGACACAAATGAACAGCCCACTTGTGTACAAGATCCAAGCCACTGATTAGCTGTACCCCATCATGAATGTGATGTCTTCATCCCAATCACTGATTTGGGCATTGAATGTTACCATTTTATCACTGTTTTATCCCAATAGCTGATTTGGGCATTGAACATTTACCATTTTATAACTTTGTTAACCATCTTTTTTCTCCCTTCGAAGTCCACTGCTGATTCTGGATGGCCATATTTTTGGGCCAGTTTTCATTCAGACTACATTGTACCTAGCTTTATGAGTTTGAATTAAGAGCCTTTCTATTTGTGGATTCCCTTCCTTAGATCATGGGCCTAGAGCTTAGGAAGCTGGAGGAAACAACCCATGCCATCCGTGAAGAGATGATATTTCTCCGAGAAAGGTACGTGCAACTGCTTGCACCATTTCTAGATGGAAGGACATTTCATGATGCACTGATTAACAGCTGTATAATTTCTTCTCAAGGGAGGAAGAGATGCAGAAGCTGAACGAAAACACCAAAGCGAGAATGGCCTTGTTGAGTTTCTTGTCCCTCTTAATTTGCTTGGCGGTCGTAGGCTTGCAACTTTTGCATTTGAAGAGTTTCTTCCAGAGGAAGAAGATCCTTTAATGCTATCACAATTTCAGGAAGAATGTTTCGAAACGTGTAAGATTCATCTGGAAATGATGTTGCAAGAAATCATGTTCACACATTAGATGATACATTGAGAATTGAAATAATATTAATCTGTTTTCCTTCTCGAAAAAAAATAAATGACAATGGACAATGAATCTCAGACTCTTTGAGCAGTTGCCTCTCATAGAAAACACCCCAATCACATAACTTTTACTCAGATCGATCAACTCCCTATATTTTCTGC
The DNA here is from genome assembly GCA_037074715.1 of Magnolia kwangsiensis. NCBI lineage: Eukaryota > Viridiplantae > Streptophyta > Magnoliopsida > Magnoliales > Magnoliaceae > Magnolia > Magnolia kwangsiensis. Next base: position 111,025,000 of record CM073577.1, on the reverse strand, counting down.
ATCACAAAGTTACAGAAAGACCTGCATATAAATCACATATGACGATGCGGTCTCTCTTCAAGGCAAAGTTCAATCTGATTTTTGAAAAGGAAATAAAGTAATGGAGACTTTCGTGACTCAGCAGCCCTGTCAAAGAAAAAAGAAGCAACAAATAGACTTTTCTGTTCATCCCTGCCACCGCCATTCTATTCACCCCCAAATGTGCATTTCGTGTGTGTGTGTGCATGTTGATTCATTAACTTTGAGAGCCTTTACAGCAGCCCTCCTGCACCTGGTGAAGCTGGCACCTGAATCCATAGCCAATGCATCATATTCGGATTCACCATATTTGTAAGTCCCTTCAGAACAAGGAACAAACCTCTCAGAGATTTTTATTTATAATTTTTTATTAGAACATCACTTGCAAATCAATACAAGTCAAAAACGAAAATAAATATCCAGGCTTGGGTATGGAAAACAGAAAGCAACTAGCCTTTAGACCTTTTCTTTGATTATTTTTTTAAGTAACAGAAACAATTAATCATTCTGATACTCAAAGAAGAAAACAGCTTCGATCATTTTAACAAGGTCAATCTCATTGTTCTTGGGTCCAATAATGTAATTCTAACATTATGTCCAGTACGTACTCTTTTATGTGAAAATTGCAGCCTCTAAAGAGTGTTTTTTATGCAGATTTTGTAATCAGTCTCAGTTAACAATGTTGTCCATAGAATGTAATTAGTCTTAGTTAGGGTGTTCAAAATAGAATTCAAGTGGGGTGGAAGAATTGGAGATGTGCCTCCGGAGTTTATGTCATCATCGTCTACCACTTAAACTAAAAGAGAGAATTTATAGGATAGCTATAAGACCATCCATGCTTTATGAGAATGTTGGGCAGCTAAGGGATAACATGTTCATAGGATGTGTAGCTGAAATAAGGATGTTGAAATGGATGAATGGCAAGACAAGGCTAGGAGATGAATTCATTTGTGGAAACTTCATAGTAGCACTAATAGGTAATAAGATGAGAGAAAGTAGACTTGAATTATTTGGTCATGTGCAACCAAAACGAAGAACTATGGCGATTAGAAGTGAGTTGGTAGACTGAGTGAAAGATACCTCGTTTCAACACTGAGATCTTGGTATCGATTCCCTAGTGGGGGTGGCTAACAGTGAAGTGTGAAATGACAGTGGGTTTACTAACAAGCTAACAAAAAAGAAAAAGAAATAAAGAAGTGAGTTGGTATGAGTTGAAGGCTCTAAAAGGGCAAGGAGAAGACTCAAAAAAAGTGAATGGAGGAAGTAAGAAAAGACTTGATGACTAGTGGTCTAACCGAAGTTATGGCTCGTGATAGAGTGGACTTGCAGAAAAGTTTTCAAATGAAGTAGGGTGAAGCAAGAACAGTTGCACAAAATGATAATGAGGACAATTACTTGGTATAAGACATAGATAATGATGATGATGTGATTAGTCTCAGTTGCACAAAATAAGAGCAAGAACAGTTTTCAAATGAAGTAGGGTGCACAAAATAAGAGCAAGAACAGTTTTCAAATGAAGTAGGGAGAACCGGCTAAGAAAGAATTTTGAATAAACTGAACTAAATATTTTAAATGGGCTTCTATTTGATAAAGAAAATAGATCCAAATTTACCAATGGTGGTTGATAAAAACTTATATTTTCAGCAATATTTTGAGGAAATACAACATGCTTAGCATGAGTATGACGGTTGATACCCGTGTCATCTCCCCTACATTCACCCGGACAGTTCAAGAGTTGGATCTCACCTTGGATGGGTCATAACCTAAACAATATGCTGATCAAATGATCCTAGTATGCTGATCGATGGACTTACACATATTGAATGTTTACTTTTGCCCATAGTTTTAATCATCCATTTAGATGCCCTTGTTCAGACAGTTTGGATCATAAATCAATGTAATGTTTGGCTATGAAGTAAGACCTATCCAAGGTAGAACAACACAATGACAGTCTGATATACACACGAGCTACATGTATGGAAGAGAGAAGAATATCAACTGTCTGGGTTGAGCCAAGTAATATGGAAATGTGAGCATTTAATTTGAATTCTTTTATTTTTCTTCTCTTTTGTAGATATCAATTAGATAGATCTTTAGGAATTGGACTGATAAAATATCCATCATCCAAAAAAGCAACACAAAGATGGTCCTATCTTACTGAGGCACATGCATGGTAGAGATCAGCCCAAATTTCAACTGTTTTGGTTGAGCCCTGCATTCCCTATTATTCCTATCAAAATCCACAAACAATATGGAAATTGAAGCATTTAAGATGGAACTAATTTTGTGTATCCTTCTTCTTCTTCTTCTTCTTCAAATTTTTGTTGTTGTTGTTGTTTTAAATACTGAGTTATAGATTCAGGAATTTGATGGATAAAATATCTGAAATCCAGGCTTTTATCATTAAGAAGGAAGGTGGTCTGCTTTCGGATTCCAATTGGGCTTTGAAAGGTAAGTAACCTTCCGATTATTTAGCTAGGGTCAAAGAAGAGGAAATCAAGTGGTGCCAAAGGTCCCAAGTGGTCTACCTAAAAGAGGGAGAAAAAAATACCAAAGTCTTCCATGGTATAGCTGGCACTAGGGCTAGGTCCAATTGTATTTCTTCCCTAGTTATTGACGGACAGAGTTATGGATAAAGATTCATTAGTAGTGCCATGATCAGTTTTTATGAAGCCCTACTTTCGGACGATGGGATCTCGAGGCCATCCTAAGACAATCTTGCTTTCTACTCCCTCTATTGTAAGAATGTTGTGGCTCTTGAGCTTCCCATCACTTTGGAGGAAATCAAAGCTGACATCTGAGACTTGGGGAGGCATAAAGCCTTAGGGCCAGACCTATTCATGATGTGTGTGTGTGTATGGAAATAGTACTTTGAGGTCGAGCTGTGTGCTGAGCATCTACCCCATCAGTAAGATGCGCCTTTCCATGGTGGGTTATAGGCTTAAAAATTATGTCAATCCCGGAGTTGGGTGGGCCACACCACCTATTTAAACATTCATAATCATTTATTAGGTCCACTGAGATGTGGTTCACAAATCCAGCCCAACCACTGTGTGTGTACCACTTGGATGAGGGGTCAGACCAAGTTTCAGCTGCATTCAAAACTCAGGTGGGTCCCACCAAGTGATTTATATATTTTAGGCATGTTTTCACATAGTTTGAGATGGTATGGCTGACCCGAGTCAAATGCAGTGTTGATGTTCGACACATATCACGGTGGGGCCACACAGCTTGACTTCATGGGAAGTTCCCATGAGATTAACCTATATATGTGTGTGTGTGTGTGTGTGTGTGTGGGGGGGGGGGGGGGGGGGGGTGAGGGGGGGGGAGGGGGGGCAAGGTACTATACGCTAAACCGTATTATACCTTCGATAAGGTCGAGTGCTAGCGGCATGTTATTCTTTGAATGGTAAAAATTTTATCTCTGGCATATTTTCGCAAAAGTCTTGCACCCGCCATTGAAACCTTACTAAGGCCCACTATGATGTTTATCTGAGATCCAACCTGTTCATAAGTTAAGACATACATGAAAGAAGGGAAAATACAAATTTCAACTTGATCGAAAACTTTTGTGGCCCTTAGAAATTTTTAATGGTGGGCGTCACTCTATCCACTATTTTCTATGGTGGGTACATTTCAGCTTTAGATTTAGCTCATTCTTTTTCTCATGGCTTAAATTGATATCTCCAACTGAATGGACAATATGGATATAATACATACATTTATGGTGGGTCTCAAATAACTCGGTGACATAACCCGTCCATAGAATTGCGTCTAGTGAGTCCATTATGTTTATTGTGTCCTACCCCCACACAGACAATAATCCATTCAGGCATGGCTTTGTGGGGCTCATTGTGATGTAAGTGTTTTATCCATGCTGTTAAAAGATTTTCTCAGATCGTTTTAAGTTATTATCCTAAAAATGAGGCAAGCCCACAACTCTAGTGGACCACGACAAAGGAGGTTGCACTGATAATGACACTCACCATTGAAACCTTTGTAAGTGCCAGCGTTATATTTCTTAATCATCAAACATATTCATAAGGTCATGTAGATGTGAGTAAAGTGAAAACACAAATATCAACTTAATCCGAAACTTCTCTAGCTCACAAGAAGTTTTTAATGGTAGATGTTCAATCCCCACCTTATGGTCCACTTAAGCACTGGACCTGCCTCATTTTTTGGTTCATATATTAAAATGATTTGAGAGAATCGTTGAATGGCGTGGATAAAACACTTACATCACGTTGGCCCCACATAGCCATGCCTGGACGGATTACCATCCCGGCGGGCTAGGACGCAATCCACGTTTAAGTAGATGTAGGGAGTCGGCTACTGAAGTTATGTCACCAAGTTCTGTGGCCCCCACTATGATGTATGTGTTGTATCCATACCGTCCATCCATTTTGAGATATTATTTTAGGGCATGAATAAAAGAATGAGGCAGATAAAAATCTGTAGTGGACCCCACTACAGAAAATAGTGGGGAGAGTGATTCCCACCGTACATTGAAACTATCCTAACGCCCGCTATAATGTTTATTTGAAATCCAACCTGTTCAACAGTTAAAAAAGACATGAAATAAGAGAAAATACAAATATCAGCTTGATCTAAAACTTTTATGGCCTTTATAAGTTTTTAATGGTGGGTGTCACTATACTCACTGTTTTCTGTGTTGGGCCCACTGGATCTTTGGATTTAACTCATTCTTTACATGTTGCCCTAAAATGATATCTCCAAATGCATGAAAGGTGTGGATGTAAAACATAGATCATGGTGGGGCCCACTTGGTGACGTAACTTCACTAGCCGGTCTAGTTACTCAACGTGTCATCCGCGCACAAAGTGGATGTAAACGACATGAATTGAACTTCTGTCATTAATGGATCCTTGCTCTTGCACGGGTGGTAGACTCGCTAGAGTTTCAACACCCAATCAAGGGTTTGAGTATCCATAGGTGGTGAAAGCCCCGCTACGGCTTGAGTGTGTGGGGGTGTTCGTGCATGTGTAAAAAAATAAAAAATAAATAATAATAATAATTCTGTCATTAAGAAATTCTAGGGATGTCGTAGTGTTTGGTAAGAGCCAGTCTTAGTATTTGTGAAAAATCCACCTCGTCCATCAGTCTTTTTAGAGATCATTATAGGACATAAGGTCAAAAATGAGCCGGATCCAATACTCAAGTGGGCTGCACTAAAGGAAAAGGTGGGTAGGGAAATTCCTACCATTGAAACATCTTTGAGTCGAAAGTGATATTTCAATTGCAGCCATACCGTTTATAACAATATTGCTACTAGGATGAACTTAAAACACAAATATTATCCTAATTTAAAACTTCTATTGCCTTACGAATATTTCAACTATGGACGTTCAATCCTCATATTTTCGGCCCATTTGAATCTTGGATCCGGCTCATTTTCAGCCTCTTGTCCTAAAATGATATGAACAAAAAAGATGGACGGGATTGATTTCATTAAACAAAAAAATAATAATAATAAATTACGGTAGGCTTCATCTAAGTTTTTAGCACAAGGCTTTTTGCAAAAAATAAGCATGAGAGAGACAGATGTGAAGGGGTATTTTAATAATAGGTTGCTTCTTCAGTTTCCTATACAATCTCACATCCAACAAATAATGTGTTGCGAGCACTCAACCTTATGGAAGGTTGCTTCTTCAGTTTCCTATACAATCTCACATCCAACAAATAATGTGTTGCGAGCACTCAACCTTATGGAAGGTATAATACGGTCCAACATATAGTACCTTTTCCCTAAGTTTCTAGCGCAAGGCTTTTTGCAAAAAATAAGTGTGAGAGAGACAGAGGTGAAGAGGTATTTTAATAACAGGTTGCTTCTTTAGTTTCCTATACAATCTCACATCCAACAAATAACGTGCTGCGAGCACTCAACCTTATGGAAGGTATAATATGGTCCAGCGTGTAGTACCTGTTGGGGAAAAATGTGTCAAGCTCGGGTAAAGTTCTGAGACTCGTATGAGAGTAGGTCGGTTTCGCCGACACTGCCTGAAGAATCCGAGGCAACACCGACAGAACAGAGGATAGGCCGGGAGGCGTAAGCAAGGACGAGTAAAGTTGCTCTGTCAGAGTGATAACCTCGCCTGCATGACCCCACTAAAGGCCGAGCGTGTGAAAGCCATTCAACCGATAGAATAAGATCCCCTCAGGGAGTTGATTCTGTCGGTCACGGCTGGGAACCCGTCCTCCTGTATCGGCCGAGACTCCCCCGGGGTCGGTCACGACCTGGCCGAGACTCCCCCAGAGTCGGTCGAGATCTAGCCGAGACGGAGAGTGGCGGAACGAGGACAAATGCTGATCTACGGAAATCCAGGGATACGGGTAGCGGATCCCGAGATTCTCGGGATCCTGAGCGATCCCAGGAGAAGAATCCTCTGAAAATAAGGATTGGCAAACTGTATAAATCTCTAAGCTTGGAACAGAAGAAGGTATGCAATACTAACCGAGACAAGCTCTTGGCTATTGACCCGATAACTGACTTAAGCATCGGAGGTTCCCCGGCTCTAGCCAGGGTTCCCTTGACATTGTTTTCTGTGCAGGTGGAGGAGGGTCCGTCTCAAAGAAACCGTCCTATAAAAACACAGTAACAGTTTGGCGCCGTCTGTGGGATACGGACAAAAAGCCGTTTTCTCTAACCTTTCGAATGGCAAGAACAAGAAGGACGGACCCAGATGAAGCTGGGGAGGCCGCTGCTAGCGTACCTCAGGGAGCTCCCCCGGCAGCACCGCCTGCGACTGCAAGCCAGCCCAACCAAGGGAACGTATACCTGGATAGCGAGGTTCAGGAAATGCGTTCCGAGATGGCTTCCATGAAACACATGCTGGAACAACTGTGCAACCAGCAGATGCAGCGCCAAGAGTCGACACTAGCTCATCCACCAGCGTCTGTAGCGCAGCCTCCCGCGCCACAGTCGCCTAGACGACCGAGTCAGCTTCGAGAACCAAGTCACCCAGCGCCTGCCCGTTCAGTAACAGCCGTTTTTCCTCCCTCTGATCCGAGGCATAGAATAGATCAGAGGAGGCGCAGTCGGCTACCTGCAGACACTGAAGAAACGGCAGAGAGCGGCCGAACCCTGGAAGGCTGACATACAAGACTTCAAGAACGAGGTCTGAGAGAAGATGGCGGATATAAAGCACGGTCGGAACTCAGATCCGACCAAACATGAAGAAAAGGCTTCTCCGTTTGTGGATGAGGTAATGCAGGCCCGGTTGCCGGAAAGGTTCCGCTTACCCCAGATAACTCCTTTTTTCGGAAAGACCGATCCGACAGAGCATCTTGAATGCTTCAGGACTTACATGGAATTGCACGACGCCTCAGACGTTGTTATGTGCCGAGCGTTTTCTCTGACATTGACGGACGTAGCTCGACTTTGGTTTAAGCAATTGAAACCCAGATCGATAAAGTTGTTCGCTGAACTCAGTGACGCCTTCCTCAGCAATTTCATTGGCGGAAAGAAGAAACTGAAGCCTCCCGCGCATCTGAACAACATAGTTCAGAGGGAAGGAGAACTACTAAAAGACTACATTAAACGCTTCAATTTCGAGTCCCTGCAAGTTCGAAAGCATTTTGAGGAGACAGCTCTCAACGCTCTCATGCAGAGAGTTAGAGACAAGCCATTTTTGGCGTCACTAGACAAAAACCCGCCCGATACTCTGGGCGAGTTTATGGTTCGGTCGGACAAATACGCCAATGCGGAGGAGACGAGACTCCTAAGAGAGAAAATCCAGAATACGAAACCATCGGCAAAAGAGTCGGCCAAAAAAGAAGCCGACTCGACTGGAGGGAGAAAGCGAAAAGACGACAGGGGGCGAGACGACAGCAGGCCAGGGAAGCGACCAGACAGAAAATTCTCTGCATATACCCCCCTGAACAAATCGCCTGAACAAGTACTGATGGAGATTAAGACCGAGGGCTTCGTCAACTGGCCTCGGAAAATGCGAGGGAACCCTGATCGTCGGAACAAGAACAAATATTGCCACTACCATCGTGACCACGGTCACAACACCAGTGACTGTTATCACTTAAAGGATGAGATTGAGCGACTGATTAAAGAGGGCCGGCTAAGAGAACATACGGTAGGGACCGGCGTCGCCGCAGGACCGAGTGAAGAGCGGCCCCAAGAAGAAATTCGAACGATCGTCGGGGGTCATCAAGGCGGCGGGGACTCAAATAACGCCAGAAGAAACCATGCCAGAAGCCTCGACCGCCCCGAGTCCGAGGTTCTACTGCTATCTCGGCCTCCCAAGGAGAAAAAATGAGAGAAATATTGTATCTCGTTCACTGAAGAAGATGCTCGAGGCATTCATCATCCTCACGATGATGCGCTCGTAGTCACCCTCACCATCGCGAATAAAAAAGTGTTCCGGATACTGGTGGATACAGGGTCATCAGCGGACGTCCTATTCGCCCAAGCATTCGATAAAATGGCCATAGGTCGGTCGGTATTACGGCCTGTCCGAACTCCGCTCATCGGATTCTCGGGCGGACAGGTACTCCCAGAGGGAATCGTCTCGCTGCCGCTCACCGCGGGAACTGCGCCCCATCAAAAGACCGTGATGGTCGACTTCCTGATCGTGGACCAACCATCAGTGTATAACGCCATCCTCGGCCGACCGTCCCTCAGCCTCCTTTAAACTGTGGTGTCTACCTACTACCTTTTCATGAAATTCCCGACTGAGTCGGGAGTAGGAATAGTGAAGGGAGATCAGCAAGAGTCTCGGAAGTGCTACGCCACCGCGGTAAAAGCCCCGGCTGAGGTTTCGATGATTGAGTCACTGGACCCCCGTATCGGATCACATGAGCGAGGAGAACCGATGGAAGAACTCGTCTCGGTGCCATTAACCGAAACGAATGTTTCGAAAGTGGTCCGAATCGGCTCATCTTTGAGCCCACCTCTTAGAGAACGGATAATCACCCTGCTTCGACGGTATGCCGATGTCTTCGCCTGGAGTCATGAAGACATGCCTGGGATCGATTCCTCGGTCATAACACACCGACTCAACATCGACCCAACCTACAGGCCCATCCGACAGAAACGTCGCCCGCTCGGCCGGCCCGGAAAGGTACACTATCATTGGAGAGGAAGTCGGCAAGCTTCTTAAAGCCAAGTTCATCGAAGAGATATACTATCCGGAATGGATAGCTAATGTCATACTCGTAAAGAAAGCCAATGGGAAGTGGCGAGTCTGTATAGATTATACGGATCTAAACAAAGCCTGCCCCAAAGATAGCTTCCCTCTTCCTCGCATCGATCAACTAGTTGACAGTACCGCGGGTCATGAACTGCTTAGCTTTATGGACGCCTATTCAGGCTATAATCAAATTGTAATGCATGAGAATGATAAATCAAAAACTGCCTTTGTCACCGACAAAAGCCTTTACTGTTACCGAGTGATGCCGTTTGGGTTAAAAAATGCCAGAGCAACATATCAGCGGTTAATGAACAAAATGTTCGCTCGGCAAATAGGTCGAACGATGGAAGTTTATATTGATGATATACTCGTCAAAAGTAAATAGGCGTCCGACCACGAGAAGGACTTGGAGGAAATATTTTTGACTTTGCGTAAATATAAAATGAAGCTGAACCCCAGCAAGTGCGCATTTGGCGTGAGCTCGGAAAAATTCCTCGGTTTCCTCGTTAGTCAGCGAGGAATCGAAGCGAATCCCGAGAAAATCAAAGCCTTACTCGAAATGGAATCTCCCAAAACGATCAAAGATGTTCAAAGGTTAACAGGAAGAGTGGCCGCGCTCAATCGCTTCCTTTCCCGAGCCACAGATAAGTGTCTCCCGTTCTTCAAGCAATTGAAGGGACGACAGACAATGGAGTGGACGGATGAATGTGAGAAAGCGTTTCAAGAACTGAAGGTTTACCTCGGATCTCCACCGCTGCTATCTAAGCCCGAGCCTGGTGAAGTGTTGTTGTTGTATTTGACCGTGTCTGAAGCCGCAGTAAGCTCAGCATTAATACGAGAGAGTCAAGGAAAACAGCTGCCAGTCTACTACGTTAGCAAAGCTTTGCTGCCAGTCGAGACAAGGTATCCTCAGCTTGAGAAAGTAGCCTTCACTCTTGTAGTTTCATCACGACGCCTTTGGCCATATTTTCAGGCCCACACCATTGTCGTTGTGACCGACTTACCACTCCGCCAGATTCTCCAAAAGTCGGAAGCCTCTGGCCGACTCACAAAGTGGGCAGTCGAATTAAGCGAATTTGACATACATTACAGGCCCAGGGCGGCTTTAAAAGGACAGGCTGTTGTCGACTTCCTTGTCGAAGTGGTTCCTAATCCCGATAATATGTCCGAACCAGAGGGAATTAATATACCCGAGGCTTCCTCTTCTCTCGGGCCGCCACCATGGAAGCTATTTGTCGACGGATCATCCAACTCGAAGGCAAGCGGGGCAGGGGTAGTGTTAGAAACTCCCGACCAAACTTGTATGCAATATGCCTTGCGACTCGGCTTTCAAGCGTCCAACAATACAGCAGAATACGAAGCCTTATTATTAGGCCTCAGACTCGCCGCGAGTCTGGGCGTGACCCACTTGAGCATTTTCAGCGACTCACAATTGATTGTTAATCAAGTTTCTGGTGTGTATCAAACTCGGAAAGAGCAGCTAAAGGCGTACATGGAAAAGGCAAAAGAATTGATCGGCGGATTCCAGAAGTGTGAAGTAATTCGAATACCCAGAACCGACAACGCCAAAGCCGACCTATTAGCAAAGCTTGCCTCAGCAGATGAGAAAGACATACCTCGGTCCGTTCCGGTTGAACATGTCCCTAAACCAAGCGTAAATGAGCCGAATGAGCCGACAGTTTCGGCCCTATTTCCCATCGATCCAGCGACTGCTTGGTTTGACCCACTCGTCCGCTACCTCAACAATGGTGAACTGCCAGAAGACCGCGTCAAGGCGCGGCGGTTAAAAATTCGAGCCTCGCGTTACACTATCTTGAATGGGATTCTGTATAAAAAAGGCTTTCATGCTCCTCTACTAAGGTGCGTCGACTCCCAAGAAGCCGACTATATCTTACGAGAGATAAACGAAGGGATATGCGGAAACCATTCAGGAGGACGCTCGCTCACCAATAAAGTGTTGCGGCAGGGATATTACTGGCCGACCATACAGCATGACTCCAAACGATTCGTCCAAAGATGCGACAAGTGTCAGCGGTTCGCAGTGATCCCGAGACAACCCCCCGAGGAGCTGACTCCCATGTCGGGACCTTGGCCCTTCGCACAGTGGGGGATAGACATAATCGGGCCCTTTCCGTTGGGGAAGGGTCAGACTAAATTTGCCGTGGTCGTGGTGGACTACTTCACAAAGTGGGCTGAAGCAGAACCATTGGCGAAAATTACCGAGCAAAGGGTCACGAGGTTCGTTTGGAAGAATATCATATGTCGGTTCAGGATACCTCGGACGATAGTGACCGACAATGGAAGGCAGTTCGACAACAAACAATTTCGGGAGATGTGCAGTAACCTCGGGATTCGTAACGTGTACGCCTCACCTCATCACCCTCAGACGAACGGACAAGTCGAGGCGGTCAACAAAATCATAAAGCAGCATCTCCGGGTGAGACTCGACGAAGCAAAGGGAGCGTGGGCCGAAGAACTTCCGCATATACTGTGGGCCTATCGGACTACAGCACGGACCGCGACGGGGGAAACCCCCTTTTCTTTATGTTACGGTGCGGAAGCAGTCGCGCCGGTTGAGATCGGTATTGGTTCAGCCCGAGTCAACTTGTATAATGGACGAGAGAATGGTGAACTCCTCTCATTCGCACTTGATTCGTTGGAAGAAAGAAGAGAAAGTGCTCGATTGAAGATGATGGCCCGACAAAGACAGGTATCTCGGTTTTACAATCACCGAGTTAAAGTCCGACGATTCCGAACCGGGGACATGGTCCTCCGAAGGACCTTTCCAAACACCAAGGAAATTGGATCGGGTACATTAGGGCCGAATTGGGAAGGCCCCTATGTCGTCTTAGGCACCATCCGACCGGGAACCTACCGGCTGGAAGACTTGAACGGGCAGCTGTTGCCTCATCCTTGGAACGTCGAGCATCTCAAGACTTACTACCCGTAATTAAAAATGCTGTAATTGAAGTCGACTCAATAAAAGTTCTATTTCATATAAGTACCCAATGTCGGGTCAGTTACAAGTCAGTTACAAAAAAAAAAAAAAAATTTATAAAAATAAAAGTACAATGTCCGACTCTCCCGTTTAGTCAGAATTCGAATCCTAGGCGACGCCCGAGGGACCGGCCTCGTCAGCAGCAGCATCTCCTTCAGCGGCTTCGCCCTCGGCAGCCTCGGCGGACAGACTGTCGACTTCGAAGGCGGAGAGATCGAGATCAGGGAAGGCCGCCCTCATCTCCAAAACGCAGGCCTTGTAACCACCTTGATAAAGGTGGTCCCTCTCCTCCTCAAACTCGGTGGATTCGAGGAAGGCCTCCACCGCTCGATCTCGCTCCTCCTTAGCTCGACGCGTCTCTTCCTGAGCTTCTTGAACAAGGCCGGCAGCCTCGGCCTTCGCGCGAGCAAGAGTACCCTCGCACTCGCCGTGAACTTGGAGGAGGCGCCGCTCCCTCTCCTCGGCCTCTTGAAGGAGCAAAGTAAGACGAGCATTGTCGGCCTTGACTCCTTCGAGGGCTGCACGGGCGTCCGCGGCCATCTTACGAGCGATAGAGAGATCGCCGGTTATAATGCCAATCCGGCCCTCAGCGATCTCTCTACGACCCTCAGCCTCGGCCGCGACCTTCTTCGCAGTCTCCGCCTCGGACGCGAGCTTCTGGGAGGCGGTCAGCTCCGAGCTTGCTTTGACGAGGCAAGGAGCCAGCTGCAACATAAAGACGGTGAGCCGTGCTAAAAAAAAAAAAAACTTAGCCAGAAGCGACACAAGATTGGAGAAAAGTTCACCTCAAAAAGCAGCCTCGCTGCATGACCGAGGGTTTGGGTTGTTGGGGCGTTGTAATAGCTGGCGAAGTCTCTCTCGCTCCCGTGGGCGAGCGCCCAAGGAACCATCCCCGCAATGATCTTCGTGAAGGGGGACTCCTATTGAGTCATCTCCCTTCTCGGGGATCCTTCGAGCGGGGCCTCCATCGGCCCCGAAACCTCCTCAGAAATAGGCCCCGACTCAGGTGTCACCTGAGTCACTGGATGGATCGGCTCCGCTTCCTTGGCCCTCTCATCAGGGTCGGAGAGGACGATCACCTGGGGAACGGCGGGCGCAACAGCGGGTAGAGTGACCGTTTCCTTCCCTTTGCCCGTGGTCTTCTGCTGCTTTGAGGGCCGAGACCCGGACAACAGAGCCGATCTCGGGGGGGCCTTTACTTTAGAAAGAGGCTTCAATGCGGGGCGAGGCTCGGCCATGCTCTCGGGCGCAGGCCTCGGAATAGGACGCGCTTCGGGGAGGTCTGCAAGGACGAGTAACAAGAATGAGAGAGCAAACAGGAAACCAAAAAGATAAATATAAGGAGGACGGTATACCTGAGATGAACGAGTCTAAGCCTGTGAGGTGAAGATGCTCAGGTTGCAGAAGCAACTTCCAAGATCGCTCTTCCGCGCTTAGCTTCCTCAGCTCTCGTATCCGAGTCAGAGCCCCGGACTCGAGTAAATCTCTAAGGATTGGCAAACTGTATAAATCTCTAAGCTTGGAACAGAAAAAGGTATGCAATACTAACCGAGATAAGCTCTTGGCTATTGACCCGATAACTGACTTAAGCATCGGAGGTTCCCCGGCTCTAGCCAGGGTTCCCTTGACATTGTTTTCTGTGCAGGTGGAGGAGGGTCCGTCTCAAAGAAACCGTCCTATAAAAACACAGCAACAGTACCCACTCCTATTGACACTCCTATTGATCTTTAAATTAAAGAACAACAAACTTTCTCTCGCCTTCATTTTGATGAAAATCATCTTTATAAATGGAATCTTGATGGTATGATAGAATATCAAATCATTCAACTTTGCAACCAAATGTTGATTTACCAAAATGCTTGTCTAATCTACCATCATACAATTGCCAATATAGCAATGGCCATAACTCAAGGTTTTACTAGTCAGCTATATGGATGGTGGACTGATTATCTTTCTCCAAATCAGCGTGATGAAATACTCACTGCTGTCAAATTAGATGCTAGAGGTACTCCTATCCTTGATGACCAAGGAAGAGAAATTGGTGACCAAGTCACTGTTCTCCTTGTTAACATCATCCAACACTTTGTATGACCTACAGATGACATCTCTGAGAAAAATAAAGAACAATTGATGAATCTCAGATGTCGTGCTCGTACAGATTTTCGTTGGTACAAAGATGTTTTTCTTTCCAAACTCTACAAAATTACTTCATGTAATGATGTAAATTGGAAAGAGAAATTTATCTTACGACTTCCTCCTCTTTTTACTTAAAAGGTAAAAGCTAAATTAAAAGACTCAAAGTTTGGTATTTTAAATTATAATCGTTATACTTTAGGTGAATTAATTCAAGTAATTTGCCAAGTCGGTTTAGGCATTTGTACCGAAATGAAACTCCAAAAACACTTTAAAAAAGAACAATCCAATGGTCGCAAAGAATTGGGAAATTTTTGTTATCAATTTGGATATGATCCAATTGTGTCTCCCTTAAAAAGAAAAACTCCCAAGTTCTATTCCAAATTCAATAATTTTCCATAAAAATTTATGAAAAGAAGAACTATATATACTTCCTAAAAAACCTTTTCCAAACCAAAACCTCGATATACAAAGAAGAAAGCTTCTTCTTCTTCTGCCAAATGCTATAAATGTGGCCTTCCAGGTCATTATGCAAATCAATGTTTCAAATCTAATCCTAAAAGATGAATTCAAGAAATTGCTGCTGAGCAATCTTCTTCTGAACAATCTTTCAAAGAAAATCTAAAATGCAAATGTAAATTTTCTTCTGATGAAGAATCTGGTAGTTCTTCTTCTACTTCAAAAATTTCCAAACCTAATGTTATGGTAATTACTGCTAAAGAACAATTAATACTTGAACTTATAAATCAAGTTCAAGATCCTGTGAAAAAGTCAAATATCTAACCAAAGCCCTTGAAAATGCTCTATAGCATGAATCCCCAAAAGAAACGTTCAAAGAAAAATCTTTTTCTTTCCAAAAACCAGTTGTCATAACTTCTATGCAAGACGTTTACCAACGTCTTAAGCATACAACTCTGTCTCAAGTTACATTGCAAGATCTTTACAAGGAAGTAAATCCCCTTAAAAGAGAAGTTGTTACTCTCAAACGAGAAGTAGAACTTTTACAACTTGTTAACCATGATTCAGACTTAGATGGTCATATTAATGAATATCTCACTCCAAATATTGTTAATTCTTTGACCACATACCAATACCAAAAATGGTATACTCTCATTACCATTGCAACTCCAAATTTCCAAAAAGAAGTCATTGTTTTGATTGATATAGGAGGTGACTTAAAATGTCTTTGACAAGGATTAATTCCTACTCACCTCTGTGAAAGACTAATAACACTATTTATACTGCTAATAGTCAAGAATCTCACATCGAATATAAAATGCTTAATGTTCATGTCTGTAAAAATGGAGAACGTATACTGCTCTCTTTCATAATTGTCAAAAATTTACAACATGATGCTATTCTAGGTACTCCTTTTATCCTCAAAATCCAACCCTTTACCACTACCAATAAAGGCATCCAAACCAAAATCAATTCTGTTAACCTCTTCTTCGAATTAATTAAACCACCTCAAACTGGTTTAATCTCCGAAGTTATTAATTGTGTTTCCCATAAAGAAACCCAAATTAACTTCCTGAGAAATGAAATTTCTCATCTCTAAATCCAAAAACAACTGCAACATCCAAATTTTCAACAAAAATTAAAGAAATTCCAAAAAACTCTTGAAACACTCTGCTCAGAAATCCCAAATGCCTTTTGGTATAGAAAAACTCATTTAGTCTCTCTATCTTATGTAGATGACTTTAATAAAAACCAAATTCCTACTAAAGCTTGTCCATCTCAAATGGACTCTCGACTTCTTCAGCTCTGTGATGAAGAGATCAAATCTCTTCTTCAAAAAGGACTTATCCACCCTTCCAAATCTCAATGGAGTTGTGCAACCTTTTATGTTGAAAAGGCTACTGAAGTCGAAAGAGGTGTCCCTAGGCTCATGATAAATTACAAGCTACTCAATCATGTTTTAAAAACTATCAGATATCCAATTCCAAATAAAAAAGATTTATTAAATAGATTGCATAACGCCAATTTATTTTCTAAATTTGATCTAAAATCTGGATTCTGGCAAATTCAGATTCATCCAAAAGATCAATATAAAACAGCCTTTACAGTTCCCTTCGGACATTTTGAATGGACTGTAATGCCCTTTGGTCTAAAAAATGCCCCATCTGAATTCTAATAAATAATGAATGATATCTTTCATCCCTATAAAGATTTCATTCTCACCTATAAAGATTTCATTCTCACCTATATAGATGATATCCTCATCTATTTCCAAAATCTAAATCAACATTGGAAACATTTAGAAAATTTTAAATAAGTTATTGAAAGAAATGGACTCATACTTTCTTTAAGAAAAATCAAGCTCTTTCAAACTGAAATACAATTTCTAGGTTTTAAAATCTACTAAAATATAATCAAACCAATCCAAAGAGTTAAAGATTTTGTAGATAAATTCCTGACAAAATTACTGGCAAAAAATAACTCCAAAGATTCCTCGGATGTTTAAATTACTTTTCCAATTTCTACAAAGATTTAGCTAAAGACAAAGCTCTTTTACAAAATCTTTTAACCAAAAATCCAAAATCCCTTTGGTCTGATGAGCATACCAAAGCTTTCCAAAATATTAAAGCCAAAGTAAGACGTTTACCTTGTCTTAATCTTTCCAATCCTAACTTTCTAAAAATATCCAAACAGATGCATCTGATTATGGTAATGGAGGTATTCTTTTGCAAAAAACTCCAAAAGATCAAGAATAACTTGTTCGTTTTAACTCTGGTACTTGGAATCCTACTCAGCAAAATTATTCTACAATTAAAAAAGAAATTTTGTCTATGGTTTCTTGTATCCAAAAATTCCAAAGTGATATTTTAAATCAAAAATTCCTTTTACGTGTAAATTGTCAAGCAGCAAAAGACGTTTTAAAGAAAGATGTAAAAAATCTAGCTTCAAAACAGATTTTTACATGATGGCAAGTTATTTTATCTATTTTTTATTTTGATGTTGAATTTATACCCGAAAAAAAGAATTCTTTGCCTGATTTTCTCTCTCGAGAATTCTTACAGGGAAAGCTTAACAGAGAATCCAAACATGCCACCAAAAGCAGCCAAAAATAAAGGAAAAGAAAAATGGAGATAAAAATCTCAAATACTTTCTTTCCCCTACTCCAAACTCCAGAAAAGAAACAGCCAAATCCTCCAAATCAGCCAAAATTACAATACCAACCAAATCAGCCAAATATGAAAGAATATCAGCCAAAAGGAAAACATACGGTTTTAACCTTAGGCCTCGAACTTGCTAAATTACCCGAAGACCTTCTTATTCCCAGAATCTTTCTCCTCCAAAATTATTTCCATCCAAAACATCCAACTCTCTCCAGAAAATTCTATGAAGCCATTTTGGTCCAAACTCATAGTGCGATCTTTGAACACCGTACTAATAAAACCAAACAAAATACTCTTTTTCTAAAATGAAAATTGTCAACATCATTTGTCAAAATGAATGGGGAAAATCCCTTTCTCAATTTCAAAATTTCCAAAGTCCAAACAGACAATCCCATCCTTTTTCATATTGGGATTACATGGTACCATGAAAATATGCTCTTCTTTTCTAAAATTTTGACAATGGTCATTCATGGTTTCTAAATTTTTCTAGACCATATACCAAAGAAATCCCTCCTTGGTTTTATACTCAATGGTGGGCTTTATTTGGAGGTTAAACGTTAATCTTACCAAATGAATTGCTCTCTCATTATTCCAAATTGAAGAAAATGCAAAGTCCTGAGTATCCAGGACACTTTCTCATGCAATATTTAGCCAAAAATGGACTACCATGGATCCTTCGCTGGAAGTATATATGAGGTTTAGCGAAGGATGAGGTTTTACCCTCTGAATACCAAAATGCCAAAGTTTTGTTCCAATCCACTTATATCAAATGGTGGAACAAATTCGATTGCTCCATTATTCTCAAAGCAACAAAGAAGCAATCTGCTGCTAAAAAAGAGTTGCCAAAATCATTCAAAGAAGTCATCACGGCTCCTAAACCTGATGAAACTGTCAAACTAAAGCAAGAACTAGCAGAACTCAAATCTGCTTTCATTGCTCTCTAAGACCAAGTGTTCAGCTGACATGGTTCTACATATGTTGAGTCAGAAGGATCATCCACTGCCGCACCAGATCCAGACTCTAATCCTGACGACCAAGAAGTTTTCTTCTAGAAGATTCAATCTCCAAAATATCTATGCCAAATTCAAGCCAAAATGAAGCCAAATTTGAAGCTAAATCAAAGCCAAATTCAAGCCAAGGTTGATGCCATCAATCTCCGACAAAGCCAAAAATACATTATCCAAAATGTCAAAAAGTCCACTGTAGCAATAAAAAGCGAAAATGTTGTCGCAATTTACTGTTGACTTTTACTGTAATAAACAGTAAAACTGCATAGTAAATCCGTACAGTTTCCAAACAAGGTATTGTTCTGTAAGACCCACATCCTAGTCTGTACCATTCCGTTAGCTTCCGAGGTCCTTCCGATCGAATCTCGACAATCCTCGACCCGTTTTCGATGTTTGCGCGCGATCCTAAGCCGAGTCCTACATACCCAAGTCAGCTCGAACCGAAACCTATACCTTGGCGACCCCACTGTCGCTGCGGTTCCAATGCTGCGACTCGCACACTGATCCAATACCCACGCTAGAAGACATGGGCCCACGTTCAATTCAAAGAAAATACCACACGTTACGAACTTCGAGAGAATCTTTACGATATGTCCCATCAATCAATATCAAGTACACACCATGCCCTAAGTATAACAACCCATCCCTTTCTTTTCAAAAGTCAACCCTCTCTCTCCTCTCACCATTCCTCCTTTTTACAATTTTCAAACATAACTATACTCCTTTTACAATTTTCAAAACTCACCCATACCCATCCATCTCCCATCCTTACAACACCACTCCATCCATCCTTACATCCATTATTTCTATTTCCCTCTCTCATTCTCTAGGAAATATCCAAATCCCATGAGAAATTCCACATGTCCAATACTCTCTCTCAACTCCAAGTGTGGCCCACCCTCTCATATCTCATCCCCACCATAGAAACTCCATCATCCATTGTTAAAAGTCGAGCATAGGAGCTTACAAGCCTACGGGAGCAAGAAGAAGGCTTAGAGGTAGGTGATCCACCGTTAAATTCTTAGTTTAGGGCCCACTTGTTGGTGGGACCCATTTTGATTTATGTAATGTAAGAACGGAGGGCCCATAGTGGCGAGGTCCCTCCTCTCATCACCATCTCTCTCTCTCTCTCTCTCTCTCTCTCTCTCTCTCTCTCTCTTTGAATGGTGATGATGGTGAAGGGGTGAGTGTGGCCCACCATGAATCATATACTTCATGTGGAACCCATCGGATGAATGTATTAGATCTATGCCATCCAGCCCATTAGTGGGCCCAGATGGAAGGAAAATATAAATATCGGGTGGTTCTAACAGGCGGGCCACATACATGTGGGACCCACCATGATTCTTGTGTCGTATTCACATGTCCAGTGTCCCTGGACACTAGACGTGGGTTCAACAAATGAGAGCAGGGGTGGCTAACATGGAGTGCATGTACAGACATGGTGTGTACTAACAAGCTAAGGTATTTAGCTTTTGGGGTGGGCCACTCATGCAGGCCCCACCTGGATGTACGTCCTTAATCCAAGCTGCCCATCCTCTTCCTCAAGTCATTTTAGGCGTAGAGCCAAAATTTGAGGCCAATTTGATCATCGGGCGGACCATAGTATAGCAAATAGTGTTTTTACCATTGAAATACCACCTGTCCAATATTGGACTCGTTGAGATTGTATCGAGCCATAAGGACCAATGGCTAGGTTGGATTCGTTCGAGGTGGGCCCCACCTACCAAAAACCATCAGATTTTGGTTTTTTAAAAAAAAGGTAAAACAGCAGCAGCGTGCTGCTGCTGCTGACAGAAGACGCAGGCAGCGCCTGCAGCTGTGTGGCCAGGCGGACGGATGGGCTAGCCCTCATGGCCTAGCTGTGGGTCCCACCGGGATGCGTTTTGAACATCAACACCGTGCATTTTAGGCATCCCCTTTAAATTATGGGATATTCCAAAAATCAGCCATATACGGAACTTAGTTGGGCCATACCGTCTAAAATCATGTGAAGACATGCCAAAAACATATAAAATCACTTAGTGGGGCCTACCTAAAATATGGATGCGGCTAAAACTTGGTCTGAACCCCTCAGTCAAGTGGGACACACATAATGGGTGGACTGAATTTGTGAACCACATTACGGTGGGCCCCAGGCCCACCCCCAGGTCCACGTGACCTTATAAATAGGTAGAATGACAAGTAAATATTACGGTGGCCCCCCACCCCCTAGTTTCCCCTGGTCCGTGTGACCTCGCCAATAGGTTGGATGATAAATAAATATTACAGTGGGCCCTACCCTGGTCCACGAGACCTTATGAATAGATTGGATTGCAAATAAATATTACAGTGGGCCCTACCCTGGTCCACGTGACCTTATGAACAGTTGGATTGCAAATAAACATTATGTTGGGCCCTAGGTTGGGTGGAAAATAAACATTATGGTGGGTCCTACTTATAACCCACTTATGTATGTATTGTGTCCGCACCTTTCATCAGTGTGGACCTCCACCATGGAATATGTGATTTATCTATGCCTTCCATCCCTATGGGACCTACCATGATGCATGAGTTTCGCCCACTAAGACCCACTTTGATATATATGAAACCCATGTTATGAGGCCCATTATGATGTATTCAAGGCCCATGGGTTGGGGCCCAATAAGGCGTACATAAGGCCCATTGTAGTGTGATTCCACCATGGTTTATGTGTTGATCTTTATAGTAGGCTATACCTTGGGAGAAATGATGGTTTGACATCCACATTGTGAGGATAATGTTGGTTAAATGTCCACATTGTCACTCTCCCTAAGGCCTATTGATAGGCCCATATTTGTAGTGAGTAGGTCGTCTAGGTCCATATCCGTTATGCACAAAGCCAGTCATCCCATGACATGTTTAGTATAGATCCATGATTCATGATCATACGCATCATATGTATGTCTGATATGACAAGTGACTGATCATAGCATATGCCTTCAGGCGAATTTTTTATTGGCTCCTTGATAGGCGGAGTAGCCTACATGAGCGCGCGGTGTGTGCAGGATTGTTGCATGTTTGGTAGGGTGATTCATGCACTTACATTTTTGTGATCATGATTATTGTATGCCCTAGCGACATCAGGGCCATAGCCTCCACAGATACATCATGGATGGCTGGATTGGATACCGAAAATGTTTGGTTCTAGCATACGGGCTCCATAGATGTCCTTGGGTGAAAATTTCTAAATCCGATGGTACCAGAGGATGACTCCAATGTCGAGACCGGATGAATATATGAGCGCATGAGGGCCGAATACCAAGAAGCCGCATCTCTCACTGTGTCATGGTCGGTTGGAAAGGGGTATGGACTTACTCGCCCAAAGGTGGGGGGCAATACTAGGCTGAGTCCGACCAGCTCATGAATGAGTCCGCTATCGACATACCAGATAGGTATTGACAGACTATTAGCCAGGCGGATAATAAGGTTTCTTACGCTCACTTGGACTGTGCGGCTGGGAGAGCAGCAATGCCATTTGGAGTGTATTAAACCCCGGTGATTATCCAGAATGAGAACTGTATTGATATATGATGAAGATTGGTATGCTTGAGTTGCATCCTGCATCGCATGGCCGTGTTATGACAGATAACATTCATATCTTGCACCATATAGCCTTGGTACGGCTGATTGTACTCATGTATTCACCAGCATGATTTCATATTTCTCTGACCTTACATTCTAAGCACGCTCTTATTGCGCACACACTTATACTGCCCTCTAAGATTTCTATAAGTTTATGCACGATTGATGCGTGTAAGAGACGTCAAGACGCAGCCGTAGTCTTGCCATAGTTGGAGCATACATTCCACAGTTTGGAGCACACAGTCGAGCTTTTGGAGTTTCTGTTATTTTCATTATCTTGTATTTCCCTTCTTACGCATTGTACTCAAAATTTTTTTATCATAGTAAATTGTGTGATGATGTTCTTGTGGTTATTGTTCGTGGGTTATGCTTGTAGTTATGCTCATTATGAATCAGACTGATGATTAAAAATCCTCCTTGTAGCATCCTAGGATCAGAACCTGGTGTATGGGTGTCGGGAGCCGAGAATGGGGTACTATGGAGGCTGTTGGCGCCGGATTCGATGATCAAGAATTTTGTGAGCCCGGTTTTCGAGTTCGGGACGTGACAAAAGTTGGTATCAGAGCATAACTTGGGAATAACCGAGAATAACATCACATGTTTGCTATGAGTCTAGGACAATTAGGTTCCGAATGCGTAACCTTTCGATTGAGCTCCCTAACGTGCGATCTTAAGGTTGATTAGCGTCATTATTATTCCTATAGGACATGCCACCCAGGAGAGTGACCCAATCAACTCCCGCTCCACCACCTGAGGCTCCAGCTTTACCACCTGCGCCTCCCATTCTACCGCCAGAGATCCCTGCTCCCCTACCCGAGGATGACGTTCCTCCACCTGATGCCGGTGCGGATCCGACCGTGCTTGTGAGCGTCACTCAGTTGCAGCAGACGTTACAGGCTGTGACAGCCGCACTTCAGGGACAGGGCAGGCGCCCAGTTGTTTTTCTAGCTCAGGTAGAGCAGGAGCGCGCAAGTGCCCTCTTTGTGAGTTTCGACAGCTTGATCCTCTGCGTTTCCAGGGTGAGCCAGATTCGACTGCAGCCAAGAGGTAGCGCTCCGATGTAGAGAAGATCTTTGATACTATGTCATGTACGATCGAGCTGCGTGTCTGATTGACTATATTCCTTCTCCAGGGTGAGGTAGAGCATTAGTGGACCTCCGTTCCCCATGTTGTCGAACCTAAGTATGTCTGGACATGGGAGGACTTTATCGACCGATTTGAGGAGCAATACTTCCCTGATCACATTCGTCGTCAGAGAGCACTGGAGTTTGAGACTCTGGTGCAGGGGGACATGACCGTGGCGCAGTACGCGGCCCGTTTCATGGCGCTATCGAGGTTTGCACCATATATGGTTGATGATGAGGGGCAGAAGGCCCTCCGTTTCGAGAACGGCTTAGGTTACGATCTTCGAGGCCATGTTATTGGGCATGAGCTCCCGACCTTTCAGGCGATAGTGCGGAGGGCTCAGATTTATGAGACTAAGTGGGCCGGCTCACAGAGCGATCGAGATCAGAGGAGAGGACAAAATCGGAAGAGGCAGGCCTCCTCTAGTAGCTCCCAGCAGCATCGAAGACCATAGAGGTACAGGAGTCATCACCTGCTAGAGCACCAGAAATACCTCCAGCGCCACCCCAACAGCCATTCTAAGAGACCTGTTGTGGATGTGGTGGGATAGGACACCGCATATCTGAGTGCCCCCGCCCTCATCTACAGCAGCCGAGAGCACCACAACAGCCTCCACAGCAGCAATCGAGAGTACTGCAGCAGCCCCCACAGCAGCAACGACCCTATCAGCAGCGTCCATAGCCACCTCAGTCGCCGTGACCCCAGCAGAAGCAAAGACAACAGTATAGGCCACCGCAGAGGAAGCAACAACGCTAGGGACCTCAGAGGGAACAAGCACCTCCCCAGCCAGCTTAGGCTAGATTTTATGTGGCTTAGCAGGACCCGCAGACCTCTGGAGGAGTCGTAGAGGGTATACTTTCAGTCTCTTTATGCATCACACGTGTACTATTTGATTCCGGCACTTCACACTCATTCATGTCTGAGGATTTTTGTAGATCGACTGGATTGTTGATAGAGTTTGCTAGTGAGGGATTGACTGGATTGTTGACAGAGTTTGTTAGTTGGAGAGATTTTCTTGCCCGCTGACTTGTACGTATTGTCGATGTTAGTTATGACGTTATCTTGGGCATGGATTGGCTTGCCGAGTACTACACTATCTTAGACTATTTTACGAGGACAGTTACGTTTTGCATACCAGGCTCATCGCAGTTTCAGTTCGTTGTCAAGTGCCGAGGGGAGCCATTGTCTTGCTTGATGTCCTGCGCAGTCGAGGAGCCCGTTGCCTTGTGTATCGATCAGTTTCCGGTGGTCTGTGATTTCCCCGATGTGTTCCAAGAGATTCCGGGGTTGCCGCCTCAACGACATATTAAGTTACAGAATAACCTCGTGCCCGGTACCACTCCTATCTCGAAGGCCCTGTACCGTATGGCACCGATGGAGTTATGTGAGTTGTAGCGACAGTTGGACGAGTTATGTGAGTTGGGATTCATTCGTCCGAGTAGTTCTCCGTGGGGAGCACCGGTACTCTTCGTCAGGAAGAAGGATGACTTGTTGAGGCCCTGCGTAGATTACTGCGAGCTCAACCGGGTCACGATAAAAAATAAGTACCCGCTTCCGAGGATAGATGATTTGTTTGACCAACTACAGGGTGTACAGTTCTTTTCGAAGATTGACCTGCGTTCTGGATATTATCAGATTCGAGTCCTTTTGAGTTTCAGGTCATGTCCTTTTGACTGACCAATGCACCCACGGTCTTCATACAATTGATGAACAAGGTCTTCCGTCCATATCTCGATCAGTTTGTTGTGGTCTTCATCGATGACATTCTGATATATTCGAGGACCTGTGAGGAACATATGCAGCATCTGAAGATCGCTTTGCAGACCCTCCGTGCCCACCAGCTGTATGAGAAGCTGGAGAAGTGTGAATTTTGGCAAGAGGAGGTGAATTTTCTCAGTCACGTGGTGATGAGGGAGGGTGTCGCAGTAAACCCCTCAAAAGTTAAGGTAGTGCGTTAATGGGGCCAGCCCACAACTGCGTTCGAGATCCACAGTTTCTTTGGTTTAGCGGGATACTATCAGCGTTTCATTGAGGGCTTCTCTCTTATTGCAGCCCCATTGACCAGGTTGATTTGGAAGGGCGTAGATTTTGTTTGGACTGACGCATGTGAGCAGACATTCATGGAGCTGAAGGACCATCTAACGTCTACTCTTGTCCTCACTCTTCCCTCTGGAAATGATGGATTTATTGTATTTACCGATGCCTCACGTATTGGATTGGGTGTTGTCCTGATGCAGCACGATAGACTGGTAGCCTTCGCGTCTCGTCAGCTCAAGGTTCATGAGTTGGACTACCCCACGCATGATTTAAAGCTGGCTGCAGTCGTCTTCGCACTGAAGGTGTGGAGACACTATCTCTATGGGGTTAGGTTCGAGCTCTTTTCTGACCACAAGAGCTTGAAATATCTTTTTTCTCAGTCTGAACTGAATATGAGGCAAAAACGCTAGATAAAGCTTCTGAAAGATTATGATTTTATCCTCTAGTACCACCCAGGCAAGGCGAACGTGGTGGCGGATGCCCTCAGCCGTCAGCCATAAGGCTTGGTAGCACATATGATGTTTCAGGAGTGGAGGATGCTCAAGGATATAGCAGAGTATGATTTCGATTTTGGTTTGCAATCTTCTATCGTTCAGCTATCGAGCCTGTTGATTTAACCCTCTCTTGTCGCAAGGGTGATCGAGGCTCAGCAAACAGATGAGTCGTTACAAGATTACCGAGCAGACGCAGCATCTGAGAGTCAGACAGATTGAAAAATTGGTTCTGATGGTAGACTTCGCTTCATAGGCTGATTATGTGTCCCAGATATTCCTGAGTTGCGTAGAGATCTTATGACTGAGGCACATCAATCGTGATTTTCTATCCACCCTGGCTCAACAAAGATGTATCGTAACATGAGGAGACAGTATTTTTGGGCAGGGATGAAGCCCCAGATTGCCAATTTTGTGGCCGAGTGAGACACATGCCAGCTTGTCAAGGCCGATCATTAGAGACCCCCTGGTCTATTGCAACCGTTGAGCGTCCCGATGTGGAAGTGGGAGCATGTGTCGATAGATTTCATTATGGGTTTGCCGAGGACTCAGTGCGGTCATGACGCTATCTGGGTTGTCGTGGACTGTCTGACGAAGTCAACACATTTTCTTACGATTCGTGAGACTTGGCATACGGATCGGCTCATCAGGCTATTTATTAAGGAGATAGTGAGACTGCACGGTGTTCCAGTCTCAATCATTTCTAACCGAGACCCGAGGTTCACGCTCAGTTTTGGAGGGGCTTTCAGAGAGCTATGGGGACTGATTTGCGGCTCAGCACCACGTATCATCCGTAGACCGATGACCAGACCGAGAGGGTTAACCAGATACTTGAGGATATGCTTCGGGCCTGTGCGATTGATTTCGGGGGCAGCTGGGATGAGCATCTGCGATTTGCTGAGTTCGCATACAACACAATTATTAGGTGACCATTGGCATGGCTCCTTTTGAGGCATTGTATGGTAAACCGTTCAGATCTTCGAGTTGTTGGACCAAGGTTGGAGAGCGGCGTCTCCTAGGTTACGAGCTTATGCAACAGACGTCAGAGGCCATCGATATCATCATGCAGAGGATGCACACAGCTCAGAGCCGGCAAAAGAGTTTTGTTGATCGCCTGCGTTGTCCTTTGGAGTTCGTTGTTGGGGACAGAGTGTATCTCAAGGTCTCACCCATGAAGGGCGTGGTTTGGTTTGGAGTGAAGGGCAAGCTTGCCCCGAGATTTATAAGACCTTTTGAGATCAGTGGGCGCGTTGGCACCGTGGCCTATCGGCTTGCCTTACCATCTGAGTTATCTGGCTTCCACAACATTTTCCACGTCTCTATGTTGAGGAAGTGTGGGTTAAACATAGTTTCTGTTATTGATTGGCAGCCGCTGGAGGTTCGTGAGGACGCTTCTTAAATTGAGCAGCCAGTTCGTATCCTTGATCGGAAGGAGCAGGTCCTCCGGACCAAGGTCTTTCTCTAAGTGAAAGTTCAGTAGGGTCACCATTCTGTTGATGAGGCGTCTTGGGAGCGCGAGGCTGTGATTCGAGAGTGTTATCCCATCTCTTTGATGATTGATTGTATGTTGTATTTTGTAAATTGTCTCCGATTTCTTATATTGATGCAATGTTCCTTCTTCCTTATGAGTTATGTCTGGTTGCGATGATTGTGTAAATTTCGAGGATGAAATTTTTATTTGGAGGGGAGAGTTGTAAGACCCACATCCTAGTCTGTACCGTTCCATTAGCTTCCGCGGTCCTACCGGTTGAATACCGACAATCCTTGACCCATTTTCGATGTTTACACGCGATCCTAAGCCGAGTCCTGCATACCGAAGTCCGCTCGAACTGAAACCTGTACCTTGGCGACCGCGCCGTCACTTCTGTTCTAACGCTGCGTGTAAGACCCGTATCCTAGACCGTACCGTTCCGTTAACTTTTGTAAACCTTCCGGTCGAATTTTGACAATCTTCGACCTGTATTCGACGTTTACGCTCGAACCTAAGCCAAGTCTCGCATATTAGAGTCGACTCGACCCGAAACCTGTACCTTAGCGACCGCACCGTCACTGCGGTTCTAACGCCACGACTCGCGCACCGACCCGATACCCAGGGTAGAAGATATAGGCTCGCGTTTAATTGGAAGAAACACCGCACGTTACGGATTATGAGGGAATCTCTACGAGATGTCCCATCAATCAATCAATCAATCCCATCAATCAAGTACACATCATACATCAAGTCAAGTACAACAACCCATACCCTTCTCTTACACAAGCAAGCCCAAAGTCAACTTTCACATCACCTCATTCATCACCAAACCCATCACCCATCACACCTCACTTATCCCATATCATCCCATCACTTCACTCTCTCTCTCATTTCTCAAATCTCCCAAGCAAGAAATTTCACACGTCCAAGCTCTCTCTCCCTCTCCCAAATGCCAAGTGTGGCCCACCTTCCCTACTCTCTCATCTCTCATCTCAACCGTTGATTCATCATCTACCACCGTTAAAAGTCAAGAAAAGGAACTAAGGAGGCTAGGGGAGCAAGGAGGAGGCTTAGAGGTGGATGATCCACCGTTAATTCATGTTTTTAGGGCCACTTGTTGTGGGACCTAAATTGATGTATACAATGTAGAGAGGGGCCCATAGTGGCGGGGTCCCTCTATCTCACCGTATATCTCTCTCTACCTCCCTCTTTTCTCTCCCTTGAATGTAGTGGGCCCCACCAAGT
Source organism: Magnolia kwangsiensis (assembly GCA_037074715.1). NCBI lineage: Eukaryota > Viridiplantae > Streptophyta > Magnoliopsida > Magnoliales > Magnoliaceae > Magnolia > Magnolia kwangsiensis. The sequence goes on along the minus strand of CM073577.1, from coordinate 110,996,589 downwards.
TGTGCTAAATCAACTCCATCTATCAAATGGGTGGCCCATCACATTTTAGGTGAGATGACCTAAATTGTATGGTACATTGTATTTATATATATATATATATATATATATATATATATATATATATATATGTGTGTGTGTGTGTGTGTGTGTGTGTGTGTGTGTGTGTGTGTGTGTGTGTGTGTACGTATACATACATCAGGTGGGCCATGTTCCTGTGGGACCCACCGTATTGAACCTGTTTTAGCACGTCGTTCAGCGTCTCTGGAAGCTGGACTGGCAGCGGTAACACTGCACGTTTCTTAAAAAAAAAAAAGAAAGGGAAATGGGGGGCCACTCATGCAGGCCCCACCTTGATGCATATGCCTAATCCAAGCCGCCCATCCTCTTCCTTAGATAGATTTAGGCGTTGAGCCAAAAGACGAGGTCGATCCAATAATCAAGCGGGCCATACCATAGTAATAGTCGTGTTTACCATTGAAACTCGCTGGATATCTTTCTTTACTCGCCAAATACACTGCATATTAGACTCAATTGGTTTGTCTTGAGGCATGAAATCCAATGGACGGTGTGGATCCATCTGATGTGGGCCCCACCTGGGAAAAACCATAAAAAAATTCAATATATATATATATATATATATATATATATATATATATATATATATATATATTTATATTTAACGCTGACGGGCGGACGGACCGACTGGGGGCTCACGGCCCCAGCCGTGGGCCCCACGTGATGCGTTTGGAGCATCAACACCGTACATTTGATGGATCCCCTTTACCTATGGGGTGTCCCCAAAAATCAGCCGTAAACGGAATTCAGGTGGGCCATACCATTTGAAATCATGTGAAGACATGCCTAAAACATATAAAATCATTTGGTGGGGCCTACCTGAAATCTGGATGAGGCTGAAACTTGGTCTGAACCCTTAGCCAGATGGGACACACATAATGGATGGACTGGATTTGTGGACCACATCACTATGGGCCCCTTGTGACCCGATCAACAGATTGGATGGAAAATAAACATTACAGTGGGTCCCCTCCCTGGTCCTACGTGACCTCATGAATAGGTTTGGGTGACAAATAAACATTCTAGTGGGCCCCAGTAGACGACCCCACTGTGATGTGTGCACGGCCCCACTGTGGGGTGTGCACGGCCCACCATGATGTATGGTTTGTATATCCACGCTGTCTATTATGGTGGGCCCAGATACATGTGACCCTATGAACAGGTTTGAATGACAAATAAATATTTCAGTGGGCCCTACCCTGGTCCACGTGACCTTATGTACAGGTTGGATGGAAATTAAATATTATAGTGGGCCCTCCATGCCCCAATCAAAGAGCTAGATGTAAAATAAACATTTTTGGTGGGCCCCTTGCCACATGGCCTTATCAACAGGTGAGATGTAAAATAAACATTTTGGTGGGCCCCTTGCCACATGGCCTTATCAACAGGTTGGATGTAGAATAAACATTATAGTAGAGCCTTTGCTCACGTGGTCTTACCAACGAATTAGGTGGCAAATAAGCATTTCAGTGGGCCCAAGATTGGATGCAAAATAAATGTTATAGTGGGCCCACATGGGAGTCTACCATGATGCATGAGTTTCATCCAAACCGTCCAACCATTTTGAGATCATGTTAAGGCCATTGTTGAGGCCCATCTTAATGTATTTGTGGCCCGCCCGCTAAGGCCCACTTTGTTATTTATGGGCCCATGTGTATAGGCCCATTTGATGTATTGTGGCCCATTGTTGAGGCCCACTTTGGTATATATAAGGCCTATGTGATTAGGCCCATTTGATGCACATAAAGCTCATGTGATTGGGCTCATTTTTAATGAATTCTAAGGCCCATGGGTTATGACCCATTGCAAAAGACCTAAGGCCCATTGGTGAGGCTCATTGAGGTGATCCACTTGATGAATGTAAGGCCCATATGATACGGCCCAATTGATGTACTTAAGGCCCAATTGAGTGTAACTAGGTCCATTGCAATGCGTGATCCCTCCATGGCATATAACGATATTTATAGTAAGTAATGCCTTGGGAACAATGATGGTTAGATGACCACATTGTAAGGATGACGTCGCTTAAATGTCCGCATTGTCACTCTCCTTAAGGCCCACTAATAGGCTATACTTGTAGTAAGTAAGCCATCTAGGCCCATCTCAGTTATACACAGAGCCCATCCCTATATACATGTTTAGTATAGATCCATGATTTATTATCATATGCATCATATGTATGACTGATATGAGAAGTGACTGATCATAGCATATGCCTTCGGGCGAACTGTTTATGGGCTCCCTGATAGGCAGAGTTGCCCTACATGAGTGCATGATACACGTAGGACTGTTGCATGACTAGTAGTGTGACTCATGCACTAGCATTTGTGTGATTGTGATTATTGTATGCCCTAGCGACATTAGGGCTATAGCCTCCACAGATGTATCATGGGTGGCTGGATTGGATACCGAAAATGTTTGGTTCTAGCATACGGGCGCCATAGATGTCCTTGGGTGAAAATCTCTAAACCCGATGGTACCAGAGGATGACTCAAACGTCTAGACCGAGTGGATACACGCGCGCATGAGGGCCGTATACTAGTAGGCCGCATCTCCTAATGTTCCGTGGTCTGTTGGAAAGGGGTGTGACCTTACCCACCTGAGTGAGAGGGCAACTTCTAGGTTGAGTTTGATCAGCTTGAGGAATCGGTCCGCTATCGACGAGCCGGGCCCGATATTGGCAGGCGGATAGTGAGGTCTCTTTTGCCCTCCCAGTTGTGCGTTCGGATAGGGACGACAAGCTGGCGTAGAGTGTACTAGACCCCGGTGGTTATCCAAACTGAGAACCATATTGACTTGATGCTCTAGTAAGGAGCTACATTGATATGTGGATGAGGATTGATATGCTTGACTTGCATTTTTGCATCGCATGGCCTAGTTGTGGCCGATCGCATTCATATCTTGCACCGCATAGTCTTGGTACGGTTGATTGCGTTCATGTACTCATTAGCACATTACAGCATTATTCTGACCTTGCATTCTGAGCACGCTCGTATTGCGCACACACTTACACCGTCCTCTAAGCTTTCTATAAGCTTATGCACGATTGATGTGTGCAGGTGACGCCAAGACGCAGCCTTAGTCTCGCCACAGTTGGAGCGTGCAGTCGAGCTTCTAGAATTTTTTTATTGTCACTATTTTTTATTTTCCTTTCCTACGCATTGTACTTAAAGTTTTTGATCATAGTGAATTTTATGGTGGTGTTCTTGTAGTTATTGTCCGTGGGTTATGCTTATGTTATACTCATCATGAATCAAATGGATATTAAAAATCCTTTTTATAGCATCCCAGGATCGGAACCTGGTATATGGGTGCCGGGAGCCGAGAATGGGATACTACGGAGGCTGTCAGTGCCAGATTCTGAGATCGAGAATTTTGTGAGCCCGATTTCTGAGTTTGGGGCGTGACACTGCGACTCATTTACTGATCTAATACCCAAGCAAGAAGATGTGGGCCCACCTTCAATTCGAAGAAAATGTCACACGTTGCGAACTTCGAGGGAATCTCTACGATATGTCCCATCAATCAATGTCAAGTACACACCACGCCCTAAGTACAACAACCCATCCCTTCCTTTTCAAAAGTCAACCTTGTCTCTCCTCTCACCATTCCAAGCCACCCATCCTCTTCCTCAGGTCATTTTAGGCGTAGAGCCAAAATTTGAGGCCAATCTGATCATCAGGCGAACCATAGTATAGCAAATAGTGTTTCTACCATTGAAATACGCCGGATGTTTTGGTACGCCAAAACCTATCAATATTGGACTCGTTGGGTTTGTATCAAGCCACAGGGACCAATGGCTGTGTAACGCCCGTGAAAAATCCATACTTGGACTCTAGTACCAACTCGACCCGAAATTGCGCAGGATTAATTCCTATGGAAAATAAGAGTAAGTTAGCTAGCGCAACGTTAGAGTAGCTGGGAAATAGTCCCTGATCGCTTTAAATATGTTCTACAAGACCCAAATCGAGTAGAACCAATGACTCTATAATACTCTATAACCTCGGATCAAACTCTAAGCAGGTTTGTTCTCTGGACCACTTTGAAACTTTGTATTAGATCTAGACCGCGCGTCGAAAGTCCGATACCTCCTATCTTAGACCGTTAGAACCGCCTTGCTGGACTTGACAATCATTTCAAAAATCAAGTCCAACCGACAATCACAGGCTATTTTATTGAGCCCGGACTGAAGAGAGAACAAATAGGGACAAATTTGGAATTTGAAATTCAAATCTGGCACACGACTTGACGCGTCAGTATTAAGCATTCTGACCGTCAGAATTCAGCCAGATTACACCCTCGGATCAGGAAAAATTTCTATTTCATATCATGAGACTTGCAGCCCTGATCTACGTGCGGTGACTGCTGAACTGAAACTGGTCCGCAAGCGTGATCTGCGAACCCTGCCGGACTGAAAACTTAATACATGCTAGATCTGGTACGCATGAGCTTAAGTCCGATCGCATTCGGCCAGGGGACCACCAGAAAGCATCTTTTGGACTGAAACAACCCCGATTCGGTTATGCACTAAGTGAACTTTGTACCGGAGCCTGTTTTAGGTATTTTTAAGCTTATAAAAGGGGTTGAAACCCTCACTCCTCTCTCCCATCTGAATTTGAGAGAAACTCTAATTTGTGAGAGAGAAAAGGTGAGAGTTTGTGAGAGAGAGTAGGAGAGATTTTTCCCGTCTTCGTGCCGCCTGTTGCACGTGCCTAAGCAACACCTTCTGATCACCAAGCCGGTGATTTCTCCGCGTTTTCAGGTAAGAAACAACCCTAGAAGTTGCTGATTTAAGGTTCACTATGATCCATAGCTTTTTAACTAATAGATCTTGTAAAATAGGTTCTCTTATCGCCGTAGACGAAGCGTATACGCTCCGTTCGAAACGACACGTCTATAAGAGACTAGGTGAGAATTTTAGACGCTTTGATTGACGGTTTCCAACGCTTTCAATGTCGTTTAATAGTAGATTATTGACGGCATCGCCGTTTGACATGTACAACATGCTATCCGTTTCCTGTTTCATAAATCAACGAAGAATATGAGATTTAGGGCATTTTAGTCATTTGTAGGAAGTGCTGATTTCATTCATATTTTGCTGATGTGATTGACATGATTTGTTGTCGCATTAGAATGTTAGGAATGCGTGCATAATTAATTTGGCGAAGAGATTCGCCTAAATGCGCACTTCGGGTCAACATACTATATGTAGACTTAAGTGTGTAGTGTATGTGTTTGTATAAATGTTTGTATTAGTATGTATTGAATTAAATGATGTTATGAATTAGTTTGAGATTGATTTCTCAATTAATATGCTGACATAAATTATTTTCTACATGTTGACTATATGCATGATTTCATTATATGCATGAAATATATGTGCTTGAAGATTTACTTAAGTTGTATGTTATAACATGTGTTAACATGCTCACACGATTGTATTTCAATTCCAATACTCCTACATAAATTGCTGATGTGATTTCATATGTGTTTGGGACTATACCTAGTCCAGGCAGTCGGTAACCGAGCGAATTCGTGGTTGGCTGGTCTTGGCCACGAACGACGCGTCGATGAACGCGAGCCGTGTTTGGAGTTGGCGGCAGTGGTTAGGTCACGCGAAGTGTTTTACGCACTTCATGTCGTTCAACTTGAGATGTGATCGTGCTAGTCGAGCCCGTGAAGTAACCCGACTGGCTGATGTATGTTCACCCTGTATGAGTCGTAACTGCTTGAACCTAGGGTACTGAACTTACCATTGTAAACCCTGTTAACCATGGTACCTTGATCCACGAAGACTCATGAGCCGGGCATGGTGGTATGGGACACCGTGGTCGAGCTGTCGGCCCACGCTGGGGCCACAAACCTCCCCGTAGTGACCAGTGAGCACCTAGTCTCGTGAGCAGATTATGGTGGTATGAGACACTATATTCTAGTTTTCGGCCTACACTGATCAGGCGACGAGTCCTTTGTAGTGACCGCGAGCGTATTCTGAGTCTACGGGAGGCGACGACCCTTCAATAGCAGTAGAGTACAGTAGGCCTGTATTGATAAGGTGATGGGGGAGCGGTGTAACGAGTGCGAGCAACAGCCCTGACAGCCCTTGCAGCGACCTACAAAATATACATCGTATGAGATTACTAGGAGTGACGACCCTAGACAGGATCTGTGTTGGGATTGATATAAGGGAAGTACCTTAGTTTCCCAATCCTGCTGTTTGAATGGACTAATAACAACTCGAAAATCATATCACCATAACATTGCATGTGCCTGGAAGATGTGGAGCACTTAAGGGAGTGTGGCATGCCGCGGTCGTAAGATGGTGCCGTATGAGGGAGATCGTCGGTGAGGGCATACATCACGTCATGTCATCTTGCATTAACAACAGTATTAGGATTGTCTGATTTACTGCTTTACTATTATCGCATGATTAATTTGTGAACATGCTAATCTTTGCTCTATGATTCCACTGAGTTGATCACTCACTCCCACGTTACGGGATGGTGTTTGCAACACCCACCAGACCCTGTTGTAGATGCAGGTTATGCTGAGATCCAGGAGGCAGAGCCAGACTTTGACGAGGACCAGGACGAGTTCTCGTACATGCAGTATCATGATGGCTTTGCTTAGGTGACCTGGGTTGATGGGACTTCAGTGGGACTATTTTGAACATTTGATTTTGTTCATGTATATGTATATGAGACTCAGAGATGTATTCATACTTTAGAGACAGATGAGATCTACTTTGTTTTTCCATACAGTGATATATATATATTGTTTAGTCTTCCGCTTGCTTTTATCACTGGATCTGGAGTATGAATTGCAGTTTTGGTATACTTTTGCTCATGTGAATGCTTTAACTTAGACAACATTGAATCATAATCATTTTTGTTGCATAAGTGACGGTCTGGAACTCGGGAGTTGAGTTTATACACGACCCCCGATTTTCAGGGTGTTACAGGCTGGGTTGGATTCGTCCAAGATGGGCCCCACCTACCAAAAACCACCGGATTTTGGTTTTTTTTTTTAAAAGGTAAAACAGCAGCAGCGTTGTTGCTGCTGCTGACAGAAGACACAGGCAGCACCTGCGGCCGGGTGGATGGACGGGTTGGCCCTCACGGCCCAGCTGTGGACCCCACTGTGATGCATTTTGAACATCAACACCGTGCATTTTAGGCGTCCCCTTTAAATTATGGGATATTCCAAAAATCAGCCGTATACGGAACTTAGTTGGGCCATACAATCTAAAATCATGTGAAGACATGCCTAAAACATATAAAATCACTTGGTGGGGCTTACCTAAAATATGGATGCGGCTGAAACTTGGTCTGAACCCCTCAGTCAAGTGGGACAAACATAATGAGTGGACTGGATTTGCGAACCACATTATGGTGGGCCCCAGGCCCACCCCCAGGTCCACGTGACCTTATAAACAGGTTGAATGACAAGTAAATATTACGGTGGCCCCCCACCCCCCAATTTCCCCTGGTCCGTGTGACCTCGTCAACAGGTTGGATGATAAATAAATATTATAGTGGGCCCTATCCTGGTCCACAAGACCTTATGAATAGATTGGATTGCAAATAAATATTATAGTGGGCCCTACCCTGGTCCATTTGACCTTATGAACAGTTGGATTGCAAATAAACATTTTGTTGGGTCCTAGGTTGGGTGGAAAATAAACATTATGGTGGGTCCTACTTAGAACCCACTTATGTATGTATTGTGTCCATACCTTTCATCAGTGTGGACCTCCACCATGAAGTATGTGATATATCTATGCCTTCCATCCCTATGGGACCTACCATGATGCATGAGTTTCATCCCAACCGTCCAACCATTTTGAGATAATTTTAAGGCCAATGTTGAGGCCCATCTTAATGTATTTGTGGCCCGCCCACTAAGACCCACTTTGATATATATGAAACCCATGTTATGAGGCCCATTATGATGTATTCAAGGCCCATGGGTCAAGGCCCAATAAGGTGTACATAAGGCCCATTGTAGTGTGATTCTACCATGGCTATACCTTGGGAGAAATGATGGTTTGACGTCCACATTATGAGGATAATGTTGGTTAAATGTCCACATTGTCACTCTCCCTAAGGCATACTGATAAGCCCATATCCGTTATGCACAAAGCCCGTCATCATATGACATGTTTAGTATAGATCCATATTCATGATCATACGCATCATATGTATAGTGAGTAGGCCGTATAGGCCCATATCTTTATAGTGAGTAGGCCGTATAGGCCCATATCCGTTATGCACAAAGCCCGTCATCATATGACATGTTTAGTATAGATCCATATTCATGATCATACGCATCATATGTATGTCTGATATGACGAGTGACTAATCATAGTATATGCCTTCGGGCGAATTGTTTATTGGCTTCCTAATAGGCGGAGTTGTCCTACATGAGTGCACGACGCGTGCAGGATTGTTGCATGTTTGGTAGGGTGATTCATGCACTTGCATTTGTGTGATCATGATTATTGTATGCCCTAGCGACATTAGGGCCATAGCCTCCACAGACACATCATGGGTGGCTGGATTGGATACCGAAAATATTTGGTTCTAGCATACAGGCGCCATAGATGTCCTTGGGTGAAAATTCCTAACCCGATGGTACCAGAGGATCACTCCAATGTTGAGACCAGGTGGATATATGAGTACACGAGGGCCGAATACCAGGAGGCCGTATCTCCCACTGCGTCGTGGTCAGTTGGAAATGGGTGTGGCCTTACTCACCCGAGTGTAGGGGCAATACTAGGCTGAGTCCGATCAGCTTGTGAATGAGTCCGCTATAAATGTGTCGGATAGGTATTGGCAGACTATTAGCCAGGCGGATAGTGAGGTTTCATATGCTCACTTGGATTGTGTGGCTGGGAGAGCGATAGTGCCATTTGAAGTGTACTAAACCCCGGTGATTATCCAAAATGAGAACTGTACGATATATGATGAGGATTGGTATGCTTGAGTTGCATCCCGCATTACATGGCCGTGTTATGGCAGATAGCATTCATAACTTGCACCATATAGTCTTGGTATGGCTGATTGTACTCATGTATTCACTAACATGATTTCGCATTTCTCTGACCTTGCATTTTGAGCACGCTCTTATTGCGCACATACTTACACCACCCTCTAAGCTTTCTATAAGCTTATGCACGATTGATGCGTGTAGGAGGCGCTAGGACGCAACCATAGTCATGCCATAGTTAGAGCATACAGTCCGCAGTTTGGAGCACACAGTTGAGCTTTTAGAGTTTCTGTTATTTTCATTATCTTGTATTTCCCTTCTTACGCATTGTACTCAAAAGTTTTTGATCATAGTGAATTGTGTGATGATATTCTTGTGGTTATTGTTCGTGTGTTATGCTTGTAGTTATGCTCATTATGAATCAAATTGATGATTAGAAATCCTCCTTATAGCATCCTAGGATTGGAACCTGGTGTATGGGTGCCAGGAGCCGAGAATGGGGTACTATGGAAGCTGTTGGCGCCGAATTAGGCGATCAGAAATTTTGTGAGCTCAGTTTCCAAGTTCGAGGCGTGACATGTTCGCCCATAGGTTGTACCCACCGTTTATTTGTATAGTTTTGTAATAGTTATTGTAAAATCTTTATATAAAGAGATATTTGTTTCTGTTTTAAGGCAGAATTCGATTAGCGAATTCAAGTTTAGTCCCTGAGAGTACTTGACTAGCAAGCATGTTCTCTCTTCTTCTTCTGTTCTTTCCTGATTTCTTTTGTATTTTATTTGTAAAACTGTTTGCAAGCCGATCCTGCCAGAAAAGTGGTATCAGAGCCATCTTGTAAGCAGTTCTATTACAGTCTCTATTTCAGTTTATTTTTGTTTTGCATATATGTTTTATAATTGTTGTTAAACCTTATGTGATACGGTTGTCCTACTTCAACATCTGCCAATTTTCTTAATTTTTTATATTTTGTAAATCTTTTTGTAATAGATTTATTTCTGTTTTTATATTTTCAAGTTAAAATTTCAAAGAGGCTCGAGGCTCCCTTGTCGTTATACCCTATTATCGCTATCCAATTGGGTGTAAGGCCTTTATGGGGATCTATATTATTAACAAGCCACTCTTTTTAATTTTAATTTTTAAATATGGATTCAGGAAGATGATCTGTTTCAGAAAGATCTGCCAACTATAAAAAATTAGACAGATCTGACAGTTCTGCTAGCTAAAATTTTGTCAAACCTTCCAAAAGTGTTATTTCTAAAGTAACCAAATGATTTACTACCCAAAGTAATTTTGATTCTGCCAAATCTACCAAATGTATAGAATCAACAAGCATTTCCAAAGCAGCTAATGCTGAGACAATGTCCATCAAAAATCTTAAAGAAATTGGATATTCTGATATCGAACAATCTCTCTAAAATTGGAATCTTCCAGTCCCTACCAATGAGATATATTTAGAGGGTTCTTTTTAAAATGATGATTCACTTGAATCTGAGTTCATCATTAAAACGATAGAACAGACTATCTATTTCTCACCAAAGTGAAGATTTGATTATGCTCTCTGTTAGAGAACTTCTCCAATCTTCTTCCAAATACAATTATATCCACCTAGGGTTTGTCTAGGTAGCTATAAAACCTTTAACTCGATTGGATTCACAGACTTCTTTCCTAGTCACCCTACGTGATCGAAGATTCGTAAATTTCAAAGACTCTTTAATTGGAATGATAGAGGCCAGCCTTTCTGATGGTCCAACCTATTTTATCTGTATTCCAAATTATTCAGTCGCTTTAACTGATAAACAATTGTCTAGATTCTTTCGATTAGGAATTTATACACGAGGATTCAATATGCTTCCCGGAAGTGAAAATGTTGCGGTAACATATTGAATCTATTACAAATTAATGAAAGAGAGTGGTGTGTGTGTGTGTGTGTGTGTATATATATATATATCAATCTTTATGGGACGTTGTTAAATTGGATCTTTTAACTTTTGTTGTAAAGTTCTATGATTCTGTGCCTTCATTGTGCATGAATGTTTGGGTTCCTGTCTAAAGGAAGGAATGAAGGGCTTTGTTTGTAAAAGGTGTATAATCGTACAGATTGGCCATTACTAAATTACATGTTTGTTTTGTATGAGTTCGAGAGTTAAATGAAGGAATTGGGTTTAGGCTTGTATTTCATAAGTTAAACTTTCATTGATATTACTAAATTACATGTTTGTTTTGTAAGGAATTGGGTTTAGGCTTGTATTTCACAAGTTAAATTTTCAGGGTTGATCAATGGATCTCCTTTTAGATTTTTCAAATCCCTGGGGTCTTTGCCAAAGTGATCATCTTTCTCTAAAGACTGCGGCCCAAACTGTGGGGCCACCTTGATGTCTGTATCCTGTATCCACACCGTCTATCCGTTTTTCCATATCATTTTAGGTCATGATCCTAGTAACGAAGAAGATGCAATCATCAGGTGGACTATTACTCTAGAAAACAGCAGTGATTTGAACACCCTGTCATTAAAACTTTCTAGGGCACAAATTAATGTTTCCATAGTGTTTATCTGCCATCTAATCCGTTGATAAAGTCACGTAAGCCTAGATGAAGGGAAAAAACAAATATAAGCTTGATCCAAAGCCTTTGTGGCCCATTAATCAGTTCATTATTTTACTTTGAACATGAACCGTCTCCTCGCTGTTATTTTATCGGTCATTGATTGAACATTTAGGATCTTCCAATCCTTAAGATTTTCGAACCAGCCACCTCCCTACGTGTATCTCGTCAATTCAACGGTTTCGATCACCTGACATGGATGGCTTTAGATCCAACGCATGACCTTAAAATACGTACATTTAAGTAGGAAATCGATGGAAGCGGATTAGGTGTTACCGGATGTTACCTTTACCATGGTAACCACCTTAATAATGTTATGTATATCCACGCCGTCCATCCGTTTTTCCATCCCATTTTAAACTGTGTTCCGAAAAATTAAGCAGATCCAAATCTCAGGTGGACCACACATCAAGAAATAGTGTTGATTGAGCACCTCACCATTAAAACTTCATAGGGGCCATCATAAGGTTTTCGTAATATTTATTTGCCATCTAACCTGTTGATAATGTAAGAAAAATCTGGATAAAGGGAAAAATATAAATATCAGCTTGATTCAAAACTTTTTGTGGCGTAAGAAACGTTTTTAATGGCTATTAAACACTGTTTCCAGTTATGTGGTCCACCTAAGATTTATATCTTCTTCAGGTTTGGGATTGAATATTAAAATAATATGGAAAAAATAGATGGACGGCATGGATATACAGAAAATACATCAAGGTGGCCCCCATATGGTCAGGGTAACACCCACTAAGCCTAATCCGCTCCCGAAATTGATTCAGTGCTTTCACAGCACTGTCAGTGCTCCTACTTAAATTTTGTACATGTGGAGAGTCCAATTAATCAATCTGGAGCGTTTATTTTACAGGCTACCAGGTGGAAATTAATAATGATAAGATGATTAGATCCATTAATGTAGCCTTCTTTACATCCATCCGTTTTTTGAGCCATTGATGGGATGTTTAGGATATACCGTCAAGTTGGTTTTTTAGAAGCATAAGAAATCTGTGATGGGCGCCAACGAATGGATGGTCAAATTATCGATTGGACTAAGTTTTACGCAAGTGATCTTGATCGTTCATTTGAAGCTCATTGATTGGCTTGTTAGAACCTTTGGATGCGTACGAGTTTCGTGGTGTAACACATTAAATACGTGGTGGGCCTAATAGACTGTCCAGATTGAAAGATTACAGTGTTCAAGTGCTTGGATACAACTACGAGCACTGCAACTTACAGTGCTCTAATAGCACTGAATCATTTCTCAATAAAATACAAGGAGAAATTTCTAACTGTACAACCACTATATGGCCATTCCTGAGACGAAGCCCACCCCATTTTACTTTCCAATAATACTCCCCGGGTGTACGGACGCCATGCAAAAGGTCGAAAATGCCCCTTCTTTTTCCTTCAAGCGTTGACGCTCGTCGAACTCCCAGTTGTACGAACAGTTCAAAGGAGATCAACGTTACATGGGCCCATCAGTTATGTATTTATTATATCCACAACGTTCATCCATTTTTTGAGATCATTTCGGAGCATTATCAAAAAAAAAAAAAACATATCCAAAGATCAACTGGACCACACCACAAAGAGCAGCAGAAAGTTGATTTTCATTGTTGAAACTTTTGTAGGGCCCACATAACATTTATTTTCCATCCAATCTATTCATAAGGTCACAAAGACCTGGATGAATAGGAAAAACAAATTTAGTAATGATCCAAAACTTTCATGATCCCTGAAAAGGTTTTAATGGTAGACGTTCAAAGCAGAATGGCGTTACCATTTGCTACGGTCAGACATATGGCTACGGATTATAACCGTAGCCATAAATACCATAATTCGTAGCAATAGGGTTCGTCTGGGGTGGGCACATCGAACTAGCGGCTCCCCGCACCACTTGCTGGCCTGTCCGGCGCGGCCATGCCGATCTGGCGAGGCCGCGCCCATAGGGTGGGCCCTATGTATACAGATAATAACCGTAGCTAAAGTCCATAGCAAGGTTTTTTTGTGCTTTTTTGTGTTTTTTTTTTTTTTTTTTTTTTTTTTTTTTTTTTTTTTTTTTTTAATGGAGAACTTTATTCTACCTATAATTTTTTCTAACACATATCTATATAAATATGTATATAAGCATATAAAATTTTTTTTTCTCTTTTTTTCCATTTCTTTCTTTATTCATTTAACAAGAATATCTTCTAAACTAAAATTAGTTACTTGATGTACCTTATATGATTTTGGGGTAGGAGAAGCTACTTTAACCAACCAACTTGGTTATTTTTCAAGATTTCATCAGCTTGATGATAGAAAATTCATTTCATTCACTTAGTGGTCAATTTTGTTCATTTCATTTACATGCATTTCACGGTCATTTCACTTCAATTCATCATCACTTCCATGCATTTCACGGTCATCCAAAATATTTTCGTGTTGATTCACGGTCATTTCGAGGCATTTCAAGGTCAAACTCCTTCACTTCACGGCCATTTTCATGCATTTCACGGTCATTTTGCTTCAATTCATGATCACTTCCATGCATTTCACGGTCGTCTGAAACAATTCTGTGTTGATTCACGATCATTTCGAGGCATTTCACAGTCAAACTCCTTCACTTCACGGTCATTTGCATGCATTTCACGGTCATTTCGCTTCAACTCATCATCACTTCCATGCATTTCACGGTCATCCGAAACAATTCCGTGCTAATTCACGGTCATTTCGAGGCATTTCACGGTCAAACTCCTTCACTTCACGGTCATTTGCATGCATTTCACGGTCATTTCGCTTCAATTCATTATCACTTCCATGCATTTCACGGTCATCCTAAACAGTTCCGTGTTGATTCATAGTCATTTCGAGGCATTTCACGGTCAAACTCCTTCACTTCACGGTCATTTGCATGCATTTCACGGTCATTTCGCTTCAATTCATCATCACTTCCATGCATTTCACGGTCATCCGAAATAATTCCATGTTGATTCACGGTCATTTTGAGGCATTTCACGGTCAAACTCCTTCACTTCACGGTCATTTGCATGCATTTCACGGTCATTTTGCTTCAATTCAGCATCACTTCCATGCATTTCACGGTCATCCGAAATAGTTCCGTGTTGATTCACAGTCATTTCGAGGCATTTCACGGTCAAACTCCTTCACTTCACGGTCATTTGCATGCATTTCGCGGTCATTTCGCTTCAATTCATCATCACTTCCATGCATTTCACGATCATCCGAAACAATTCCGTGTTGATTCACGGTCATTTCGAGGTATTTCACGGTCAAACTCCTTCACTTCACGGTCATTTGCATGCATTTCACGGTCATTTCGCTTCAATTCATCATCACTTTCATGCATTTCACGGTCATCCGAAACAATTCCGTGTTGATTCACGGTCATTTCGAGGCATTTCACGGTCAAAATCCTTCACTTCACCGTCATTTCCATGCATTTCATGGTCATTCCTAGCGATTCCATGTTCATTCACGGTCAATTCACTTCACTTCACTTCGCGGCCATTTCCACGCACTTCGCGGTCATTTCACTTCACTTCGCCGTCATTTCCATGCATTTCACGGTCATTCCCGGCGATTCCGTGTTCATTCACGATCATTTTGACGCACTTCACGGTTAATTCACTTCACTTCACGACCATTTTCAAGCACTTCGCGGTCAATTCACTTAACTTCACCATCATTTTTATGCATTTCACGGTCATTCCCTGTGATTCAGTGTTCATTCACGGTCAATTTGATGCACTTCACGGTCAATTCACTTCACTTCACGGCCATTTCCATGCACTTCGTGGTTATTTCACTTCACTTCACCGTCATTTCCATGCATTTCACGGTCATTCCTAGCGATTCCGTGTTCATTTCACGGTTTAGGTTTTGGGATTTGAGAATGGGTTCGGGTTTAGGTTATAGGTTTTAGTTTTGGTTTAGGTTATAGGTTAACGGTTTAGGTTTAGGTTATAGGTTTTTGGATTTGAGAATGGGTTCGGGTTAAGGTTATAGGTTTTGGTTTTGGTTTAGGTTATAGTTTTTGGGATTTGAGAATGGGTTCGGGTTTAGGTTATAGGTTTTGGTTTTGGTTTAGGTTATAAGTTATAGGTTTAGGTTAAGGTTTAGGTTTAGGTTTTAGGATTTGAGAATGGGTTCGGGTTTAGGTTATAAGTTTTAGTTTCGGTTTAGGTTATAGGTTAACGGTTTAGGTTAAGGTTTAGGTTTAGGTTATAGGTTTTTGGATTTGAGAATGGGTTCGGGTTTAGGCTATAGGTTTTGGTTTTAGTTTAGGTTATAGGTTTTGGTTTAGGTTATAGGTTTTGGGATTTGAGAATGGGTTCGAGTTAAGGTTTAGGTTTAGATTTTAGGTTTTTGGATTTGAGAATGGGTTCGGGTTTAGGGTATAGGTTTTGGTTTTTGTTTAGGTTATAGGTTTTGGTTTAGGTTATAGGTTTTGGGATTTGAGAATGGGTTTGGGTTTAGGTTATAGGTTTTGGTTTTGGTTTATGTTATAGGTTTTGGTTTAGGTTATATGTTATAGGTTTAGGTTAAGGTTTTGGTTTAGGTTTACGTTATAGGTTTAGGTTATAGGTTTTGGAATTTGAGAATGGGTTCGGGTTTAGGTTATAGGTTTTGGTTTTGAGAATGGGTTCGGGTTTAGGCTATAGGTTTTGGTTTTACTTTAAGTTATAGGTTTTGGGATTTGAGAATGGGTTCGGGTTTAGGTTATAGGTTTTTGTTTTGGTTTAGTTTATAGGTTTTGGTTTAGGTTATAGGTTATAGGTTTAGGTTTTGGTTTAGGTTTTGGATTTATAGGTTTTGGTCTTGGTTTTGGTTTAGGTTTAGGCTATAGGTTTTGGTTTTAGTTTAGGTTATAGGTTTTGGGATTTGAGAATGGATTCGGGTTTAGGTTATAGGTTTTTGTTTTGGTTTAGGTTATAGGTTTTGGTTTAGGTTATAGGTTATAGGTTTAGGTTTTGGTTTAGGTTTTAAATTTATAGGTTTTGGTCTTAAATCCCAAAACCTATAACTTAAACCTAAACCTAAACCAAAACCCAAACCCATTCTCAAATCCCAAAACCTATAACTTAAACCTAAACCAAAACCTATAACCTAAACCCGAACCCATTCTCAAATCCCAAAACCTCTTACCTAAACCTAAACCTTAACCTAAACCAAAACCTATAACCTAAACCAAAACCAAAACCTATAACCTAAACCAAAACCAAAACCTATAACCTAACCCGAACCCATTCTCAAATCCCAAAATCTATAACCTAAACCGAAACCAAAACCTTAACCTAAACCTTTAACCTATAACCTAAACCAAAACCTATAACCAAAACCTTTAACCTAAACCATAACCCATTCTTAAATCCGAAAACCTATAACCTAAACCAAAACCAAAACCAAAACCTATAACCTAAACCCGAACCCATTATCAAATCTTAAAACATATAACCTAAAGCAAAACCAAAACCTATAACCTAAACCCGAACCCATTCTCAAATCCCAAAACCTCTAACCTTAACCTAAACCAAAACCAAAACCTATAACCTAACCCGAACCCATTCTCAAATCTCAAAACCTATAATCTAAACTTAAACCAAAACCTTAACCTAAACCTATAACCTATAACCAAAACCAAAACCAAAACCAAAACCTATAACCTAAACCCGAACCCATTCTCAAATCCCAAAACCTCTAACCTTAACCTAAACCAAAACCTATAACTTAACCCGAACCCATTCTCAAATCTCAAAACCTATAACCTAAACCAAAACCAAAACCTTAACCTAAACCTATAACCTATAACCAAAACCAAAACCAAAACCTTTAACCTAAACCCGAACCCATTCTCAAATCCCAAAACCTAAACCTAAACCTTAACATAAACCTATAACCTATAACCTAAACCAAAACCAAAACCTATAACCTAAACCCGAACCCATTCCCAAATCCCAAAAGCTATAACCTAAACCAAAACCTATAACCTAAACCAAAACCAAAACCTATAGCCTAAACCCGAACCCATTCTCAAATCCCAAAAGCTATAACCTAAACCAAAACCTATAACCTAAACTAAAACCAAAACCTATAGCCTAAACCCGAACCCATTTTCAAATCCAAAAACCTATAACCAAAACCTAAACCTTAACCTAAACCGTTAACCTATAACCTAAACCGAAACCAAAACTTATAACCTAAACCCGAACCCGTTCTCAAATCCCAAAACCTAAACCTAAAACCTTAACCTAAACCTATAACCTATAATCTAAACCAAAACCTATAACCTTTGGGATTTGAGAATAGGTTTAGGTTATAGGTTATAGGTTAAGGTTAGGGTGTAGGTTAAGGTCATTTGCTATAGGTTATAGGTTTACGTTAAGGTTTAGGTTTAGGTTTAAGTTATAGGTTTTGGGATTTGAGAATAGGTTTAGG
Organism: Magnolia kwangsiensis; assembly: GCA_037074715.1. Taxonomy (NCBI): domain Eukaryota; kingdom Viridiplantae; phylum Streptophyta; class Magnoliopsida; order Magnoliales; family Magnoliaceae; genus Magnolia; species Magnolia kwangsiensis. Next base: position 110,978,493 of record CM073577.1, on the reverse strand, counting down.
TTATAAGTATAGGTTTAGGTTAGGGTATAGGTTAATGTTTAGGGAAATGACCATGAATCAACATGAAATTGTCGGGAATGATCATGAAATGCATCAAAATGACCGTGAAGTGAAGCGATTAGACCACGAAATGCGTGGAAATGACCATGAAATGCATGCAAATGACCGTGAAGTGAAGGAGTTTGACCATGAAATGCCTCGAAATGACCGTGAATTAACATGAAATTGTTTCGGACAACCGTGAAATGCATGGAAGTGATCATGAATTGAAGCGAAATGACCGTGAAATGCATGCAAATGACTGTGAATTGAAGGAGTTTGACCGTGAAATGCCTCGAAATGACCGCAAATCAACACGGAATTGTTTCGGAGGACCGTGAAATGTATGGAAGTGATGATGAATTGAAGCAAAATGACCGTAAAATGCATGCAAATGACCGTGAAGTGAAGGAGTTTGACCGTGAAATGCCTCGAAATGACCGTGAATCAACACGAAACTGTTTCGGATGATCGTGAAATGCATGGAAGTGATAATGAATTGAAGCGAAATGACCCTGAAATGCATGCAAATGACCGTGAAGTGAAGGAGTTTGACCGTGAAATGCCTCAAAATGACCATGAATCAACACAGAATTGTTTTGGATGACCGTGAAATGCATGGAAGTGATGATGAATTGAAGTGAAATGACCGTGAAATGCATGCAAATGACCGTGAAGTGAAGGAGTTTGATCGTGAAATGCCTCGAAATGACCGTGAATCAACACGGAATTGTTTCAGATGACCGTGAATTGCATGGAAGTGATGATGAATTGAAGCAAAATGACCGTGAAATGCATGTAAATGACGGTGAAGTGAAGGAGTTTAACCGTGAAATGCCTCGAAATGACCGTGAATCAACATGGAACTGTTTCGGATGACCATAAAATGCATGGAAGTGATGATGAATTGAAGCGAAATGACCATGAAATGCATGCAAATGACCGTGAAGTGAAGGAGTTTGACCTTGAAATGCCTCGAAATGACCGTGAATCAACACGGAACAGTTTCGGATGACCGTGAAATGCATGGAAGTGATGATGAATTGAAGCAAAATGACCGTGAAATGCATGCAAATGACCGTGAAGTGAAGGAGTTTGACCGTGAAATGCCTCAAAATGACCGTGAATCAACATGGAATTGTTTCGTATGACCGTGAAATGCATGGAAGTGATGATGAATTGAGGCGAAATGATCGTGAAATGCATGCAAATGACCGTGAAGTGAAGGAGTTTGACCGTGAAATGCCTCGAAATGACTGTGAATCAACATGGAATTGTTTCGGATGACCGTGAAATGCATGGAAGTGATAATGAATTGAAGCGAAATGACCATGAAATGCATGCAAATGACCATGAAGTGAAGGAGTTTGACTGTGAAATGCCTCGAAATGACTGTGAATCAACACGGAATTGTTTTGGATGACCATGAAATGCATGGAAGTGATAATGAATTGAAGTAAAATGACCCTGAAATGCATGCAAATGACTGTGAAGTGAAGGAGTTTGACCGTGAAATGCCTTGAAATGACCGTGAATCAACACGGAATTGTTTCGGATGACCGTGAAATGCATGGAAGTGATGATGAATTGAAGCGAAATGACCGTGAAATGCATGCTAATGACCGTGAAGTGGAGTTTGACCATGAAAAGCCTTGAAATGACCGTGAATCAAAACAGAATTGTTTCGGACGACCGTGAAATGCATGGAAGTGATCATGAATTGAAGCGAAATGACCGTGAAATGCATGCAAATGACCGTGAAGTGAAGGAGTTTGACCGTAAAATGCCTCGAAATGACCGTGAATCAACACGAAAATATTTTGGATGACTGTGAAATGCATGGAAGTGATGATGAATTGAAGTGAAATGACCGTGAAATGCATGTAAATGAAATGAACGAAATTGACCACTGAGTGAATGAAATGGATTTTCGATCATCGAGCTGATGAAATCTTTGAAAATAACCACGTTGGTTGGTTAAAGTAGCTTCTCCTACCCTAAAATCATACAGGGTACATCAAGTACCTAATTTTAGTTTAGAAGATATTCTTGTTAAATGAATAAAGAAAGAAATGGAAAAAAAGAGAAAAAAAAATTTATATGCTTATATATACATATTTATATAGATATGTGTTAGAAAAAATTATATACAGAATAAAGTTCTCCATTTAAAAAAAACAAAAAAACACAAAAAAACCAAAAAAAAAAAAAAAAAAACTTGTTGCTACGGACTTTAGCTACGGTTATTATTCGTAGCCATATGGCCCACCCTATGTGCTCGGCCTCGCCAGATCGTCGTGGCCGCGCCGGTCCAGCCAGCAAGTGGCGCAGGGGGCCGCTAGTTCGGCGCGCCCACCCTGGAAGAACCCTATTGTTACAGATTATGGTATCTATGGCTACGGTTATAATCCATAGCTATAGGTCTGACCGTAGCAAATGGTAACGCCATTCTGCTTTGAATGTCTACCGTTGAAACCCTTTCAGGGGTCACGGTAGTTTTGGATCATTACGAATTTTTTTCTCCTATTCATCGAGGTCTTTGTGACCTCATGAATGAATTAGATGGAAGATAAATGTTATGGTGGGCCCTATAAAAGTTTCAACGTTGAAAATCAATTTTCTGTTGCTCTTTGTGGTGTGGTCCAGTTGATCTTTGGATATGATTTTTTTTTTAGGATAATGCTCCGAAATGATCTCGAAATTTGGATGAACGTTGTGGATATAATAAATACATAACTATGGGGCACATGTAACGTTGATCTCTTTTGAACCGTTCGTATAACTCGGAGTTCGACGAGCGTCAGTGCTCGTCTTCGCGTAGCGGCCGATCCGCTTGAAGGAAAAAGTAGGGGCATTTTCGACCTTTGGGAAGGCGTCCATACACCTGGGGAGTATTCTTGGGATGTAAAATGGGGTGGGCTTCGTCTCGGGAATGGGCCATATACTGGTCGTACAGTTGGAAATTTCTTAAATACAAGTCTCACAAGCAAGCGGAGAAATTTCCAACTGTACGACCACTATATGGGCCATTCCCGAGACGAAGCCCACCCCATTTTACTTTCCAAGAATACACCCCAGGTGTACGGACGCCTTCCCAAAGGTCCAAAATGCCCCTACTTTTTCCTTCAAGCGGATCGACCACTGCTCGAAGACGAGCGCTGACGCTCTTCGAACTCCGAGTTATACGAAGGGTTCAAAAGAGATCAACGTTACATGGGCCCCACAGTTATGTATTTATTATATCCACAACGTTCATCAATATTTCGAGATCATTTCAGAGCATTATCCCAAAAAAGAAAATCATATCCAAAGATCAACTGGACCACACCACAGAGAGCAGCAGAAAATTGATTTTCACCTTTGAAACATTTGTACGGCCCACCATAACATTTATTTTCCATCCAATCTATCCATGAGGTCACAAAGACCTGGATGAATAAGAAAAATAAATTTCGTAATGATCCAAACTTCCGTGACCCCTGAAAGGGTTTCAACGGTAGACGTTCAAAGCAGAATGTGAAAGTCATTTGCTATGGTCATACTTATGGCTACGGATTATAACCGTAACCATAAATACGATAATCCGTAGCAATAGAGTCCATCTGGGGTGGGCGCACCGAACTAGCGGCCCCCAGCACCACTTGCTGGCCTATCCGGCACGGCCACGCCGATCTGGCGGGGCCACGCCCATAGGGTGGTCCTTATGACTACAGATAATAACCGTAGCTAAAATCCGCGCAATAGGTTTTTTTTTTTTTTTTGTACATGGAGAACTTTATTCTACCTGTAATTTTTTCTAACACATATTTATATAAATATGTATATATAAGCATACAAAAAAATTTTCTCTTTTTTTTTTTCCATTTCTTTCTTTATTCATTTAACAAGAATATCTTCTAAACTAAACTTAGTTACTTGATGTACCTTATATGATTTAAGGGTAGGCGAAGCTACTTTAACCAACCAACCTGGTTATTTTTCAAGATTTCATCAGCTCGATGATTGAAAATCCATTTCATTCACTTAGCGGTCAATTTCGTTCATTTCATTTGTATGCATTTCACGGTCATTTTGCTTCAATTCATCATCACTTCCATGCATTTCACGGTCATCCAAAACATTTTCGTGTTGATTCACGGTCATTTCGAGGCATTTCACGGTCAAACTCCTTCACTTCACATTCATTCACATGCATTTCATGGTCATTTCCCTTCAATTCATGATCACTTTCATGCATTTCATGGTCATCCGAAACATTTTTATGTTGATTCACCGTCATTTCGAGGCATTTCCCGGTCAAACTCCTTCACTTCATGATCATTTGCATGCAATTCACAGTCATTTCGCTTCAATTCATGATCACTTCCATGCCTTCACGGTCATCCGAAATAATTCCGTGTTGATTCACGGCCATTTCGAGGCATTTCACGGTCAAACTCCTTCACTTCACGATCATTTGCATGCATTTCACGGTCATTTCGCCTCAATTCATCAACACTTCCATGCATTTCACGGTCATCCGAAATAATTCCGTGTTGATTCACGGTCATTTCGAGGCATTTCACGGTCAAACTCCTTCACTTCAAGGTCATTTGCATGCAATTCACGGTCAATTCGCTTCAATTCATGATCACTTCCAAGCATTTCACAGTCATGCGAAATAATTTCATGTTGATTCACGGTCATTTCGAGGCATTTCACGGTCAAATTCCTTCACTTCACGGTCATTTGCATGCATTTCACGGTCATTTCGCTTCAATTCATGATCACTTCCATGCATTTCACGGTCGTCCGAAACAATTTCGTGTTGATTCACAGTCATTTCGAGGCATTTCACGATCAAACTCCTTCACTTCACCGTCATTAGCATGCATTTCACGGTCATTTCGCTTCAATTCATGATCACTTCCATGCATTTCACTGTCGTCCGAAACAATTCCGTGTTGATTCACGGTCATTTCGAGGCATTTCATGGTTAAACTCCTTCACTTCACTGTCATTTTGTCACGCCCCAAACTCGGAAACCGGGCTCACAAAATTCCCGATCGCCGAATCCGGCGCCGACAGCCTCCGTAGAACCCCATTCTCGGCTCCTAGCTCCCATTCGCCAGGTTCCGATCCTGGGATGCTACGAGGAGGATTTAAATACCAGTTTGTTTCGTAATAAGCATAACCAAAGGCATAACCCACAAACAACAACCAAGAACTCCATCACATTTCCACTATGATCAAAAACTTTACAAGTACAATGAGCATAAAGGGAAATACAATGGTAAATAACAGAAAACTCCAAAATGATCAGCAACGCGCTCCTGCCTCAACGCTGCTGCAGTCCAACGTCACCTGCACGCAACGGTCGTGCATAAGCTTACAGAAAGCTTAGAGGGTGGTGAAAGTGTGTGCGCAAGGTAGTAATATGAATGCAATGTCAGAGTAATGCGGAATATGCAGATGGAACCAAAACGTCATGAGCCGTACCAAGGCTATGCAATGCAAGACATGAATGGTATCGGCCATCCCAAGGCCATGCAATGTACAATGCAACTCAAGCATACAGATCCTCATCAATGTCCACATATCAGTACAGCTCAAAGTATGGAATATCACCGGGGTCTAGTACACTCTAAACCAGATTGCCGCCACATCACGCGCAATAAGGTAAGTGGAAGAGACCTCACTATCCGTCTGCCAATATCGGGCGCGACTCGTCGATAGCGGACCCATTCCTCGAGCTGGTCAGACTCAGCCTAGCATTGCCCCCTACACTCGGGCGGGTAAGGCCGTACCCCCTTCCAACCGACCACGACACAGTGGAGAGCGTAACCGTCTGGTAATCGGCACTCAACGCTCATCTACCCACTCGGTCTAGACGTTGGAGCAATCTCTTGGTACCATAAGGGTTTAGGGACTTTCACCCAGGGATATCTATAGTACCCCATGTAGAACAAGATTTCCGGTATCCAATCCTGCCAACCACGATGCGTCTGTGGAGGCTACGGCCCTGATGTTGCTAGGGCGTACAATACCCATGTCACACAAGTGCGAAATGCATGATTCACGCTGTCCAGTCATGCAACAATCCATGCGCATATCGTGCGCTCATGTAGGGCAATACTGCCTAACCAGGAGCCCATAACGACCTGCCCGAAGGCATATGCTATGATCAGTCAATCCTCATATCAAGCATGCATATGATGCGTATGATCATGAGTCATGAAATTATACTAAACACGTACATGAGTGATGAACCGTCCTTAGAACGCAGATGGCCTGGACGGCCTATACATAATGAGTACGGCCCAATAATGGGCCCTAAAGAGAGTCGTAATGTGGACATCTAACCAGCATTACACTCGCAATGTGGACGTCAAACCAACATTGCATCCTAGGCACGATCTTTGTAAACGTCAGTACTTAGTCCGTAATGAATTTACACATTGCAATGGACCATAGATTATCTCCATCGGATCTTGCATATATATCAAATGGGCCTTATCTTATGGGCCTTTTAGTCATCAGATGGACCATATAAATGGACCACACTAATGGGTCTTGTGTACATTGCAATGGGTCAAAACCTGTGGGCCTAGCATTGCGTCAAATGAGCTTAACTCATGGGTCGAATGGGTCACACCAATTGAATCAATATGAACGCAAAATAGGCCTTAACCCTTAGGCATTATATGAGTTCAATGGGCCTGAACCCCTAGGCCTTATGGTAAATCAAATGGCCTAGTCACATGGCCTTAGAACATATTAATTGGCCTTACTCCTATGGGCTTTAAAATACCTTAAATGGGTCCAATACTATGGGCCTAACAAAATGTTCATTTTCCTTCAAAACTAGACCCAACATGAAGTTCATTTGCGATACAACCTGTTCATACGACCCACAACCACGTTTATTTGCAACCCAATCCTTTCATAAGGTCATGTTGAACCACGGCCCCATTGCAATATCTATTTATAGTCCAAACTGTTCATAGGGCCCACGGTCAATGGTAAGTCTCATTGTCCCAAATGAACGGCGTGGATGTATCACATAAAACATGATGGGGCCCACCGTCTCGGCGTGGACGGCGTGAATAGAACACATACATCACAAGGGTCCCACCGTCCGCTGGACGGTGGAGACCGTGTGAACGTAAGGTGGGTGCCACCGTCCGCTGGACGGTGGACTTAACACATGGATATTGTGGGTCCCAAGTGGGGCCCACCAAATAATATTTATTCGGCATCCAAGCCGTTCACAAGGCTACTCTGTCCTGGATGAAGATAAAACATAAATCTCAGCATGATCCAAAACTTCTGTGGGCCCAAAAATCAATTTCAATGGTAGACTTCAATTCCACTGTTTCAAGTGGTGTGGGCCACCTGAGTTTTGGATCTGTTTCATTTTTGAAGGGGGGCCCGCCACTGGGGTGGCCCACCTAATGAACAAGTCGGATCACAATTAAACATTACTGTGGGGCCCACGTGCAGGGCCGTGGGCCACCTGCTGGACGATCGCCCGCCACTGCACGCTGCTGCTGCGTGCAGCGCTGCACGTTGTCAAGAGGCAGAGGGATAGCCTCTTTCAAAATTTTGGAAAATATTGTTTTCCTGAGGTTTTTCACCTTTGGGGCCCGCTAAAATGAAATCTGCTCCGGCCATTACGATCAGTGACCCGAGGCCGTCCAAATGAGTCCAGAGTTTGAATTTTTTGGATGCTTAGAAAGTAAAATAAATCCAAATAATGATCTTGAATGGTAGTGATGCATTCGTTGATATTATGGCCCACCAGGTCTTCCAATCAGCCCCAAACTTTTACCCAACGGCTAAAACACCGTAGGTAAGAGGATGGACGGCTTGGATTACTCAAATACATCATGGTGGGGCCTATGCAAGGGGACACCCAAAAACCTCTACTTTCTTTTTTCCTTTCTTTTCCTTCCTTGCTTAAAGACGTCCAGCGTCTGGACGGTTATTTTTTTTAAATTTATTATTTTTTTTTTTGAAAATGGAGGGCCCTGATGGAGTGGGCCACCACATGATGGGCGGCATGGGGATAATGTCTAAGGTGGGCCCCGCTTGAATAAAAAAAAATACATCAAGATGTGATCCATTCAAGTGGGCCACACCATCCTATTACAATAAATTAAAATAAAATAAAATAAAATAAAATAAAATAAAAGAGAGAGAGAGAGAGACATGGAGAGTGGGACACGGCTTGTGATGGAGGGACCCCGACATTATGGGCCCTCCCTTGCAATGAAGCATACAACAAATGGATCCCTTTGATCATGGGACCATCAAAATTATAAATCAACGGTGGAGATCCATTCTCCACCGTTATGGACGGTCTAGATGACCTTTTTGCAATGAAAATAACCATCATGATGGGGTCCATGGAGAATGGCCCCATCATGGAACGATCATGATGATCCAAGTGGTCCATCGGCCACATTTTGGGGTCCCAAGTGAGATCCACACCATTGATCGGTGGGACTCACTTGGTCCACCATAAAAATAATAAAAACTACCCTATGGAAGCACCCACCGTCCGATCTTCTCGCTCCTAGGGGTTCCTTGGCACCTTATCTTCAACTTCAATGGCTAAGATGAAGAATGGAGGGTTGAGATGGGGGATTTTGGGGTAGGAAGGTGGGCCACTTGAAGTTTAGAGGGACTTGGAAAATTCCATACGTATGGAACCCTTGCAAATTTTTTTGTTGCTTGGAAGTTTTGGAATGAGAAAGAGAGAAAGAGAGAGAGTGATGTAAAGGGAGAGAGAGAGAGTGATGGATGGATGGGTGAGTGATGGTGGTGTAAGAGAAATTTGACTTTTGTGGCTTTTTGTGTAAGAAAGGTATGGGTTGAGAAGACTTTGTTGGCTTTTGTGTAAGAGAGGTATGGGTTTGGGAGACTCTTGTGGTTGCTTGGGAAAAGGGATGGAAGTGATGTGTACTTGACATGTGATGGCTTGATGGGTGATTGATTGATGGGATTGATGTGATTGATGTGACACATCGTTAAGATTCCCTTGGTTTTCGCAACGCGCGGCGTTTTCTCGCACCGAACGTTGGCCCATATCTCTTGATCCGGGTATCGCCTCGGCGCGCGAGTCGCGGTATCGGAACCGCGGCGACGGTGCGGTCGCTATGGTATTGGTCTCGGGTTGAGTCGACTCGGGTTGTCGGTACATGAATCCAGGTCGCGCGTCGATATCGTTTAAGGGTCAAAAGTTGCCGGAATTCGACCGGTACGACCGCGGGAGTGTACGGAAAGGTACGGACCAAGATACGGGTCTTACACATTTGCATGTATTTCATGGTCATTTCGCTTTAATTCATCATCACTTCCATGCATTTCATGGTCATCCGAAACAATTTCGTGTTGATTCACGGTCATTTCGAGGCATTTTGCGGTCAAACTCCTTCACTTCATGTCATTTGCATGCATTTCACGGTCATTTCGCTTCAATTCATCAACACTTCCATGCATTTCACGGTCATCCGAAACAATTCCGTGTTGATTCACGGTCATTTCGAGGCATTTCATAGTCAAACTCCTTCACTTCACGGTCATTTGCATGCATTTCATGGTCATTTCGCTTCAATTCATCAACACTTCCATGCATTTCACGGTCATCCGAAACAATTCCGTGTTGATTCACGGTCATTTCAAGGCATTTCATAGTCAAACTCCTTCACTTCACGGTCATTTGCAAGCATTTCACGGTCATTTCGCTTTAATTCATCATCATTTCCATGCATTTCATGGTCATCCGAAACAATTTCCTGTTGATTCACGGTCATTTCGAGGCATTTCACGGATAAACTCCTTCACTTCATGGTCATTTGCATGCATTTCACGGTTATTTCGCTTCAATTCATCAACACTTCCATGCATTTCACGGTCATCCGAAACAATTTCGTGTTGATTCACAGTCATTTCGAGGCATTTCACGGTCAAAATCCTTCACTTCACGATCATTTAAATGCATTTCACGGTCATTTCGCTTCAATTCATGATCACTTCCATGCATTTCATGGTCGTTTGAAACAATTCCGTGTTGATTCACCGTCATTTTGAGGCATTTCACGGTCAAACTCCTTCACTTCATGGTCATTTGCATGCATTTCACGATCATTTCGCTTCAATTCATGATCACTTCCATGCATTTCACGGTCGTCCGAAACAATTCCGTGTTGGTTCACTGTCATTTCGAGGCATTTCACGGTCAAACTCCTTCACTTCATGGTCATTTGCATGCATTTCATGGTCATTTCGCTTCAATTCATCATCACTTCCATGCATTTTACGGTCGTTCGAAATAATTCTGTGTTGATTCACGGTCATTTCGAGGCATTTCACGGTCATTTGCATGCATTTCACGGTCATCTCGCTTTAATTCATCATCACTTCCATGCATTTCACGGTCATCCGAAACAATTCCGTGTTGATTCACAGTCATTTCGAGGCAATTCACTGTCAAACTCCTTCACTTCACGGTCATTTGCATGCATTTCATGGTCATTTCGCTTCAGTTCATTAACACTTCCATGCATTTCATGGTCATCCGAAACAATTCCATGTTGATTCACGATCATTTTGAGGCATTTCACGGTCAAACTCCTTCACTTCACGGTCATTTGCATGCATTTCACGGTCATATCGCTTCAATTCATGATCACTTCCATGCATTTCACGGTAGTCCGAAACAATTCCGTGTTGATTCATAGTCATTTCGAGGCATTTCACCATTAAACTCCTTCACTTCACGGTCATTTGACTTCACTTCACTTCACTTCATGGCCATTTCCATGCACTTCGCGGTCATTTCACTTCACTTCACCGTCATTTCCATGCATTTCACGATCATTCCTAGCGATTCCGTGTTCATTCACGGTCAATTCGACGCACTTCACGGTCAATTCACTTCACTTCACGGCCATTTCCACGCACTTCGCAGTCATTTCACTTCACCGTCATTTTCATGCATTTCACGGACATTCCTAGCGATTCTGTGTTCATTCACGGTCAATTCGATGCACTTCACGGTCGACTCACTTCACTTTACGGCCATTTCCACGCACTTCACGGTCATTTCACTTCACTTCACCGTCATTCCCATGCATTTCACGGTCATTCCTAGCAATTCCGTGTTCATTCACGGTCAATTTGATGCACTTCACCACTTCGCGGTCATGTCACTTCACTCCACCGTCATTTCTATGCATTTCACGGGCATTCCTAGCGATTCCGTGTTCATTCACGGTCAATTTGATGCACTTCATGGTCAATTCACTTCACTTCACGGCCATTTCCACAACCTATAACCTAAACAAAAAACCAAAACATATAACCTAAACCTAAACCAAAACCTTAACCTAAACCTATAACCTATAACCTAAACCAAAACCAAAACCTATAACCTAAACCCGAACCCATTCTCAAATCCCAAAACCTATAACTTAAACCAAAACCTATAACATAAACCCGAAACCATTCTCAAATCCGAAAACCCAAACCTAAACCTAAACCTAAACATAAAACCTAAAACCTAAACCTAAACCTATAACCTAAACTCAAATCCCTAAACCCAAACCTATACCTAATCTTATAACCTAAACTCAAATCCCTAAACCTAAACCTATACCTAATCCTATAACCTAAACTCAAATCCCTAAACCTTAACATATAACCTAACCTAAATCTATACTTATAACCTAAGACTATTCTCAAATCCTAAAACCTATAATTTAAACCTAACCTTTCCCTAAACCTATAACCTAAACTCAATTCCCTAAACCTAAACCTTAGCCTAAACCTAAACTCAAATCCATAAACCTTAACCTATAACCTAACATAAACCTATACTTATAACCTAAAACTATTCCCAAATCCCAAAACCTATAACCTAAACCTAACCTTTCCCTAAACCTATAACCTAAACTCAATTCCCTAAACCTAAACCTAAACCTAATCCTAATCTCAACTCCCTAACCTAAACCTATAACCTATAACCTACTCTAAAACCAAAACCTACAACCTAAACCCGAACCCATTCTCAAATCCCAAAATCTATAACTTAAACCAAAACCAAAACCTATAGCCTAAACCCGAACCCATTCTCAAATCCAAAAACCTATAACCTAAACCTAAACCTTAACCTAAACCATTAATCTATAACCTAAACCGAAACCAAAACCTATAACCTAAACCCGAACCCATTCTCAAATTTCAAAACCTATAACCTAAACCTAAACCAAAACCTTAACCTAAACTTAAACCTTAACCTAAACCAAAACCTTTAACCTAAACCAAAACCAAAACCTATAACCTAAACCCAAACCCATTCTCAAATCTCAAAACCTATAACCTATAACCTAAACCAAAACCTATAACCTAAACCAAAACCATAACCTATAACCTAAACTCGAACCCATTCTTAAATCCCAAAACTTATAACCTATAACCTAAACCTATAACCTAAACTAAAACCATAACCTATAACCTAAACCCAAACCCATTCTCAAATCCAAAACCTATAACCTAAACCTAAAACTTAACCTAAACCGATAACCAATAACCTAAACCGAAACCAAAACTTATAACCTAAACCCGAACCCATTCTCAAATCCCAAAACCTAAACCTAAACCTTAACCTAAACCTATAACCTATAACCTAAACCAAAGCCTATAACCAAAACCTATAACCAAAACCCAAACCCATTCTCAAATCTCAAAACCTATAACCTAAACCAAAACCTATAACCTAAACTAAAACCAAAACCTATAGCCTAAACCCGAACCCATTCTCAAAACCAAAACCTATAACCTAAACCCGAACCCATTCTCAAATCCCAAAACCTATAACCTAAACCAAAACCTATAACCTAAACTAAAACCAAAACCTATAGCCTAAACCCGAACCCATTCTTAAATCCAAAAACCTATAACCTAAACCTAAACCTTAACCTAAACTGTTAACTTATAACCTAAACCGAAACCAAAACTTATAACCTAAACCCAAACACATTCTCAAATCCTAAAACCTAAACCTAAACCTTAACCTAAACCTATAACCTATAACCTAAACCAAAACCAAAACCAAAACCTATAACCTAAATCCGAACCCATTCTCAAGTCCCAAAACGTATAACCTAAACCAAAACCAAAACCTATAGCCTAAACCTGAACCCATTCTCAAATCCAAAAACCTATAACCTAAACCTAAACCTTAACCTAAACCGTTAACCTATAACCTAAATCGAAACTAAAACCTATAACCTAAACCCGAACCCATTCTCAAATCCCAAAACCTAAACTGTGAAATGAACATGGAATCGCTAGGAATGACCGTGAAATGCATGGAAATGACGGTGAAGTGAAGTGAAATGACCACGAAGTGTGTGGAAATGGCCGTGAAGTGAAGTGAATTGACCGTGAAGTGCGTCGAATTGACCGTGAATGAACACGAAATCGCAGGGAATGACTGTGAAATGCATAGAAATGATGTGAAGTTAAGTGAATTGACCGCGAAGTGCTTGGAAATGGCCATGAAGTGAAGTGAATTGACCGTGAAGTGCGTCGAATTGATTGTGAATGAACATGGAATCGCCGAGAATGACCGTGAAATGCATGGAAATGACGGTGAAGTGAAGTGAAATGACCGCGAAGTGCATGGAAATGGTCGTGAAGTGAAGTGAATTGACCGTGAAGTGCATCGAATTGACCGTGAATGAACACGGGATCGCTAGGAATGACCGTGAAATGCATGGAAATGACGGTGAAGTGAAGTGAATTGACCGCGAAGTGCGTGGAAATGGCCGTGAAGTGAAGTGAATTGACCGTGAAGTGCGTCAAATTGACCGTGAATGAACACGAAATCCCTAGGAATGACCATGAAATGCATGGAAATGACGGTGAAGTGAATTGAAATGACTGCAAAGTGCGTGGAAATGGCCGTAAAGTGAAGTGAATTGACCGTGAAGTGCGTCGAATTGACCGTGAATGAACACGAAATCCCTAGGAATGACCGTGAAATGCATGAAAATGACGGTGAAGTGAAGTGAAATGACTGCGAAGTGCATGGAAATGGCCGTGAAGTGAAGTGAATTGACCATGAAGTGCGTCGAATTGACCGTGAATGAACACGAAATCGCTAGGAATGATCGTGAAATGCATGGAAATGACCGTGAAGTGAAGTGAAATGACCGCGAAGTGCGTGGAAATGGTCGTGAAGTGAAGTGAATTGATCGTGAAGTGAGTCGAATTGACCGTGAATGAACACGGAATCGCTAGGAATGACAGTGAAATGCATGAAAATGACGGTGAAGTGAAGTGAATTGACCGCAAAGTGCATGGAAATGGTCGTGAAGTGAAGTGAATTGATCGTGAAGTGTGTCAAATTGACCGTGAATGAACATGGAATCGCTAGGAATAACCGTGAAATGCATGGAAATGACGGTGAAGTGAAGTGAAATGACCGCGAAGTGCGTGGAAATGGCCGTAAAGTGAAGTGAATTGACCGTGAAGTGCGTTGAATTGACCGTGAATGATCATGGAATCGCTAGGAATGACCGTGAAATTATGAAAAAGACGGTGAAGTGAAGTGAATTGACCACGAAGTGCGTGGAAATGGCCGTGAAGTGAAGTGAATTGACCGTGAAGTGCGTCGAATTGACCGAATGAACAAGGAATCGCTTGGAATGACCGTGAAATGCATGGAAATGACGGCGAAGTGAAGTGAAATGACTGCAAAGTGCGTGGAAATGGCCGTGAAGTGAAGTGAATTGACCGTGAAGTGCGTCGAATTGACCGTAAATCAACACGAAATTGTTGGTAATGATCGTGAAATGCATGGAAATGACAGTGAAGTGAATTGACTGCAAATGGCCGTGAAGTGAAGTGAATTGATAGTGAAGTGTATTTTTAACCATTGACCTGATGGAATCTCTGAAAATTACTATGTTAGTTGGCTAAATTAGCTTCTCCTACCCCAAAATCATATATGGTACGTTATGTAACTCATTTTAGTTTAGGAGATATGCTTGTTAAATAAATAGATTAAGAAAAGAATTAAGAGATAGAAAAATATCTTTATATACTTATATATACATATTTATATAATTATGTATTTGAGAAAAATGTAAGGGAGAAAAAGTACTGCCCATTAAAAAAAAAAAAAAAAAACCACAAAAAAAATAACCTATTGCTACGGATTTTTACTACGGTTATTATCCGTAACTATAGGAACCACCCTATGGGCGTAGCCCCGCCAGATCGGCGTGGCCGCGCCGGACAGACCAACAAGTGGCAAGGGGGGCCGTTAGTTCAGCGCGCCCACCCTAAATGGACCCTATTACTACGGATTATGCTATCTGTGACTACCATTATAATCTGTAGCCATAGATCTAACCGTAGCAAATGACATTGCCATTCTGCTGTGAGTGTCTATCGTTAAAACCCTTTCAAGGGTCACGGAAGTTTTGGATCATTATGAAATTTATTTTTCCTATTCATTCAGGTCTTTGTGACCTTATGAATAGATTGGATGGAAAATAAATGTTATGGTGGACCCTACAAAAGCTTCAATGGTGAAAATCAATTTTCTGCTGCTCTTTGTAGTGTGGTCCAGTTAATATTTGGATATGTTTTTCTTTTTGGGATAATGCTCCGAAATGATCTCAAAATATGGATGAACGTTGTGGATATAATAAATACATAACTGATGGGCCCATGCAACGACGATCTCCTTTGAACCGTTCGTACAACTAGGAGATCGAGGAGCGTCAACGCTTGAAGGAAAAAGCAGGGCCATTTTCGACCTTTTGCAAGGTGTCCGTACACCCCGGGAGTATTACTGGAAAGTAAAATGGGGTGGGCTTCGTCTCGGGAATGAGCCATATAGTGTTCGTACAGTTGGAAATTTCTCCCTGCAAGCGAGTTGTAAAGATGAGAGTGGATCGCTCAAGCATAGAAATGCGAGCTTTGCTGAGCCCGCACGTATGGAAAGGTCAGCTACTATACACGCCACCCACGTGCCAACTTGGTGAACTTATGCAATATCTTAGCCATTCATCATGAGGATATTAGTATTTAGATTTAAAAACCGAAGAATAAGTTTATTTCAGTGGTCAGATGGGACACAATTATCATAGTTCTAATATAATATACGATGATAAAGAAAACTCATCCAAAGTTTTCTAACAAGTGAAGCTTATTTCTAATATCATAGTTCGCCTGTTGAATGGACCACCTTTCACTGCAGTAACATCTTCATGGTGAGATCATCTGATGGATGCCTTGGATATTTCACACGTCCCCCATGATGGTATATATAATAGCGTGTGCATCAGCTAATTTTCGTACACTTGTTTGCTTAATAAAGCTCTGGAAAAGGCTATTGCAATTCTCAACTTGCGTGCGTATTACTATAAAGAGAAAATTACCATGGCAGACGCCACCTTTAATCGAGCGTCTTTTACGAAACATCCAAAACTTAGCTTTCCAACTTAGACCTTGCACGTACGATCGGCGAATTTGAGGATGAAGATACCCCTCTTCACCGCCATTCTCTTCCTTTCACTCCCTTTCCTCGTTCCATATATGGAAAAAAATAAAAAAAAAAGAGACGGAGAAATCCTTTTCCCACATGAACATCTGTTGCTTGGATCGCACCATCCTGATCCCACCCTCTTTATATATATATATATATATATATATATATATATATATATATTCTCAATTTTCTAAAAATGTCCCTCCATGGAAGAAAGTACACACAACAGGTATAATGTAGTATATTTCCCTAAATGGTGTAAATTTTTTGTGGGCCATTAAACTGCTGAATGAAGCTCGCATCTTGATTTTCAATTCATCCATGTAAAAATCATCCTATGAACATGATGGATTACAAATAAAGCATCATTATGGGGCATAGCAAGGTTTCTATAGTAGAATCACTGTTTCCTGTGATATGATCCACTTGATATGAATGTCTTAGATAGTCTACATACATTCAAGGTAGGCCCAACTTAGTTAACTCAGTACGATAAGAGCCTGAGCAAACTGTAAATCTAATTTGCAAGAGGTTTTGGTCCATTTGACCTACTTCTCGGCAATATGCTTGAGTCGTCGTCGACGTTCGCGGTTCATGATTAGTGAAATTCCCCAAGCAATTCATAAATTTGACAGAGATATCATAAAAATATAATGAGGAACTTCCACGGATTCATGTAATGTAACGGAAAATTTTATGAACCGCTCGGTCAATTTCATTAACTGCTCGGTCAAATTCACCGAAGAGAAATTGAATTTCATGTAAAGATCTGTCAATTTCATTAATTGCTCGGTCAAATTCACCGAAGAACAAATTGTTAAGCTAGTTCAATTTCATTTAAAGTGTTAGCCTCACAGAATTTCATGTTAGCCTCGTTGAATTTCAAGTTAGCCTCACTCAATTTCAAGCTTGCCTCGCTCAAATTCATGTTTTCTTTACTCAATTTCTAGGTTGCCTCGCTCAATTTTCAGTTTGCATCGCTCAATTTTAGCTTGCCTTGCTCAATTTTCACCTTGCCTCGCTCAATTTCTAGTTTGTCTAGCTCAATTGCTTGTTGCCTCATTGAATTTCTAGGTCGCCTCACTAAATTTCTAGATTACCTCGCTTGATTTCTAGGTTGCCTTGCTCAATTTTTAGGTTGCCTCGCTCAATATCTACGTTCCCTCGCTCAAATTCCATATTGCCTCGCTGAATTTCTGGGATGCCTCGCTCAATTTCTACGTTTCCTAGCTCAACTTCTAGGTTGCCTCGCTCAATTTCTATGTTCCCTTGCTGAATTTCTAGGTTGCCTTGCTCAATTTCTAGGTTCCCTCACTCAATTTATAGGTTGCCTCGCTTAATTTTTACGTTGCCTTGCCTCGATGAATTTTTAGGTTGCCTCGCTCAATCTTTATGTTACCTCGCTTAATTTCTAGGTTACCTCACTGAATTTCTAAGTTGTCTCGCTCAATTTCTACATTCCCTTTCTCAATATCTAGATTCCCTCGCTCAATTTATACGTTACGTCACTAAATTTCTAGGTTGCCTCACTCAATTTCTAGGTTCCTTCGCTCAATTTATACGTTGTCTCGCACAATTTCTACGTTGCCTTGCTAAATTTCTACATTACCTCATGCAATTTCTAGATTGCCTTGCTGAATTTTTAGGTTGCCTCACTTAATTTTTAGGTTGCCTCGCTCAATTTGTAGTTTGTCTCGCTCAATTTCTAGGTTGCCTCGCTCAATTTCTTGGTCGCCTTGCTCAATTTCTAGGTTACCTTGCTCAATTTCACCTTGCATAGCTGAATTTCATGTTTGCCCTGCTGAATTTCATGTTTCCCTCACTGAATTTTTAGTTTGCCTTGCTCAATTTTTAGTTTACCTCGCTCAATTTCAAACTCCCCTCGCTCGATTTCATGTTTCCCTCGCTGAATGTTTGGTTTGCCTCATGCAATTTTATGTTTCCCTCGCATAATTTTTAGTTTGCCTCCCTTAATTACCAGCTTGTGTTGATGAACCTCTAGTTTGTCTCGATCAAATTCACGTCTGCTTCTCTTCATTTCACTTGAGTATTATTCGATTTATGCTAAAGCTTTCTTAAATTCATCAAGATCTTGATCAATTGATTTTAACTATGTTCAATTTTTAGCATTATGATTCATTAAGTATGTAGTGAACTTTATTTTTGATATATTTTTCATTACACGTTTGTAGGTGACAAATCTTGTTCTCAATTCCCAAATCCATCCTCTAAGTGTTCATTGAAATGGTGGTTCGACATGGTGAAGGGTGGATTAGAGAAGTATGATACTTGGCTAAGTCTGTTTAAGCAATCCTGATTTTCCTTCTTATTGCACCTCTCATCCTTTCGATTTATAAGAGCTCTATTTCACCTTCTTGTTTTAAGATATAAAGGTGATCTTATATTTGAAATACGGGGGGACGCGGTTGCAATTCCAGGAGATAGACTTTGCCCTCATAACCGGTCTTAAGACTAGGGAGCTTACAATGCCAAAAAAACGTCCCATCAGGAGTACATTAATGGACAAATACTTCAAAGAATATTCAGTTTTTAAGAAGCATTTATTAGATGTGTTTAAAAAATTAGTTGACACCAATAAGCATGAGGATGTCGTGAAGGTTGCCCTACTTATGTGTGTAGAGTATTTTGTTAGGGGAACTGAATCGAAAACTATGTGTAACATAGATTATATATACCTAGTAGACTCCATAGAGAATTTCTATAGCTATCATTGGGGTAGTTTGGCCTACAATACAATGTCGCAAGGGGTCACAGTCGTTGTGATAACATCAGGTGCAGTTCGCTACAATGTATATGATTGTGTTTTTGCTCTGCAAGTAAGAACTCTTTCTTTATTTTACATGACTATATTCAATTATGGATTTTTAACCTTATGCAATCTCATTATAACAGATATGGGCTGTAGAGAGATTACTGGCCCTATGAGAGTGTGTTATTTCATATGTTCCCTTGCAAATTCCAAGCTTTATTTAATATCGAGGCTAGAAGGGTTGGAGGTACAACAAAATACATGCAATTTTTAAGAGTGAAGCTGTAAGTATATGCATTTCTCCGTCATTCACTTTGCTTAATTTGACACTTACACTTTGTATATTAACATCAATCTGGTTTCTTTTACAGACTATATTAATAAAGAACTTGGAACCCACCCTACGAGAATGGGAAATGGACGTCGTTCGCTTGATCCGTGATAGTTTTTAGGTGAGATATTATGAACGTTTAATTAAATTTTTAGTTGTTTAATTCACCGTTCGGTAAACCTAATGTCATGATAAAAGTATCCTAACTCTTATATCTCCATTGATACATTTTGTAGGTGATTGAAACCCAGGATGAGGATGAGGGTAACGAGAATGATAATGAGGATGAGGAGGGATCAACGAAAAGTGATGAAAAAGGTGTACCCGGGGGGGGGGGGGGGGGGAATATTATGAAGCAAACTCTTTTGATGGATGAATTTAGGGTTGAGAGAGATGAGTTGAAGAAGGAGAGAGAGGAGTTGAAGACGCAGAGGGATGAGCTGAAAAAAGAGAAGGAAGAGAAAAAAGAAGAGAGGCTCAATGAGAGGGAGATGTTATTGAAAGATAAGGAAGTGTCGAAGATGGAGAGAGAACATCTAAACGAGAGACCGCAGTTAAAGAAGGAGAATGAATTATTTTTTAAGGAGAAAGAGGAGTTGAATAGGTGGATGTGTGAGTTATTGAGAGAGACTGAAAATTTAGCGAATTAGAGGGAGGACTTGAAGAAGGAGAAGGAAGATTTCTATACATAGAGGGGGCAGTTTTTAAGGGAGGAGGACAAGGAGTTGAAGAAGAAAGGGGAGGTAGAGGATATTGAAGAGAAAGAATAGGGAAATTGAGAGTTGGAGGAGCAATCGTATAGTATGGCTGAGAGTACTCTATTGGATGAAGCACCCGTTTCTCCTCCCGTTTATGTAAGGAGAACTAAAAGGGTAATGAAGCCGTCCTATTATATGGTTTTTCCATTCTTATCTCTGTCTTCGATCGATACAACCCCTAACATGGTGAGCCAACTTGAGGAAGCTGTAAAATTTCCTACATCTCTGATATTATTTCATCTACAGATGGATCCATTTAGGATGCTATCAACGAATGAACTGAAAGAATTAGAGAACTACTGTGAAGCAAATAAGGAGACGATAGCGGCTTCATGGTTCAATTCTATATGGGTAGATGATGCGTGGGTTGATAGCGTGGTAAGCATTCGTAATTGAGTGTCTATATACATTGACTTTCATATATTTATATCTTACATTCGATTATTGTTGAATCATATTATTTTGTGGATTAGGCTATCGACAAATATGTTGAATTGTTAGAGGAAAGACAGTTTGACCTTTCAATTGCATATCCCCAGGATTGCAAATTCTTTATGGTAAATGTTTTTTCGAATTATCGCTAATATGTTTTTTCTATTAATTCATGTTTTTCTACTTGTATTGATCTTGGATTACATTTGTAATAGCTATGCCTTCAAGCATGTATGCTGAATCTAAAGCCGTATCAGGACTCCAAGTCTGTTTTGGAACGTGCGAAGTTAGTAGGCGAGATGAGCAATGTCGTCGCAATTGCTAAGTAGCGAAATAAATCACACGCCAAGGCGATTTGGCGTTGTGAGCAGGAATGCATTCATCATATAACATCAAGCCTAGTTGTAATGTGTTTTATCCTCATGTTTTTACTAATCGCTCAATTTCTTAAACATGGACAGGTTTATGTACCCATTAACCATGATAATTGCATTGGTTCTTAATGGTCGTATATCCAAGACAACGGGAGATCATTATTATTGATAACTTAATGTTAAATGCTCTCCTAATGTATAACTAGAAGATCAAACTGATGGCAGAGGCGCTCTCCATTCTCTTCCATGCCACTGGAGACATCACCGCGCTTGAAGGGAAGACTTGGACCGCCAAAGAATAGAAATCTGTACTGAAGCAAAGAAATGGTTTTGACTGCGACATATTTGTAATGAAATATGTCGCACTTGAAGGGAAGACTTGGACTGCCAAAGAATCAAAATCTGTGCCGAAGAAAAGTAATGGTTTTGATTGCGGCATATTTGTAATGAAATTCATCGATATACTGTGCAGCGGTCACACCTTGGAGGGAACAGACATGCAAAAATTCACTACTGTTTGGAGGACGCTGATAGCGTATGATTGTTTGTCTGTAACTTGTAAATAATACTTGACGTAGGCATGGGATGAAGAGGGAAATTTTGTGGAATGTTGTATTATATATAGTGTTGTATATACCCCGTGCAATTTGTACTTCAGAAAAATTTATAATGAATGAAAATTCATAACTTGTAAATGTTTCCTCGCTCAACTTTCATGTTTGCTTTGTTGAACTTCTAATTTGCCTTGCCTAATTTCAAGTTTCCCTTGCTCACCTTCTACTTTCCCTCGCTCAATTCTAGGTTGCCTCGCTCAATTTCTAGGTTCCCTCGCTCAATTTCTAAGTTCTTTTGCTGAATTTCTAGGTTGCCTCGCTCAATTTCTAGGTTGCCTCTATTGAGGGTCAAATATTACATATTAAACCCCATTTATTACTTGGTTTTATGAACATGATAATACTTAACGTTATATTTTAATCATGTTTTTGTTGCAAGGTGAATTTAGGAGCTTGGACTGAAAAAGGGTACTAAAGGCATGAATTTGATGCTCACAAATCACCAAGGCAAGGGATGGATCCTAGAAGATCGAGATCGAAGAATTTACACTCCAAAGATCCGAGAAAATTAAGTGATTGAAGTTAAAGGGGCCTGAAAATCGTCTTGAATGCAAGATCACAGGGTTCCCACCATTCGTTTAGCTCAAAACTTTATATCTGGCCCGAGGACCTTAAATTAACCCTACACATCGAAATTTATCCCTTAGATCTTTGTGAAAGTGGCCCAACGGACAGATCAACCACTAAATCACTGATATGGGGCCCACCCGATCTCTGGATATACTTCAATTTTGGTCTCAACCCCTTAGATTAGATGAGAAAACAGATGAACGGAGCAAATTCTCATGAACATCACTATCGACCCTAGCTTGAGGGTGTGTGTGTGCACCAAACCAGTCAGATCGGTTAAACGACTGCTGACCTGCACCGATTTGGAAATTGGTCTCGCTGCGAAACCGGATGAACGTGCGTCCACTGTGGAGCTTGGTGGCCCACCACTATCCATCATTTTGATGATCCGAACCATCCAACGCATCTAAGGGGGCGCCAACCGTACCCACTGACTTTTCTTGGTCCCACGCACGTGTACACACATAAATCATCAAAAAATGCAGGATGAACGATGAGAATATTTGATACAGTGGGCCGCACCAAAATTGACCAAAACCACTCCTTTCCAATCGAAAATTTTCCAAGAATCCAATGAAGGGGGTAGATTTATCCGAAAACATCACTATGTGGCCCACCGAGCATCTTAGCGCAAAAACCTTCCTATTACACACGTTTGGACGCTGACGGCCTCCATGGGACGTTCAGCGATCTTGACCATGGTTTGATGCAAGATACAGACTGTTCAAAACATTCCTATAAGGCGGCCAACTGCCACCAAGAAGCCTAAATGGAACGGATTTCACATTAGGTTCCTATTTTACTGAAACTGATTGCGTTAGGCGGTTTCGCAGGTTTTTGCTGCATAAAACCTGCGTAACCGACTCCCAGCCACCGACCTTCAGACTCCTATAAAGAGAGAGCATGGAAGGGAGATCAGAAAATCATCTAGACAGCTAGGGATCTTGGACGTGGAAAGCCATCTGCATGTGGAGGAAGAGACGTGGAAGAGAGAGAGAGAGAGAGAGAGAGAGAGAGAGAGAGAGAGAGAGAGAGAGAGAGAGAGAGAGAGAGAGAGAGAGAGAGAGAGAGAGAGAGAGAGATGGCATGGACGTCCAACCATTGGCCAGTGTGTTTTCTTCCTTTTCTTTCATTATTTTCCTTTGTTATTTTTCAGATATTTAAGTTTGATCATGTCTATGATTGGCTAAACCTCTTAGCTAGGGCTAAGAGGTGAAGCTTGTATTGTGATGAGTTGTTTCTATGCTTTGACTTAGGTTTAAGTTGAACTATCATTGCTTCTAGTTTGATTATAAGGAATATTCATAGTTTTTAATGGTTGATTATGACTTAAATTACAATGGATCTGCGATAGCTTTGAGTATGTTCTTTTCATAATTATAGTTGTGATTGTAGGAACCCTGTTGTTCACCATCGGCTCATGGACATGGTTGGATGATGGAATCCTTTTCTACGTTCATAACTCTCTCAGATTGGATGTGGATTGGTTAAATTCTGTTGTTTGCTTTGTCTCATGGGCATGGTTTTGTGATGGAATCAATTCTAATTCTCATACCTCTCACCTCTTGAAAACTAGATCAAACGAAGTTCAGATTTGATTTTTAATGATATATCTTCCAACTAGATGAAGATGGGACTCTAAATCCGGTTATGTTTATGAATCAAGCATAGATATCCCTGATCTCTACAAGTGGATCCTTGAAAACCCTAGTTTTCCACCTTTGAATTTTATAAATTTTAGTTAATTAGTTCACCATTGTTCTCTTAAATTTACCTTATTTAGATTACATCTTCATCTAGTTCTAGTTCTAGTTACTCTCAGATTACGTACAAGGTTCAATCCCTGTGGATTCGACCTTGGTCTTACCGAGAGTATTGCTACATCGCAACCCTATACTTGGGGTGTGAATAGACTCGCTTAATTTATAGGTTCCCTCGCTCAATTTCTAGGTTGCCTCACTCAATTTCTAGGTTCCCTCGCTGAATTTCTAGGTTCCCTCGCTCAATTTCTAGGTTTCCTCGCTCGATTTTGTAGGTTCCCTTGCTAAATTTTTAGGTTGTCTCGCTCAATTCTAGGTTGTCTCGCTTAATTTCTAGGTTGCCTCGATCAATTTCTAGGTTACCTCGCTCAATTTGTAGTTTGCCTCGCTCGATTTATAGGTTGCCTCGCTTAATTTCTTAGCTGAAAATTGAGCCATGCAAACAAGGAATTCAGCAAGGCCTCGCTCTAATTCAGAAGATAGTAAGCTTGCCATGATTGAGGCAACCTAATAATTGAGCGAGGCAAGATAGAAATTCAGCGAGGCAGACTGAATTTGAGTCAGGGAAACATGAAGTTAAGCGAGGCAATGTGAAAATTGAGCGAGGCCTTCAATCGGGACTAAATACAAGTAATAGGTTCTAAAATGATCATATATAAGGGGAAGAATGTATACTGAATATGTCCTATACATTAAGTCAGGATACGGGCCTACAATAGGGCCCATTACACATCTAAAGCTCTCATTGGTACAAGAGTTCTGCGTAGTTTGACTACTATCGACCGCCTAAGTTCAACCTAAGTTGATCGAACAAGTCAAATGTGGCTAGCTCAGATCAAGCCTCTCCTTAATTTAGGCGGTTAGTCGATTTTCTTGAGGAGGGAGGAAAATCATATGCCTCTGTAACTTGATAATCACTATGATACTCTAGCATAATGTTATCCTCTCTTGGTCAACCTCCTCTTTCCTTACCTTCCCTTCTCTTTCCCTTACTTCTCCCTTTAGAAACCCCTAAGTTATGGGCTTTAGATTCTAGAGAGTTGCGCAGTTCAAGAGCTGCCTTGAAACTGCAAAGGGCGCGACTCAAGGCACAATTTAGGTCTACTGTCCGCGATGGATCTCAAGCTCAGTGAGGCCCACAATTTTCTATAGTTTTAGACTTATTGGACTTTCCTCGATCATGGAAAGCTTGCGTCAATAAATTAATAGTTTGCCTCGCTGAATTCCTTGTTTGCCTGGCTTAATTTTTATCTTACCTCGCTTGATTCGTAGGTTGCCTGGCTCAATTTTCACCTTGCCTCGCTCAATTTCATGTTTCCCTGACTCAAATTCAGCCTGCCTCGCTGAATTTATAGGTTGCCCTGTTCAATTATTGGGTTGCCTCAATCATGGCAAGCTTGCCATCTTCTAAATTTCACGTTTGCCTCACTGAATTTCTTGTTTGCATGTCTTAATTTTCAGCTTAGAAATTGAGCGAGACAGCTTAAAAATTGAGCAAGGCAAACTAGAAATTGAGTGAGGCAAACTGAAAATTCAGCAAGGCAACCTAGAAATTGAGCGAGGTAAACTAGAAATTGAGTGAGGCAAATTGAAAATTCAGTAAGGCAATCTAGAAATCGAGTGAGGCAAACTAGAAATTAAGTGAGGCAAACTGAAAATTCAGCGAGGCAAACTGAAAAACGAGCGAGAGAACCTATAAAATGAGCGAGGCAACATAGAAATTGAGTGAGGCAACCTAGAAATTGAGTGAGGTAAACTGAAAATTCAGCGAGGCAACCTAAAAATTGAGCGAGGCAACCTAGAAATTTAGCGAGGCAAACTGAAAATTCAGTGAGGTAACTTAGGAATTGAGCAAGGAAAATTGAAAAATGAACGAGGCAACATAGAATTGGAGCAAGGCAGCAATCCTAAAACCTTCAATTCCTACCCCATTTCAATTCAAAACCCTCTTTCTCAAGGACCTACAAACCTTCTCTCTCTAAGCTAACCACCTAGGCCTCCTTCCCTTCTAAACCCATCTCCTTCAAAACTCCACATTCCTAAACATTTAAACCCTCTCTCCATGCTTTGAATGAGTGAGGCAACCTAGAAATTGAGCGAGGCAAGCATGAAATTAAACGAGGTCTCGCTCAATTTTCAGTTTGCCTCACTTAATTTTCAGCTTGCCTCACTTAATTTTCAGTTTGCATCACTGAATTTCAAGTTTGCCTCGTTGAATTTCTAGGTTGTCATGCTTAATTTTTAGTTTTCATCGCTGAATTTTTAATTTGTCTCGACCAATTTCTAGTTTGCCTCTCTCAATTTTCACTGTCTCGCTGAATTTTCAGTTTCCCTTAATTTCTAGTTGGCCTCGCTCAATTTCCAGTTTGTCTTACTCAATTTTTAGTTTGCCTCGCCTAATTTCTAGCTTCCCTTGCTCAATTTTCAATTTCCCACACTAAATTTCCATTATCCCTCGCTTAATTTCTAGTTTACCTCACTCAATTTCTAGTAAGCCACGTTGAATTTCTAGCTTATCTCGACGAATTTTTAGTTTCCCTCGCTGAATTTTCAGTTTTGCCTCGATCAAATTCCAGTTTTCCTTGCTCAATTTGTTATTTTCCTCACTCAATTTCCTTTTATGCTCTTTAAATTACATGTTTGCCTCGCTCAATTTCCTCTTTGCCTCGCTCAATTTTCAGTTTGCCTCACTCAATTTCATGTTTGCCTCGCTGAATTTTCAGTTTGCCTCGCTCAATTTCCTATTTTTCTCGCTCAATTTTCAGTTTGCCTCGCTTAATTCTCAGTTTTCCTTGCTCAATTTCATGTTTGCCTCACTCAATTTCCAGTTTTTCTCGCTCAATGTCCTATTTACCTCACTCAATTTCATATTTTCCTCTCTTAATTTCATGTTTGCCTCACTTAATTTTCAGTTTACCTCGCTCAAATTCCTCTTTACCTCGCTCAATTTCATATTAGCATCACTTAATTTTCAGTTTGTCTCACTTAATTTCTAGTTGGCCTCGCTCAATTTCAAGTTCTGTGGATTCGGGATAGTAATCCCCTTGGTGAAATTACGGTAAGGATCGCTATAGTAGAATTAGGAATAGGTTAAAGTGTCCTAAAGGTACCTTGCTCAAATTCCTCTTTGCCTCGCTCAATTTTCAGTTTTCCTAACTTAGTTTCATATTAGCCTCACTTAATTTTCAGTTTGTCTTGCTTAATTTCCAGTTTGCCTCGCTAAATTTCAAGTTAGCCTCACTCAATTTCAAGCTCCATGGATTCGAGGTAGTAATCCCCTTGGTGAAATTGTGGTAAGGACAATTATATTAGAAGTAGGAATAGGTCAAAGTGTCCTAAAGGGGGTGAATAAGACTTTTGAAAATTTTAAGGCAAGTTAAAATCCTATTAGCCTCATCTTAATCTAATATGCCACCATCAAGATATACTCATTTAAACTCTAATGGCTTCCAAGCCAATTAGAGGATCCAACTACAAAACTATTCAATATTTAAACAAGATATAACAATTATTCTATGATAGATGAGCTATGCAAAAGTGTGTGAGAAGTGATTCTTATAAGTTCTATATAATCATGTTATCATGCTTCATGTGAAAATTCAAAGTAAACACAATAACAAATATACAAATAGCAATCTCAAACATAGTCATTTATAGTCGTTTGGTTACGTACCTACTCCACTCCCGGCGGACGCACTCAACCCTTGAGTGTACCGGATTTCACTAATAGAGGTTTTAAATCAAGTTCACCTTAAACCTTTACAACCTACACAAGGTTGACTTTAGGACCTACACAAGGTACCTAAACATGCCTACACAAGGCAAACGTCTATACCCTACACAAGAGCAAAGGTCCTATACAAAACACCTAGGTTTTAGGCCACACAGGCTAAGGATCCACATAAGTAACCTAGGTTTTAGGCTATATAGGCCAAGGATCCATACAAGGAACCTAGTTTAGACCACACGGGTCAAGGATCCACACAAGGAACCTAGTTTAGACCACACAGGTCAAGGATCCACACAAGAACCCTAGTTTAGGCCACACAGGCCAATGACATACATAAAGGACCTAAGTTTATGCCCTACACTAGAGTAAAGGTCCTATAATAAGAACATAAACGTACTCTCCCATCTGAGGCCTCCTATGAGGGCTTGTAAGGGGTGAGATGTATTTGTGACCTAATCCTACACAAGGAATGATCAACAGGGTCTCTAGACTTTAACGACTTATAGATAAGTAGATGAGCCCCCTTCGGTACGTTGATGAAGACGATCTCCCTTGATGACGAAGATTCTTCAGCTCCCTTGATCTGCAACACTTATGATTTTGCAATGTAAGACGACGGATTGGGTCAAGGTTATGTTGGAATCTACTCTAATGAATGTTAATCATTGAAGAGACGGAGTGATTTCAAGGTCTTAAACACTTAAGGGATCCTATCTCAATGATATGCCATTAAGATTGTAGCTGGATGATCCTTGAATGAGGAAGTTCATTCACCAATCCACTCTATTGAATATCAATGATAAGGGTGGATTGAAGAATGAACTCCCATGTGAAAAAAGGCTTAGGATAGGTGGTATGCAATTACTCTCTCAAACCACTCTCTCTTTTTCTCAATCTAGCAACCAAGAGCAAGCTCTCCTTATAAAGGCAAAAAACTCCAACATAAATAAAACTGTCAGAGTCTGATTGAGTTCGATGTCATCAAACGTATACTTTCGATGCCATCAGATATCAGTTCAATGATACGAACTCAACTGAAAAACATTCTGGGAACTTTTTGAACGAAGATCGATGTTATTAAACCTGATTCGATGTCATCAATATTTGAACTTCGATGTCATCGAATCCCAGCTTGATTCCTCGACGTTATACACATAAGAGCTTTCTGGACATTTGAAAGGCTGTCTACGATGACATCGACCTGATTTGATCTCATTAAATTTCAAATATCTATGACATTGAATCCTAGTTCGATTCATCGATCTTTTCAGAAGATATTCCTTGAAAGCTTGTTGGACACTTCTTTGTCCTCATTCGATGTCATCGAGGCTCTCTCGATATCATCGAAGTTTGAATTCTGATGATATCGAGTATATCTCGATTCCTCAAACATTTCCATTTGGTTTTCCTTTCAAGTTTGTTGGATAGACGTGTCCAGATTCGATGCTTTTGAACCTTGCTCGATGTCATGGAAATTTGAATTTCGATGACATTGAAGCTCGTTCGATTCCTCGAGCAAAGTCAGAATATTTTCTAAGAAGATTTGCTGGATAATGCTCTAAGTTTTTCGATGTTATCGACTCGCCTTCAATGTCATCGAACACTAATGTTCGATGTCATCGAAATAAGTCAATTCATCGAGTATTCTATCCAAATATTATGAGGTTGCTGGACATAAAAGATCTCATTTCGATGAAATCGAAGTCAGTTCGATGTCATCAAACAGGAGTGTTCGATGTTATCGATGTAAACTCGATCTCATCGAACGAAGCAAAAAACTTTTAAAAATTTTCCTGTTTAAAAACAATTTTTCAGACTTTTAACTCTTATGTTGTTCTAAGGCTTTTAAGGATTCATTTACCTGATTGTTTTAAGACACAGGATGTGAGGCTTAATTTACCTATGACGAGCTCATAACACACATATGGTTAAGCCAATAGCTTGTATAATCTTCATATGGGGCTCACTTAACTCATCGACTCAACCCTCACGCTAATTGACAAACCAAGACACTTTTAATCTCCCCCTTTGTCAATTATGTGACAAAACACCAAAACACCTAGAACAACTCCTAGAACAATACCCTAAATTATGTGTACATGAACTTTACACAATTTTATAAAAATTCTATTGAGTTCATACAAAACATTGATGTCACGCCCCAAACTCGAAAACTGGGCTAACAAAATTTTCAATCACCGAATCCAGTTCCGACAGCCTCCGTAATACCCTATTCTCGGCTCTCAGCACCCATATGCCAGATTCTGATCCTGGGATCATATGAGGAGGATTTTTCAATGTACATTTATCTCGTAAGAAGCATAACCACAAGTTTACCCAAATCACAAAGGCAATATCATCATCAAATATCCACTAATATAAACTGTTAAATACAGTGCTGAAAAGAAAATACATATTTCAAAAATCAAAGCTCAAGAAGACGGATGCACGCTTCAAGCTCAACGCTGCTGCGACCTAATGCCACCTACACGCATCTATCGCGCATAAGCTTATAAAAAGCTTAGCGGGTAGTGAACGTGTGTGCAATGCACGTGCCAAGCATATAAATATCAGAGGAAGCAAAAATACTGGCAATCCATAAATATATCATCAACCTTATCCAGGATATGCGATGTAAAGACATAATAAGCCAAATGTTATATACTGAGGATGCAATGCAATATGTGGTGCAAATGAAATGTCAAGCTGGAGTGTGAAGTCAGGATGATAGTACGTAGGATCACAGGTTATGGGGTCCATCACAAGGAACTTCTATCCAAACTAGTCCCATACCTAAATTTGGATAGTTTGACTCAATGTGGTAAACTCCTGATCTAAGGTTAGTCACGCGCCCCAACCAAAATCTTGACCATTGCAAAGGTACACAATAATTAGTTGCGCATCACTAGCCCGAGTGGATAGTGAAGAATGAATGAATGAGTAAAATGCTAAATATGCAACTCCGGCTCAATAAGTCCACATATCAGTACCATACATCTTTGGGATCATAACTGGGGTGTAATATACTCTACATGCAATCGTCGCCCATTGAACGTGTGACCATGCAAGTGGAAGTGTCACGCCCCAAATTCAGAAACCGGGCTCACAAAATTCCTGGTCGCCGAATCCGGCGCTGACAACCTCCGTAGAACCCCATTCTCGGCTCCCAGCTCCCATTCGCCAGGTTCCGATCCTGGGATGCTACGAGGAGGATTTTCAACGTCAGTTTGATTCGTAATAAACATAACCAAAGGCATAACCCACAAACAACAACCAAGAATTTCATTACATTTTCAGTATGATAAAAAACTTTACAAGTACAATGAACATGAAGGGAAAATACAATGGTAAAGAATAAAAACTCCAAAAGGATCTGCAAAGTGCTTCTGCCTCAGCGCTGCTGCGATCCAACGTCACCTGCACACAACGGTCGTGCATAAGCTTATAAAAAGCTTAGAGGGTGGTGAAAGTGTGTGCGCAAGGTAGTAATATGATCATGCATTATCAGAGTAATGCGAAATATACAGATGGATCCATGAAAACCGTTAGTCGTACCAAAGCTATGCGATGCAAGACATGAATGATATCGGCCATCCCAAGGCCATGCGATGTGAAATGCAACTCAAGCATACAAATCTTCATCTATGTCCACACATCAATACAGCTCAAATTTGGGATATCACCGGGGTCTAGTACACTCTAAACCAGATTGCCGCCACATCGCGCGTAATAAGGTAAGTGGAAGAGACCTCACTATCCGTCTGCCAATATCGGACTCGACTCGTCGATAACGGACCCATTCCTCGAGTTGGTCAAACTTAGCCTAGTTTTGCCCCCTACTCTATGGCGGGTAAGGCCGCACCCCCTTCCAACCGACCACGACACAGTGGAGAGCGTAATCATCTGGTAATCGGCACTCAACGCTCATCTACCCACTCGGTCTAGACGTTGGAGCAACCTCTTGGTACCATAAGGGTTTAGGGACTTTCACCTAGGGATATCTATAACACCCCATGTAGAATGAAATTTTGGGTATCTAATCCTACCAACCACGATCTGTCTGTGGAGGCTACGGCCCCGATGTCGCTAAGGCATACAATAACCATATCACACAATGCGAAATGCACAAATCACACTATCCAATCATGTAGCAAATCCTACGCGTATCGTGCGCTCATGCAGGGCAATACCGCCTAATCGGGGTCCCATAAATAATTTGCCCGAAGGCATATGCTATGATCAGTCACTTCTCATATCAAGCATACATATGATGCGTATGATCATGATTCATGGAACTATACTAAACATGTTATAATGAAATGAACTATCCTTACAACGCAGGTGGGCCCGGACGACTTATACATAATAAGTACGGGCTGAAAAATGGGCCCTAAGGAGAGTCGTAATGTGGACATCCAACCAGCATTACACTCGCAATGTGGACGTTAAACCAACATTGTTCCCAAGGCACGATCGTTGTAAACATCGTACATAATCTGTGTTAGGATCACACATTGCAATGGACCTTAGGTACATTCCATTGGGCCTTAAATACATTAAATGGGCCATGTCATATGGGCCTTTTATTCATCAAATGGGCCACATAAATGTACCACACCAATGGGCCTTATGTGCATTGCAATGGGTCATAACCCGTGGGCCTTAGAATACATCTAAAGGCTTAATTACATGGGCCTTAAAATACATTAAATGGGCCTCGACCCATGGGCCTTACATATATATCAAAGTGGGCCTCGACCATGGGCCTCATGTGCATCAAATCGAGCCGCGTCAATAGGCCTCAAGTATATCAAATTGGGTCACACCCAAACATAAGTGGTGGTAATGAATTCCACCATTGAAATCCCCAAGGCCTACCATAGCATTTATTTTTCATCTAATCTGATCATAAGGTCACACGGACCTGAATAAAGGAAAACAACTTTCATGTTGATACAGATTCCCTGTGATACCCAAAGGATTTCAATGGTAGACATTCAATGCTCCAATGTATTTAGTGGTGACCCACCTGATAAGTAGATCTGTCTTATTTTCACCCCAAGCCTAGATGAAATCTAGCCAACTGGATGGACGGCTTAGATGTGTCACATATATCAGTGGTGGGTCCCACTTGAGAGACAGATGGGCGTGGTGGACATAACACATGCTACAATGGACCCACAGAACTTGTTGGCTTAATAGAGCAGCCATTTATCCGGTACGCCAGCCAACCTGCTTCAATAGTAGGTGGGGTCCACGCTCACCAACTAGATGGACGGTTTGGAGGTCATACAAATATCATGGGGGGTCCCACTGTCGTTGGACAGCGCGGACAATCACATGCATCACCGTGGGCCCCAGCTCCACCGTCTGCTGGACGGTGAGAGTATAAAATAAATATCATGGTGGGCTTCCACCGTCCGCCTGGACGGTGGATATAAAACACATACATCACTGTGGTTCCCATGTGGGGCCCACCATCATGTTTACATGCCATCCAAGCCGTTGATAAGGTCACTTGGACCTGGATGAAGAGAAAACACAAATTTCATATTGATTCAAAACTTCTGTGGCCCATAGAAGGGTTTCAATGGCAGGGGCTCAATCCCACTGTTTTCTGCAACGTGGGCCACTCGAGCGTTGGAATCGGCTGAAACTTGGAGGGGGGCCACTTCAGTGAGGGACCCACCAAACGAACGGTGTGGATATTACATATACATCATGGTGGGGCCCACGGCAGCAGCCGTGGGACGCTGCCCGACCGCCCGCTGCACGCAGCGCATGCTGCTACTGTTCGGTGGCAGAGGTAGAGGCAATGCCTCTTGCATTGTTTTTTTTTTTTTTTTAAAAAAAACTTTGATTTGAGGATTTTTATGTGTGGGGCCCATATCCAAGAAATCTGTCCCAGCCATGAGATTCTACGGCTCATAACGGTCGAGATGAGTCCAAAGTTCAAAATTTTTGGATGATTAAAAACAACAGGAAATACTTTTAACGGTAACCACCAAAGTTTCTTATGTTATGGCCCACAGTTGATCACGTCAGTCTCATTCTTCAGCTCAACGGTTAAAATGTCCCAAGGAATGAGGAGGACGGCGTGGATTGAATATATACATCAAGGTGGGGCTCACATGGGCGGCCCTTCTTCAATGCTTGGAAAGCTAAGCTCATGTTTGGGTTTTCACTCCAGCAAACGTCCAGACGCTGGGCATTCATAATTTTTATTTTTTATTTAGGTGGGCCCTGCTTAGGTGGGCCACCACATGACAGATGGTATGGGTACAATGCATATAAGGTAGGCCCCAATTTTAGATGGCTTGGGTCAATGCATACCTAATGGTGGGTCCATCCAAGCGGGCCACACAATCATATCATGATTTCATAAGAGAAAATGAAATAGAGAGGGAACGAGAGAGATAGAGAGTGGGACACGCGTGAGATGGAGGGACCCCGACATTATGGGCCCTCCCTTGCAATGAATCATACATCGAGTGGGCCCTAAAGCATGTGGGACCACCGAAATCTAAAATCAACAGTGGAGATCCTTTCCCCACCAATATGGATGGTCTAGATGACCTTCCTAATGCAATAAAATAAACATCATGATGGGGTCCATGGAGAATGGCCCCATCATGGATGATCATGATGATCAAAGTGGTCCATCGGCCACAACTTAGGGTCCCAAGTGAGATCCAAACCATTGATCGGTTGGCCTCACTTGGCCCATCTTAAAAACATAAAAACCTACTAACATCAAGCACCCACCATTCGATCTTCTTGCTCCAATGGGTTCCTTAGCACCTTAGCTTCGATTTTAATGGAGGAGATGAGAAATGGATGGCTAGGATGGGAGATCTTGGGATGGAGAGGTGGGCCACACTTGGAGTTTTGAAAGAGAGGGAGAGGCTTGGAGAATTCTCATACGTGGGATTTTTTTTGCTTGAGAAAATGAGAAAGAGAGAGAGTTGTAAGGGAGAGAGAGATGGGTGATGGATGGATGTGGTGAGTGATGGGTGTAAGAACTTTTTGACTTTGGTGGCCTTTTATGTAAGAAAAGCATGGGCTTTGTAAGAAACTTTTGACTTTTGAGGCTTGCTTGGGAAGGGTGAAAAAGTTATGTGTACTTGACATGTGATGTGATAAGATTTGATTGATTGATGGAATTGATGTGACATCTCGTAGAGATTCTCTTGAGTTTCACAACGCGTGGCATTTTCCTTACACCGAACGATGGCCTACATCTCCTGACCAGGGTATCGCCTCGGCGCGCGAGTCGCGGCATCAGAACCGCATCGACGTCGCGGTCGCTATGGTAATGGTCTTGAGTTGAGTCGATACGGGTTAACGGCATATGAATCAGGGTCGCGTGTTAATATCGGTTAAGGGTCGAAGGTTGCCGAAATTCGACCGGTAAGACCACGGAAGTCTATGGAAGGTACGGAACTAAGATATGGGTCTTATAGGAAGAGACCTCACTATCCACCTGGCCAGTAGTTAGCTAATATTTACGCGACACATTGATAGCGGATCCATTACGAGCTGGTCAAACTCAGCGTAGCTATGCCCACTACCCTCTAGCGGGAAAAGCCACAACTCTTTCTGTAAGACCCGTATCCTAGTCCGTACCGTTTCGTAGGCTTATGCAGTCCTCCCGTTCCACCCCTTGAGATCCTTTCTCCCCTGCCTGAGGATGTCATTCATCCACCTGAGACCAGTGCGGATCCTACCGTGCCAGTGAGTGCCTCCCAGCTAAGCAGATGTTGCAGGCTCTGACGGCTGCGCTTCAGGGACAGGGCAGACACCCAGTTGTTTCGCCAGTGCAGGCAGAGTAGGAGCTCGCAAGCGCCCTTCTTCTAGAGTTCAGACAGCTCGATCCTCCACATTTTTAGGGCACGTCAGATCCGACTGCAGCTGAGAGATGGCGCTCTGATGTGGAGAAGATTTTTGACACTATGACATGTACGACCCAACAACGAGTCTGATTAGCTGTGTTTCTATAACGAGTTTGATTGGATGTGTTTCTTCTCCAGGGAGAGGCCGAGCACTGGTGAACCTTTATTACCCATGTTGCAGGGCCTGATTATGTCTGTACATGGAATGATTTCATTAACCAATTCGAACAGCAGTACTTCCTCGACCACATTCATTGTCAGAGAACATTAGAGTTGGAGACTCTGGTGCAGGGGGACATGTCCGTGGCACAGTATGCTACTTGTTTTGTGGCGCTATCGAGGTTTATGCCATATTTAGTTGATGATGAGGGGTGGAAGGCTCACTATTTCGAGAACGACTTACATTACGGTCTTCGATGCATGAGCTCTCGACCTTTCAGGCGGTAGTACAGAGGGCCCAGATTTATGAGACTGAGTAGGCCGACTCATAGACTGAACGAGATCAGAGGAGGGACTGAAAGAGGCAGGTCTCCTCCAATAGCTCTCAGCAGCATCAACGACTGTAGAGATATAGGATCCACCCATCCGCCAGAGCACCAGTAGCACCATCGGCACCTCTAGGCGCACCACCTTAGAGATAAGTTTTTGATACCTGCAATGGATGTGGTGGGATAGGACACCATAGGTGAGAGTGTCCCTGACCTCAGCAACAGTAGCCGAGAGCACCATAACAGCCTCTAGCGTAGCTGCGACCACAACAGCAGTGATCCCATCAGCAGTAACCACAACAGCAGCGATCCCATCAGCAGTAACCACAGCTACTGCAGCTGTTGAGGTCCCAGCAGCAGTAGAGATAGCAGTATAAGCTGCCACAGAGGCAGCAACACCACCAAGGACCTCAGAGGGGATAGGCACCTCCCCAGCCAGCTCAGGCTAGGTTCTACGTAACTCAGCAGGATTCACAGACTTTCGGAGGAGTCGTTGAGGGTATACTTCCAGTCTCTTCATGCATCACCCAAGTATTATTTGATTCTGGTACTTCGTATTCATTCATGTGTAAGAATTTTTACCAATCGAATGGATTACCAACAGAATCTTCTAGTGAAGGATTGGTCGTATTGACGCCCTTGGGGAAGACTACAGTATTAGGCCATTTTTGTTCATCTTGTCTCGTGTTAATGGGAGAGATTTTCTTGTCTGCCGACTTGTACGTGTTGTTGATGTCAGATTTTGATGTTATCTTGGGCATGGATTGACTTGCCAAGTACTACGCCATCTTAGACTGTTCCATGAGGACAGTCACATTCTACATACTAGGCTTGCCGCAGTTTCAGTTCGTTATAGAGCCTTGAGGAGAGCTGTTGTCCTGCTTGATATCCTGCGCTGTTGAGGAGCTTGTTACCACTTGTATTGATCAGTGGCAGATTGCCTGTGATTTCCCCGACGTGTTCCATGAGATTCAGGGATTGCCGTCGCGCCGTCATATAAAGTTTCAAATAGATCTCGTGTCTGGTACCGTGCCTATCTCGAAGGCCCCATACCGTATGGCACCGATAGAGTTGCATGAACTGCAATGACAGTGGATGAATTGCATGTGTTGGGATTTATTCATCTAAGCAGTTCTCCTTGAGGAGCGCCAATACTCTTCGTCAGGAAGAAGGATGGCTCGTTGAGGCTCTACGTGGATTACCGCGAGCTCAACCGGGTCACAATTAAGAATAAGTACCCGCTCTCGAGGATAGATGATTTGTTTGATCAGCTGTAGGGTGCACAGTTCTTTTCGAAGATTGACTTGTGTTCCAGTTATCATCAGATTCGGGTTCGAGAGGAGGACATCCCAAAGATGGCTTTTAGGACGTGTTACGGTCATTTTGAGTTTCAGGTCATGTCCTTTGGACTGACCAATGCACCCGCGGTATTCATACAGTTGATGAACGAGGTCTTTTGTCCGTATCTTGATCAATTTGTTATGGTCTTCATCGACGACATTCTGATATATTAGAGGACCTCTGAGGACCACATGCAACACTTGGAGATCGCACTGCAGACCCTCCGTGCTCACCAGTTGTATGCGAAGTTGGAGAAGTGTGAGTTCTGGCAGGAGGAGGTGAGATTCTTCAGTCATGTGGTGATGAGGGAGGGTGTCGCAGTGGACCCCTAGAAGGTTGATGCAATGCGTCAGTAGGGCCAGCCCACAACTGCGTTCGAGATCCGTAGTTTTCTTAGTTTAGCGGGATACTATAAGCGTTTCATTGAGGGCTTCTCCAATATTGCAGCCCTGTTGACCAGGTTGACTCGGAAGGGCATAGATTTTGTTTGGACTGGCGCATGTGAGCAGGCATTCATGGAGCTGAAGGATCGTTTAACATCCACTCCTGTCCTCACTCTTCCCTCTGGGAGTGATGAATTTGTTGTATTTACTGATGCTTCACGTATTAACTTAAGTGTTGTCCTGATGTAACACGTGAGACCAGTGGCTTATGCGTTTCGCCAACTCAAGATCCATGAGCTGAACTACCCCACTCATGATTTGGACTGGTTGCAGTCATCTTCGCACTAAAGGTGTAAAGGCATTATATCTATGGGGTCAGGTTCGAGATCTTCTTCGACCAGAAGAGCTTGAGGTATTTATTCTCTTAGTCTGAGCTGAACATGAGGTAGAGGCATTGGATGGAGCTTTTGAAGGACTATGATTTTGACCTCCAATACCACCTTGGCAAGACAAACGTGGTGGCAGATGCACTGAGCCATCAGTCATGAGGCCTGGTGGCACGCATGATGATTCAGGAGTGGAGGATGCTAGAGGATATAGCAGAGTATGACTTTGTTTTTGGTCTACAGTCTTCTATTGTTCAGTTATCAAGCCTGTCGATTCAACCCTCTCCTGTCGCAAGGGTGATAGAGGCTCAGTAGACAGATGAGTCGTTATAGGATTACTGAGCAGACGCAGCATTTGAAAGTCAGACAGATTGACAGATTGAATCTGATGGTAGACTTCACTTCAAAGGTCGATTGTGTGTCCCGAATATTCTTGAGTTGCGTAGAGATCTTATGATCGAGGCACATCGATCGCGGTTTTCTATCCACCCTGGCTTAATGAAGATGTATCGTGATTTTGGAGATAATATTTTTAGGCGAGGATGAAGCACCAGATTACCATTTTTGTGGCCAAGTGTGACACATGCCAGTGTGTCAAGGCTGATCATCAGAGACCCCTTGGTCTATTGCAGGCATTGAGCGTCCCGATGTGGAAGTGGGAGCACGTATCCACCGACTTTATATGGGCTTGCCGAGGACTCAACGCGAGCATGACGTCATTTTGGTTATCGTGGACCGTCTGACGAAGTCGGCACATTTTCTTACGATTTGTGAGACTTACATTCGGACTGGCTGACCAGGTTATTCATTGATGAGATCGTGAGACTGCATGGTATTCCTGTCTCGATCATTCCAGACCAAGATCTGAAGTTCACGTCTCAGTTTTGGGGGAGCTTTCAGAGAGCGATGGGTACTGATTTGTTGCTCAGCACCGTGTATCATCTGCAGACCGATAGCCAGATCGAGAGGGTCAAATAGATCCTTGAGGGGGCAGCTGGGATGAGCACCTGCGATTAGTTGAGTTCGTATACAACAATAGCTATCAGGCGACCATTGGCATGACTCCTTTTAAAGCATTGTATGGCAGACTGTGCAGATCTCCGAGTTGTTGGACCAAGGTCGGAGAGGGGTGTCTCCTAGGTCCCGAGCTTGTGTAAAAGACATCAAAGGCTATCGATATCATCAGGTAGAGGATGTGCACAACTCAGAGCCCGCAAAAGAGTTTTGCTGATCGCCGAAGTCGTCCCTTGGAGTTCGTAATAGGGGATAGAGTGTATCTCAAGGTCTTACCCATGAAGGGCGTAGTTCGATTTGGAGCGAATGACAAGCTTGCCCCGAGATTCATAGGACCTTTCGAGATCACTAGGAGTGTTGGCGTCGTGGCGTATCAGCTTGCCTTTCCATCTCAGTTATCTGGTGTCCATAACGTTTTCCACGTCTCTATGTTAAGGAAGTGTGGGTTAGACATAGTTCATGTTATCGATTGGCAGCTGTTGGAGGTTCGTGAGGACGCTTCTTACATTGAGCAACTAGTAGTATTCTTGATTGGAAGGAGAAGGTCTTTTGGACTAAGGTCATTCCCTTGGTGAAGGTTCAGTGGGGTCACCATTCCGTTGATGAAGTGTCTTGGAAGCGTGAGGCTGAGATTTGAGAGTGTTATCCCCATCGCTTTGATGATTGATTGTATGTTGTATCCTGTATGTTGTCTCCGATTTTATATGACGATGCCTTATTTCCTCTTCTATTATGAGTAATGTTTACTTGCAATGATTGTGTAAATTTTGAGAATAAAATTTTTTTTGGAGGGGAGAGTTGTAAAACCCGTAACGATGCCTTGTTTTCTCTTCTATTATGAGTAATGTTTACTTGCAATGATTGTGTAAATTTTGAGGATAAAATTTTTATTTAGAGGGGAGAGTTGTAAGACCTGTATCCTAGTCCGTATCATTTTGTAGGCTTCCGCGGTCCTCCCGATAGAATTCCGGCAACCCTCGACCCATATCTGACGTTTGCGCACGATCCTAAGTAGAGTCCTTTCCAAAGTCAGCTCGACCAGAAATTTGCACCTTAGCGATTGCACTGTCACCGCGGTTTTAACGCCGCGACCCGCGCACCGAACCAATACCCAGACCAGGAGAAGTGAGTCCGCGTTCATTCCAAAGAAACGCCGTACATTATGAATTTCGAGGGAATCTTACAACATGTCCCTTCAAATCAAGTCAAGTACACCACCTTACCCCAAGTACAACCAACCCACTCCTTTTCCCACAAGTCAACCCTCTCTCTCCCCCCACCATCCTTCTTTTACATAATTTTCAACTAAGCCCATGCTTCTCATCTCCTTTCCTTACGCCCACCACTCCATCCATCCTTTTATCTATTATTTTTCTCCCTTTCTCTCATTTCTCAAAAATCTCTCAAGTAACCCAAATACTACACGTCCAAGCCCTCCCAAGCTCTCCCAAATCAACAAGTGTGGCCCACCCTCTCATCTCTCATCCCCATTATCAAAACTCCATCATCCACAGTTAAAAGTTGAGCACAAGAGCTAAGGAGACTAATGGATCAAGGAGGAGTGCAAGAGGTGGGTAAGTTAAATTTCTTTTTGGGACCACATGTGGTGGGACCCGTTTGAAGCATACAATGTAAGAAATAGAGGGCCCATAGTGGCGGGGTCCCTCCTCTCCATCATGGTCTCTCTCTCTCTCTCTCTCTCTCTCTCTCTCTCTCTCCCCCCCCCCCCTCTCTCTCTATCCATTTTGATGAAGCGGACCCCACTAATTTATGTTCTATCCGTACCATTCATCATGGACAGTGGGACTCCACCGTGGAGTGCTCACCAAGATCCATAGCTTAACTGGTAGACTGAGTGAAGATACCACGTTTCAGCACTTGAGGTCTTGGTGTCGATCCTTAGCAAGGGCAGCTAGCATGGTGTGTGTGTGTACTGACATCACCAAGCTGGTGAATGTGGGCCCCACCACATGATGCATGTGTTGCATCAAAACCGTCCATCCAGCGTCCAGAGGGCTGGACGCTGGCACTTTCACACCCTCACACACACACACTTATATATATGATATATATATATATATATATATATATATATATATATATATATATATATATATATATATATATATGATATATTATTATATAATATAATATATTGTATTAAATGATATGGTGGGCCACACCACGTGGACCCACTTGCTTCAATTCAGACCGTCTGTAGAAAGATAGGACATGGGTCCCTTGTAACAAATGTTGCTGAAGTTGTTAAATCCACACCGTCCGTCCAAACATGGGTCTGGACGGTGATCCATTTCAAAAAAAAAATGTAATATAATAATTAATATATAATATATTATTATATATATAAAGAGAGAGGAGTTGGTGGCCCACCTACGTGGGACCCACCCTATGTATGTATTTGTATACCCACACCATTCATCCATCTGGTGGGACCCACCATAGTGTATGTGTTTCATTTGCACCGTCCATCTGAACAGTGCCACGTGCGCCCCACCATGATGGATATCTTCCATCCAAACCGTCCATCCACTTGACTATATCTGACCGTCCATTTGTTGGATGGTCAACGCCCCACCACGATGGATATTTTCCATCCAAACTGTCCATAAATTTGGTGGGCTCCTCCCTGGGTTTGAGAAAAAATAATAATAAAATAAATAAATAAAATAAGACCGATCTAACTATCAAGTGGACCACACTGCCATAACAGTGGGGATTGAACATTCAGCACTATAGCCTTTTGGGTCACAGAAGTTTTGGACCAATATGAAATTTGTCTTTCCTCCCATTCAGGTCATTATGACCATATGAATAGTCTGGATAGAAAACAAATGTTATGGTGGCCCCCATGTAATTTTCTAAACAGTGAAAATCACTATCTCCACTGTTATTCTCCACTGCTATTTGTGATGCAATCCAAATAATATTTTGATCATTATCACCATTGTTATTGTGGTATGGTCCAGATGATCCTTTGGATATGATTCATTTTTATATAATGCTCTAAAATGATCCCTAACTATGGATGAACGGTGTATTTGAATCGGCCCAATGATGCGGCCCATTCAACCCGGCCCATTTAATCCGGCCCATTTGACCGGCCCATTGGACTCGACCAATTTGTATCGGCCCAGTTGATTCGACCCATCTGTATCAGCCCATTGATCGGCCCATTTGATTGATTCGACCCATTTAATGTAACTAAGGCCCTTGTGCTAGGCGGTGGGCCCTTATCTGATTGACCCTATGAGTGTCATTCCATGGGAGTAATGTTGGTTAAATGACCATATTGATGGGCAATAATGGCTGAATGTCCACATTATGACCTTCCCTTAGGCCTTTTAGGCCCATTCTCATCATTTTCTAGTGGGTTAACCCAAACGCTTGGGCCCCATTGATTTTAATTGGTCCATTATCGTCCGTTTATGTATGGACCCTGCCTCGCATCGAGGTTTATTATCGATGCCGATTATTGGTGCCGATTGCCGATACCATCTACCATTGCGGATTATGAGTTTCTAACAGCATAGCATCATGACACATGCCCATACGCATCATCTGCATGTTTGTTATGAGACGTGATTGGCCATTGCATATGCCATAGTGCAAGTGGTTTATGATACTCCTTGATAGGTGAAATTATCTCACATGAGCATACGGTATTTGCAGGATTGATGCATGATTTGGACTGCGTGACTCATGCACCTAACATTTGTGTGATTGTGATTACTATACGCCCTAGCGACATTAGGGTTGTGGCCTCCACATACACATGTGGGTGGCTGGATTGGATACCGAAAATACTACTTCTAGCATCGGGGTGCCATAGATGTCCTTGAGTGAAAATTTCTAAACTCAATGGTACCAAAGGATGACTCCAACGTCAAGACCGAGTGGATATATGAGCGCACAAGGGCCAAATACTACGAGGCCGCGTCTCCCACTGTGTCGTGGTCGGTTGAAAAGGAGTGTAACCTTACTCGCTCGAGGGTAGGGGGCATTACTACACTGAATTTGACCAACTCGTGAATGGGTCCGCTATCGACGTGCTGGATAGGTATTGGTAGACTATTGGCCAGGTGGATAGTGAGGTTTTTTACGCTCACTTGGACTATGCGGCTGGGTGAGGGGCAGTGCCATTTGGAGTGTATTAAACCCGGTGATTATCTAGAATGAGAACTGTACTGATATTTGATGAGTTGTATGTGGATTTGGATGAGGATTGATATGCTTGAGTTGTATCATGCTTCTCATGGTCTTGATATAGCTGATAGCATTCATATCTTGCACCGCATAGCCTTGATACGGTGGCTTGCATTCATGTACTCATCAGCATGATTCCACATTACTCTGACCTTGCATTCTGAGCACCCTCATATTGCGCACACACTTGCACCACCCTCTAAGCTTTCTATAAGCTTATGCACAATTGATGCATGCAGGTGACGCTAGGACGTAGCCATAGCCTCGTCGCAGTTGGAGTGTGTAGCCGAGCTTCTGGAGTTTTTGTTACTTTCATTATATTATATTTTTCTTTCATATGCATTGTACGCAAAGTTTTTTATCATAGTACATTTTGTGATAGTGTTCTTATGGTTATTGTTCATGGGTTATGCTTATGGTTATGCTTATACAAAATTAAAATCATATTTGAAACCCTCCTTGTAAAATCCCATGATCAGAACCAGGTATATGGATGTCGGGAGCCGAGAATGGGGTACTATGGAGGTTGTCAGTGTCGGGTTTGGCGATCAGGAATTTTGTGAGCCCGGTCTCCGAGTTTAGGGCGTGACACCTTCCCAACTGACTATGACACAGTAGGAGAAGCGACTAACTAGTACTCGGCACTCGAGCGCTCATGTATCCACTCGGTCTAGATATTGGGGCGTCTCCTGACCTTGAAGGTTTAGAGATTTTCACCAAGGGACATCTATGGTGCCCTGATGCTAGTAATAGATTTTCAATGTCCCATCTGGCCATCCACGATATGCCTGTGAAAGCTACAGCCCCGATGTCACTAGGGCGTACAGTAATCATAATACACAATGCAAGATGCATGAGTCATACAATCCAGTCATGCATTAATCCTGCGCATACCGTGCGCTCATGTGAGACAATATTCGCCTATTAGGGAGTCTCATAACAACTTGCCCAATGGCATATGCAATGCTCAACCACATCTCATAACAAT
Source organism: Magnolia kwangsiensis (assembly GCA_037074715.1). NCBI lineage: Eukaryota > Viridiplantae > Streptophyta > Magnoliopsida > Magnoliales > Magnoliaceae > Magnolia > Magnolia kwangsiensis. The sequence continues at coordinate 110,933,850 of CM073577.1, read as the reverse complement.
CATGCAGATGATGCGTATGAGCATATGTATCATGATGTTATGCTTTCACATACTCATAATCGGTATCGATAACCGACATCAATAATCGACATCGATAATCGACCTAACAAAGGGCCTAAGGGAAGGTCACAACATGGACATTTAACCATCATTACCCATCAATGTGGACATTTAACCAACATCGCTCTCTAGGAATGACCCTCATAAGACCAAACGTATAGTGGGCCCATGGCCTCACACAAAGGCCTCATACACAACATAATGGGCCACATACAATCTCAATGGGCCTTATATAATCATAATGGACCTTACACAAGGGTCTCATACATCATAATGGGCCGCGTCACATGGGCCTAATACACATCACGTGGGCCACATCACATGGGCCTAATACATCACAATGGGCTGCTCTCACGAGCCTAATATACATCACAATGGACCACTCTCACGGATATAATATACATCACAATGGACCGCTCTCACGGGTCTAATATACATCACAATGGGCCGCTCATGCATCACACTGGGCCTCACCCATAGGCCTCAAATACATCACAATGGGCCACATCCATGGGCCTCAATTATATCACAATGGGCCTCTACCTATGGGCCCCAAATACAACAAGTGGGCCTCAACCCAAGGGCTCCAAATACATCTTAATGGGCCTCAACCCATGGGCCCCTAATACATCTCATTGGGCCTCAACCCATGGGCCCCTAATACATCTCAATGGGCCTCAACCCATGGGCCCCTATACAACAAGTGGCTGCACTACTTGGGCCTTATGTAGATCAAGATGGGAGGTACAACATACATCATGGTGGGCTACACAAGTGGACAACATAGATGAAACACACGCAACATGGTGGGCCCACATCCAGCCCATCTAGATGGACGGGTGGATAAAACACATATATCACAGCGGGCCTCATGGCCTGAACGGACAGCCTGAATATATAATACATAAATACAAGGTGGGTCACACATCCAACCTGATGGACGGTGTGGATGAAATCCATTCCTCAGGTGGGTCACGTCCAAATGGGCGGACAATGTGAATGTACAGATACATCATGATTAGCCCCTCATGGTAGCACTGTCCAAATGGATGGCTTGAAGAACAATAAAATGGTGGGGTCCACGTACTCAAACAGACGGATGTTATGGATATAAAATACATACATTAAGGTGGGTCGCACCTCACACGTGCCACACATGGGATGGGTCCACATATCAAAACAGATGGACGGCTTAGATAAAGCACATACCTCATGTGGGACCCTCAGAGCTTGCTAACGTCAAATGGCAGCTATGCTGCTGGGGTCCCACGTCCTCAAACAGACGAACGGTCTGGATTATTAGACCCTTAGGGTCCCACATCCTCAAACGGACGAATGGTCTGGATCATCAGAGCCCAGCCAATCTCACAGCAGGTGGGTCCCACATGGGCCCCACCATATACATATATGTATATAATATCTCTCTCTCTCTCTCTCTCTCTCACACACACACACACACACATATATATATATATGATATAAAATAATATTATACTTGGAAAGAGTCCAACATTTGGACGAACAATGTGGATTGAAATCCATACATCAGTGTATCCCACCACCTACACGTGTAACACTTGTAGGGTGGGCCCCACATATGGTATGGTCAGTGTGTATACAACACATGCGTCATGTGGGTCCCAGGTCTATACCTTGGACGATGTGGATGCACAACACATACATTACAGTGAAGTCCCACCGTCCAGCCATTTGGACAGTGCGGATGGTGTGGATCAAAGCATACATCATGGTGGGCCATCATACACGAAAAGAAGAGAGAGAGAGAGAGAGAGAGAGAGAGAGAGAGAGAGAGAGAGAGAGAGAGAGAGAGAAAGAGAGAGAGAGAGAGAGAGAGAACATGAGGAGGGGAGGGACCCTACCACTATGGGCCCTCCCTTACTTACAATGCATACATCAAATGGGTCCCATCGAATGTGGGCCCTCAAATCATGAAATCAACGGTAGAAACCCAAGGATCACCCACCTATTGCTCCTCTTCTTTAACTCCTTAGACTCCCTAGCTTCCAAAGCTACAAGTTTGATGGAGGATAATGGAGATTGGATGGTTGGATGATGGGGATCTAGGGTAGGAAGTGGACCACACTAGGCTCTCTCATGGAGCTTGGACGGTCTCTCATGGTTGCTTGGGAGGAAATGAGAGAGAGATGGGAGAGAGAGGTTGTAAGAGAGAGAGGGATTGGTGCGTGAGTGATAGGTGTACTTGAAAAGGGATGGGTGGAGAGAGAGAGAGTTGACTTTGGGGTTTCTTGTACTTGAGGATGGGTTATGTACTTGACATGAATGATGTGATTGATGGGACATGTTCTCTTGGGTTTGTAAATGGGCGGCATTTTTCTCAAATTGAACGCAAGCCCACATCTCCTAGCACAGGTATCGGATCAGCACGGGAGATGCAGAGTTGGAACAGCGGCGACGGCGCGGTCGTAAAGGTACAAGTCTCAGGTCAAGCCGACTAAGATCTACAGGATGCGACTCAGGGTCGTGCGTAAATTCTGGTTACACGTTGCGGGTTGCCGGAATTCGACGAGGATGATCACGAGAGTCTAAGAAATGGTATGAACTAGGATACGGGCCTGACAATTGAGGTTTCATATAGCTACTCCCCCTTTCTCCTTACAGCTGCTCCCCCTATCACCTGTATCACTACGCATATAAACCATACACATAATTGTTCCAATGGTGGGATCTGTTCTCCCCCTTTTTGTTAGTCATTGGCAAAGGTTAGTATATATTAATCAAAAGTATATTAACTAAAGTTGAATTTGAAGAAACTAGGAGAATCAATGTAACAGAAGGGCCATATGAGGATCAACACATGGTAGAGAACCCTCATTTCATAGAATAAATGATCATCAGTTCATAACTCGTAAGCATATCTCCATAGTGCATAAGATAAATAGTAGGGAAATTAACATACAAATACGCATTTGAATATAAAGCACTAAAATCATCATTCCACAACATAATTAAACACTTCCATGGGCATATAATAAACAATAGTAAGCCTATCACCATTTACAGTTATCATTCACGCCATAAACATGCAATATTAAGCTCAGAAAGATTATCATTCATTTCTAAGAGCCATTCAAGGAAACTGCCCAATCTTGGCAATGAATACTTGTTTAAATTATCCAAAAGAAATCAGCTAGCCCATCCATGGGCATATTAAAAAAAAATAAATCAACCATTCTACCCATTCAAGGGCACAAAAAAAATAAATCTCCACAGATGAAGCAACCTAGCGTAAACACACTGACTAAGGTGCTCGAGTCTCACCATCTGTTAGCAAGTCAATAACTTATTGCGTAATTTGCTGCAATGCAGGGAGATTCTCCTCGATCCCTGTAACACCCCAGATTTTTTCCAACCTGGGGTTAGACGTCCTTAGGCAATAGGTCAACCATAACACCTTGGTAACCTCTTAGGAATCAATTCCAAAGCCAAAGAAATCATTTAGAACCAAATTCTTTAGAAAGTTAATGTGTTTTATCTAGCGCTAAACTAGGTTACCTGTGAAATTAGCACCAACCACTTTAAATACGATCTGTAAGACCCAAAACCTATAGAATCGTTGACACTACGTTACCGTGAAATTCAGGATCAATCTCTAAACTCGGTTGCTCTCGGGAGCAGTTTAAAACTTTGTATTGGATCTAGACCGCACGTCGAAAGTCCGATATCTACAATCTTAGACCATTATGACCGCCTAGTTGGACTTGACAATCATTTCAAAAATCAAGCCCAACCAATACCCTGAGACCATTTTACTGAAAAGGAAAATATTTAGAAAATTAATTCAATTTTTAATAAATTTGGCACGTATCACTTGCGGGTTAATTATAAGCATTCAAACCGTTGGAATCTGACCAAAATACACCCTCAGATCAGGGAACATTTCCCACTCATGTCAGTGTACTTGGAATCCCTGATCGAGTCTCAATAACCGCTGAACTGAAACTGGTCCGCCACATGAGATCTGGGAACCCTATCGAACTGAAAACTTAATGTGATCAAGATCCAACATCCATGAGCTTATGTCCGACCACATTCAGTCAGGGGACCTCTAGAAATGTTCTTTTTGATCAAAAAAGACCCGATTTGGCTATAACCCAAGTATAACTTGGTTTAAAGTCTAAATAGGTGAGTTTCTAACCTATTTAAGGACCTTAAACCCTCTCACATCCCTCTCATACGAATTTGCAAGAAATCCTAGGAAAGAGAAGAGAGAAAAGAGAGAGATTGTGTGAGAGTAGTGAGGGAAAATTCCTGTCACTCGATCCTGCTATTGCACGTGCTTAGCCATCGTGTTCTAATCACTCTTCCGGTGATTCTGACTTCATTCTAGGTAAGAAAATCCTAACCTTAGCCTGTTTTAGAAATTCTATCAATACAAGTGCGAAGTAGCTGACTTATCTTGTAATATAGGTCGTCATATTGACGTTGACGAAGCGTAGAGTTTCTATTCGATTCATTACGCTCCTACGGCGTAAGGTGAGGATTTTAGATACTTAGGTTACCTGTTTTCAACGCTTTCAATGCCGTTTAATGGTAAATTAGTGACAAGGATGTTGTTTGACATGTAGAACATGCTGCTTGTTTTTCATTTCGAATACATACGAAGAATATGAGATTTAGGGTACTTTAGGTATTTGTAGGAAATACTGTATACGTATGTATTTTGCTGATATGATTGCCATGAGTATTTATCATGTACCTATGCTAGTTATGCGTGTATGATCTGTTTGGTGAAGAGATTCGCCCTAATACACACTTTTGGCCGACATATGCTACGTGGGCTAATGTGTGTAGACTAAGTGTGTTGTATAAATGCATGTATTAGTATGTATTGAGTAAATGGTGCTGTAGATCAGCGATGAGATTGGATTCTCAACTAATTTGATGATGTACATGATTTCCTCCATGTTTGTTGTAATTGAATTGATTACCTTATGTGTGAAATACTCGTGTATGGTTAACTGCTTATGATGTATGATATAACATGCTGATAACATGCTGGAATTACTTGTATCTCAATTCTGTCTCTCTCATATGATTATTGACTTAGATTACAAGTGTTTGGGGCTATACTTTAGTCCAAGCAGTCGGTAACAGATTTGAATTCGTGGTTGGATTGTATTCGCCACGAAGGATGTGTTTGACGAACGCGAGTCGTATTAGAGTTGTCGGCAGTGGTTAGGCCACGCGAAGTGCTTGTGCACTTCATGTCGGTCGATTCAACGTGCGCTCGTGCTAATCAGACTCATCAAGTAACCCGATTGACCATTATATATTCACCTTGTATTGGTCATAACTACTTGAACCTAGGGTACCGAACTTACCAGTGATAACCCTGATAACCGTGGTACCTTGATCCATTAAGACTCATGAGCCAGACATGGTGGTATGGGACACCGTGGTCGAGCTGTCGGCCTACGCTAGGGCCATAAACCTCCCCGTAGTGACCAGTGAGCAACCCAGACTCGTTAGCAGATTATGGTGGTATGAGACACTATATTCTTGTTGTCGGCCTACACTGATAAGGTGATGGGGGAGTGGTGCAACGAGTACGAGCAACAGCCCTGACAGCCCTTTCACTACCAAAAAAATGAGTAAAGGCTATGGACTATAGAGGTATATGGCTACAGATTTAATCCGTAGCTAAAACATAATTAATCTATAGCTAAAACATACCTCCCCCATCGGACCTCATTAGAGACGGATGATGCTTAAGGGGCTCTATGGGGCCCATTGTAATATATTTATGTTATCTAATCGGTCCATCAATTTTGAAATATTATTCCAATGCATGAGCTCAATAATTAGAAGGATCAAAAGTTGAAGTGGACCACACCATGAGAAAGAATGAAAAAATAAATCTTTATCGTTAATATGTGGTGTGGTCCACATAAATGTTATATCTGACTCATTTTTTGGATAAACCTTAAAAATGAGCCGTTAAATTGAATGGACAGAGTGGATATTTAACACACACAACGGTGGGCCCCACAACTCTTAAAGTAAATGACCCCTAAAATTTCGTCCGTCCATTCATTCCCGCGCACCTCTCCCGCCCACCCCATTCCAGAAAAGCAAAACCCTCTCTCTGTCTCTGTTGCCCGCTCGCGACTCACCCTCCCAAATCCCTCTCTCTCTCTCTCTCTCTCTCTCTCACACACACACACACACACACACACACACACACTCAGCCCTCTCGCGCTCCCTCACCCTCTCTCTATCTCTCAGCCCCATTTCCCTCTCTGTTTCCCAACCTCTCTGTCTCTCTCATTAGGGTTTTCAAAACCCCCTTTCGCTGCAAGAAGGAGAAGAAGAAGAAGAAGAAGGAGAAAGAGAAGGAGAAGGAGAAGATAAATGGTTAGTCTCTCTCTCTCTCTCTCTCTCTCTCTCTCTCTCTCTCTCTCTCTCTGAGATGGATCAAAAATCCCAATGAAGTTTTGATTGATTGCAGTTGTCGATGGCCACTAATGATAAACGGTTAGTCTCTCTCAAAAACCCCTCTATTTTTTTTCTTCCTTCTATTCTGGATGAACTGATAACCTCTCTTCTAGGTATAAACAAGAACCAACAACTTTTTTCCTAGTGCCAATAAATCTTGTTTGAGTGGACTTGTTTCAATGTCCGTTGGATGATTAGATGCTTTACGCAGCATCTGGATTTAAGCCCCAAAAAAGTGGCCTGTGCAGGGCTTCCAAATCCAAGCCAAGACAGTGCATGTGTTTGGATTTTGGACAGCATGTAAAATAGAATTTGCATTAGGCAGGCTTCCATGGCAATGTGGTGCAGTTTGCATTTTCAACATGTAAAACAGAATCCATGTTACACAGACATCCAGGCTGAGATGATGCAATATGCATTTGGATGGTGCGTAAAATGGAATCTGTTAGGTGAGTCAATATGATTCAAATTGCACTTGGACAAGACAAACCAAAATCTGCATTAGCCAGGGTTCCTAGCCGATATTATGCAATTTGCACTTGGACAACACACAAACGGAATCTAGATGAGGTTTTTTCACTGAATCATGAAAGAGAGATTCTGGGGGATGGTCATGCTCTTCTCACAGCATTTGATGCTAATTGAATAATGTGGACCTTAGGAACTAAGAATTCTTGAACATACCCTATTTTCAAAGCCAGTGTGGTGTAATTTGGACAACAGGTAAAATAGAATCCTTGATAGGAGGGCTTCAAAGCCAATAAGATGCAGTTTCCATTTGGATAGTACATAAAACTGAATCCACATTAGACAGCCTTCTAAGCCAATATTGTATAATTTGTATTCGACAATATGATGTAAAATAAAATACGTATTTGGTGGGTCCCAAGCCAATATGATGTTGTTTGGACTCAAACAGCACACAAAACAGAACTTGCATGAGGCTGGCCTTTATTATCTTGTGTCTGTTGCGCTGAATCGTATGCAAGATATTATGGCTCTTGACCATGTCTCACCTGCATTTGGCACTTCACATGGGCCTTGTGAACAAGAATTCCTGAACATGACCCATGTTCTTTCCATGGCCGCGGAAAAATATTCATGCTCAAGTCTCCCACTTGTTAGGTGAGCTTTGTAGACAGTGCAATGTATGTGAGTGATCCAGGGTTCAATCCTTGGTACAGTTACCTTTCAAAAAAAAAAAACATGCACAAAACCCTTGCCTGACTCGTGCCCATGCATTGCAGGTCGCATAAGTTTCTTGGAATTTTACTTATATTATGCTTTCTATTTATGCATTTTTGTTAATCTAGATACAGATTTCATCTTATTCTTTCAAGAACTAATATTTGTATAGTAATATATGGATCAATATAGTATAACTGTTAAAGCATGCTAGTGCATGGGGTTTTCAAAGTCCCTTGTGTATAACACCTTGTTTCCGTGGCCAAGTTACATGACTTTAGCTGACATATGTTTCACAAAAATTCAGTGTATAGCCTTGATGTTCAGCTGTTTTGTGGACTGCATTTTTCTGATGTATTACTTGTCTAAATTGTCAATCAGGTGGGAATTTACTTGCCTTGTTATGAAATTTTCCGCAACTGGATAGAAGAATTTACTGCCCAAAATGCTCCTACCTTGACACCATATGCCCCCCTAGTTGCCGGCTCACTCGCACGATCACTAGCTTGCATCACTTGTTCTCTTATTGAATTGGCAAGAATGCGCATGCAGGTATGCAACTTTTCATGTTGGCATCTTTACCAATTAAAAACATGTATGCAATGGCCTGGAAGCCAGTGCATTTAAGTATCAGATATGCAATTGCCTATGAATAGTTTCATGCATCAAAATTCTTTAAATCATTTGCTAATACTTTAATTAAAAACTTACCCATAAAAATGTTAAATAACAGAATTGATATAGTTATTTGTGTTTTCGAATGAAGATTCTTGGGTGTCACAAACTTGAATATGGGGTGTAAATCTACCATGGAGAAATGTCATGGCTATTCACACAGAGAGATGGAAGAGGTGAATAGCTGGACACGTGCTCATGTGGTACATTTGTGTGACAATCATTCGGCAGGGCCAATGGTTACCATGCCTTGGGTCATAAATCAAGCAAATCCAGTCATCATGTGGCCATACTTGCTTGAGGAAAATGGATGGTTAAGAAAGAAACCACCAACCACCTATATTCAGCATACATGTAGGGTTATCTTGCACGCATGTTCCACTTTGGTATGTGTGTTGCAATTCACCTCTTCATTCTAGAATTTCTGTTAGGCAATTCTAACAATCCCATCCATGAGTTGGAAAAAGGACGGTTGATAGAAATAAGGGCAAATCTAGATGGATTTGATAATCCAATCAGTCTTATTTTTACATTGTAGCCCTGGAAATGTGTTCTAGATTTAATGAAAATTTTTGATAGCTTTGAAAATTTCACTCTAGTTTTCCACAGCAGTACATTCGTTTTCACTCAACATGTGGGGCCCACAGTTCAGGACCATTGTTGTGAAAAATAGTAAATCTATTGGTGCATCTGTCATGAATATATTCTTGTGTCTGTTATGGGTTTTACTGTTGTATCTGTTACGAGAATCTGTTTGCAGTTTCGCATAGCAAGTCGGTAATATTCTGTGTATTTCTTTGTCTCATGTGCTAACATTGGCAAACCTTGCTATTGTATTTTTATGTATTTTGGTTATTTGGCGATCACATTGTACTAAAGGTTTTACAAAGAGATCATTAGACACATATATGTATGTATATATGTTTATATTTATTTATTTATATATTATCATTTGAATGTTCTCTGTCAAAGTTTACAAATTCAAACTCAACTTGACAACAAGTTAAAGATTAGAAGCAGTGCAACCCCAGAAGGCTTGAGAATGCCACAAGGCATGCATTGGGACTAGTTTGTGAAATCAATTTCCATACTTTGAATTTTTTTTCCTACATACATTTATATTTATATTTATTTATATATAATAATTTGAATGCTCTCTGTCAAAGTTTACAAATTCAAACTCAACTTGACAACAAGTTGGATATTAGAAGCAGTGCAACCATTTTTTAATTTTTTATTTTGATGGCATGTTTGCATGGTTTGTGTCAAAGAATTCGATGACAGGCATGCATCCATTTTAAACCAGTGCTTTGGAAATAAATAACCTACAATAGGTGGTTGTTTGATTAATTCAAACTAGGAGGAATTTACCAAGGCCTCTAATTGAATGCACAAATAACCTCCTAATTGTTGCTGCTGCTGCCACCATCAAAGTCCCAAACAAGAACATCTTACACCACAAGAGCTTCACACTTAGTCATCATAATTTGAAAACATTGAAACTGTTTAAAACAAATTCATTCATGGTTGAAAAGAGATGTCTACTTCTCACAAACTTTCCTAGGAGTCTTCTGTATGTATATCACAAACCTGACCTTTGGAGAGCATGGACAGCTTACAAAGCACCATCACTTTTCGCCCTCGCTGGGTGGCTTATCTTCATCTTTCTTTTGCTCTGTTTGAACTTGGAGAGATGCCAACAAATCCTTAACTGAAGGATCATTAGGGTCAACTCCTGGAAGCGAAGCAAGAATAGATGACACAAAAGATTGGTCTCCAAGCACCTTGCTCATGTCATTCTGGCTAGCTGTATCTTTTACACTGTCCTGCACAGACATTTGAAGGGCAAAAGCCAACTCTTGGTCTTCTGTAGTTGCCTCTGACATATCTGTATCTTTCACAGGCACACCACCAGATTAACTAGATCTAGGATCATCCATTGACATTACTAGGGCTTTCTCAAGCAAGGCAGTCTCATCCTCCGTGAGATCAGCTCTTTTGTTGTCAGCCCCAGGACCTGAATTGCTTACAGATTCAACCATAGTTGCATCTTGAGAAGTAGATTCCTGCTCCCCTCCTTTTTCTTGTTTAGCAACATCCTCTGAAGCTTTCTTAGCAGCAGCTTCTTTCCTTGCCCTCTCCTCTTCCATTGAAACCCGAAGGGCAAGAGCTAACTCGGGATCCAAGTTAGGATCCACGCCAAAATCAAATCCAGACACACCGCTTGCTATAGCTGCAGCTGCAGCAAAACTGTTTCCTCCTTCCCCATCTCCAGTGAATATGGGCGTACTGTTAAGAACATCTGAAAGAGCACAGGGACCAGGAGGAACATGAACAATGTGACCGCTGTCATTATTGTTTACAGAAGAAAGAAGGGCCTCTTTGTAGTTTCCCATCATCTTCTTCACCAAAATCAACAATATCAAGAGCAACACTGTTCTTTTTCAACTTTCTTCCTATCGTCTCAAGTACCTTCTTGTCATATTTGTAAGGACTTCCAGCAAAAACTATAATCCTTTGTTGCTGCTTTTTATTTTGGCGATGTTTAAGAGCCAATTGAGCTACCTGGATCCCAGCAGTCATGTTTATCTCACCACCAATTTCTAGACCGTGCATGCATGCCAGAATTTTTCCGAGATCACTTGTAGGAGTGACCAAAACACCAACGCCTTTACCTACCATTGTTAGAACACCAACGGTATTCTCTGGATTAGACTGTGTTTTTGCGCCGCACAACCATGAATCTTGCATAGATTAAACAATCCATGATTGGGACTTGAGGAAAAGTTGAGGTGTATTGTTGTCTCCAGTCAAGCCATTAATTTTTTTTGAGGTAAATTTGTGTTTGGATTCTTGTTTGTTGTAGTTTGATGCAAGATAGGTGTTTATTACCTAGGAGTTTCTGAGGATGTTGTGGCATCTTCTCAGCCATGGACTTCAAGAATGTTGTTATTGTTGGGCATTAGTAATCTCTTGTAGCCATGTAGTGGTGTCGTGGTTATAATTGAAGATAGCTGTATAGCCTTCTTGACCTTAGGTAGTAAGGATCCTTGGAGTCTTTGTCCCCAATGTTGATCATTCTTAATTCTTTCCATTAAGTCATGCATGATATGCTTGATACAAACCCACGAACATGCCATGCCATTCTTAATTTTTTTTTATTGCTGAGTTTGGTTACGGGTTTTGTGAAGTGGATTGTATCAATGGTTTTTTTTTTTTTTAAATCAATGGTTACTTTCCTTTTGTGCGCTCATTTCTAAACTGATAGCCATCGATGCATACTTATCACCACATGTAGGAGTAGTACTTGGGCTTCATGCACTCATTTGTAGCCTGATTCATCAACTCATTTGTGTAACTAATTGACTTTTCCTTATTGCAACAGGTCCTAGACTTTTGTGACTAATGCACATGCTAGGAGGCACCCTGAAATTGACAGTATATTCTGGATATATGTGCATATTCATATAAGTTTTCCATATTATGTAATGCTTTGGGTTTTAAAGATTATCTACGCCGCTATCAAAGTTTTCACTGCTGGGATGAAATTGTTCAGATCCAAGATGAACAAGTTCCATGTTCCCCATTATAACACGACACAACACTTGGTAAGTCTCTTGTCAAGAATACACATGTGTAGTTATCTGTAACACCCCGAAAATCAGGGGGTCGAGCAAAAACCCAACTCCCGAGTTCCAAAATGTTATTTATGCAACATAGATATGTATGATTGAATGTTGTCGGTGATAATGTATTAAACATGACTGAGATTAAGCTAGAATAGCATATCATACTCCAGAGACAGTTAAATTAACAAGCGGAAGATTGTGATAGTATGTATAACATATATAAACTGTTGTATGTCTCCAGAGTGTGAATATGTTACCAGGTTATATACATACATGTATACTCCAAAAGTAAACCAAAAGGATATACATGAGTGTTCTAAAAATATAAAATGACAAGTGTCAAGGTATCTAATCAACTTCCCTGTAATCCCGTCAATCAGAACACGCATAAAGGAGAGATCCTCCTCATCATCATCAAGTCCAGCTCTACTTCTCAAGCAGCGCCATCATTTGCAATCACAAAAAGGGATTGGTGGGTGTCCGGAAACACCATCCAGTAACGTGGGAGTGAGTAGCCAACTCAGTGGAATAATAGAGTAAGGATTAACATGTTCTCAAATCAATCATGCTATAATAGTAAAGTAATAAATCAGACAATCCTAATACTATTGTTAATGCAATATGACATGACGTGATGTATGCCCTCACCGACGATCTCCCTCATACGGCACCATCTTACGACCGCGGCATGCCACACTCCCTTAAGTGCTCCACATCTTCCAGGCACATGCAATGTAATGGTGATATGATTTTCGAGTTGTTATTAGTCCATTCAAACAGCAGGATTGGGAAACTAAGGTACTTCCCTTATATCAATCCCAACATAGATCCTGTCTAGGGTCGTCACTCCTAGTAATCTCATACGATGTATATTTTGTAGGTCGCTGCAAGGGCTGTCAGGGCTGTTGCACGCACTCATTGATCTGCTCCCCCATCACCTTATCAATACAGGCCTACTGTACTCTACTGCTACTGAAGGGTCGTCGCCTCCCGTAGACTCAGAATACGCTCGCGGTCACTACAAAGGATTCATCGCCTGATCAGTGTAGGCCGACAGCAAGAATATAGTGTCCCATACCACTATAATCTGATCACGAGACTAGGTGCTCACTGGTCACTACGGGGAGGTTTGTGGCCCCAGCGTAGGCCGACAGCTCGACCACGGTGTCCCATACCACCATGCCCGGCTCATGAGTCTTCGTGGATCAAGGTACCATGGTTAACAGGGTTTACAATGGTAAGTTCAGTACCCTAGGTTCAACCAGTTATGACTCATGTAGGGTGAACATACAACGGCCAGTTGGGTTACTTGATGGGCTCGACTAGCGCGATCGTATCTCAAGTCGAACGACATGAAGTGTGTAAAACACTTCGTGTGGCCTAACCACTGTCGCCAATTCCAGAACACGACTCGCGTTCATCGATGCGTCGTTCGTGGCCAAGAAAAGTCAACCACGAATTCGCTCGGTTACCAACTGCCTAGACTAAGTACAGTCCCAAACACATATGAATCCACATCAACAATCATGTGAGAGTATTGGAAATGAAACACAACCATGTGAGCATGTTAACACATGTTATATCGTACAACTTAAGTAAATCATCTGACACATGCCTTTCATACATATAATGAAATTATGCATATCGCCAACATATAGGAAATCATTTCCATCAGCATATTAATTGAGAATTCAATCTCAAACTAAATCATAATGAAATCATCAAGCACATGTTATAACATACAACTTAAGCGAATCATCAAGTACATGCATTTCATTCATATAATGAAATCATGCATATGGCTAACATGTAGGAAACCATTTACACCAGCATATTAATTGAGAAATCAATCTCAAACTAATTCATAACACTATTTAATTCAATACATACTAATACAAGCATTTATACAAACACTTACACTACACACTTAAGTCTACATATAGTATGTCGACCCGAAGTGCGCATTTAGGCGAATCTCTTCACCAAACTAATTATACACATATTCCTAACATTCTAATGCGACAATAAACCATTTCAATCACATCAGCAAAATATGAATGAAATCAGTACTTCCTACAAATGACTAAAATGCCCTAAATCTCATATTCTTCGCCGGTTTACGAAACAGGAAACGGACAGCATGTTGTACATGTCAAACGGCGTTGTCGTCAATAATCTACTATTAAACGACATTGAAAGCGTTGAAAACAGTCAATCAAAGCGTCTAAAATCTGCACCTTATCTCTTATAAACGTATCGTTTCGAACGGAGCGTATACGCTTCGTCTACGACGAATAGAGAACCTAATTTACGAGTTCTATCAGTTTACATGCTATGGAACGGAACGAATGCCAAATCAGAAACTTATTAGGGTATTTTCTTACCTGAAAATGCGGAGGAATCACCGGCTGAGTGATGGAAGCGTGTTGCTTAGGCACTTGCAACAGGCGGCACAACGGCAGGAAAATTCTCTCCTTCTCTCTCTCACAAACTCTCACCTTTTCTCTCTCCCAATCTAGGGTTTCTCTCAAATTCGGATGGGAGAGAGGAGTGAGGGTTTCAACCCCTTTTATAAGCCTAAAAATGCCTGAAATAGGCTTGGAAATAAAGTTCACTTAGGGCATATCCAAATCGGGGCTGTTTCGGTCCAAAAGATGTTTTGTGGTGGTCCCCTGGCCGAATGCGATCGGACTTAAGCTCATGCATACTGGATCTAGCATACATCAAGTTTTCAGTCCGGTAGAGTTTGCAGATCGCAAGTGGCGATCCAGTTTCAGTTCAGCGGTCACCGCACATAGATCAGGTCTGCAAGTCTCATGATATGAAATAGAAATTTTTCCTAATCCGAGGGTGTAATTTGGCTGAATTTTGACGGTCAGAATGCTTAATACTGACGCGTCAAGTCGTGTGCCAGATTTGAATTTCAAATTCCAAATCTGTCCCTATTCGCACTCTCTTCAGTTCGGGCTCAATGAAATAGCCTGTGATTATCGGTTGGACTTGATTTTCGACATGATTGTCAAGTCCAGCTAGGCGGTTCTAATGGTCTAAGATAGCAGGTATCGGACTTTCGAGGCGCGGTCTAGATCCAATACAATGTTTCAAAGTGGTCTAGAGAACAAACTTGCTTAGAGTTTGATCCAAGGTTTTAGAGTATTATAGAGTCATTGGTTCTACTCGATTTGGGTCTTGTAGAACGTATTTAAAGTGATCAGGGATTGTTTCCCAGCTACTCTAGCGTTGCGCTAGCTAACTTACGCTTAGTTTCTAAAGGAATTAATCCTAAGTGGTTTCTTTGGCTATGGAATTGGGTTCTGAGCGATTTTCCAGGTGTTTTAGTTGACCCATTGCCTAAGGACGTTTAATCCCAGGTTGGCCAAAATCCGGGGTGTTACATTATCATTGTAGTTATACTTATTCATTATGTGACAGGTTTTCAGGTGAGATGAACGAGTTTCAAAAGAAAACAGTCTGCGATTTTGAGAAGCGATTTCCAATGCCATTTTATGTTTAAATGCATATTTCATATTCAAGCATCTGGTACGTCTCTTGACTCAAGAATGCACATGGTTAGAGTGGTCTGGCCATTTGGACAGACCGTGTTTATGTATTTGCTCAAAATTGATGGAGCAGACCCGGATGTGCGTCGGAGCTATCCGGAAGAGCGAGGGTCCCTGGAAGGTGGGAACCGCTATTATGACCATGATGAAGCGGTCCATTTCTATGGACAACATTGGAGGGGCCTGAGCATTTGGATAGGCCGTATTTATGTATTTACTCAAAATTAATGGAGTAGACCCGGATGTGCGTCGGAGCTATCCGGAAGAGCGGGGGTCCCTGGAAGGTGGAAACTGCTATTGTGATCATGATGAAGTTGTCAATTTCTTATGGACGACATTGAAAGGTCCTGTGTAACACCCCGAATTTTGGCCAACCTGGGATTAAACGTCCTTAGGCTATGGGTCGAATAAAACACCGGGAAAATCGCTTAGAACTCAATTCCATAGCCAAAGAAACCACTTAAGATTAATTCCTTTAGAAACTAAGCATAAGTTAGCTAGCGCAACGCTGGAGTAGCTGGGAAACAGTCCCTGATCACTTTAAATACGTTCTGCAAGACCCAAATCGAGTAGATTTCGTTCTGTCCATTTGGGCAACGATTTCTTTGCATTTCCTCCTCCATCGCCCGACTCGGACTAGTAATCTAGATCCAGGTATCGCGGGTTGTAGTTAGTCATTTCCTGTTTTAAGTTTTGTTTTGTAAGCCTGATAAGGCTAGTAGTTTACCTATGTTGCTATAATAGCTGACTGACATAGCTCCCATGTACTTCTTGTCATGATACTTGTAGGGAGATATCCCTTATATTATGACAATTTTGTTTTAATGAAATGCATGATGCTTTTCGACTTGTTATGTGAATGTTTGTGTTGTGGTTTGGGCTTAATATAGCCGAATTTTGTTAGATGGAATGCATGTCGTTTCATTTCGCTATAAGGTATGGGGAGTATTGTAACTCCCGGGATTCAGCCTACAAATTGGTTTTTATCCCACCCCACCCTCCTACCAAGCATGCCACTCCCTATCCCAACATGAGACTAGGAATGCGGTTCCATTTAATATAACTAAACGCTACTGGCCACATAGACCCTTGGCGTTTTGGACCTAGTGTTAGCACTTATAGATTTGAAGGGTCTGGCGACATGAGAAATCCAATTCTATTTAGACAATCTTGACCCTAATCAATAGAAGAATTCCCTGTAGTAGAAATGGTATGGAAAGTCATTTACCGTATAATCTTAGACTTTAGATTATAGCTACTGAGTTACAGACTAGCCTACTAGTTACCTTGAGTAGGGTAAAGCCTGTATATGTTAAGGAATGATAGGTTAGATTTGATTGGAATGAGACTCCCTTCCTTGGATAGATCCCCTTATGACTTATAGACTTCTGTTGTTGCCCATAGGAAGGAACCATACACTCTCAGGGAACATTTATAACTCCCTCAGATTGAACTTAGAATGTACTAGCACGCCCCTTAGAATTGCCTTCCCCAAGGGCTTATTGCATTCGGGAATGCGGAATAAAGGAACTACATGTAAGCGATGTATTCGCGGTTTGAATCGACTTCTTAATCCTAGTGGTTACCAATAAATCCAATGCTCTGATCAAGCAGAAGATCGGAATCAACTCGGATTAAGAATTGATACAATAAATCTTCTGTCCTAGCTAGACAGAAAGTCTATGTATCCGGCTCAGACCCACTATACTACTTTTCTTCCGTGTTGGCTCGACCACATACAACCGAACGGGATCACAGTGTCTTTGGGAAATGGCAAGACTTAAAGCCAATAAAGAATTAGGTATCTTGCCACCAACTCATACCTGCCCCTGAACTCAATCACAATAGAGATTAGGCTCATCTCTATGATCATAGGTACCAATGCCATAGAACGCATCATTAGCAAAGGAAAATGACTGTAATGAGAGGTTGTTTCCCAATTCATGTCAAGGATAGGTCTTAAGTTGCGCCTCGTTCCGATATACGGATCAATGCTAAGATTCTTCAACCTTAAGTAAAACCAAGTTTTAAGGGGGGTAGAATGAATTAAGTCCAATCCAGTTAGATTAGTTAACACTACCGTTCGATCAGAGTGGCGCAGCGGAAGAGTGGTTGGCCTCTTTCCCACTGGCCCAGGATCGAAACATTTGAGTTAGGTTGTACGTACGGTTAGGTTATTAAATAGGATTTGAACCTTAGAAAAAGTACTCCTTGCCCTTCGCCAATGTCGGGGACGACATTGTGTTTTAAGGGGGGTAGATTGTAACACCCCAGATTTTGGCCAACCTGGGATTAAACGTCCTTAGGCTATGGGTCGACTAAAACACCGGGAAAATCGCTTAGAATCCAATTCCATAGCCAAAGAAACCACTTAGGATTAATTCCTTTAGAAACTAAGCATAAGTTAGCTAGCGCAACGCTGGAGTAGATGGGAAACAGTCCCTGATCACTTTAAACACGTTCTACAAGACCCAAATCGAGTAGAACGTATGACTCCATAATACTCTATAACCTTGGATCAAACACTAAGCCGGTTTGTTCTCTGGACCACTTTGAAATTTTGTATTGGATCTAGACCACGCGTCGAAAGTCCGATACCTACCATCTTAGACCGTTATGACCACTTAGCTGGGCTTTGTAATCGTTTCGAAAATCAAGTCCAACTGACATTCTGAGGCTATTTCATTGAGCCTGGAGTGAAGAAAGTGAGAATAGGGTAGAGTTGTAATTTTGAAATTCAAATCTGGCACACAACTTGACGCATCAGTATTGAGCGTTCTGACCGTCAGAATTCAGCCAAATTATACCCTCGGATCAGGAAAAATTTCTATTTCATATCACGAGATTTGTAGACCTGATCTAGGTGCGATGACCGTTGAACTGAAATTGGACCGCCACGTGCGATCTGGGAACCCTACCGGTCTGAAAACTTGATGCGTGCTAGATCAAGTATGCATGAGCTTAAGTCCGACCGCATCTGGCCAGGGGACCTTCAGAAATGCTCTTTTGGACCGAAACAGCCTCGATTTGGTTACCCCTCAAGTGAACTTTGTTCCTGAGCCTATTTTGGGCATTTTTGAGCTTATAAAAGGGGTTGAAACCCTCACTCCTCTCTCCCATCCGAATTTGCAAAATCCCTAGATTGGGAGAGAGAAAAGGTGAGAGTTTGTGAGAGAAGGTGGGAGAGTTCTTCCTGCCACTTGTGCTACGTGTTGCACATGCTAAAGCAACGCACCTCTATCGCTTTCTCGGCAACTCCTCCGCTTTCTCAGGTAAGAAAATACCCTAGAAGTTGCTGATTTGAGGTTCCTTTCATTTCCTAGCGAAGTAACTAATAGAACTTGTGTATTAGGTTCTCTAATCGCCGTAGACGAAGCGTATACGCTCCGTTCGAACTCACACCCCAAAAAGGGAAAAGGTACGGATATTAGACGCTTTGATTGACTGTTTCCAAAGCTTTCAATGTCGTTTAATAGTAGATTCTTGACAGCAACGCCGTTTGACATGTACAACATGCTGTCCGTTTCCTGTTTCGTAAACTAACGAAGAATATGAGATTTAGGGCATTTTAGTCATTTGTAGGAAGTACTGTTTTCATGCATATTTTGCTGATGTGATTGACATGGTTTATTGTCGCATTAGAATGTTAGGAATGCGTGCATAATTAGTTTGGCGAAGAGATTCGCGTAAATGCGCACTTCGGGTCGACATACTATATGTAGACTTAAGTGTGTAGTGTAAGTGTTTGTATAAATGCTCGTATTAGTATGTATTGAATTAAATGGTGTTATGAATTAATTTGAGATTGATTTCTCAATTAAATTGCTAATGTAAATGATTTCCTACAAGTTGGCCATATGTACGATTTCATTATTGGTATGAAATGCATATGCTTGATGTTTCACTTAAGTGATATGTTATAACATGTGCTTGATGATTTCCTTATGATCTAGTTGAGATCGAATTCTCAATTAATATGCTGATGGAGATGATGTCCTATATGTTGGTGCTATGTATAATTTCATTATATGCGTGATAGACATGTGTAAGATGATTTACTCTGGTTGTATGTTATAACATGTGTTAACATGCTCACGTGATTGTATTTCATTTCCAATACTCTCACTTGATTTGCTGATGTGATTCCATGTGTTTGGGACTATGCCTAGTCCAGGCAGTCGGTAACCGAGTGAATTCGTGGTTAGCTTATCTTCACCACGAACGACGCGTCGATGAACGCGAGCCGTGTTCTGGAGTTGGCGGCAGTGGTTAGGCCACACGAAGTGTTTTACGCACTTCATGTCGTTCAACTTGAGATACGATCGTGCTAGTCGAGCCCGTCAAGTAACCCGACTGGCCATTGTATGTTCACCCTGCATGAGTCATAATTGCTTGAACCTAGGGTACTAAACTTACCATTGTAAACCCTATTAACCATGATACCTTGATCCATAAAGACTCATGAGCCGGGCATGGTGGTATGGGACACCGTGGTCGAGCTGTCGGCCTACGCTGGGGCCACAAACCTCCCCGTAGTGACCAGTGAGCACCTAGTCTCGTGAGCAGATTATGGTAGTATAGGACACTATATTCTTACTGTCGGCCTACACTGATCAGGCGACGAGTCCTTTGTAGTGACCACGAGCGTACTCTGAGTCCACGGGAGGCGACGACCCTTCCGTTGCAGTAGAGTACAGTAGGCCTGTATTGATAAGGTGATGGGGGAGCGGTGCAACGAGTGCGAGCAACAGCCCTGGCAGCCCTTGCAGCGACCTACGAAATATACATCGTATGAGATTACTAGGAGTGACGACCCTAGACAGGATCTGTGTTGGGATTGATATAAGGGAGGTACCTTAGTTTCCCAATACTGCTGTTTGAATGGACTAATAACAACTCGAAAATCATATCACCATAACATTGCATGTGCCTGGAAGATGTGGAGCACTCTAGGGAGTGTGGCATGCCGCTGTCATAAGATGTTGCCGTATGAGGGAGATCGTCGGTGAGGGCATACATCACGTCATGTCATAATTGCATTAACAACAGTATTAGGAATGTTTGAATTACTGCTTTACTATTATCGCATGATTGATTTGATAACATGTTAATCTTTACTCTATTATTCCACTGAGTTAGCTACTCACTCCCACGTTACGGGATGGTGTTTCCGGACACCCACCAGTCCCTTTTGTGATTGCAGATGATGGCGCGGCCTGCGAGGCGGAGCCGGACTTGATGATGATGAGGAGGATCCCTCCTTTATACGTGTTCTGATCGACGGGATTACAGGGAGGTTGATTAGATACTTTGACATTTGTCATTTTATATTTTTAGCGCACTCATGTATATTCGTTTCATCTACTTTTGGAGTATACATGTATGTGTATAACCTGGTAACATGTTCACACTCTGGAGACATACAACAGTTTATATATGTTATACCTACTATTACAGACTTCCGCTGGTTAATTTAACTGTCTCTGGAGTATGATATGCTGTTCTGGCTTAATTTCACTCATGTTTAATACATTATCACAGACAACATTCAATCATACATATCTATGTTGCATAAATAACATTTTGGAACTCGGGAGTTGGGTTTTTGCTCGACCCCCCGATTTTCGGGATGTTACAGCCTGGCAATTTGGACAGGCCATGTTTATATTTGTATTTGAAGGTACCATACCCTTAACCTAAACCCAAACCTATTCTCAAACCCAAAAACCTATAACCTAAACCAAAACCAAAACCAAAACCAAAACCTATAACCTAAACCAAAACTAAAACCTATGACCAAAACACGAACCGATTCTCAAATCCTAAAACCTATAACCAAAACCCGAACCGATTCTCAAATCCCAAAACCTATAACCTAAACCAAAACCAAAACCTATGAACTAAACCCGAACCCATTCTCAAATCCTAAAACCTATAACCTACACCTAAACCTAAACGTATAACCTAAACCCGAACCCATTCTAAAATCCAAAAACCTATAACCTAAACCAAAACCAAAACCAAAACCTATAACCTAAACCCAAACCCATTCTCAAATCCTAAAACTATAACCTATAACCTAAACCAAAACCTATAACCTAAACTAAAACCAAAACCAAAACGTAAGACCTAACGAACCCATTCTCCAATCCCAAAACCTAAAACCAAAACCAAAACCAAAACCCAAAACCTATAACCTAAACCCGAACCCATTCTCAAATACTAAAACTTATAACCTAAACCAAAACCAATAACCTAAACCCGAACCCATTCTCAAATCCAAAAACCTATAACCTAAACCTAAACCTAAACCTTATCCTAAACCTATAACCTATAACTTAAACCAAAACCTATAACCTAAACCAAAACCCAAACCAAAACTAAAACCTAAGACCTAAACCCAAACCCATTCTCCAATCCCAAAACCTATAACCTAAACCAAAAACAAAACCAAAACCTATAACCTAAACTCGAACCGATTCTCAAATCCTAAAACTTATAACCTAAACCAAAACCTATGACCTAAACCCGAACCCATTCTCAAATCCCAAAACCTATGACCTAAACCCGAACCCATTCTCAAATCCTAAAACCTATAACCTAAACCTGAACCCATTCTAAAATCTCAAAACCTATTACCTAAACCAAAACCAAAACCAAAACCTATAACCTAAACCCAAACCCATTCTTAAATCCTAAAACCTATAACCTAAACCTAAACTTTATCCAAAACCTATAACATAACCTAAAGAAAAACCTATAACCTAAACCAAAACCAAAACCTATAACCTAAACCAAATCCCAAAACCTATAACCTAAACTAAAACCAAAACCAAAACCTGTAACCTATAATCTAAATTCGAACCCATTCTCAAATCCCAAAACCTATAACTTAAACCTAAACCTAAACCTTATCGTAAACCTATAACCTATAACCTAAACCAAAACCTATAACCTAAACCGAAACCAAAACCAAAACCAAAACCTAAGACCTAAACCCGAACCCATTCTTCAATCCCAAAACCTATAACCTAAACCTAAACCAAAACCAAAACCTATAACCTAAACCCGAACCGATTCTCAAATCCTAAAACCTATATCCTAAACAAAAACCATAACAAAAACCTATAACCTAAACCCAAACCCATTCTCAAATCCAAAAACTTATAACCTAAACCTAAACCCTATCCTAAACATATAACCTATAACCAAAACCAAAACCTATAACCTAAACCAAAGCCAAAACCAAAACCAAAACCTAAGACCTAAACCCAAACCCATTCTCCAATCCCAAAACCTATAACCAAAAGCAAAACCAAAACCTATAACCTAAACCCGAACCCATTCTCAAATCCTAAAACCTATAGCCTAAACCAAAACCTATAACCTAAACCCGAACCCATTCTCAAATCCAAAAACCTATAACCTAAACCTAAACGTTATCCTAAACCTATAACCTAAACCAAAACCTATAACCTAAACCAAAACCAAAACTAAAACCAAAACCTAAGACCTAAACCCGAACCCATTCTCCAATCCGAAAACCTATAACCTAAACCAAAACCAAAACCAAAACCGATAACCTAAACCCGAACCCATTCTCAAATCCGAAAACCTATAACCTAAACCAAAACCTATAACCTAAATCCTAACCCATTCTCAAATCCAAAAACCTATAACCTAAACCTAAACCTTATCCTAAACCTATAACCTATAACTTAAACCAAAACCTATAACCTAAACCAAAACCAAAACCAAAACCAAAACCAAAACCAAAACCAAAACCAAAACCTAAGACCTAAACCCGAACCCATTCTCCAATCCCAAAACCTATAACCAAAACCAAAACCAAAACCAAAATCTATAACCTAAACCCGAACCGATTCTCAAATCCTAAAACCTATAACCTAAACCAAAACCTATGACCTAAACCCGAACCCATTCTCAAATCCCAAAACCTATGACCTAAACCCGAACCCATTCTCAAATCCCAAAACCTATAACCTAAACCCGAACCCATTCTAAAATCTCAAAACCTATTACCTAAACCAAAACCAAAACTAGAACCTATAACCTAAACCCGAACCCATTCTCAAATCCTAAAACCTAAAACCTAAACCTAAACCTTATCCTAAACCTATAACCTATAACCTTAACCAAAACCAAAACCTATAACCTAAACCAAATCCCAAAACTTATAACCTAAACTAAAACCAAAACCCAAACCGATAACCTATAACCTAAACCCGAACCCATTCTCAAATCCCAAAACCTATAACCTAAACCTTATCCTAAACCTATAACCTATAACCTAAACCAAAGCCTATAACCAAAACCAAAACCAAAACCTAAGACCTAAACCCGAACCCATTCTCCAATCTCAAAACCTATAACCAAAACCAAAACCAAAACCAAAACCTATAACCTAAACCCGAACCCATTCTCAAATCCTAAAACCTATAACCTAAACTAAAACCATAACCAAAACCTATAACCTAAACCCGAACCCATTCTCAAATCCAAAAACCTATAACCTAAACCTAAACCTTACCTAAACCTATAACCTATAACCTATAACCTAAACCAAAACCAAAACCAAAACCAAAACCAAAACCTAAGACCTAAACCCGAACCCATTCTCCAATCCCAAAACCTATAACCAAAACTAAAACCTATAATTTAAACTCGAACCCATTCTCAAATCCTAAAACCTATAACCTAAACCAAAACCTATAACCTAAATCCGAACCCATTCTCAAATCCAAAAACCTATAACCTAAACCTAAACCTTATCCAAAACCTATAACCTATAACCTAAACCAAAACCTATAACCTAAACCAAAACCAAAACCTAAGACCTAAACCCGAACCCATTCTCCAATCCCAAAACCTATAACCTAAACCAAAACCAAAACCTATGACCTAAACCCGAACCCATTCTCAAATCTCAAAACCTATAACCTAAACCTAAACCAAAACCAAAACCTATAACCTAAACCCGAACCCATTCTCAAATCTTAAAACCTATAACCTAAACCTAAACCTTATCCTAAACCTATAACCTAACCTATAACCTAAAGCAAAACCTATAACCTATAACCTAAACAAAAACCTATAACCTAAACCAAATCCCAAAACCTATAACCTAAACTAAAACCAAAACCAAAACCTATAACCTATAACCTAAACCCGAACCCATTCTCAAATCCCAAAACCTATAACCTAAACCTAAACCTTATCCTAAACCTATAACCTATAACCTAAACTAAAACCAAAACCAAAACCTAAGACCTAAACCCGAACCCGTTCTCCAATCCCAAAACCTACAACCTAAACCAAAACCAATACCAAAACCTATAACCTAAACCCAAACTGATTCTCAAATCCTAAAACCTATAACTTAAAGCAAAACTTATTACCTGAACCTGAACCCATTCTCAAATCCAAAAACCTATAACCTAAACCTAAACCTAAACTTTATTCTAAACCTATAACCTATAACCTAAACCAAAACCTATAACCTAAACCAAAACCAAAACCAAAACCAAAACCTAAGACCTAAACCCAAACCCATTCTCCAATCCCAAAACCTATAACCTAAACCAAAACCAAAACCTTGTCTTTCTTTATCTTTACATGATGCACTTCTTTCACTTTGTCTTTCTTTTTTTCAATGGACATTTTAATTTATGTATGACATGACTGTTTGTTGGATGATGGAATATACGAAGCTGTTGAAATTTCAAGGTGAAGTCGAGCACATTTCTCTAATGAAGCCAAAGATTTGTATTTTTAGCATTATTGTAATTGTAATTGTAATTGATTGAATGAATTGGATTGTAATTGATTGTAATTGATTGAATGAAGGATTGTAATTTGATTGTAATTGAATGAATGAATGAGTGATTGTAATTGAATGAATAAATGGTTGTACAGGTGGTAATTGAATGAATAAATGATTATATATAATTTTGTAAGGTACAAAATAGCTACGGCTATTGACCGTAGCCATTAATCTGACAGGTGTAGCCTTTTTAATTTAGGCATGTTGCTCGAACATTCAGTTACAAATAATATCCGTAGCCATTAATCTGACAGGTGTAGCCTTTTCAATTTAGGCATATTGCTACGGACTTTAGCTACGAATAATATCCATAGTCATGAATCTGACAGGTGTAGCCTTTTCAATTTAGGCATATTGTTACAGGCTTTTAGCTACAAATAATATCCCCAGCAGTTTGAAGTTTTCGCTACAGATAAAATCGCTACGGATTTTAACTGTAGCTATTGTACTCTATAGCTACGGATTAGATCCGTAGCCATAGGTTTTGGACCTATTGTCATGGCACCTACGACAACGGTCACACTACAGATAAAAACTGTAGCCATAGGTCTATGGTTACGATTTTTATCCGTAACCTTTGCTCTATTTTTTGGTAGTGTTTGTAGTGACCTCGAACGTATTCTGAGTCTACGTGAGGCGACGACCCTTCCGTAATAACAAGAGTACAACTAGGCTTGTATTGATAAGGTGATGGGGGAGCGGTGCAACGAGTGCGTGCAACAACCCTGACAGCCCTTGCAGCGACCTAGACATATATCATCGTATGAGACTACTAGGAGTGACGACCCTAGACAGGATCCTTGTTAGGAATGATATAAGGGAAGTACCCTAGTTTTTCAATCCTGCTGTATGAAAAGGACTAATAACAACTCGGTAATCATATTCATATTGCACTACATGTGCCTGGAAGATGTGGAGCACTGAGGGAAGAAAGCATGCTGCGGACATAAGATGGTGTCGCATGAGGGAGTATATTGGTGAGGGCATCCATCATGTCATTTCATTCTTGCATTAATTACAGTATTTAGGAATGTTTGATTTGCTCGCTTTATCATTATCGCTTGATTGATTTGATAACATGTTAACCTTTGCTCTATGATTCCACTGAGTTGGCCATTCAGTCCCACGTTGCGGGACGGTGTTGTACACACCAACCAATTCCTGTTTTAGTTTCAGATGATGGCGCTTCTTGTGAAGCGGAGCCGGACTTGTATGATGATGAGGAGGATTTCTCCTCCGTGTTCTGATCGACGGGATTACAGGGAGGTTAATTAGACGCCATGACACTTGTCATTTTATATTATTGGAGCACTCATGTATATTCTTTTTTTATCATTTTTGGAGTATACATGTATATATTTAACCTGGTAACATGTTCACACTCTAGAGACTTACAACAGTTCATATATTTTATATATTTATCACATTCTTTCGCTTGCTAATTTAACTCTCTTTGGAGTATGATATGCTATTTTGGCTTAATCCACTTCATGTTTTATGCACTATTACAGCCGACATTCATCTATCATTAAAAATGTTGCATAAGTGATGTTCTGGAACTCGGGAGTGGAGTTTATCCTCGACCCCCGATTTTCGGGATGTTATAGATGCTATCAGAGCATGATTTGGATTAAACTGGACATGGGTTATGGTAACACGATGCACTTTGACACACTCTGACTTAGGAAGGGGGTGATGGAACCTAGAAACCATATTAGAATCTCAAGTTTCGCTGACAGGTGAGACTATAAGGTAATTTAGTACATAGCATATCTTCGGTCGCGTGAAGCGACCTAAGTCACCTCTAGGTCATCAGTCGACGGGTTTGAGTCATTCCCTGAAGAATTCTAAACCTAAGTATGAATGTCCTTGGGTTGTGGGTCAACCACAACCCATACACTTAATCTCAAGGCCTAAAACCCCTTTTTATCCAATTCTTTCAAAATCTCTCCTTTCATCACCTCATTTTTCAACTTTTTCTAAGTTCTTTCATACTAGACATAAATCCTAACATATAAATGATGGAGGATAATACTTAAATAGAAATTTACTATAAATAGTAAGTATAGGTATAAATTAGACCTTTGACCATTCAAATTATGGAATCTCATAGAATAAATGGGTTAGTTGGATAGATTAGCGTCTCCTGCCCCAAAATCATATGTTACATGTTGTATAAACTCATTTTAGTTTACACATTGGCCCTAAAAATGCCTCAAATGGAGTCAGGGGGCCAAACGGAGCACTTACATGGGCACCTAGGGTGGGACCCACATCATTTTGGACCCAGGGGGGGAGGGGAGGACCTCGCCGGAATGGAGAGCCCTCGCCGAACAAATCAGAGGTCGGCGAGGACCTCGCCGATTCGACGAGGCCTTGCCGATCAGCGGGCTAGGCCGGGTGGGCCGCTCAGGCCGATCAACTTTGGGGTGTTGTATGAACCCCTGATGTGTGGGTCGTCCCTTAAAATCCCTTAAAACACGCCCCTCCTTCACAAACTACCCTTCCAAGCTCTCCTTTTCTTTTAAAGTTGTTGTTTTCTCTCTTAAACCTCCCTTCCAAGCATTCTCTCTCTCATTTTTCGTTATTTCCTTCATCTCTCTACTGATCTCAGCCATGCCCAACATCTACTTCTTCCATTTTATGTGATTGGAGCACCCAAGCTCTCATTTGAGGCTCAAAATCATGTGAGCTTTCAACCCATCACATTTCTTCCTTTTTCCTTCTTCAATCCCTACCTCTTAGACCTATTTCACTCCTCTCTCAGACCTAGATTCATGGCAACCCATTAGGTCAGTCCTTTTTCTTCATTTTCTTCACTTTCCATGGCTCTTTTAAGCTAGTTATAGCCGTTTTCTCGACCCCTACGCTTTTACCGTCGGGTGAGACCTAACGCAGTAGCTTAGTCCATAAACAGTGACCATTTAGTGTTAGGACATCTAGAGTTTTGGACCTAGATTTAGTACTCCTAGATTTAAAAGATCTGACGATATAGGAAATCCAATTTCCATTAGATAATCTTAACTCTAAGCGATCGAACAATCCCCTGTAGTAGAAATGGTATGAAACCATTTAGCATATAAGCTTAGGCTTTAGATTACAGCTAGTGAGTTACAGACTACTCTACTAGTTATATTAAGTAGTGTAAAGCCTGTATATGCTAAGGAATAGTAGGTTAGATTTGGTTGGAGTAGAACCTTATTCCTTCGATAGATCCCCTTAATACTTATAGACTTCTGTTATAACCCTTAGGAAAGTTGTTTTAACCTAGAACCATTCATTCTCAGAAAAAACTTATAAATCCCTCAGATTGAACTTAGAATAAACCAGCACGCCCCTTAGAATTCTCCTTAGAATTACCTTCCCAAGGGCCTATTGCATTCGAAAACACGGAGTAAAGGAACTGTATATATAAGTGAAGTATTCACGGTTTGAATCGACTCCTTAATCCTAGTAGTTACCGATGAATCTAATGCTCTAATCAAGCAGAAGATCGGCATCGACTCGGATTAAGAACCGATACGGTAAATTTTCTGTCCTAGCTAGACAGAAAGTCTATGTATCCGACTCAGACCCACTACACAACCTTTCTTCCGTGTTGGCTCGACCATCTACAACCAAAAGTTATTACTTTGCCTTTGGGAAATGTTGAGGACATATAGTCAATAGAGATTAAACATCTTGCCGCATGCACACACCTACCCCTGAACTCAATCACAATAGAGATTAGGCTCCTTCTACAACCATAGGTACCAATGTCATAGAACGCATCATTAGCAAAGGAAGACCAATGTAGCGAGAGGTTGTTTCCCATTTCATGTCAAAGATAGGCCCTAAGTTACACCTCGTTCCGATATACGGATCGAGACATAGATTCTTGAACCTTAAGTAGAACTAAGTTTTAAGGGGGGTAGAACGTATTGAGCCTAATCTAGTTAGGATTAGCTAATACAACCGTTGGATCAGAGTAGCGCAGCGGAAGTGTGGTTGGCCTCTTTCCCACTGGCCCAAGATCGAAGAAGTTGATTTAGGTTATACATAAGGTTAGGTCATTAAATAGGATTTGAACCTTCCTTAGAATGTCAATACCAAAGTCTTTATAGGGACTCATTATCCTTAGCCAATTTCGGGGATGAAATTATGTTTTAAGGGGGGTAGATTGTAACACCCCAGATTTTTGACAACCTGGGGTTAGACGTCCTTAGGCAATGGGTCAACCATAACACCTTGGTAACCTCTTAGGAATCAATTCCAAAGCCAAAGAAATCATTTAGAACCAAATTCTTTAGAAAGTTAATGTGTTTTAGCTGGCGCTAAACTAGGTTACCTGTGAAATTAGCACCGACCACTTTAAATACGATATGTAAGACCCAAAACCTATAGAATTGTTGACGCTACGTTACCCTAAAATCCAGGATCAATCTCTAAACCCGGTTGATCTCGGGAGTACTTTGAAACTTTGTATTAGATATAAACCGCACGTCGAAAGTTCGATATCTATAATTTTAGACAATTATGACCGCCTAGTTGGACTTGACAGTCATTTCAAAAATCAAGCCTAACCGATATCCTAAGACCATTTTACTGAGTCCGGAGTGAAGAGAGTGAGAAAAGAAAAATATTTAGAAAATTAATTCAATTTTTAATAAATCTGGCACGTATTGCTTGTGGGTTAATTATAAGTATTCAGACCGTTGGAATCTGACCAAAATACACCCTCGGATCAGGGAACATTTTCCACTCATGTCAGTGTACTTGGAATCCCTGATCGAGTCTCAGTGACCGCTGAACTGAAACTGGTCTGCCACGTGCGATCTGGGAACCCTATCGAACTGAAAATTTAATGTGATCATGATCCAACATCCATGAGCTTAAGTCCGACTGCATTCAGTCAGGGGACCTCCAGAAATGTTCTTTTGGATCAGAAAAGAACCGATTTGGCTATAACCCAAGTATACCTTGGTTTAAAGTCTAAATGGGTGAGTTTCTAACCTATTTAAGGACCTTAAACCCTCTCACATCCCTCTCATACGAATTTGTAAGAAACCCTAGGAAAGAGAAGAGAGAAAAGAGAGATTGTGTGAGAGTTGTGAGGGAAAGTTCCTGTCACTCGATCCTGCTACTGCACATGCTTAGCCATCGTGTTCTAATTACTCTTCCAGTGATTCTGACTTCATTCTAGGTAAGAAAATCCTAACCTTATCCTGTTTTAAAAATTCTATCAATACAAGTAGCGAAGTAGCTGACTTATCTTGTAATATAGGTCGTCATATTGACGTTGACGAAGCGTAGAGTTTCTATTCGATTCATTATGCTCCTACGGCATAAGGTGAGGATTTTAGATGCTTAGGTTACCTGTTTTCAACGCTTTCAATGCCATTTAATGGTAGATTAGTGACAAGGATGTTGTTTGACATGTAAAACATACTGCTTGTTTTTCATTTCGAATACGTACGAAGAATATGAGATATAGGGTATTTTAGGTATTTGTAGGAAATACTGTATACGTACGTATTTTGCTGATATGATTGCCATGAGTATTTATGCTATGTGGGCTAATGTGTGTAGACTCAGAGATTCGCCCTAATGCACACTTTTGGCCGACATATGCTATGTGGGCTAATGTGTGTAGACTAAGTGTTTGTATAAATGCATGTATTAGTACGTATTGAGTAAATGGTGTTGTAAATCAGCGATGAGATTGGATTCTCAACTAATTTGATGATGTACATGATTTCCTCCATGTTTGTTGTAATTGAATTGATTACCTTATGTGTGAAATACTCGTGTATGGTTAACTACTTATGATGTATGATATAACATGCTGATAACATGCTGGAATTACTTGTATCTCAATTCTGTCTCTCCCATATGATTATTGACTTAGATTACAAGTGTTTGGGGCTATACTCTAGTCCAGGCAGTCAGTAACATATTTGAATTCGTGGTTGGATTCTATTCACCACGAAGGATGTGTTTGACGAACCCGAGTCGTACCAGAGTTGTCGACAGTGGTTAGGCCATGCGAAGTGCTTGTGCACTTCATGTCGGTCGATTCAACGTGCGCCCGTGCTAATCGGACTCATCAAGTAACCCGATTGACCATTGTATGTTCACCTTGTATTAGTCATAACTGCTTGAACCTAGGGTATTGAACTTACCAGTGATAACCCTGATAACCGTGGTACCTTGATCCATTAAGACTCATGAGCCGGGCATGGTGGTATGGGACACCGTGGTCAAGCTGTCGACCTACGCTGGACCCACAAACCTCCCCGTAGTGACCAGTGAGCAACCCAGACTTGTGAGCAGATTATGGTGGTATGAGACACTATATTCTTGTTGTCGGCTTACACTGATAAGGTGATGGGGGAGCGGTGCAATGAGTGCGAGCAACAGCCCTGACAGCCCATTGTAGTGACCTCGAGCGCACTCTGAGTCTACGTGAGGCGACGACCCTTCCGTAGCAATAAGAGTACAACTAAGCCTGTATTGATAAGGTGATGGGGGAGCGGTGTAATAAGTGCGTGCAACAACCCTGACAGCCCTTATAGTGATCTAGAAATATATCATCGTATGAGACTACTAGGAGTGACGACCCTAGACAGGATCCTTGTTAGGAATGATATAAGGGAAGTACCCTAGTTTCCCAATCCTGCTATATGAAAAGGACTAATAATAACTTGGTAATCATATTCATATCGTACTGCATGTGCATGGAAGATGTGCAGCACTGAGGGAAGAAAGCATGCCGCAGATGTAAGATGGTGTCGCATGAGGGAGTATCTTGGCGAGGGCATCCATCATGTCATTTCATTCTTGCATTAATTACAGTATTTAGGAATGTTTGATTTGATTGCTTTATCATTATCGCTTGATTGATTTGATAACATGTTAACCTTTGCTCTATGATTTCACTGAGTTGGCCACTCACTCCCATGTTGCGGGACGGTGTTGTACACACTAACCAGTCCCTGTTTTAGTTTCAGATGATGGCGCTGCTTGTGAAGCGGAGCCGGACTTGTATGATGATGAGGAGGATTTCTCCTCCGTGTTCTGATCGACGGGATTACAGGGAGGTTGATTAGACGCCATGACACTTGTCATTTTATATTGTTGGAGCACTCATGTATATTCTTTTTTTATCATTTTTGGAGTATTCATGTATATATTTAACCTGGTAACATGTTCACACTCTGGAGACTTACAACAGTTCATATATTTTATATATTTATCACATTCTTCCGGTTGCTAATTTAACTGTCTCTGGAGTATAATATGTTGTTTTGGCTTAATCCACTTCATGTTTTATGCACTATTACAGCCGACATTCATCCATCATTGAAAATGTTGCATAAGTGATGTTCAGGAACTCGGGAGTGAAGTTTATCCTCGACCCCCGATTTTCGAGATGTTACAATCCCGGTCAGACGCATCTCACAGTTCCGAAGATGTTCGTCAATGTCAAATTGTCCATTCAGCAGATGTCAGCCAAGTGTGTGTTGATTGGAACGTTGGTGATTACTAACTGACTTCGGACTAATGAGCGGTGTGCGATTAGTACCCCATGGTGTCGGGCGCTGACTATCTTCTGCGCCATGGGTTAGAGGATGAGGACTGTCCGGTTGGTAGGAGGTGGTCAAGTACAAGTGCTGAAGAGAAGCATCAGTGAACCAAACTTTTGGCTGCATTGTATCAGATGCAGGTGGCAATCCCACAAAGTGTGCTAGCTTGCATATGAGGGACGGGAAAGGGAGTATATCAAGGTGTTCCCCTTTGACTATTCGAGTCAATTACCCTAGGATTAGGGTCGACAAGCACACGGGAACTTCTTGGTAGATGTCGTATAAGACATTCAACATAAACGGAGAGAGATCCTTTCCCATTATGTCACAAGGATACACATTTTTAATGAAAATATCATTGATAATCTTGAATGTGGTCTCAAGATATTTAACAGGAAGTACATTCCCTTCATTTCGAGGAATAGTGGCCCCTTTGCATAGTGCGCGTGTCACTTCCCCCATACTCGCATTCAGATTTCGCTCAGTGATCGGTATCTGTGTAACCTCCATGCCCAGGAGACGTTCAAGAAACACTGGAGTGATGAGTTTGGTTTGTTTCATAAACTCCAGACTAATACACAGTGGATCTTCACGAATGGTTGACAACAATTGAAGAACTGGTGAATCAAATCATATTGGTATTGACCACCAAGATTGAGTATATTTTGCCATTCGATTGTCTCCAACATGAAGTCCACCCCGTATGGTTCAATAACACCATTGAGGATAACATGATCAACTACTATGACTTACTACCAATTTAGGCATTTGGGAGGAGAGCCACATGTCACCGGTTTGTCACCTCTGGATTTCTTTGTTTTAAAAGATTTATCACAAAGTAGTTCCTTACCTTTACCTTTCACCATGCTTCCTTCCTTAGATGAAAAGTATCTTCAAGATAGAAGGATTGAAGGAAGTCAGAATCCAGAGAAGATGAGAAGAAACAGTTTTGGATTTTTTGTGCTCTTGCTGTCTTTTTATAATAGAGATCATCGATGACATCGAATCTGATTTGATGTCAGATTCATAATGGCATCGAATACAGACTCATAATGGCATCGAAGTCTATTCCGATGACCGTTGGAAAGAACCAACGGACATTCTCGGCATACAGCGTTTCATATTCCCAAGAGTCTTCGATGACATCGAGTGGTTTCGATGTCATCGAAGCATGGGTTTGAACATTTCATTTTCCATAGCAATGGTTCACGTTCCAGGTGACTGCGATGACATCGAGATTGACTCAAAGTCATCGAAAATGTCAAATTTTTTAAAAAAATGAATTTTGATATTCTTTGACATATCAAGTGAGCATTAGTTAGTACATGAAGATATGCCTATTTTGCATGTGTACATTTAACCAAGACCAGGGCAACTTCTATGTTCCCTTTTTCAAAAAGAAGGACCTCAGTACTCAGATGTGCTTATTTGGCTTATTTTGACTGTGTATTTTATCAAATTGCATATAATCCAATGGATTTTTAGAGATCACCAAAGCTATTCGCTTCAAGAGGTTTTGTACGGATATCGGGAAGTTGTCTTTCTGTAGACACATAATCCAGTACAATGATTTTGTCTTCAACAAGCTCTCGAATAAAATGGTGTTGGATGTCAATGTTCTTAGTCCTTGAATGTTGAACTGGATTTTTTGAAATATTGATGGCATTTGTATAATCACAGAAAACAGTCATTGTGGATTGCTCAATCCCGTAATCCAGCAATATTTATTTCATCCAAAGGAGTTGTGCACAACAACTACGTGTTGCGATGTATTCGGCCTCGGCAGTGGACAGGGATATTGAGTTTTGTTTCTTGCTCTACCAAGATACCAAATAATTTCTGATATAGAAACAGCTGCCACTGGTTGATTTGTGATCATCTAAATTTCCAACCTAATCGGCATCGGAGTTTCCGACAATGATGGTAGATATTTCAAATGGGTACCATAACCAGAAGGTGGTTGTTCCGGCCACATATTTGACGATTCTTTTAACTGCTAATAGATGTG
This sequence comes from Magnolia kwangsiensis, assembly GCA_037074715.1. Taxonomy (NCBI): domain Eukaryota; kingdom Viridiplantae; phylum Streptophyta; class Magnoliopsida; order Magnoliales; family Magnoliaceae; genus Magnolia; species Magnolia kwangsiensis. The sequence goes on along the minus strand of CM073577.1, from coordinate 110,898,847 downwards.
ATTCCTTTGGATATGCCTGATATCGTGCACATGCACCCACGCTAAATGATATGTTTGGACAACTGGCTGTGAGATATAGTAGGCTCCCTATCATGTTTCGGTACAGATGTTGATCCACACACTTGTCGTTTATATCTTTAGAAAGTTTGAGTGTGGTAGTCATGGGGGTATGATAAGTGCGGCCCGATTCAAGTCCAAATCTCTTTACTAAATCTTTTACATACTTGGACAGGCATATAAATATTCCATTGTGCATTTGTTTCACCTGAAGTCCCAAAAAGAAATTCAACTCACCGATCATACTCATTTTAAATTCAGATTTCATGAGTTCGGCAAAGCTATGAGTAGTATCTTCACATGTAGAGCCAAAGACTATATCATCAACATAGATCTGAGCAATAAGCAATGAATTCTCTGTCTTTTGTGTGAATAGTGTTTTATTGACACTACCCCTACAAAATTTATGATCCAAAAGAAATTGTGTTAAACGTTCATAACAAGCACAAGATGCTTGTTTGAGGCCATAAAGTGCTTTGCTCAACCGATAGACATGCTAAGGATACTTGGTGTCTGAAAATCCCTTAGGTTGTTTTACGTATACTTCTTCCTCAAGTACTCCGTTGAGAAATGCACTTTTAACATCCACTTAAAATAGTTTAAATTTTAATGCACATGCAATAGACATGAGAATCCTAATTGGCTCAAGGCAAGCCACAGGAGAAAAGGTTTCATCGAAGTCAATACCCTCTATTTGTGAATATCCTTGTGCTACCAGTCTTGCCTTATTCATAATCATATTCCCTGATTCATCAGATTTATTTTTGAAGATCCATTTAGTTCCAACGATATTTGTATCAAGAGGTCTAGGAACCAGTTGTCACACCTCATTTCTCCTAAATTGTTGAAGTTCTTCTTGCATAGCATTGATCCAATATTCATTTTGAAGAGCTTCTACAATATTTTTGGGCTCAATCTTTGAGGTGAAGCAGAAATGGCTATAAGTGCTTTCTATCTGACGTCGAGTTCTTACACCATCCTTGGGATCTCCAATGATTTGATTTAAGGGATGATCCTTAATGATGGGTATGTCAGTCGATGGTTAAGGTCCATTAGAGGAGGGGATTTTGTTATCTGATTTACCAAGAACGCATGAACTACATCATCCTCTAATTCATTCAAAGGACTTTCTCCTTCATGAGGTTGGTCATCAACAACCACATTAACTGATTCTTGAATAGTGAGAGTCCTTAGATTGTATACTCTATAAGCACGACTATTCAGGGCATACCCTAGAAAAATGCCGTCGTCACTTTTAAATTCAAATTTTCTTAGATGTTCTCTGTCTTTCAGGATATAACATTTATTGCCAAAGACATGGAAGTATTTCACACTAAGTTGTTTTTCGTACCATAGCTCATATGCCATCTTGTTTAAACCTGCTATCAGATATACTCTATTTATTATATAGCAGGCAATATTGATTTCTTTGGCCCAGAAGCTTTTGGCCATCTCTTTCCCATTCAGCATAACTGAGTCCATTTCCTGCAGAATTCGATTCTTTCTTTCAACAACTCCATTTTTCTGCGGAGTTTTTGGGGCTGAGAATTCATGTCGAATTCCATTCTCATCACAATATCTTTGAAACTGATCATTTTCAAACTCACCACCATGATCACTCTTGATATAATTTATTCAATATCCTTTCTCATTTTGGAGTCGTTTTGCTATAACTACAAGTTCATCAAAAGCATCAGATTTTTCTTGAAGGAAAGCAACCCACGTAAATATGGTGTAATCATCTACTAGCACTATGAAATATTTTTTTCTGCCATGGCTTTCAACTTTGGTGGCCCCACCAAGTCCATGTGTAGTAAATCCAATGGCTTAGATGTTGCTATGGTGGTTGTCTTTTGCTGTCCAACTTTTATTTGTTTGCCTTTTAAACAGTCACCACACACAATCTTCTCTTCCTTTCTAATCTTGGGAAGTCCTCACACCAAATTCCTTAAACTTAGCTTGGCTAAGTTTTGAAGTGGACATGTCCCAGCCTTTGGTGCCACAGTTTGGACTCACTCTTCATAGTCATATGGCATTTTGTGGATAGTACATTCTCCCTACTACTTTCAATAATGTAGCAGTTGTCACTTGTGCTTAGACCCTTCATGATAGGTTTTCTTGTATGATCTAAGATTCTACACACATCTTTTGAGAAAGTGACCAGGTGTTCTTTGTCATAGATCTGAGAAATACTGAGAAGATTATGTTTAAACCTTCTACATAAAGAACATTTTTATTATGGGAAGACCTGGGCCAACTATTGCTCCATGCCCAATTATTTTTGTGTAGCTCCCATCTCCAAATGTGACTGATCTACCATCAAACTCTGAGTACTGACAAAAGTGAGTTTGGTCACTGGTCATGTTCTTGGAGCACCCATTGTCAAGATACCACTTCGAACTATTTCCCACCTTAAGAGCAGTATGAATCACTAGGTAATTGTTTTGACTATTTCTACTTTCAATACTACCTAGTGGTTTAAGAGCTCCAGTGTACAGTTGGTTTTGGGTATTTGCAGTGTTATCTTTTACACCCTCTAGTCCCACACTATTGGCCATAGTTTCACAACTTCAGTCAAGATCACTCCCTAGGTGGTTAAACCCTTAAGAAAGACCTGCTCTAATATCAATTGAAATTACGGTAAGGACCGTTATAGTAGAAGTAGGAATAGGTCAAAGTTCCTTAGAGGGGGGTGAATAGGACTTTCTAAAATTTTAAGGCAATTTAAAATCCTATTAACCTCATCTTGATCTAATATGCCACCATCAAGATATACTCATTTTAACTTTAGTGGCTTCCAAGACAAGTAGAGGATCCAACCACGAAACTATTCAATATTTAAACAAGATATAACAATTAGTCTATGATGGATGAGCTATGTGCAAGTATGTGGGATGTGATTCTTATCAATTCTATATAATCATATTATCATGCTTCATGTGAACATTCAAAGTAAACACAATAATGAATATGCAAATAGCAATCCCAAACACAGTCGTTTATAGTGGTTCGGTTATGTACCTACTCCACTTCCGATGGACGACTCAACCCTTAAGTGTACCAAATTTCACTAACGGAGGTTTCAAATTAGGTTCACCTCAAACCTTTACAACCTACCCAAGGTTGACTCTAGGACCTACACAAGGTACCTAAATATACCTACACAAGGTAAACGTTTATGCCCTACACAAGAGCAAAGGTCCTATACAAAGCACCTACGTTTTAGGCCACACAGGCCAAGGATCCACATAAGGAACCTGGATTTTAATCCACACAGGCCAAGGATCCAAATAAGGAACCTAGTTTAGATTACACAGGTCAAGGATCTACATAAGTAACCTAGTTTAAACCACACAGGTCAAGGATCCACACAAGAACCCTATTTTAGGTCACACAGGCTAATGACCTATACAAAGGACCTAAGTTTATGCCCTACACTAGAGCAAAGGTCCTACACTAAGAACTTAAACGTACTCTCCAGTCGGAGGCCTCCTATGAAGGCTTGTAAGGGGTGAGATGCACCTGTGACCCAATCCTACACAAAGAATGATCAATAGGGTCTTTGGACTCTAATGACTTACAGATAAGTAGATGAGCCCCCTTTGGTATGTTGATGAAGATGATCTCCCTTATGAAGAAGATTCTTCAGCTCCCTTGATCTATAACACTTATGATGTTACAATGTAAGGTGACGGTTTGGGTTAAGGTTTTGTTGGAATCTACTCTAATGAATGCTAATCATTAAAGAGACGGATTGATTCCAAGGTCTTAAACACTCAAAGGATCCTAACTTAATGATATGCCATTAAGATGGTAACTGAATGATCCTTGAATGAGGAAGTTCATTCACTAATCCACTCTATTGAATATCAATGAAGATGGTGGATTGAATAATGAACTCTCATGAGAAAAATGGCTTAGGGTAGGTGGTATGCAATTACTCTCTCTTTTTCTCAAGCTAGCAACCAAGAGCAAGCTCTCCTTATAAAGGCAAAAAGTTCCAATAGAAATAAAACTGTCAGAGTCTGATTGAGTTTGATGTCATCGAATGTATACTTTCGATGCCATCAGATACCAGTTTGATGATACGAACTCAACTGGAAAACATTCCGAGAACTTTTTGAATGACGATCAATGTTATCTAACCTAATTCGATGTCATTGAATCCCAGTTCAATTCCTTGACATTATACACATAAGAGCTTGCTGGACATTTTAAAGGCTGTCTACGATGACATCGACTTGATTCAATCTCATTGAATTTTAAATATCAATGACATCGAATCCCAGTTCGATTCATTGATCTTTTCAGAAGATATTCCTTGAAAGTTCGCCGGACACTTCTTTGTCCTTTTCAATGTCATTGAGGCTCTCTCAATATAATCAAAGTTTGAATTTCTATGATATCGAGTATATCTCGATTCCTCGAACATTTTCATTTGGTTTTCCTTTCAAGTTTACTGGACAGACGTGTCCAGATTTGATGTTATCGAACCTTGCTCGATGTCATGGAAATTTGAATTTTGATGACATCGAAGCTCGTTCGATTCCTGAAGCAAATTCAGAATATTTTTCAAGAAGATTTGCTGGATAATGCTCTAAGTTTTTCGATGTTATCAACTCGCCTTCAATGTTATCGAAGTATGTCGATTCATCAAATATTCTATCCAAATATTATGAGGTTGCTTGACATAAAAGATCTCATTTTGATGGTATCGAAGTCAGTTCGATGTCATCAAACAAGAGTGTTCGATGTTATCGACGTAAACTCGATCTCATCAAACAAAGTAGAAAACTTTGAAAAGTTTTCTGTTTAAAAACAAGTTTTCAGACTTTTAACTCATATGTTGTTCTAAGGCTTTTAAGGATTCATTTACATGAGTGTTTTGGGACATAGGATGTGAGGCTTGATTTACCTGTAACGAGCTCAGATCACACATTTGGTTGAGGCAATAGCTTGTATGATCTTCATATGGAGCTCACTTGACTCATTGACTCAACCCTCACGCTAATTGACAAACCAGGGCACTTTTACTTAGGGCATGTTTAGTTCGTGGATTTGAATGGTATTGAATTGTATTAGAAGGGATTAACACCATTATTGCACAATGATTGCATGACTAGAAATACTATGGTATTGTAGCCATCCAATCCCATGTTTGGGATAAAAATTTTACTACTGGCAAACATTCGATTAAGTAAAATCATGTTTGGTGGACCATGAAATTGTAATCAACAGACCAAATTCACAACGGATGTTGTTCACTTGTACACATATATAGCTAAAATGTCACATGTAAACGATTTATATGGATGAACGACATAAATAAATGCTTGCATCAATGTGGGGCCCACATGTGTAATGGATTTCAAAATCCACAGAAATCTTGCATGGACGAAATACAATTCTATGAGACTAAATGTAATTCCATCCCAACTAATCCTAACCTTTCCCATCCTCTCCAAATGATGGATGAAATTGCACGGGACTAAATACAATTCTATGTCACTTAATCCCATTTAATACCCTACGCCAAACACCCCCTTGAGCAATACAGGTGTAGGGAATAAGGAGTTTTAAGGGAATTGAGTTTGAAAGGAAGAATTTTGGTAAATAAAAGGCCTAAAGATGAAGAGTATTTAGGGAAATGGGGTTTAGTGGGGAGGATTGGATGTAGGGAATGGGCTTAGAGGGAGGTTTTTGGGTTTTGAGGGAGAGAAATTAGGAAAATTTTGAAATGGCGGTGTTTGGGGGCTTTAAAAAGGGCTAAAAGTGCTAAAAGGGGCCTCACACATACATAGAGGGCCCCACAACACTCAGGCCCTGGCAGGGGTCGTGTCAAATTGGCAGTGGCCTTACCCGACTCTATTTAGATCGACGGGGTCGTGCCTAACCGATAGCGGACCCGCTGCCCACCATGGATTACACTACCTATGGCTACGACTATAATCCATAGCCATTGGTCTACGGAAATGAAAAATGGCTTTGAAAAGCAGGGGTATTTTCGTACTCAATTAGTCTGTCCGTACGTGAAAGGTCTAGAGTGGGATTGTAAGTTTGGGATGGCTTAGAAAAGATGCTGGGTAAAAGGTGGCATCTACAGTGGTCAATTTCTCTGCTATAAAAATGGATTTTTCCATCTAAATACATTTTTTAAAAAGCATTTCTTAAAAATTGGCTATTTGAAAGTATTTTAAGAAAAAACATCTATCATTTAGGCCGCTAGTAAAGTGAGTGTCACAGTCTGAAATTCATATGTATAGCATATAGTAAGTAGCGCTTGTTGTTGTCGTGCCTCAGTAGCAAACTCTATGGAGTTTCAACAAAAGGTTATAGGTTTAAGCACCGTTGTGGTGCGAGTGCGTCGGGTGTAGGTGTGTGTGTGTGTGGGAGGCATGTGAGTTTGTAAAAAAAAAAAAAATCAAATAGTATTATATAAGGATAAAAAAAGTTGCCTCAGTGGTAGACTCTGAGGGGTTTCAACACGAGGTCTAGGGTTCAAAACCATAGGTGGTGAAATCCCACTACAGTGTGTGTGGGTGCGTGTGTCAGGTGCGTGTGTAAAAAAAAAAGCCTTTGAATAACCCACCGACCTAGTTATGCAGGCTCACCTCAATGTCCTTACGACGTCCCTCTATCCATAACTTTATGACGTCCCTCTATCCATAAGTTTCATCAAATTATGGTAGGATGTGAGTCCAAAAACTAAATAAATCCAAAACTCAAGTGGAACACCCATCATTGGAACCTTCGTAAGCCTTACAATCTTATTTCTGTTACATTGAACCATTTTTCATACTCATATTTACATATAATCCCATGTATATCTCTAAGGATCACCTTACACTGATTGTTCATGGGAGAAAATTTCTCTATCCTAAATTCATCTCCCTTGGGTGAATTCATTATTGGATATTTATGTTCAATTAGGAATTTTCCTATGTGTTTCGTACTTTGGTTGTTGTCCTCCCAATTAAGCATTTCTACTTTTCTCATTTAAAATGGCAACTTGTTTTAACATTACCTTCATATGATCAATCAATTTTGGATGGGTTGTAAACTTCTTATCCTTTGATGATCTTTTAGGAGTACTTCTCTATTGGTGTGTCAATTTCTCACTCATGATTATATTTACCTATTCGGTTCTAGATTGAGGTGGATTTGATCCCTTTTTTAGATTAAATATTCAAATTTGAGATGCCCCACATCTCCACAAGCTTGGCACACATGACAGGCTCTCGATCTACTTTCTAAAGTAGACAAGCCCTTTTGGATTACCAGAGGGATGGGGGTTAGAGTATAGATGTGACTATCGAGTTCAAAACTTCCCTTAACCCCTGAAGGCTTATCCACAATAATAGATTTTCTTGGTTAGTCTTTATGGGCAACCTTATCTTGGTATAGGGAAGAAGAGATTCAAGTTGGCTAACTTAATTAAAACTTCAGGTCTTAATTTTCATATTTCACTTTATGAAGTTATAATTCAAGACCCAAACATCTTCCTAGAGTCTCATTAAGATTAGACTCAAGATTTTCCTCCTCTCGTATGAGGAGAGATTTTCAGATTTTACTATGTATAATTGGTCAACCGATTGATTTTTTCTTCCTTAACCCAATTTATTTGTTTAGAAATCTTCATGCATTTGGCATAAAGCTAGTCATAGGCCCCTTACAAGTCCTCATCTTCATCTTCTTTATTGGAGGATGACTTTTCTTCTTCTTCTTCCTCTTCTTTAGAGGTGTTATGGTTAAAATCTTCTCCTAAGTAGGGGTGTACACGAACCAAGTTAGCTCGGTTAGCTCGTTCGACTCGACTCAAAAAAGCTCGATTCGACTCAATTTGAAGCTGAGTTTGAGTCGAGACTATTTTTTTAGCTCGAAGAAAATTTCGAATTGAGTTCAAGCTTGCCCGAGCTCGACTTGACTCGGATCGAACCCCAACTCGAATCGAACGTGGATTGAACTAGTTCGGTGACTCAGTTACTTTGATATTGATGTTGCTCACCAAGTGTTTGATGAAATGACTCAACGAAGTGTCGGCTAGTGGCAAGGAAGGTACGTACATGAAACGTATACCATTTTTCCTTGATTTTGATATTGCCTATAAGATGTTTGATGAAATACTTGTAAATAGTATATACAGTGAAAAATTGAAAGTGCACTGAATGTGTTCATGAAAATGCCGCAGAGGCTCGATTTTGGCTCGAACTATCCCTAGCTACTGACCTAACTGAGCTAAGCCGAGTTTGAGCTGGGGTCAGCTAGTGGCCGAGTTAATTCAAGATGAGGTCAGCTTGACTTGGTTCGACTCGGTGTACACCCCTACTCCTAAGTCTCCAAGGAGAGTTGAATTGGTGGAGGCCATAAGAACACGTAGGTGTCCAAGGTCTTCATCATTAAAAGAGTCTCATGAATCTGATTCAGACTCCTTTCTATAGTCCCATGTTGTTGCCATAGCCTTTCCTTTAGCTCTTGATTTACTTGTACATTTTGTGCCAATATGACCATAACCACCATAGTTGTAACATTGGACTTCTTCAGGTTGTTTAAAAAATTTATCCATACGCTTGAGTTCAAACGATTTTCCCTTCTTGTCACAAACTTTCCATCTACTTATCAGAGGAATTTCTTAAATTTTTTAGTCATTTTTCATCATCTACCTCATCACCGTCATCTTGAGATTCTATTTTCTTTTACATATATGAGTGATTGTGTGAAGATTTAAGAACAATATGTTTCTTCTTAGAGAAAATTTCTCTGAAGTGTAGTTTAAATGTACGTATGAAACTTACAAGTTCTTTTACTTTCATTCCATCTATCTCTACACTCTTCTACTGAGATTACTTTGGAGGAGAACCTATCCGAAATGGATTTAAGTATTCTCCTATATCTACATCCCTCCAAAATTCTTTTCCTAAAGCCCACATGGAGTTGCAAATATCGTTCAATTTACTATAGAACTCCATGGAAGTTTTAGACTTTTCCATCTATATGTTTTCAAATTGTGTGGTCAATAGCAAAACTTGGAACATTTTACTATGCTAGTTCCTTCGTTGGTGGTTTCTAGAATGTCTCATGCTTTCTTTTTTTTCCATTTCACACATGCAAATGCGTTTAAATTCATCAGGGGAAACCACATAGTAACTCACATTGAGAGCTTTGGCATTATAGCCATATGTAGTTATCTCATCAACACTTCAATTAGATTTGTCTTTAGGTGTGCTAATGGTTCTACCGTCAACTACAACTTATTCTATGGGCATATGCCAACTATGTTCAATAATAGCCCAAACCATAAGGTTAATGGATCTCAAAAATACCCTCATCCTAGCCTCCCAATAGGCGTAGTTAGACCCATCAAAATAAGTGATTGTGTGACAGCACTCCCCTTATGAGTACACATGATTTTAAAGCTCATATAGATCTTACTCTAGATAGTCAAATCCTTGAAGAGCAATCCTCTTTGATACCATTTCAAATTGTGTAGATTGTCTATCATGACACTTGGAAGCAGGTGGAGCTTAGAATAATGGCTAAGTCCTAGAGAATGGGTGGTGAGTAGGACCACTTAAAAATATGCATTAAGTAAAAGCAATTGATATTTAGGCTTCCAAGTCAAGTGAGTCCAATAGCATAGACTACAAATAATATAACAAGTTGATCCACGAGTCTATGTATGAAATAGATATCTTGTGTGCTCATGTGCAATTAATTAGATGCCTAGCATACAATCCATTCAAGTATTCATATAATTCAACCAATTAAACTAATAAGCATGAAAAGAAATGTGTGCAAATAACAATTGTAAACAAAAGGATATATAGTAGTTTGGATACTTACCTACTCCACTCTCGATGAACACACTCTCCTAGAGTGTACATGATTTCGGTATCTCGAAGGTTTTCAATAGGTTTACCTCTAACCTTTATAATAATTTTAAATAGATTCACCACAAACTTTTGGGTTTACACAAGAACCTACACGTACACACCCGTGTCAGTGGACCATGTTTCCACTCATGTCGGTGGACCATGTTTCCACCCACGTTAATGGCTCCTGAGGAGACTTAGTTGGTTTTCTAACGGTTAACCAATAACCACTATAGTCCTAATCTAGGGACCTAAGTACTCTCATGTCGGATACTCCCACAAAGACTAACACATACACATTCGTGTCCGATGACGATCCTATATAAGAACCTATCGAGTTTGGGTAATAAAATTTATACTCAATCCTACACAAAATAGTATATGGACTCTACGATGACAACCTTATTTTTCGAATTGAGTCCCATTGATGCACATTGCTTGAGATTTGTCTTCACTTCTTGAATCTTCTTCTCTTATGCTCCCTTGATCTTTAAAGTCGGTATTCTTTCATTTCCTTGAATCAGCTACTGACAATGATATTCCTATTGAAATGTTAATGTAATGGGAGTTGGATTAAATTTCTTACAACTAATGATGTTAGTTAGTTCCTAATAGGGATTCACCTAGATGAGTGTTCTATAGAATGTGTAGACAATAATTAACATATACCTTTATGTTTAATCTCTAAAATAATAGAGATAACGTAAACACCTTTATAATGGAGTTTGAAATGAGAACATGAATACCTTCATAATGAAGCTTATAATACTTATTAAAGTGGTTAATCATAATAAAGGTGTCATGAATTCCTTTATTTTAGAATCTATGATAGGAATATTAAGTGGGGAATCACCTAGGTTCTAATTGCATAAAAAACTCATCAATTTGCCCAATGATCGAATGCTATTTAATAAGGAAAGTATCTCCAATGGCTAGTTCAACAACATTGTCGATATGATCGAACTGGCTTTCAATTCGATCGAGAAAATCCAGAAATACATAGTTGGGTTGTTGGACTATTTCTTCGATGTTATAGAGGAGATCTTCGATCGTATCAAGTCCTATTGACGGACTATTGATAGGATCAAGATCCACCCAAAACTACTTTTTTGAGTTGTTTATTTATTAGCACTTTTGCACCTCTGAAGCCTATCTAATTATGATCAAATTAAAAGCCTAAGACTATGTGATGATCAAACAAATGTTTACCTATTTGGGATTGAATCATCTAGAGGCTAAGGTTATTTAGACCTAAAGTGGTTTAAGGTTAGGATCACTAAGGTATCTCATTTTATATGTTTCTTTACTCCTTAATGCTCTAAGTCTTCATGTGTCTTTGGTCTTCAACTTTTAAGGGATCAACCGACTCACGGACATGCTGACACACGTGATTGACAAACAAGTGGACTAACAATTGTCACTTAATATTTGAATTTGCCTAATTTTTTAGCTCACATTCTACAATGATCTAGCGAAATTGATGCATGCAGTGGATGTAATAAGGATATTGTAGTAGACTCCATTAACCATTGGGTTACACAAGCTCAAAAGCAAGTAAAACGATCTTTTACACCACCAAATGCTTTTTAATTAATTAGCCCATCAACCAAAGTCAAACTTACTACTTTTTCGACCATATACCTAAAAGGTATGCGTTTATTTACAAAACTTAAAAGTAGACAATATTTGAAGATGCGTTAAACAGGATCTGGATTAAGTTCTACACCCACTTGTCCTGAGCTCAAAACAGGATGGGGCTTTGCATGTCTCATTGTGATTTATGGCATGGATCATCTATTTTTAAATATCATTTTACGGTATAAGCCTAGAAAATGAGGCAAATCCAAGACTCAAGTGGACAGCATTATAGAAAGCAAAGTTGATAATGACATTCTGAATGCTATCCCGCTTTCACGGGTGCACGCATTCAAAATCGACGTCTCGCGTGATGTTATGGTACTGGTTTTTGATGGATATGGAGTGGACTCAAAACAATATATCTAATTGACTTAGATTCACCACTAGCCAGGAGAGGCCTAAAATCCATGATCAGCTTAGCTCCTAAATAAGGTCTGTGATCGGAGATTCTACGTAAGGACCTCGGTAATGGTGAGGGAAGGGATTAGGTACCTTCAACCACCCGTGCTTGTGCATAGTGTCTACTTTACACGATTTAGGATTTATTATTATTATTATTATTATAGAATTTTCAAGGTTTCGAGAAAGTCTTATATTAATGAACTATTCTACTCACCGACGAGGTTAGAAATCGACTAGTGGGCCACTACTCCCCCAAATCACCACCAAGGAGACCTCATTATCTCAACCCACTGTATATTTTGAAGATACAGTAGCAACGAAGAGATAAAGGAAATGCAAAGTGCGATGTATGAATGATGCAACAATGAAATTAACTAAATATATATTACCACTCAAGTTAGAAGCTAGGGAGATCGCGATGTCTCAATCTAGGGTGAACTCAGGGAGTTGGTAGAGCATACAACTAAGGGTTACTCGGTTATGCGCAGGGCATGTAGGAGAGGAAGAATATGTAAAATATGAATAGAAAAAGTGAATGTGGACGGCTAGATCACCGCCAATGCACTCAAAGATGTGAGAGGAGGAAAGAAGAGTTAAGGCACTGCTGGAAAAGATAACTGTAGATCTTGAATGCTGACCCTACTCCACTAATATTGGATAGTTGAGATGGCTTAGATGTATGTGTGGGTTGAGATGAATGTTTGAGATGGGTTAGATGCAAGAGAATACTAAAATGGATGGTTGAGATTGGAGCTGAATTCTTTTATATGAGTGACCTAGGGGAGTTTGAGGTTGCTACGACTTAGAAGCTAAGTGTTGAGAGTTGGGAGCTCTCTCTCTATCTCTGAGCATCCAATCTTCCTTCCCTCTCAAGTTGTTTGTGTTGAAATGAGAAGGTGAGCATCTATTTATAGGGAATGGAATATAATTTCTTATAATTTGTAGTAATTTGGAGAGCAAATATGCAATGTGCCATGATATGGACAGTTAGAGGACATGAGATCATGAATCCACTTAATAAATAGTAAATAAGGTAATTTCAGCCTTTGGGAGGCTGAAATGATCATTTGACCCTAGGGCAAGGATCACATTGTTCCATTTTTTGTAATTGTCTGTTCACGGTGGATTGTTTGTTGCTTAGTGTCGTAAATTCACGTGTTTTATGTAATTGCTTGAATATCCTTTTTCATTTGCATTGTTTGATTGGTTGCTTTTGCGTTTACGAGTATTGTTAGGTTTTGTTACGTACGCAGCCAATCCAAAGATGGCCCGCGTGTACAAACTCGGTGGACAGCTAGTTCTACTCGTTACAAACAGCTAACACCTAAAAAATGCAAACAGAGAACACCTGGAAAATGAAGGGATAGGAAAAGGGGACGAAAGAAAAAGTGGGGTTTGCTGGAATAGCCATTGGATTTGGTTTTCTAGATGATCCAAACCGTTCATTTGACACGGCTCCCCTTAGGAGATGCCCGGAAAACCTCTCAGCTTAAATATTCCAAGATAGAGATTGTACTTAGGTTACGAGGACCGTCCATGTTCCAAGCCAAAAAGCCAATTGAAGCTTACATTTGTTGATTTTCCATTATACAAATCGAGAATCGTCAGTGGATCGGATCCCCATACGTTGGGATGTGTTCTATTTCTGGCCAATATCAAAAGTTAAAGCCCGAACTTCAGCTCAAACATGCACGCAACCGTTCGACACTCTCACACGCCTTTTGTGTGTGCGCTTGGCGGTCGTCATGTTGGTGGTGGGCATGCCAGGTACTTCCCCATGCCTTTAAATGCAGCACCAATGCTCGACAAAATTCCTGAAAGAAGATGCGTGCAGGTGCGCAAATGGCGCTTTTTTTATTGACGCTGCATGGAGTGCGTCGCAAGGCCGCTTTAGCGAACAGTTGAGAAAAAAATGAGGTATCTCTTATCTTCTTCTCACTCTTTTTACGGCATTCTATACTTGCACGTGGACCTAAATCCTCTAAAGCACAAGTTTTAGTTTGTGGGCCCACCATTTTGTTTATGTAAATCTACTCCGTCCATCAAGTTATATCGTTGATTCTAGGACGATTTGCTGAAAATCAGCTAGATTCTCAATTCAGGCGGGTTACATCATGGGGAATCATGGGATGGGATGCCAGCCGTAGGTTTGTGTCTGGGGCCACCATGATTTGTATCTTTCACCAAACCAGTTAATCAGGTCTAACTTACCATGATGAAGTGAGGATACAACGTTTTAGGAGTAGTTTTACGTTGTTCCCATTGGTGTGGCCCATCAAAGCTTTTATTCGGATGAGTCTTTTCCTGCAAGGTTCAAAATAACGGTTCTCACCAGATGGACGGATTGGATTTAGATATAAAAACAAGTTGGGTCCACAGAGCTTGGGTGTTTTACACGGCTGCTTAATAGAGGTGATGTAGACGATTCTGCTGTTGCACGGGGTTGGTAAAACTGATATATCGTACGGCACTCGCTAATGCGATTTGGGTGGGGGTGTTATTTGATACTCTGACGGCCCGTGACACTTTATATGCAGGCACTCATAAATGGTACACGTGTCATACAATTTATTCAAGCTAAAACAACAAAACTGTGTTATCCACTGTCCTCTCTCACCGTCCCAAATTCGGATTGGTTGACCAATCCTAGCCTCTGATTTGTGGACACTTATTTGTACAAATTGCACCATGGGATTTTTCTCATCTTAACCGTCCAATAATAATGTCCATCAATCTGGTAATCAGATAATCAAATAAGCTTGGCCCGTAATTTAGACTTTTAAGTATGCAATTTCGAAGTAATGCATATCATCCATAACACACTGCCAGAGTATCAAAGATTTACTCATTTGGGTGTTGCTGATTCAGCGCTTAGACGGTCTGGATTGATGGAGATGTATGTAATCCTTGCACATGATTTGTTGGCCCTTAGATTCTGTGTCTGCGGCGCACTCTCTCTATATATCTCTCTCTCTGTTACAGGTATAAACTGTCATACTGAGTACTGAGTCTGTCTCCGAATATCCGTTTGGAAGAATCTCTGTGACTCATTCTCATGTGTTAAGTACCC
Organism: Magnolia kwangsiensis; assembly: GCA_037074715.1. Classification (NCBI taxonomy): domain Eukaryota; kingdom Viridiplantae; phylum Streptophyta; class Magnoliopsida; order Magnoliales; family Magnoliaceae; genus Magnolia; species Magnolia kwangsiensis. Next base: position 110,883,811 of record CM073577.1, on the reverse strand, counting down.
GCCATGAAATCAACAGGCAGAATTCTCCGACGAGCCTTCTCTAAAGTCAATCACAGCAAACGAGTTTACTATTCTTCAGCGCCGGAGACTGTAGTTAGCAGTGTAGAAGGTATCAAAGTCAACAACTTTTATGACGACGATTTCCCTGAGTACGACCCAACTCCATATGATGGTGGCTTAGATCTTGTTCTCACCTACGGCAAACCCCTCCCGGCATCAGACACCACCTGCTATCCTCCGTCGCCACGGGACCCGAATTTGTCGACTCTGAAGGGATTCTCTTATGGGTCCATACCATCGCCTTACGGGAAAGAGGGGGCTGATCATGGGCCGCCACGGAGGGGCCAGGTGCTTCCTCGGTCATCTGATGGAGAAAAGCCACTCTCTGATGCTGGCAGTGGGAATTCACCTAACAATCCCAACCCCAACTATGGTAATGGTAGTTGTGAAGGTAGTATCTTCTCTTATGGCAATGGCGGTGACTATGGATGTGGTCACAGCGACGACAATGAGCCTGTGGTCCCATATCAAGGCGAAGAAGAGAGCTACGGTTGGGAAATTCAAGCTGTGGATGATTACTGTCCGAATTATGCAGAGCCTTGTGTAAATCCAAATCCATTCTATAGCTGGCTTTTTGCATCTCAAGAAGATGAGAACAACTACCGTCCATGTGATGCCAATAACCAAAACTCTGGAAATCATAGGAATGGGACGGTAGAATATTTGTTTGGGTATTTGAATCCTTATGATGAAAGTAGAGATGAGATCCAAAGTTATGGAAATCCTACCTATGTCTATGAAAAGCATAGACCTGAGGAGTCCCATTACGGGCAGGACGACTATAGTGCACTGTTGTTGTTTCAGGAACCTGTATTGTATGAAGATTACCAGGAAGAAGAGAGGTTTCAGGAACCAATATACTACGAAGATTACCAGGAAGAAGAGCATACTCAGTCAAAATATGTGAGTAGCCAACAGGAACCAATATACTACAAAGATTACCAGGAAGAAAAGCGGTTTCAGGAACCAATATACTACAAAGATTACCAGGGAGAAGAGCATACTCAGTCAAAATATGCAAGTGGTCAACATGAACCATTATACTACGAAGATTACCAGGAAGAAAAGCAGTTTCAGGAACCAATATACTACGAAGATTACCAGGAAGAAGAGCATACTCAGTCAAAATATGTGAGTAGCCAACATTGTATGGATCTCTCTCTCTCTCTCTCTCTCTCTCTCTCTCTGCATACTCAGTCAAAATATGTGAGTAGCCAACATTGTATGGATCTCTCTCTCTCTCTCTCTCTCTCTCTCTCTCTCTCTCTCTCTCTCTCTCTCTCTCTCTCTCTCTCTCTCTCTCTCTCTCTCTCTGTTTTTTGTTGATAATCTGCGACTGCAATATAAGTTATTAGGAATTAGATATGAGAAAGAAGTCCTCCCATGGGAGTAGGTGAGAGAAGCCCGGACAGGTTGAAAAGAAGTAGTTAAGACTTTGGAAAGACACATGCACACACAATATTGGAGATAGAAAAACTTCGGTACTGTGGCTGAGTGTGAAGGATGATACATGGACACATAAAAGTAATTCATATTAAACAGTCCAAGTTATGGGTCCCAGTTTTAGATGTATTGTGAATCAATAATTAAGATTACTTGATTATCAGAGAATTGGATTGGTGGACATTTATCAGAATGTTCGTAGAGAAAAATAAAAAATGGTCTTATCTTGACAAGCTAGTTTCAATGAATCAGATGTTAAAATTGTTCAACCAATCTGATTTTGGGAATATAAATTGGTGACAGTGGTTTTCACAATTTATATGATGAGTACAATTTATGAGTGCCTGTGTATCAAGTGTTATATGACATTAATTCTCTTTATTTAGCAGGTTGATCATTGTCATTCATTCTCTGTATTTAGCAGGTTAGTCATTATGAAAGGCACAGCCATGAGCAGCATCACTATGGGCAGGATGAGTATTCTAATGAGCTGTGGTTTCAAAAACCAAGCTACTACAAACCTTACTAGGAAGAAGTGTATACTGGCCCAAAATACATGAGTACATCTGCACCTTCTTTTCCTTTTGTGTATATTAACTGTAAATGCATTAAAAAGTCTTAATTGGTAGGGGCCTCAAGAAACAAGAAAAAGAAAACTGCATCATGCATGTGGGGTTAAAAAAGCAAGACAGGCTTTGAGAATATAAGATGTAGTGCATCCATAGATCCCATGTACACAAGAACACACCCACATGAGTCTCATAAAGTATTTGTATCTCTTGGAACAATTCCTATTTTAGTTAGCAAGTCGAAGTATTTCCATAGGAAAATCATTTCTCCGTATTTTGCATTGTTGATTATGGATTTGTTAGCTATTTGTGAACATTTGCACACTTTGGCTCTAGAGTAAAGTTTATGTTCTTCGTTTGCTGCATTTGGGAAGTTTTTCATGACTCGTCATCCTTGAATGGATCATACAGTACTAAGCATTTATGACTTGTTCTCTGTGTGTGTCTTTCTGTGCATGTGTGTGGTCTAAACGGAAACTCTTGTTAGAAGCAAAATAAAGGATACACACTCCAGAAACAAACTGAGAAGGAATGATAAGCAATAATCCTACCCCTAAAAGCCTAGAATCAACACCCCATGATCATGCAAAATCTTCTATGCAGTGCCAACAAAAGTCTTAAGATATAAGGCCCAAATAATTGCCTCGGGGAGAATCCCAGTGATGGAGATTCAATGCCTCAGGACCCAATGATTTTGGCTTTGTTAGTTAATGCTGATATTGGTTTTATTATATCCATGACCGACATGTTATTCGGTAAAAAACAACTCGAAAAACACAATATTTGGATTTGAAGATACTAGCTTTCTAGTGGGGCTGACATGTATCATTTTTCAGTGCTCAAGTCTTTGCTTCAGCTAGGGAATTGCCTTTGCACATGCATGGCGTCTATGTATTGGTTTCTTATCTACCTCCCAAATCCTCTCATCTTCCTTTCATCTATTAACTGATTGGGCCACCCTCTACACCTTTATCTTCTTTGACCTGTCTTCTTCTCTTCCTGCTATTTGTTCCTGCTCACCATCTGCTGATTCCCTTCAAGACCAATCCCGGGTAGTAAAGTCATTTTGCAATTTGGGAAATTACTCATCCATTTGGGCCATTTCTCTATTTAGCTGTAGCCGTAGCACCAGGTGCATACTGTGATGACTGGGAGTGCATGATAGAGAAGAGTTTCGTTGGGATGTTTTCCCCTTTCATGTTTAGATCTCTAAGTGATTTGGATGATCTAAAATGCAAAACATAATTTTTTGCACATCTAATCCAGCCTATATGTTGATCTCCCTTTTTGCCAACGGTTAAAGGAATTTTAAATAAAAGAAATTTTATCATGGTGATTCATTGCTTGTAGAAGTATTTCATTCACATAATCATATGCAGCTAACTATTACAAAAGAAATCCCAAACTGGTAGTTGCTCCTTTTTGGATCGAAACGTTAATACTTAAGAAAGCATGCATCAAATTTCACAACCATGGGAAACAACTGCTACCTTAGAAGATTTTGTTTATAAACTTGGAAAATTAATGATGTTTGATGACATTTACACCCTTTTGTATCATAACATCTAGATTGAACTGATTGTCTAATAAATGATCTAGTGATGCGTCTGATATTTTTGGTGCGATTCCTTCTTAAAAGAAGGTTTCCATTCCATTCAAGGTTTAAAATATTGTGCAAAACTGGTAGGTGCCATCTGATACGTGCCAGTATTGGTACATATACAGTATGCCCACCTGTACACACTAATAGGGATGACTTGGCTGTAATCACCCTGCAACATTGATATCAGGTTGACTTGGATGAGTTGGGGCAATCCGGATCGAGTGCTATGGGGGCCACCATTGTGTATCTTAATCCACCTTGTCCATCAACCCCCCTGCCCCCCTTCTCATGAGCTCAAGAATCAGGCATTTCACTCAAGGGGGCCACAGAATAGGGAAAAAATATGGGAGAATGCTCACCACACATCATTTGTGGGGCCAGCCGTGGTGTGTATATGATATCCAACCCCATTCATAAAGTGTTCCTAACCAGGATGAAGGGATGCCCCAAAAATCATGCCAATCCAAAACAGTGGTGGGCGACACCACTTGAATTTTGAGGTTTAGACATGTTTCTACACTGTTTCTATGTTGTGGTGCCATTGGAGCTTTGGATCAGCCTGATCTTTGGGGCATCCCTTCTTCATGGTGGGCCGTACCTGATGCATGGTTTGAGTGTGGCACAAACATCACTCTGGGCACAAATATCACTCTATCATATGGTTTGCAATACCATACACTTGACTCCACTAATAAGTGATTCTGTTCTTGGTTTCAACAGCAGGGAGTTATTTGATACTCTGTTAGAGTACTACACTTGACACACATGCACATAAATTGTACCTGTGGCCTGCATTAACTCAAATTAAATCGACTAAATTGTTGAACCCACAGTCAACAAGTCCTAGTTCCAAAATCAGATTGGTTGAACAATCCTAGCCACTGATTCATGGAGACTTGTTTGTTGAAAAACACCATTGGATATTTTTCATTTTTACCATCTAATAAATGCACAGCAATCCGATAGTCATATGACTGAATAGCTTCATAAGTTTTTGTCCTTGATACATCTAAACTGGCACCTATAATTTGGATGGTTTAATTTGAATTACTTGTATGCGATGCATGCAATTTTTAAGTGCTTGTACGTATCAGCCCATATTGGCCGATACATGTTGGTTTCAGTTGTGATCGGTATGGTACAAACCGGAACCAATATTTAATCCTCGACTATCCTTCTAGGTTGATCTGTTCATGGACAAGTTTTCTCAAGAGAAAATGAAGAAAAAAAGAGATGTTAGTTGCCTTTGCATTGCCCATGATCAATAAAAAAGCATCTTAGAAGCTCAATCCTTTACATTGCAACACATCTACCCTTGAAAAACATATTTGAAGGCTGACGATGACAAAACTGGCTGCTTCGATCATGTAAGGTACCCAACTTGATTTAGTTATTTCCATAGGCTGGTTGGCATGTCCCTGTTCATTGATAACTGTGAACCACTCCTATGATATTAAAATAGAGAGATTAGTAAGAGCTAGGGGCAGGCCCATAAAAAATTCCCAGAGTCACTCGCTAATAGTAGTAATGGAAATCTGTGGAAAGTTTCCTTCTGTGATGTGAGTTACCAACCTCTTGATCGCTTACACTACACCAAACATTACAGAATGAGTTTTGGAAATGGAATCTGGAATCTCATCAAAGATTTGATTAGGGTTCAAACAAGGCATGGATGCTGCATCTATAGGATAACTTCCATCTTGATAGCTATTTGGGGTTTCATTATACACCATACTTTCAAGTCTAAAAGGGATAATAGAGTTGGTATTTGAGTGGGACTTCTCAAAGTTGTTTTAGGACTCGCTAGGAGTTGTTGATACCACATTTGGCCTAGAAAGCCTTCTTAAGGCCCTGTGAATATGCTTGCAAACTCTTCATAGTTGAATATGGAATTGGAGTGTTTGGCGATGTCTTGCCTTCTAATTTCCATAAGCCTACTAATGAAACTAGTATTGCAATCGATCTTGCGATCCTTGTTATAATCATATTATGTATCCAAAGAGCAATTGAATGATGAAAGGATGGCCCTGGGGCTCCACACAACAATGAACCATTGGGCTATAGTTCTCCAAATGCAAGAGGATTAAAACAACCCAAAAAGAAAAAAAAAAAAAAAAAATCATATTATGATTTCTCCAGGATGAAAGGACAGACAGGTGGTGGAGATATGATCACCGTACACAATATTTGGTAGGAGTTTCTTGATGGAACAAGTGGTAAGCAAAACAAGAGATGGTGGGGGTATAGAGGAACAACAATCTTTTTGACCCATGTATGAACTTCAGGTTTGAGGCATGGAGCCTATGAATATCCCTGCTAACAGAGACTGGAAGATCACCATCAGTATACCCTTCCAAAGAGAATCAATTGAAGAAGAAATTGGGAGGATTGTCACGTATGTTTCCTTTTTAAACTTTATCGATACAGTTGACACCAAGAATAAAGGATATCCCAGTTGTTCGAATCAGAAACAATCTGATGCCACTTATCTGAGGTGTCAAAATCAAATTGGAGGAATTTATTATTATTATTATAGGAATACTTTGAAGCCAAGTATCAATGATGCAATCCAAGAATGGGTCCCAAGAAAGCCAGAAGTAGGCTTCAGATATGCTTGATCGAAGAACGGGCCCCATGATCTGTCCAAACACTCTGGTGGGCGCATGATGGTGATGCAATCAATTAGTGGACCATAAATGTGCTGCAATCAAGCTGTTGGTCTACATGTCCATTGGGTTTAGTCCTTTAAGTCCTTACATTAGTTAGTTAATTTATTGTTAGTGTTAGCCAGTGACTTTTTGAACAATTTAACTCTAGTACTCTCTCTCTCTCTCTCTCTCTCTCTCTCTCTCTCTATTTTTTTTATTTTTATTTTGCCACATTTTGGGTACCAAATGGTCTGAATGACATGAAACTGATCCTCCTTGAAAAGCATATTAAGTTAGCTATCAAACGAGCCCAAGATAATGTGGTTCTTATATGAATTGAGTGAGTTATGACCTATATAGAAGGCCTATATGGTTGTCATGGGATTAAGGGATATTTTTATTTTCATCATCAATCATCATCATCATCTAAGCCTTATCCCAACTAATTAGATTCGAGTAATTTGGGGATATTTTAGTCATCATAATATTTTCGTTAAGTAGATGGTTAGGATTATATTTCTTTTTCTTTAGGAAGCGCATGTATACATGTAAAAGACTCTTTTAGGAATAGTTAAATGAAAAGTGAAAGTTTTTTATGCAGAAAAATTCTCCTTCTTTGGGGAGCAATTTCTTTGCTAATTCTAGAAAAACAACACCATCTAATGATGATAGATGAAAGTCATTACTTTGAATTTTTAGGTTCTCAACAAATTGAAGTGTCATTATCATGTATTCCATGAGATTGAAGGCACTATCATTTACTATGGAAGACTAGGATCCCATCCTCAAGAAAATTCCTTGTTTATGCTTGTCATAAGAAAAAAAATTCCTCGTTCGTGGAATGTAATGACCAATTGAAGTGGAATGTCTTATTATTGATGCATCTATTGTATTTGAGCCCATAACTCAATAGAAGGCGTTTGTGATGGATTCTGTCTTCCCTAACCCCATAAAAAAAATCAGTATTTACTGGGTGTAGCTAGTGATGTTTGCATGCGTTCTTGAAAATAGGGAACAAAAGTTTTCCATCAAGACTTATATGAGAAAAGAGTCTCTTGTTATATCATAGCACTTGTTGGTTAATTCAGTGATATTCTTTCTGAAGGCTGAAAAAGCGCCACACATGTGGAAGCGTCCAATGACCGAGAGGGATCTACACTGCTTTTACAATGAATGGACCTTGCTTGTCAAGAGCTGAAACAATTGACCAAAAGGGCGGTTCACAATCATAATCATCGGGGAAGGAAAGACTTTGTCCACCCCATTGGTCTACCGTTTGAGATGATCCCCAAAGTAAAGTGTGGTGATGGAGGTAGAGATAGAGATGCACAAGGACTCTAAGGGAGAGATGGCCAATTAGACTACAAAATGGACTGCACCTTATGCTTGGGAGAGCTCAGTATATATAGACTCAACTCATTAATGGACCCAACTCATTAATGGCAGTGTCCGTTCTCTCATGAGACACTAATGGTGGGTGCTCTATCCCATCTAGCCCATTCATTTTCCAATGGATATTTCATCTTTCTAGGTGTCCCATTCACATTCCAATGAATTTGCATTTTTCCCATGTGGCAACTCATTGGAATAAATACATCTCTTTTGATGTGGTTCTAGAATTTGTCGAGTGGGGTCGATGATTCACTAGTGGCTGCCAAAGGTGAACCCCACATGACCACTTCTAACACTTTCTCTATTTAAGCTTCTAATCACCCCCTCTTAGACAGAGCATGAGGAATATTGCGGGATTGAGGAAATCTCTTTTGCTGATGAACATCCATTATAGGTAACTAAGGAGACATGGACACCGTTAGCATTGCTTAACATACCACACATGTGGAAGGACTTTCTAAAAGATTGAGTGCCTTCTTCCTTTAGTGTTCTCAAAATTGTTTTGTGCACATTCCTGAGGTGAGCCACATGCTTTTATAAGTAACATGTGTTGAGAACCTTTAGAGGTTATGTGAATTCTTAAAGGACAATTGCTGGTGTTTGCATCTCTCCTTCTAGCCTTTTTCAGTCATTACATATGGAATTGGGAGTGAATGTCAAATTATGGAGTATGGACGTCGCTAATGGCGCTATTGTTGGGTCATAATGAAATCATAGAAGAGAAATTGTCGATAACCAAGAAAGAAAAAAAAAAATCTTGGACTTTTGTATGGTTAATCATCATTTAAGCCTAATCCCAACTAAGTGGTGTCAGCTATGAATTCTATTCTGCCATTTAACTTTGAAAGACGTCAATTAATTAAAAATAATATTCCTTTGCATTGGAACTAATCTTTTTTGCTGTAGTTGCAAAGGAGATGAATAGGGAGTGAATCTCAATGCTGGTCTGTGGATAAGTCCTTGATGTCCATAATCTTACATGCCTACCCTTTTGTTAGTGATCTCTCTCCATGGGTCATAGGAAATTTTCTTTTCACGAAAATCTAGGAGGTGCACACACTCAAAGTGTGGGATCCTTGGTGTATGCCCATGTAATTTATAAAAAATCTACAAAGTTTCCACTGACACATAGGGTAGCCATAAAAAACCACATGTCGAACTTTGTCCATGTTATGACCCCCCAACCATGCCAAGATCACTCAAACTCCCTCTACTTATCCATGTAGTCAACATTAAATCCTCAAATTTTACTAGGTGGGACTCACATTGAGGCCTGGGCCCACCTTATAGTATGATGATGGTGAAGTGAAGGGATGACAACATGTGTATTTGCATTGGTAGAGTTTCATGTGCATAAAGACCCTATGTTTCTATTAGAATGGTGATAACGGTCTTTTAGTTACACACAATATATATACATGCACACACACACACACACACACACACACACACACACACACGTATGTTTATACCCCCCCACCCACACACACACGCGCGCGCACACATATGTATATGTATATATAGATACAAAAGCAAAGAATACACATTGAAGAGGAGAGATAGCAGCTCTTGTTGAGAAAAGAAGAAGTTACTCACTAGGATTATGAATACAATCCAAATCTGATGAGGACATTGTGCGCATGCATGGTTGCACGCCGCCTACATGCGCACACTCCCCCCCCCCCCCCCCCCCCCCCCCCAAATGCTCGTATGCACGCAGAAGGAGGGCCCCACCATCGATCTGGCTCGATGACGACATCCAGGGAGGGCCTTATAGCTAAAAAACGAAGTTTTGGTTTAAAAGGGTGAACCAGATAGTCAAGAAAAGCCCATCATATAATCTCATGATCGTGGCCCACTCGTTGGATTGATTTTATATTTTAGGTTTTGCTTATTGTTATTATTTAGAATATCATGAACACTTTAAATTTCTTTGTTTGGTTTTTATTTTAGTTTACTTCATCGCCAAGTAATAGGTTGCACACATGGTGCGAGTTTTTGAGGTATAGGGTTTTCCCTATAAATAGGCACCCCTTGTAGTTCTTTTCATTCATTGAAGCTTAATAAAAATTTCTGCTTTATTTTTCTGCTCTCTTAGTGAGTTGTAAAAGAATTCAAAGTGGGTGTGAAGCCCTCCCTTTTCGAAGGGCTAACTACGTGGTGTGAAGTCACATCTATCCCCATCTGTCCCTACCCTCTCCCATTAATATATCTTATCTTCTATCATCATTATTGCTTTGAATTTCTCAGTTGTTGCATCTATTCATCCCCTTACAGCCATTTTCCAGAATCTGGACCTGTAGGAGGGTTGAAACTTCGGCGGAGCACTACGTCTCGACCTTATGTCGGATCGTCGTCAAACTTGGAGGGATTGGAGGTCTCTCCTGGCCAACTAAGGCATATGTGTCACTTTCGGGAGGCGGGCTTCCATCGCACGTGCGGCCAGCCCACCGGCGCACGTATGTCAGCCCGGGTCACCATTTGCACGCAGGAGTTTTTTTTGGGTTAGGTTTTCCTCTTTTCATTTCTATTTCCTAAATCCTAGCCTTAGTTTGCATTAGCCCTAATTTATTTGGCCATTTTTTTCACCCTAGAGTGCCTTGAATTGAGAATGGGGAATCCCTTGGATTAGGGACTGTTTGCTATGCATGTGTGGTTGATTCTTGTTTCCCTTTGAGCATTGTTTGATTTATAATTTTTATCGGTCCAATCTTAGCCTGTGTAGGCCTAGACCCGCATAGATTTCCCTTTACTTGAATATTTGGACTTTTTATGTGGGATATGGAATTTGTGTAATTGTTTCTAAACTAAGGTGATTTTAAGCCTAAAATCTCACACATCATGTTTAATTTCATGTCCTACATCAAATTTGGTATCAAAGTCTAAGGTTCTTATAGGGGAATACATTACATGTTTAGGGTTAGTTTATTTGAGTCCATCATGCATCCAATTCAGCATATATAGATACTAGAAAACCGTAGTCCCTAATATACGTAGCTGAATTTTAGTAACGGTGTGTAGTCTCCTTCATATAGAGTCTCGTAGGGTCATTTAGTTTTTAGATGCATATAGTTGTCGTAGCAAGTCCTTAGGTTGAGCAAGTCAGTGTATGCCCACACGTACGGGTTGTGGTTTCAGTTTGCACCCCACACTAAACATGGAGCAACTGTAAGAAACAGTGACCAAGTTAGCCTAGCAGATTGAGTCCTTGAATAAGCACTTGGAACAACACAGATAAATGTCTTAAACAAATAGAGGCCTCCTTTAGGGCAAACCCCACCACTCAGGAGGATGTCCAATCTCAGGCAGTTGGTCAGGGGGTTAGACCAAAGAATGGAGGCGGCCAAGGATCTGGTCATGGGTACGCACCTGTGCACCCACCCCGTGAGGGACATCATGATCAATATGACCCAGATTTTAACTCCTTAAGAGAGTTAGGGTAGATGCCCCTACATTTGATGGCCACTTGGACCCTAAAGCCTTTCTAGATTGCCTGGTGGATATGGACCACTATTTTGAGTGGTATGATATGTTGGATGCTCGATGAGTCCAATTCGCTAAGATGAAGCTTGTGGGTCAAGCAAAGAGGTTTTGGACGACGGTTGAGCGAAAGAAAGAAAGAGCGAGGGAACTCCCACTATCCATTGGGGAGAAATGAAAGAAACGCTTAAAGAGAAGTACCTCCCTTTATCTTATCGCTTACATTTAATTGAGGAGTGACAGTCTCTTTAACAGGATTCCATGAGTGTTGCCGACTATATTGAGAAGTTCGAAGAGTACTTGATCTGCTGCGAGGTCAATGAGGACCCCGTACTTACCCTTGCTCATTTTAAAACGGATCTCCGTCTTGACACTAGGAGAGAGTTGCTCGCCAAAGACATAGACACTATTGAACAGTTATATCAAGTAGTGTCGAACGTCAAGTAATATCTCAAAGCGTATGTGGGAAGGCGGTTTGACTTTCGTGATTCTAGTGCTAAGGTCAATCCCTCTGGGACTAAACCTAACACTGGATACCAAAACAAACTTTTCAACAATTTTCAACCTAGGTCCAAGGATGATAAGGGTAGCGAAATTGTCGGGTCTAGTTCACGTAGAAGTGGGGCCACTAGGTGTTTTAGGTGTCAGGGGTTTGGTCACTTTACTCACCAGTGCGGCGCGAGAGAGGGCACCAAAGTACTCCTTATTGATGGGCAAGTAGAAGTAGTGCTCCCAGAGAGTGATAGTGAGGAGGAAGAATATGAGCAAGTCGAAACCCCTAGTGATGAGGAAGAGGGAACACAAGAGTTTGTGATCCTCGCAATTGTGCGTTGTGCTCTGGCTCAAGCTAATAACACTGGTGACTGGCACCGCAACACGATCTTCTACACTTATGCAAAATGTGGAAAAAAGAGATGTAAGATGATCGTGGATAGTGGTAGTTGTGCTAACGTGGTATCGACTAGCACTGTGAGTCACTTTGGCTTGAAGCTGGAAACTCATCCTCAGCCCTATAGAGTCTCCTGGGTTAATGAAACATCCATTCCAGTCTCGCACTGTTGTCTTGTCCCTATTCAGCTTGGATCATGTAAAGACACAATTTGGTGTGATGTAGTTGCTATGGATGTGGGCCATATCATTCTGGGTAGGTCGTGGCTCTATGACAAGGATGTTACCATATTTGGTCGCTCAAACGTGTGTACATTCTGGTTTGAGGGCAAGAAGGTCAAGCTAAATCCTCTGCCACCCAAGAATACGACTGGAAAGGAGTCCATCACACAAAGTAGTGTGAGCAGCTCAAAAGAAGTAAAGGAGTCGAAGTCCAAGTCCAAACTGCTCTATATTTTGAATGTCAAAGATTTTGAGCAAGAAAAGGAGGCAGACTCAATGGTGTACGCCCTTATGGCTAGGGAGTGTGCACCAGAGACTAGCGTAGAATTACCCACCGAGGCCATTCAGGTAGTATATGAGTTTCGTGATGTCTTTCCTAATGATCTATCGAATGAGCTTCTCCCTATGAGGGATATACAGCATATCATTGATTTAATCCTTGGGACGACTCTACTAAACCTCGCACATTACAGAATGAACCCAAAGGAGCATGCTGAGTTGAAAAGGCAGATTGATGAACTCGTAGAGAACGGTTTCATTCGAGAGAGCATGAGTCCGTGTGCCGTGCCCGCCCTTCTTACACCTAAGAAGTATGACACATGGAGGATGTGTGTTGATAGTAGGGCCATTAACAAAATCACAGTCAAGTATCGGTTTCCCATACCGCGTCTTGATGACATGCTAGATATGACGACCAATGCTATTATCTTTTTAAAAATTGACCTCAAAAGTGAGTATCACTAAATCCGTATATGCCCTGGTGATGAGTGAAATACGGCCTTCAAGACGAAGGATGGGCTATACGAATGACTAGTTATGCCCTTTGGGTTAACTAACGCCCCAATCACATTTATGCGTGTGATGACCCATGTGATGAGGCCCTTCATGGGGAAGTTCCTGGTTGTATATTTTGATGATATCTTGATTTATAGCATGACCAAGGAGCAACATCTCAACCATTTGAAGCAAGTTTGTGGGATCCTTAAGGCCGAGAAGTTGTATGTTAACCTAAAGAAGTGTGCGTTCTTGTCTAGTAGTGTGATCTTCTTAGGTTTTATTATGTTAGCTGAGGGCATATCGGCGGATCCCGAGAAGGTCAAGGCCATTGTTAATTGGCCTGAACCTCGCAATATTCATGAGGTACGCAACTTTCATGGTTTAGCCACCTTTTATAGGCGGTTCATTCGAGGCTTCAATTCCATTATAGCTCCCATACGGAATGCATAAAAAAGGGAGAGTTTCAATGGACAAAGACTGCCTTGAAAGCCTTCAAGGAGACAAAGGTCAAGATGATCAAAGCTCCAGTCACGCGGCTTCCAAATTTTTTAAAAGCTTTTGAAGTTTCATGTGATGTGTTAAGAGTCGGCATAGGAGGACTACTTCGTCAGGAAGGGCACCCTGTTGCCTTTTTTAGTGAGAAATTGAATGAGGCGAAACAAAGATATTCCACCTATGACAAGGAATTCTATGCGGTAGTGCAATCACTACGCCATTGCCGTCATTACCTGTTACCGCAAGAATTTGTCTTGTTCTCAGATCAGGAGGCCTTGAGATACTTGAACTCTTAGAAGAAATTAAGTCCCAAGCATGCCAAGTGGGTTCAATTTCTTCAAGAGTACACTTTTGTGCCTAAGCACAAGGCCGGTGTAGAGAATAAGCCTGCCGACGCGTTGAGTCGTCGAGTCGCATTACTCAACTCCATGAGCGTTAAAGTTACGGGCCTTGAGTGCATCAAAGAAGAGTATTCTGAGTGTCCAGATTTTGGGGTTGTATATGCATCTTTGTTAGAGAGTTCATGAAGAGCTAACAATAAGTATTTTATTTTGGACGGATATTTGTTTAAGAGTGACCGCTTGTGCAAACCACGTACCTCCCTTTTCGATTTTCTTGTCTGGGAGTTACATTCAGAAGGGGTAGCGGGTCATTTCAGTCGAGACAAGACCATTACCCTAATGGAGGATAGATTTCATTAGCTAAGCCTTAAGCGGGACGTGGCCAAAATTATAGGGCAATGTTGTACTTATCAACTAGCAAAGCAAAGGAAACATAATACAGGATTATATACGCCTTTGCCAGTCTCATTCATCCCTTGGCAGGACATCAATATGGACTTTGTGCTTGGACTTCTCAAGACTATTCAGAAGCATGATTCTATATTTGTTGTCGTGGAGCGTTTCTCTAAAATGACCCACTTTATTCCTTGTTTTAAGACCTCTGATACATATCATGTTACCAAGTTATTCTTTAGTAAGGTCGTCAAACTGCATGGGCTACCAAAAACTATAGTGTCTGACTGGGACGTACGATTTATGAGCTACTTTTGAAAGACTCTATGGCACATGATGAATACTAGGCTTCAATTTTCTTCTGCTTACCACCCTCAGACCGACGGCTAGACTGAGGTGGTTAATAGGAGCTTAGCGAATTTACTTCGATGTTTAGTGGGGGGAGCATACTAGGATATGGGATACAGTACTACCCATAACCGAGTTTGCATACAATAGTCTATTAATAGGTCCACAGGTTTAAGTCCTTTTGAAGTAGTTACTGGTTACAAGCCTAGGAAGCCTATTGATCTTATCCCCATATCATTGTCCCATAGGCCATCACAGTCTGCAGAGTCTTTTGCGTATCACATACATTCATTACATCAAGAAATCAGGCGAAAGATTACTACTAGTAATGAACATTACAAAGTTTCTGCAGACCAACATAGACGTTTCAAAGAATTCAATATTGGGGACTGTGATGATCCGCATCAAGCCCGAGCAGTACCCTGCAGGGGCCGTTCGTAAGTTACATGCGCGTAGCATTGGGCCCTTTAAAATTATGAAGCGAAACGGTCTCAATGCGTATGAGGTAGATCTTACACCTTCCATGGGAATCAGTTCCACATTCAATGTGGAGGATCTAGTTGCTTTTCAAGGACCCACTGATACTTTGTCCGGCCCTTCGGCCACCCGTCCTAATTCCCCAAATTTACTCCTTGAACCATGACCTCTTCCCGACCTTTCATCACAGCTTTTGCCTCCCATACCTACCCTTTACACACCCAGAGAGAAAATAGAGGATATCCTGGACCATGAGATAGTTTCAATGTCGGACGGTGAGTTTCAAAAGTACCTAGTTAAATGAAAGTCACGCCCAGCTTCAGACAACATGTGGCTCACTAAGGAGGAGTTTTAGATACTTGATCCTGACATCTTGGAGCGGTTCAGGAGTTTTATTTCGCTAGTGGCAAAATCTTCACAGCCAAAGAGAGTTGATGAGGACATCGTGCGCACACACGGCCGCATGCTGCCTACAGGTACACACACACACACCACCCCCCCTACGCATGTACGTATGAAGGAGGGTCCCACCATCAATCTAGCTTGATGACGACATCCAGGGAGGGCCTCATAGCTAGAAGACGAAGTTTTGGTTCAAAAGGGTGGGCTCAATAATCAAGAAAAGCCCATCATGGGATCTCATGATCGTGGCCCACTCGTCGGATTGATTTCATATTTTAGGTTTTGCTTATTGTTATTATTTAGAATATTGTGAATGCTTTAAATTTCTTTGTTTGGTTTTTATTTTAGTTTACTTCATCGCCAAGTAATAGGTTGTGCACATGGTGCAATTTTTTGGGGTATAAGGTTTTCCCTATAAATAGGCACCCCTTGTAGTTCTTTTCATTCATTGAAGCTTAATAAAAATTTTTGCTTTATTTTTCTACTCTTTTAGTGAGTTGTGGAAGAATTCAAAAGTGGGTGCGAAACCCTCCCTTTTCGAAGCGCCAACTACGTAGTGTGAAGCCACATCTATCCCCATCGGTTCCTACCCTCTCTCATCCATATATCTCATCTTCTATCATCGTTATTGCTTTGAATTTTTCATCTTTTGCAGCTATTCATCCCCCTACAACCACTTTCCACAATCTGGACCTGTAAGAGGGCTGAAACTTCGGTGAAGCACTACGCCTCGACGTTACGTCGAATCGTCGTCAAACTTGGAAAGATTGGAGGTCTCCCCTACCCGACTAAGGCATAGGTATCACTTTGGGGAGGCGGGCTTCCATCACACGTGCGGCTAGCCCACCTGCACACATGCATAAGCCCGGGTCACCATCTGCACGCAGAAGCTTTATCTGGGTCAGGTTTTCCTCTTTTCATTCTTATTTCCTAGACCCTAGCCTTAGTTTGCATTAGCCCTAATTTATTTGTCTCTTTTTTTTTCACCATAAGGTTCCTTGAATTGAGATTAGGGAATCCCTTGGATTAGGGACTGTTTGCTATGCATGTGTAGTTGATTCCTATTTCCCTTTGAGCGTTGTTTGGTTTATAATTTTTATTGGTCCAGTCTTAACCTGTGTAGGCTTGGACCGCATACATTCCCCTTTACTTGAATGTTTGGACTTTTTATGTGGGATGTGAAATTTACGTAATTGTTTCTGAAATAAGGTGATTTAAGCCTGAAATCTCACACATCATGTTTAATTTCATGTCCTGCATCAAAATCTGTCTGCAAGCTTCTCTCGATTTATAGCTGGAAAAAGAATCTTTTTTTGGACATGTTATTTCTAATAGTGGCAACACTGGAAAAATTCTTTTGTATTTGCAATTCTCGCTCATGAAGAGGTCATGACTTTATCTTTTCAAACAAATTAGTTTTAACCTTTTAGAACTAAGGCTTTTCATAAGAATCTCCTTTTGTAGATGAACATGATTGATGATGAACCTTTGCGAAGAAATCTCTCCTTTTCCAGCAAGCATCATTGTCCTTGAGTGAAAGTGAAACTTTGTAGCAGAATCTTTTTATTTTTTATTTTTTTGTGAGCATAATCGTCCTTGATAGAGAGTAATTCAAATTTTGAAGTAATAGGCCAAATAAGCATATAACTATCCTTTGTGTCCTAGAAAGATAGAAATGCTTATAGGATTTGAATTTTTTTGAAAAAAATTATTATTAAATGCGAAAGAGTATTGATTCTTAAGTTTGACTTTTATATTATAATAGATTTAATTTAGATGTCTGTCAAAACAATCATCACCATTTTTTTTTAAGGAATTGTCATCCTTACTAGGGTTCGAGTACCCATAGGTGGTGAAATCCCACCATGGCGTGTGTGGTGGTGAGCGTGTGTGTAAAAAAAAAAAATCCTTACTAGGGAGAAGATTATTATCTTCAAGCTCTAATAAGGCCTTTTTAATTCTTTTAGAGAGATCTTAATTCGAGGATTCTATTCTCGCAAATTGTTTTGTATTTGCAATTCTCGCTTATAAAGAGGTCGTGACTTTATCTTTTCACACAAATCAGTTCTAACTTTTCAGAACTAAGGCTTTCCATAAGAATCTCCTTTTGTAGATAAACATGATTGATGATGAACCTTTGCAAAGGAATTTCTCCTTTTCCAGCAAGCATCATTGTACTTGAGTGAAAGTGAAACGGAATCTCTCTCTCTCTCTCTCTCTCTCTCTCTCTCTCTCTCTCTCTCTCTCTCTCTCTCTTTGTGAGCATAATTGTCCTTGATAGAGAGTAATTCAATTTTTGAAGTAATAGGCCAAATAAGCATATAACTATCCTTTGTGTCTTAGAAAGATGGAAACACTCAAAAGGATTTGAAGTATTTTTGTTAATGTGAAAGAGTATTGATTCTTAAGTTTGGCTTTCATATTATAATAGATTTAATTTAGATGTCTGTCAAAACAATCATCACCATTTTGTTTACAAGAATCATCATCCTTATTAGGGAGAAGATTATTATCTTCAAGCTCTAATAAGGTCTTTTTAATTCTTTCAGAGAGATCTTAATTCGAGGATTCAACTTTTTGAGACTGAAAGAAGGATTTAACTAATTGAGTCAATTTTCTTGAAGAAGGCTCAAAAAGAAGGATTTATTTTATTATTGAGGACAAAATAATTAGCAACTGAGGCATGATGATAATCAAAGTTGTCCCACCACTTGATGAGAATTCTTGGAAATAATAATGGTAACAGTGTTTTCTATATCATTATCATGTAATGTGTCGTACCCTTGGGATATGGATACATATTCATTATCACTTGGGATATATCGGTTGTATCGTGTAATGTATCTCTGTTGTTAGGAAACATTGGGAAACATTGGAAAATTGGTGAAACTTCAAGAATGGTTAAAAAAAGACACTAATACATACTTAAAAATCAAAACATTACAGAAAACAAGTGCACATAATAGGTTTCCTTTGTATGGGGTCTTAATCATGCATTCTCTGACTGAATTGATGCAAGGATATTCAGAGTCATCTATGAATGTAAGAAGACATGCGTAGAAACATAAAAAATACATTTAAAAGTAAAAGAAGTAGAAAACTAGAAATATACCTGTGAATAATGTTTGTGGGTGTGACTTGGACCCATATAGAGTTGGCTCAAAATTATCATCTCCATCTCGATGGGGCTTAACATAGTATTGTTACTCCAAAAAAAACAATATTATGCCCAAGTCATAATAGAATGATACCAGTGAAGATACTCTCTAATATAACGCTGGTACTCATCCCTCTAAGTTGATAAAATTTTGAATTTTTTTCAATTTTCTGCAAATCGACACATCTTCCCCCAAGTCTCAAAATTAGAGTGTAAATGATGATGATTTCATCAAACACTCCTGAATAATTTGAAATGAGGATCAATTAACTACTCTTACTCCGGTGGTAGACTCTTAGGAGTTTCAACACCTGGTTGAGAGTTTGAGTACCCATAGGTGGTGAAATCCCACTACAGCGTGAGTGTGGGGTGGTGTGTATAAAAAAATAAAATAAAACAAAATAAAACTGCTGATTGAAGCGAAATTTTGAAAGAAAATATTATCTTAACATTTTTAATTAAAATAAATTTAAAAAATCTCTAAATTACTAAGAATCACTGGATCAGTTTACATATATGTTTGATTTTTTTTATTATTTTTTTAAACACGTTCATTTTTTTTTTCCATTTTTTGGCAAGTAGGCCCATCTCCCTCAAATCTCAAAATCGAAGCTCCAAATTCATGATTTTTCATGCAAAATATGAGGAATCATGGATTTTTTATTTAACATGATTTATAGCAAAAAAAAAAAAGGATCGAAAATCGAAAATGCTCACCGGATCAAATAGGTGGGAAATATCGGCCTACCTATGCATTTTGTATCGCACAAGTGCAATACAAGATATATCTCGGGGTATATCGGCCCATATCATTGATATTGAAAACGTTAAATGGTAATTAAGTTTTTGTATCAATTTTATAGGTCTATATGAGAATCCAAGGGGTGTTTTTGACTACAAAGAAATGAAGAAGTTTACAGAATTGTTCTAAATCAACTGTTGTTCAACTATTGGTTCAAGTTGATCAAGCAAAATTTCCAAATAGGCTCCAAAATTTTTCCACCAATGATAAAACCAAGTGGGGAAATTCACTTGGTTTAGTTCCTTACCTAAATGAACCAGGAATGCTTTTCCATGATTTTGGATAAAGAGAATATTACTCCAAGCATCTCAAAAATCACAATAACATGTAATATTTAAAAATTGTTATGGATTTGATAAAATCTGAGCTTATGGTTTCCACATTGCTCTAAAGCAATAACTTTAAGGACAAAACTTAGAATAATTGTACCGCTGGGCTTGACTAGGACCTTTAAAGTAGTGTTAGATTAAGAAACTCCGAGTATCTTCAAGATTTTTCTTATAAAATTCATGAGATTTACCTCCAGTAATAAGAGGAAAGTGTTATCATTACCAAATTTCTTGACTTGGTTCTGCTTCCTCCCTCTCTCTCTCACTCAACAATACTGAGTCAGGTTTTTCTCCTACTAGTATTAAATAGAACATGTTAAACAAAATCTTCTTCTTATATAGCCTCAATATCCCATCTTTGGTTTGCTGATGACATCCTCATTTTGTGTCTTGCTTCTTTGGAGCGAGTCTCAACTCTAGTTGTTCAAGTAAGAACAACAAACCAGACAAAGCTACCCCTAGGATCAATGCTAAGACCTTCTCTCCTCTAAAGAAGAGGAACCAAAGCTACTCACCTTATCAAATAATACAAGGAGGGGAAGTCTAAAACTCTTAGGGACTTAGGAGACTATATAAACTATATCAGTATCTTCAAGTGGGAAAAGGGGAATGAAAATTTTCTGAATATATGGACTTTTTTTGCTTGGTTTATCAACCTTCTGACCTGGTTTATCAACCTTGGAAATTTTTTATTTTGAGTCAATTTCCATTTTATTCTTTAATGATAATGACATTTCTTTAGAGGCATTTTGAGTGATTAAACTTGTAATTTTCTTATTTTTCTGGTTCAGGCTCTTAGTCAACATTCCAAGAACCCTACAAAGATTAACAAACTAGAAAGTCAGTGAGGGAAATGGTAGTTCCCTTAGGGCCTATTTGGATTCATGGAAAGAAAGGAAAATTGTTTCCCATGAAACTCACTTTTTTGTTGTTTGTCAAGCCTTTCTTTGTGGGAAACACCCTTTCTCACTTTCTATCTTTGTTGGAAAATAAACAAAAAATTTTCCCACCTCCACCCTTAAGAAAGGCATTTTCAGAGCAAAATGGATTTCTTAATGATTAAGCCCAAATGTGCTACCATCCATCACATGGGTCACATGTGTCAATGTGCCACGTGTGCCACCTGTTAATGTGCCAAATGAACCATTGTCTATCGTTGGTTATGCCACACACATGCCACTATGCCATGTGTAACAATGTGCCACATGTGTCACCATCCATCTTCTCTTGCGCCTATATGTGTAAAGCGTCCCACATGAGCTAACGTACACCATATATCTTCTCTTGTGCCCACATGTGCTAATGTGCCACATGTTTGTCAAGCATCTTCTCTTGTGCCCCACATGTCCAATGTGCTAATGTGTGAGTTGTGCCACATGTGCCACCATACAACTTCAAGCACTCATATGCACTGTGTGTGTCACAATACAGCTTCAAGTACCCACATATGCCACGTATGCCACATGTGCCACTATCCATCTTCAAGCATCTAACATGTTCCACATGCGCTAATTAGGCACATGCTAGCGACTGCATAGATTTCTTTGTTTTTTTTTTTTTTTTGCCAAACAATAAATTTGAAATAGAACCTAAATTTCTTAAAATTCTTGTTGAAAAACAAACAACAAAAACAATGTTTTATTTCCCATATTTTCCTGGAAATAAGGTTTCCAAAGAAACACTATTTCCTTTCCTATGCTTTCCATGAATCCAAATAGGCCCTTAATAAATTCTCTTTTTTTTTTTTTAAAAAAAAAAAAAAAAAAAAAAAAAAAAAAAAAAAAAAGAAGAAGAAAACAAGAAGAAGAAGAAAAAAAGCTAGTTGTGCTTGCTGCTGAGCAAATAGTTGTTTTGATGCTACATTTAAACGTCTTTCTCAAGGACTTCTTTAGCAGACTTGTAATCAATTCTTAAAATGAATTTTTAATTAATAATATCATATTACAATTATAAGTACATTTAATTAGGGAGATGATTTTTTAAATTGTAGAATAATTTGCTTGAGTTTTTTACTAAACTCCATAAGTAATTTTACTAATTGTTCTCTCTCTCTCTCTCTCTCTCTCTCTCTCTCTCTCTCTCTCTCTCTCTCTCTCTCTCTCTCTCTTTATTTATTTATTTAAATCATTATTAATTTTTTGTTTTAGGATACCCCAAAATTCTTCATGTTTAAGTGTTCCCTTCGATTATTTTAAAAGCTTGAGGCTGGAAAATATGTAGACAAGGAACAGTCTTTACTCGTTTCTTAATTATTTAGTCGCTTATGAACATTCCTTGAATTCTTTTATGGACCAATAAAAAGCCTCATTACTATTGTTATCTCGAAGAGTTCTCATTAAGCAGTGGGACAAATTTGATTATGATGATATCTCAGTTGCTAATTGCCATGTCCTTAGCAATAAAATAAATCCTCCTCTTTCTGAGCCTTCTCCCAAGAAAATTGACTCAGTAGTTGATAAAATCATTCTCAAAATTAAGTCTCACGAGGTTTGATAAAATCCTTCTCAAAATTAAGTCTCACAAGGTTGAATCCTTGAATCAATGTCTCTTTGAAAGAATTAAGCTCTTATTAGAGCTTAAAGATAATAATCTTCTTCCCAATGAGGATAATGATTCCTTTACATAATCTGAATTAAATTTATCAGAATAATAACAACAAAATTTAGGAGTCAGTACTAGATCCTCTAAGTGACTCCATCTCTCTAGTACATGAAAGATAGTTCTAGGCTTATTTGGCCTATCACTTCAAATCTTGAATTAAACTCTCAGTCAAGGACAATGATGCCCACTTGAAAAAAGGAGATTCCTTTGTAAAGCTTCATTATTACTCGGGAACAATGATACTTGCTGGAAATGAGAGATTCCACTACAAAGGTTCACTGCCAATCATGTTCATCTTTGCAAAAAGGAGATTCTTCTGAAAGCTAAAGTTACGAAAAGTTAAAGCTGATTTGTCTGAAAGATAAAGTTGCAATCTCTTCACGAGTGAGAATTGACAAATAACGAAGAATTTTTTACTGTTTCCATTGTTGAAAATGACATTTGCTCAAAGAAAGATTCTTTCTCCTGCTATAAATCGGGAGGAGTTTTCTTAGAAAGAGAAATTTGGATTGTGTTCCTAGTTCTAGAGAGCCTCTTGGAGCTCCTCTTCTTAATGAGAGTTATGACCTTTTCTCTTCAATGTGTGTTCTTAGCTTTTTGTATCTAAAGTTTCTATCTTTTTTAAGTTTTTGTTCCACACCACGCTTGTAATTGGTATCAGAGTCAAGTTTATAAGGTGTGTTGAAGAAGTATATCATATCTAAGTATACTTTCTCCTTTGTATATGGTATGTTTTGTTTTTTGGTTTTTTGTTTTTTGTTTTTTCATACCTTTTGTAGTTCTTCCTAATTGAACCATTTCTTGCTTTGGCCGTACCCTAAGTTGCATAAAGTTTCAGCTAGTTTCAGCCATGAAGAGGCATTTGTAGAGCATAATACTCGTAAAGCAACAAATAATTTTTGAAAACATTGAAAAATTCAAGAATTGGAAATTTTTGAGATACCCGCTAAAGAAATTTATAAAAAGGGATCTTTTATATTTATGTCTGATTAGTCTATCAAAACCATTGAGCAAATCGTGTCCATCATGGGTACTCAAGAAGCTATTCAATAAAATGATAAATTTGCACAATCGAGCTTCCTCTCAAATTGCCAACAATCCAGTGTTTGAACAAACCTGACCTTTAATTCATAGACACTTGTTTGTTTAAACAAGACCATTGGATATTTTTTTTATTCTTAACAGTTTAGTAGAAGTCCTCCAATCTCATCGTCAGATCAGGAAAAAAACTTAATTTTTAGGTTATGAGACATAATTTGGACAATTTGATTTCAATTACTTGTATGCAATGTGTGCGATTTTATAAAATAATTAATTGGTTGTGTCGTCATACATGCCTTCTATGATTTAAATTTAAGTACTAATTTTCAATCTAGTTGCTTCATGTTTGTCTAACAACGTATAGTTTAGGACCCTATACAAAGGAAACTAGTTATGTTCTTGTTTTTTGTGATCTTTAGAGTTTTAAGTATGTATGATGTCATTTTTCACATCCACTGAAGTTTCATTAAAAAATTCAACTAATTTTCCAAGGTTTCTAAAAAATTGTGACACATTATGCGATACACGTGATATTTCCTATGCAATACCGATATGTATTTGTATTCCAAGGGTGACATACATGCATTGATGTAATACTGAAAACATTGATTGTGGCAGGCAGATTAGTTAGTAAAGGAATCACATGAGTGAAATGACATTTGGCACATCAAAGGAGGTAAGTTGTGGGATGCTCAAGCGTGCCAAGAAAGGTAATACAGATGATGTGGAAGAGATGAAGTGGCAATAAGCTACTGTACAAAAGAAGAAGCATGTTCTCTCGAAGCAACTCAAGTACAGGTGTTTGGTCTTGATTATATGGTTGTGGGTGATGATGAGTATGTTGAGTCTAGTGATGATTCAAATATGGAGGTGACGATGACGATGAGAGAGCCTGCCCACCCCTTGTGAAAATGAAGTGCTTAGGCACGTTTTTTGTTTTGTTTTGTTTTTTTTTTTTTTTAGCGGGGGGGGGGGGGGGGGGGGGGGGGGGGGGGCTTTATCTCCATGTGATTCGATTCTGTTTTAAAAGGAGATGACAAAGCAGAGGAGGTTAAAGCAAATTTGGGGTAAAAATGCATTTTCAAAGCTTAGTAGGGTAGCAACCACCTTATTCATGTATGGTTACATAGCTCCAAATGTTGCTAACTCCCCTATTGGAAAATGGAAATAGATACAGTGGTAGAGGTAGGTGAAGGAGTCAAGGCACTCACTGCTTGTAAGATTGAGGAGAAATGGACAGGTGGAGTACTAATATGTGAAGAGGTATGTAGCTACCTATAGACTGATATGGTAAAGGATACATACACTATTATGTGTGATGATAGGGTTGGCCCAACTAGATGAAGCATAATAAATTTTGTGGCGTATTGCCATTTGGGATTGGTGTTCCATAAATCAATTGATGCATCCGAGGTAACAAGTATACAAAGTATATTTTTGGTCTTATGGATAGGATGGTGGATGAAATTGAAGAGGAAAATGTGGTGCGAATTGTGTTCGGCAATGATGCATTGTACGAGTTAGTGAAAAAGATGTTGACAAACAAGTTAAAAAAAATATTTTAGTTGCACACTATGTCAAACTTATATTAGAAGATATTGGAAAGAAGAAAAATTGATTGAAAGGGCAATGCGAGTCACAACATTCATCTATAATTATAACTAAGTAGTTGCCATAATGAGGAAGTCCATGCTTGAGGTGACTCGATTTGCGACATATTTTATTGCCTTCGAGAGTTTGTATGAGCATAAGAAAGAGTTGAGCAAGATGTTTGCTTCTTAGAAGTGGCTCAACATAAAGAATAGGCAGAAGACATTGGGGACATGGTTGAGGTTGTGCGAACCATAAGAGCAACAAATATTGGAAGAAATTCCAAAACATCCTCAACGTGATGAACCACTAATAAAAGTCCTTTGCCTTGTAGAATCTGACAAGATATCTACCATGGGTTTCCTTTATGATGCCGTGGATAAAATGAAGCTTTCTATTCATTGTGATTGTGATGACTATAAAGATAATTGGAAGATGATTGTCAAGCCTTTGACAAATCAACTTCACCACGACCTTCATTTAGCATGTAATGTCTCATTCACATTCATTATTCTCTTGTGTCATTAGTTACTACTAAGTTATTTCTATGATGCAATCATTAAAATCTTTAATGTAGGATACTATTTAAATCTGAGATACCGATATGCTACATTATTTGTCAAAGATGAAGAGGATCATGTCAAGTTGAAAAGCGTGATAAAGAGATTAAAGCCTGACTTAGATTTGCAAATAAGGGTGTCAAACAAACTGAGTGCAAGTCTTCAATTATTGGTCATTACTTATTCATTTCTTACATATTTTGTTATTTTAATGCTTAAAACGATATGAATGTTTTGGCATATCTCACGGTTGGAAATAAATGGACTTCGCATGGGTTGCTTCTCTAACTCACTTGCGCAAAGGGCAATCTTTTGAACACATCCAAGTAAAAAACAGATGTTTTATTACTACTATAATCATAGAAATTGTTGTATCATTAATGTAGAGTGGTGCATTTGATAGTTTACAATTACGTGCATAACATAAGTTTTCTTTTTCTATAGAGTTGAGTGGTGGCTTCATTTTTAAGAAAGTGCAAAGCCTTTTATGACAATAGCAGTGAAAGTTTTAACCCACAACTTTTTCCTCTAGCTGAGAGAGGAACTAAAGTTGCTTTGCATTCATCCATTCAAAGCAAAGGAATAGGTTGTAGGTTAGGACATTGGATCAGCTCATTTACATGCACTACAACATGAAGTTGAGATTATAGAATACAAAAAATGTTGCGAACCTAATTGAAGAAGGTGAATTCTATACAATAAACTTGGACAATGTTTACAATGAAGAGGACCCACTTCTACCTTGGTAGAATAAAGGAAGAAATAGATAGAAGAGGATAATAAGGAAGTCGATGTGCATGATCCAACATTACCCACAGGCCAGCAAGAGTGTCTTATAAGTATCTTGGAGTCAAAAAAGGGTTACAAAAGATTTGACCTAGGGAAAAGTTGCAACAACGAAGCTGAAATAGATGATAACGACAACGATGATGATGGAGCTGTTGGGCCTGCTTCTAGTGTTGCTCAACACACAAGGGTATGGCCATCTATAGAGTTTGAGGCTGACAAGCATCGACGAAGCTTACGTCGGACTTTTTAAGTGTTTTGATTCATGATATGACTAGCTAGGGAGGAGTATCATAGGGAAGCCAACAGTACATCAGGTGCCTTATGACTACGGACATGAATATGACCAAGAACAGTATATGGAGCATGTTGAGGCACTTTATAAAAAAAAAAAAAAAAAACAGTCTTGTTTGTGATCCAAATGGAGTAGGTCGATATGGGGATATACATATCCAAATCCATATCCAATTCATTCATCATTCTAGTCCCACTCTCAGCAGTACGAGCAATACCAGGGACAATACAGATACCACCTATGGTGGCTACGACTATGAGACTATGTCTAGTACTAGTGCCTATCCTTATTCTGGTTCAAAACAACAAATTCCTAGTGGCAATGATGATCATGTTTAGTCATCCTCGGGTTACATTGACATGGTCTTTCCTTTAAGTTATTATGGATATGTGGCACCAATTTTACTGTTTTCGCAGGATGATGATGATATTGAGGTTGAGCAACCACAGGCAACACAATTTTCATTTTGGTGGTGACACAATTGGTGAATAATATTTTTGCATTTATGTTTGTCCTTTGTGCTTTAATATCATTTTCAGTTATATTTTGTCTCATGAGTTTACTTTATAGTTTATACTTCATACATTAACATCTAATGGTTGTCTATGTTAAAATAGTTATATAAATATAAAATGTTTAATTATTTCAATATTACATTCATGCTCATATAATCTTATTTGTATAGAATTATTTATATTAGATATTTAGAAAATTAAATATAGGATTTTTGCAGTAAATCTAAGTTTGTTAGATTGATAAAATAGCAGACAGCCCAAGACAACATTCTTGCTAAAGAATGGTATGTTATACCATCATAGACATGTTCAAAACTAGAAAGTAATACATATTTGGAATCCTCTCAAAATCTGGTAATTGTTCATTATTTTCTAATTTTTTTCCTAAAGAAAGAATTTTAATTGTTATGGGGCCATAACGGTTATTACAACTCATAACAGTATTGGTTTCAATGGTTGCTATAACTGTTATTGAATTCCTTGGCAATGTTTTAAATATCGATGATGTTGGCTGATATATCTTGTATCCCACCTGTGCGATACAAAATGCACAGGTAGTGTCGATATATCCCAAATGTTCTATCCGGTGAGCATTTTCAATTTTCAATCCTTTTTAAAAAAAAATTATTGAAATTATGTTAAATCGGTGTCAAATGGTTACAAATCCATTGATTCTTCATGTTTTGCATGAAAAATCATGGAGTTGGATCTTTGATTTTGATATCCATTAGTTCTTCATGTTCTCCATGTTTTTTTTTTTTTTCGAAATTTTTATTCAACCAACTGTCAATTGAGACTAATTTCGAGTATTTCGGAGTATTTGATGAAATGATCATCACATACATCCAAGGTCAAAATGGAAAAAGAAAAGGAAAAAAATGGGGGGGGGGGGGGGGGGGGGGGGGGGTGTTGGTGGAATCAAATTCAGGCCTTAATGGTTGTATCAGCCCATATCAGTTGTATAAATATGGGCCATACGGACTGATTTTTTGGGGTGGTCCGACTCGGCCTGGCATCATGTATCGCATTAGGCCAATACAGTACCTATTTTCAGAACCATGCATGGAGGCTTGTTTGGGAGATTTGAGCAACGTCGTTTCTTGGGTAGCTAACTTACCTTCCATTCTGAAGTAAAGTGCTTCATTTCTTTTATGAAATCATTGATTTGACTCTAGGATAAACATTTTGTTTATCCATCCCATCGAGGGGGGGCAATGAATTGGCCGACCCATTATCTAAGGTGGGTGTTGGAAGGAATCTCTTTGCATCGTGATTTTTTTTTTTTTGGCTGCGGGTTGAAAAATTGCATTGATAGTCCTCTTCCAAACTTGTCTCCTTGAACTTCTTCACTGCCCGTGTCAACAAGAAATCTTATCCTTTTAACCAATTCGATTGTGTATTTGGTCTGCGCTGATCTTTTCCAATTCTTGATTTACACGTTTTTCTAATTAATTTGATAAAATCTTGTTTTTTTTTTTTTTTTTTTTTAAGAATATTGTTTCAGTTTCTTCTTCTGTACATAGATTAGTTACCTGCCTATCTTAGATGATATCTAACAATGTCATGAGGACTGTTTGGTAACAGTGCCTTTTTTTATAATAATTTGCATATAAAGCTTCGGTTACCACCTTTCAGACTGCAACTGATCTGTTAGGAAAGATACAACAAAATATGATATGTTGATATCAGTTGAAGCTGTTTGTTTCACATATGTTATGAAATAGAACTCAATGGATGTGATGGTTTTGTTTATTTACCTTAGGTTCTCTATGACAAAGGATTTTGACAATTTTGTTTTGAGTTCCAATGTAACTTCGAAATGATTCTTCCTGCATCCCACATACTTGCTCTAATAGTTCCATTGCTTGCCTCATACATTTCTCTTGTGTTTTCTATTTAAGGCCTGTTGGGATTAGTGGAATCGAAGAAGTAGATCTAGAATCCCATGTCAGGAAAACCATGGTAAAGAAATTCATGAAAAATATTCCTAAAAAGGTTCTTTGTTTTAGAAAATGTGATTTTTAGGAAAAGTGGAAAGGTCAATAGTCAAAAACTGAGAAAAGTCTCTCAAAAGAACGTGGAAAACAAGATTATTAGGTTTTTGAGAGTAAAGGGAAATCACATTTTTCAAGAAAACCATGGAAAACAGAACCATTTTCCACAAGTTACTTTATTGTTGCAATTGGTGGAAAACATCCCATCTGCGGAAAATATTTTCTTCTCTACGTTTATTTTCTGGATTCCACCAATCCAAACGTGTCCTTAAGGATTTTTTACTTTTATCAGTGATGGATGCGTGATGCATACATTTGCTAGGGTGCTAGTCTTGTTTACTGATCCACCAGATGTCAGCAGATTCATTCAATTTGACAAAATCTTTCACCATTTGCATTATTCTGAGAAGACATTTCCATGTCCTGAAAGTAACAGAAACCTTCACATCCAAAGAGCTTTCTGTCTTCAAAGTTAATTGATGCTGTTCTTGATGAGTAATGCTTGTCATTTTCTCCTTGAAGGTCGTTTTGTATCCTCTAACATAGCAAATCTACAGGGTGATGATCGCGGGGATTTTCATTACCAATGGCATGAATATCTCGACTACGACGAATGATCTCCACCACCTTGATTTCACTGGATGCCCAATCCAGCATATAGATAATAAACCCAAAAGTTGTGCGCTTTTGCTGAAGCAGTTTGATATATGTAAAATACATAAGAAATAGTCACTTGGCAGACTTGATGATCTGGGTAATCAATAATTACTCATGCATATTCTTCACTTTTTTGGTTGAATGGTGTTACCTGCTTTTATTTTAGGGTGAATATCATGATATTTCATGCAACCAAACACGTCCTTAACAAAAATCAAGAGTCAATCAACTGTTACAGGATAGCATCCCTCTTATAACATTTACCATCCCTGACCTGAGTTCAGGTGGTTAGTTGCTTATGCATGAAACTAGGGCTTTACATTTCTAAGCAGATGAACTTGTAGCTGCTTGGCCTTTCAATATCTGCCAGCCAATTTCAACAAACTCTTTTTCATGGAAACACTTCTGGACTGTCTCTGACTATGCTGTGCTGAGCCGGGTGACTGACCAATTTGAGAAAACTGGTCTCGTGCCAAGTAACAGTTGAGTGAATTAGCAATTCAACTGCTTGATCATCTCAATCATCTGAACAATTTACCATAGCTGTGCCGACAATTCAACTAAATGAATGGACAACCTTGCTATAGTATCAGTGCCCGTTTAGGCAATTTCCTCGCCAACCGAAAGATTGGTTTGGGCACATCAACAATCCAATCAAAAGATTCTTGTGCTGTTACATGGCCTAATCATCATCATCTTAGCATTCCTGTTCTCAACTAATAATTGGGGTTGGCTACACATTACTGTTTGGACATTCTACTATATCAAGGACCATGTCTTTAGTTAAACCACATGCCATCAAGTCTTTTCTTACAACATCCACATGGGCCTTCCCCAGCCCTTTTGGAACCTTCAATTTGAACCAACCTCTCCTAACCGATGCAGTTCTTGGTCTCTATATATTGCACATGGCCAAACCATCGAAGTCTACTTTCCCCCCATCTTATTACCTATTGTTGCTCTACTCCCAAGTTTCCTCAAATTCATTTAGTTTTTAATCACATCCTTCCTTATCTGGCCACTCCATCTTAACATCTGTATTTCAGTTACACTGATGAATGTATTGTTCCTTGACTGCCCAACATTCCATTCCATTCCATAAAGCGTGAATAGTCTTATAACTATCCTATAAATTTTCCCTTCAGCTTGATTGGTATGTGGTGATCACAAAACACTCCAGAGGCATGCCTACAGTTTATTTTTTCAATGATAATTGAAAAAAAAGAAAAAAAAAGGGAAAAAAAAAGAAAAAAAAAAAAAAAAGAACAGAAAAAAAAGAGAGAAGAACATGGACCACGCATGAATGAATTATGAGTGCGCTTTTACACCAAAAGAAGACCGACGTTCCCTATATATGATTTATGAACTTGTCTACATTCTAGTTTCCAAATCTTCTGACTTAAGACTGGAAAGGGATTTAAAAACAGTGAGGTCACTAGAGTATTAAAATCATAAGGTGAAATATCTGGCTATGTTCAAGAATAGGGAGACAGATCTTTCTCAAGAAGCCCCACAAGTGCCAAGAACAGTTGTTGCTCAAGGAAACGTATTCAAATTTGGATGCTTGGAGAGAAATTGGAATGAAATCCAGTTCATTATGCTGCGGCAGCCACCAACCACCCCATTAACTGTCAAGCTAATTAGCAAGTTAGGCTCTCTCTCTCTCTCTCTCTCTCTCTCTCTCTCTCTCTCTCTCTCTCTCTCTCTCTCTCTCTCTCTCCCTCCCTCCCTCCCTCCCTCCCTCCCTCCCCTCCCCTCCCTCCCTCCCCTCCCTCCCTCCCTCCCTCCCTCCCTCCCTCCCTCCCTCCCTCCCTCCCTCCCTCCCTCCCTCCCTCTCTCTCTCTCTCTCTCTCTCTCTCTCTCTCTCTCTCTCTCTCTCTCTCTCTCTCTCTCTCTCTCTCTCATTATGAATGTTGTGAACTGAACAGCAAACATTTCAGATGAAATTGGTCCCAGACAGCTTATTATTGTATTGTATTTGAAAAGAAGGGCCCTGCATTTAACTAGAAAGCGACCCTTAAACAAACACTCCGCTAGTGGCTATCCAAGTGGGGACATCGGTCCATCTTTCCGCTCTGTCTTGAAGTGTTTGCCATCCCTCATAATTCAAACGATAATCTGGTCATTCTTTTATACTAAATTGAAATCGTAAGCAATGATAACGAGTAATCATGAAAGTTTCGACTCATTCTAGAAAGAACAAAAGTTTCCTATTCAACTCATTTTCAGCCTCTCTTTCAATATATATAGACACATGCACCCGCACGCGCGCACAAAATGGTAGGCAGGAAGTTAAAGACTGTTTCATCACTCCAGGCAGTGACAACTAATACGGCAAGATCCGCCGCTCTGGAAAGGAGAAAATGCTCCATATCTGGGATCCACCTACAAACATGGATGATTTTATTTTTGTGTGGAAAACATCATTTATTTTCGACGGAAATGAGACTGTGCATGTGGGTCCCAGCCACTTAATAGACAGGCTCCTCAGCTGTGGCCTGATCCCAAAATACTGATTTTCTGCGTTGAATGTGGGATGTTGGCAATATGTTTTCCTTGAGTGTCCATTTTCTCTTTAATCCCAGCTGTTTGAATTATCCATGTGGGCCATGGATTCAGTCACATCCATGGTGGGGGGTCTGCCTGATGACTAGCTCTGCTCTCACTCACGTGTGTCCTATTCAGGCATGCCTTCTAGAGATGGTGCATAAGAAAAGCATATGATGGTTATAAATTATGATTTAAGAGTAGAAATTACTGCCAAAGAAAGTACAAAGGTTGGGCTAAAAAGCTTGTAGCCTTTTGGGTTTTTTATTTTGTACAAATGCAGTCCATGGTCCAATGATACAGACCGTTGATATGATGGACCCAATGGGAATGGCCTATGCACCAAAAATCCTAGGGGAAGATCATAGCTGTATGCTATTGAGCGTTTTTTATTTGAATGTTTGCTATTTCTGTAGCCTTAGGTTAGGATTTTTTCAATCCTGGGTACTTTCGATCCATGGCCCATCATCAGTGGAAATCGTGGGCCCCACTTGCTCCCAACTTGTAAAACTAATAACCCAAATTACCGTACAACCTTTCGCCCTAATGATTGTATAACACATCAACGTAGAATCCCCTAACGCAATAGTGACAAAGGGCCAAAAATGTTGCTTTCTTGAGGCATTATACAAAGCTGGGTCTGAAAGGTTTTAGAGCAAAAGTACCCTTCAGGGTTACAATTTGCATAATGGGGGTGGGCAAATGGGGTCCATGGTTAGATGATCCGAACAGTTGATACTCTGTGGCTAATTGTGGATGGGCCATATGCACCGAAATGCCCTAGATTGGAAGAATCTAAACCTTCAATAAGTGGTAAAAAATGGACAGTTAATAGTAGGACAGATGTAGTTAATGTTCAACCAAGAAAATGGACAGAAGGGGACCCGGATTTTCTGCCAAAGGCTTGCGCAGGAAGTTCCTGCGCAAGGACGCTGGGTGGGGCCCACAGAGATGTTTTTGAGAAATCCACCCCTTTTATCTGTTTTGCAAGATCCTTGTAGGACGTGTGACAAAAAATGAGGTGTATCCAACACTCAAGTGGGACACAAGATAGGAAACAGTGGGCATTCAGTGAGCACCATTAAAGTATTCTTGTGGCCATAAAAGTTTTCTATCAGGCTATCTTTTCGGTGCTTTCACTTTATCCCGTTGGGAATGACCTTATGAAGGGTTTGGATACAATATAAACATCAAGGTGGAGCCCAAGAAGGTTTAAGCGATAAAAATTTCTTTCAACGGATGGACGGAATGGATTTCTCACACACACACACTCATGCCATTATGGCATTTCTCCACTATGGATGCTTAACCTGGACCCGTGAATTTCTAAACATACATTGGAAGAGTTTCCAGCATAGGTGATAGTACGTAGGTAGTTTGTATGTCTGCGCGTGCTTATTTAAAAACATTATATTTTACCTAATTCACCTTACAAACAGTGCTCATTCTATGCATTAAAGGACCTAATGCCATTTTAAATTTTCATGACACTAGCAATCTGGTGTATACCATGCACCATTTCTCTCCTCTCTCTGCGAATAGAATAGCTCACACCCAACCAATCTCATTTGCCAGTAGACTACATCCTGTCTTTCTATGCATAAGTGGTCCTCGTTCCCTCTCTCCTCCCTATGTGTAAGCCGACATCCCCTCCTCGTTCTCTGTCTAACCCACACCCTCTTTCTCTCTCCTCACATGCCTTTCTATAGGCCTGGATAGCGTGGTGACCTCAACACCACATAGTTTGATAGTTTTGAATATTTCTAGAATGCAGTGAGATTTAATTGAGTTATGTGTTGCTGTTTAGATATGAGCCCCATTAAATATGTACTCGACCTAACAACTTTCAAACATACTTTTTGTTATCCTATTTTTAATATCAACACGTGGCCCAATCAAAAACACCACCCAATCATGTGGTGTTGGGTCACCATATATAATTCAGTTGTGTTGCAAATGCTGTTATTATACAGCTAGATCTCCTAATCTGTGTTGGTTCTGATTCATCAACCGTCCTAGGTGGGGCATATCATTTGACGGTTTGCATCGTTGAAAAATGGGCCCCACCAAAACCCCAACGGCACTCTGGGCCGAGCATTGAAATACCACTTCTTGATTTGTTTAGGAGCTGATATGTACACAAACAGCTTCGTGGAAAGATGACCGATGTTATCCCTTCTTCCCCAAAAGACAATGTGGCACATGTGTGGACTCAGGAAATCATCTGGTGGTCCCCATTTGGGATGTGGTATCCCCAAGATCCAGGCTTGTCTGGTCATTAGGTCGGCCATGTGTGACTATCACTTACCTTTTAAGTCCTCATTTCATTGTGGCCCACACCTTTTCATGCCCACTAGGAAAACCCACATTGATTAGATGATCCTAACCTTCCAAACGTTGGCTTCTCTTCATATTGCCGTTGGTTTGCCCAGCCACCCCTATGATGGTTATGGTCATAATGATCAAAATGGTTCCTTGGTAGAGAACGCCACCACTCGCACCAGACTCATTTCACCAACATGACTCGTGAACGTTTGTTAATTTGACATGAATCTAAAGTGGTTTACATCCATGCATGGCACACGTGCAAGTTGAAACAGATGCATGAGATTTATTATTTATTTATTTTTTATATACACCCACACCACATGGTCATTTGATCTTATGATGTTAGTGTTGTAAGAGAGTCATCTACCATGGACCCTACTACTGGTCTACATCCCGAGACCTGAGCTTCCCATGAGTTTAAAAACAATCCTTAGATCTTTTGCCCAAAAAATCAAATAATTTCTCTTCAAGTTAGGTGTAAATTGACGGTTAAGAATTATTTTCTATGCATTCATTTGTTTTAATGTGTTGCGGCCCTTGACGTGTAAAGTGTCTTGCTCAAATCTCAATTGTATGGAATTATGATAAGATGTTACTTTCCTATTACTCACCGAAATCTCCTGTAACCCTGTAATCCTGACGTCCAATGAAAATTAATGACAACATTTAGTACTGGTTGTACCTCCGACATGCACATGTCACTCTTTTAGTAGATGTGTGATGGACATGGGTGATTCTTGTAACCCCTTGTTATAGGAAATTCATGTCTTTTGCCGGACGCGGATTTCCTGCGAAAGGCTTTCGCAGGAAGTTCCTGCGCAAGGATTTTGGATGGAGCCCGCTGTGATGTTTGTTAGAAATCCAACCCGTCCATCTATTTTTTGAGATCATTTTAGTACATGAGACGGAAAATTATTAGCATCCAAAACTCAAGTGGGTCATACTAGATGAAACAGCAGGGAAAGGAATTTCTACCGTTGAAACCTTCCCAGGATCCACCTTGATGTTTATATTCCATCCAAACCGTTTATAAGGTCATTTTCACCGAGATGAAGTGAAAAGGCCAAGAAATTAAATCGATGCAAAACTTTTGTGGCCTTATAAATGTTTCAACGGTGGTCACTAAATCCTACAAAACTTTTGTAGCCTTATAAATGTTTCAACGGTGGTCACTAAATCCTCGTTGTTTCCTCTCGTGTGGCCCACTTGAGTTTTTGATCCTCCTCATTTTTTGTAGCATGTCTTAAAATGAACTCGAAAATGGATGGACGGAGTGGCTTTCTCACAAACATCATAGTGGGCCCCACAAAGAATCTTGCGCAGGAACTTCCTGCGAAAGGCTTTCGCAGGAAATCCACGTCCTCTTTTGCCAGGTATGCACTAGCAATTGATGTAAACAGGTCCCACACCATGTGGGATTGACAAACCTCTGCCTCTCGAGAAAAACATGCAACACCGTCCTATAACAAAAATCATCTCTCGAAAATCAACCTCAGTGCAAAATCTCGAGTCAGATGGTTGATTATCTGGTTGTTAATTTGCTGGAACCAAATTCCCAATTCAGCCTGCATATTTAAAATTGTGAAATGCATACATACGCAATAATATCAACCATAAATATAAGTTAGAAAATAAATTGACTACATACCTTAATTATGCCCAATATGTTGGGGGCCTTGCACAAAACCTTAGGATCTAGCCTCCAAAAACAAACTAGAATTATGGAATAATAAAGCAATGAAAAACAATCAAAGCATAAACCACACCACAAAAGATTTTTACGTGGAAAATCCTCAAAGAGGTAAAAACCACGAAACCTCGTCCAAATCGACAATCTACTATTAAGTAGAACATTACAACCTTCTTCACTCACATAGGAGTGGATAAACAATAAGAGAAACAAATAAAACGGAGAGATCTTACTGATTACGAGAACGTAGAAGCGCTAAGATATTGATTGCACAGTAGATCACCTCTACGAGCATAACCTCCCTTCTACAAGCTTCCCCTCTCTCTCTCTCTCACACACATTTGATAGCCCTAAACCCTTTAGTAAACCCTTGCAAAGCTTTAGAAAACCCTTTTGCATTGCCTAGAAAAGCCCTAGACACCCCTATTTATAGTTTAGGAAACTCTCTTCCACATTCTGTTGCGAAAGGCCTCATATTTCCACAGTCTGCACAAGATCCGGAATTAAATTTGTGTAAGATCGACTAGTCGAGCAGTGTCCTCGACCGGTCGAGCACCTCCCTCGACTGGTTGAGCACCCCGGAGAAAATCATAAGATGGTTGTTGGACTTTGAGTTGAGCCTTACTCGACTCCACTCGACTGGTCGAGCGCCACCCATGACCAGTCGAGCAGACCACTCGATCGGTCGATCAGCGCAGTGAATTACTCTAATTTTTCACACGTTGCTCCATCTCACCTCTGAACTGAGGAGAAAAATCTCATCAAATCTCTCCCTTTCCAACTCAGGAAGGATTCATCTTCTTCAAGACAGCCTAGTTTCTACAAACCTCAAACTTGCCCTTGAGCAAAGCCTTGGTCATCATTTTTTGACCCATTATCGTTCGTGTGGACCTTCTCAAGCTGTAACACCTTCTCTTTCAAAGTATCCTTAATCCAGTGATACCGAATCTCTATGTACTTCGACTTAGAGTGTTGACTTGGATTCTTGCTCAAGTGTATAGCACTCTCACTATCACAATAGACCAAGTGTTACTCCTACTTCAGGCTAAGTTCTTGTAGGAACCTCTTCATCTAAAGTATTTCTTTACATGCCTTTGTGACTGCAACGTACTTGGCCTCTATTGTTGACAATGTTACAACCTTCTGTACCTTACTCTGCTAAGAAACCGCTCCCCCTACAAACGTGAATATGAACCCTGATGTAGACTTCTTAGAGTCTATGTCACCTGCTATATCTGCATCTATGTAGCCTTCTAATACAGGTTTTCTATCACCATAGCATAGGCTCAACCTGGATAAGCCTCTTAGATACCACAGTATCCATTTCACCGTTGTCCAATGTTCTTTGCTAGGATTATCAAGATACCGGCTGACAACAATAACCGCATATGCTATGTCTGGGTGAGTACACATCATAGCATACATCAAACTTCCTACAGCTGACGCGTAGGGTATCTTCTGCATCTTTTTCACCTCTGCCTTCATCTTGGGACATTGTCTGTCGCTCATTTTAAAGTAACTACCCAGTGGAGTACTGACCGGTTTCACTGCATTCATATTAAACCGCTCTAGGACTTTCTCAATATACCGCTCTTGTGACAGTCAAAGCATCCTGCTGCTTCTGTCATGGGTTATCTCCATTCCTAGGGTTTTTTTAGCCAGGCCTAAGTCTTTCATCGCAAACAACTTGCCCAATTCTTGTTTCAGCTTGTTGATCTTCTTGATGTTTTTTTTCATAATGAGCATGTCATCAACGTATAACAGCAGACCTACGAAATCATTATCTGAGAACTTGCGCGTGAAAACACAGTGATCAGACTCCGTTTTGTCATACCCATGCTTCAACATA
Organism: Magnolia kwangsiensis; assembly: GCA_037074715.1. Taxonomy (NCBI): domain Eukaryota; kingdom Viridiplantae; phylum Streptophyta; class Magnoliopsida; order Magnoliales; family Magnoliaceae; genus Magnolia; species Magnolia kwangsiensis. Next base: position 110,845,532 of record CM073577.1, on the reverse strand, counting down.
AACGAGTCGAATTTCTTGTACCATTGTCGTGGAACTTGTTTTAGCCCATATAAGCTCTTCCTCAGCCTGCACACCATATGCTCTTTGCCCTTGACTTTAAACTTTTCTGGTTGATGCATGTAAATCTCTTCTTCTAGATCACCATGGAAGAAGGAAGTTTTAACATCTAACTTCTCTATCTCCAGATCCATGCTAGCCGCAAACCTAAGCAACATTCGTATGGATGTCATCTTCACCACTGGTGAGAATATCTCCTCGAAGTCTATGCCTTTCCTCTGATCGAACCCTTTCACCACAAGTCTGGCCTTGAACCTCATCTGTGAATTCTTCTACTCAACCTTCTTTCTGAATACCCACTTGTTGCTTAGAGCTCTCTTGCCCTTAAGTAATTTCACCATATCATAAATGTGGTTCTTATGCAAGGATTTCATTTCTTCTTATATAGCTTTTAACCACTATCCCTTATTCTCGTTGGCTAGGGCCTCAAAATAGTCTTCTAGCTCTCACCCATCAGCGAACATAATGTACTCATGTGATGAGTACCTCTTAGACGGCTGTTTGTCACTAGATGACCTCCTCACCTGTGGCTCAATAGGTGGATCAAGTGGGGGATGCTCCCCTGGTCCATCTTCTGAAGGAACTCCCTCGTCTTCTATGCCTTGCTGTACACCCCCGTCATCAGGCACCACGGGAGGAATAATCGAATCCATGTCCTTTAGCTCCCCTGAACTAGGCTAGTTTTTCTCTGGCTTACCAATGTCTTTCATACACTGATCTTCAAAGAAAACCACATCTCTGCTCCTGAAGAGCTAATGAGGGTCGAATATTGTATATTAGACCCTGATTATTGCCTGATTTTATGTACATGATAATGCTTAATGGAATATTTTAATCATATTTTTGTTGAAGTGTGTAATCAGAAGCGTTGACTGAAAAAGAGTACTAAAAGCGTAGATTTGACGCTCTGAAGTCACCAAAGTAAGGAACGGATTCCATAGGACCAACATCGGCGGATTTACACGCCAAGGATCCGAGGAAATTAAGCCGTTCACATTAAAGAGGCCAAAAATTGGTGCAGAATACAAGATCACATGGTTCCTGCCATCTGATTGGCTCGAAACTTCATACATGGCCTGGGGGGCATAAATTAACTATACACGTAAAATTTCAGCCATTGGATCACTATGGAAGTGGCCCAACGAACAAATCATCCCCTTAATTCCTTAAGTGGGGCCCACCTATAATTTGGATATGCTTTAGAGTTGGTCTTAACCCATTTTAGGAGGTGACAAAACATATGATCGATACAGATTTCTTATTTACATCGCAGTGGACCCCACATGTATAGCATGTGCATAAAGCACATGTGCGCTGGCCATGCACCGGACCGAAGAAAGTGGTCAAAGTCGGTGTTGACCGACTCCTCACGCAAAAATGGAAACTTTCGATCGGTTGCTGTTATGGGCCCCATACATTGTCCCAATGGACAATCCAAACTGTCCATGAGATTGATATGGCCCCTATCACTCAGGCCTAGGTGGAGAAATCTCACAATACAATCAGAGATTGGTTTTCGATCATCCAAACAGAAAACAGACGATGACTTTAAAGATTACGTGGGCCGCACCAAAGAATGGCCAAAAATCCCCTTTCCTAACTGGTTTTTCGAGGGAAATTGGATGAATGGCCCTGATTTACTAAAGAGCCATCACATGTGGGCCCCAAAGAGATCAGTGCACGATCCCTGTTTCTGCGTCCAATTGCTGCCCGAATTTTCAGGCGGTTTTGGTCCACCATCTTTAATCAAATGGAAGATCTGATCCGTTCATCGTGTAGGCCACTCAAAAATGTGCCAAGGGACGTTGATCTTTTGGACAAAATGCAAGGAAGAGCGGAGTTATGAGGCTCCAATTTTCACTGCGTATTGGTTATACACGCATCGACTTCTCTTTCGCACCGACCTGCTGCTACGTAAGAAATCCACAGACTGCAGCAATCTTTCCACCATCTTCAGAAGGTATAAAGAGAGAAAGGGAGAGCTGACTAGGGGAGCTATCTGGGCTTGAGACCAAGGGGACGTTCGAGCAGGGAGAGAGAGCATTGCTTGTGAGAGCAGATCCAGAGCAGCTTGGGAGAGAAGAAAGAAGAGAGAGAGAGAGAGAGAGAGAGAGAGAGAGAGAGAGAGAGAGAGAGAGAGAGAGAGAAGGATGTCTTTCTTTATTAAATTTTATTTTTTCTTCTTTATATTTGAATTTATGGATTACTAATTTTTTAGCTAGGGCTGAGATGAAGCCCCTAATTTGAATGACTCTTGTTTATTGTTGAATTCATCTTGATTTAATTGATTTGTTTCTTTCTCTAATGTGCTTAACTAAATTTTTTGTACTTCTCCATTCTATAAGCTTAACCAAAGTCTAGATGTGGATGTTATTTGGAATCTTATTTTAGGAGCTTGTGTCTGACCATGAAAAGGTTTCCTATAGAGAAAGAAATGGGAATCTACATCTCTTTATTGCCTGGCCATGGATGGAAAGATGTGATCCTTATGCTTTAAGGGATGATACATTCTGTGTGCCCGACCAACGACATAGAGTGTGTTTTATTTATTAAATTTATATTAATCTAAATCAGGGTGAATCAACAGGTAAAACAAAGGTCAGGATAATTAGGGGTGGATTCAAAAGTCCTTATATCCTCCTTGATTGAATTTTCCTCATTATTCTCAGTTATTTTACATTAATTTTCATTAGTTTACGTAATCATTAGCTAAACTATTTGTTAGATTAGTTAAGAAGAATCGTAAATTTTGAATTGTGACAAGTAGTCCTCGTGGAAACGATCTTGTAATACGTACCATATCTACATCCGATTCGTATTTTAAAATCATTTAAATCAGATTGGTTTAAATAAAACATCACGAGCTTCTTCTCGGTCGGATCCCACAATCTGTAACTGAACTTTTCATCATCGTACCACAAGAACACACATTGTCTGATCTTCATATCGAGGTTGGACCTCTCATCCTTTAGTACATGAACGGATGCCCTGCATCCAAACACCCTGCGATGACTGTACAGTGAATCCTATCTAGTCCATACCTTCTCGGGTACTTCTCCATTCAACGGGGCTGATGAAGACCTGTTTATTAGATACACTGTCATGTACATTGCTTCTCCCCAAAATATCTTGGGCAACTTCGCATGGGATAATATGTATCTGATTTTCTCAACAATGGTGTGATTCATTAACTCAGCTACACTATTATGCTGGGGGGTCCTGAGAACTGTCGGTTCATACCGTATACCCAAGGACTTACAATACTCATGAAAGTCACTCATCTATTCACTACCATTGTCAATGCGGATGCACTTCAATGATCTACCTGTCTCTCTCTCGACCATAGCATAAAACAATTTAAATACACCAAAGACCTCGTCTTTGGATTTCAAAGCATAAACTCAAACCCTCCTAAATGCATCATCTATAAAAGTAACAAAATATGCCTCATGTTCACTCCCTAAGTGCAGGGTTGTGATGTAGTAATAAACTCGGTAAGACCGAGGTCAAATCCCAAGGGACTGATACTTGTACGTTATCTGAAACTAGGTAGAAATAGAACTAGCCTAAGATGAAATCTAAATCAAATATAAATTGATGAATAATGGTGAGAGATTAATCTAAAACTTAAGAGAAATCAGAGATAGGAAACTAGGAATTCAGAGGATCCACTTGTAGAGATCAGGGAGATCTTATGCCTGCATAAAAAACTCAACTGAACTTAGAGTCTCATCTTCATCCAGTTGAAGAGTATAACCATGAAAATGAAACTGAACTTTTTTTGATATAGTTTTCAAGAGATGAAAGGTATATGAATTAGAATTGATTCCATCACCAAACCATGCCTAGGAGACAAAGTAAACAATAGAATTAAACTAACTACCAACCAATCAACAATGCATGAAGGTTAGGAAGGGTACTGTCATCCAACCATGCCCATGAGACGATGGTGAACAACAAGGCTTCCTGACGTCATAAACATAAAAGGAAAGGAACATGCTCAAAGCTATCGCAAACCCATTGTAATTTTAGTCACAACGGACCATTAAAAACTAAAAACATTTCTTTTACTTAAACTAACTTCAAAATTAGTTCAGTATAAACAAAAGGCATAAAATAGAGTCTCCCATCTCACTACAAGCTTCACCTCTTAGCCCTAGCTAAGAGGTTTAGCCACACATGATTAGGCTAAACATATTAAAAGAAATAATAAAAGAAATAAAAAGATATTACTCTCTCTCTCTCTGCTCCTAATGTCCTAGCAGTGAATGACAAAAATCTGCATGTCTTTCTCTCTCACTCTCTCTTCTTTTTATAGGGCAAGGAAGGGTGGTGGAAAATTGGAAGAACCAACCCTGTTTCACACTTCTGTTCGCAGCAGAACCGAATTACGAATGCCTATTCTGCACAGTAAAAATGCATCAGCAGCTGCGTTTGATCTGAGATCGAGAGCAGAGATCACCCATTCTAGTAATTCTGACCGCATAGAAAGGGTGAAAATTTCCTTCTCCGGCTTTTGGATGGCCTGGATCATGCATCTGGTCGAAGATGAGCTCACGCAATTGTAACATCCCGAAAATCGGGGGGTCGAGCAAAAACCTAACTCCCAAGTTCCAAAATGTTATTTATGCAACATAGATATGTATGATTGAATGTTGTCTGTGATAATGTATTAAACATGAGTGAGATTAATCCAGAACAGTATATCATACTCCAGAGACAGTTAAATTTGCAAGCGGAAGACTGTGATAGTGTGTATAACATATATAAACTGTTGTATGTCTCCAGAGTGTGAATATATTACCAGGTTATACACATACACATATACTTCAAAAGTAAATAAAATGAATATACATGAGGGAGTTAAAAATATAAAATGACAAGTGTCAATGTATCTAATCAACCTCCCTGTAATCCCGTAATCAGATCACGCATAAAGGAGAGATCCTCCTCATCATCATCAAATCCAGCTCCGCCTCGCAGGCCGCGTCATCATCTCCAATCACAATAGGGACTGGTGGGTGTCCGAAAACACCATCCCGTAACGTGGGAGTGAGTGATCAACTCAGTGGGATAAGAGAGCAGAGATTAGCATGTTATCAAATCAATCATGCGATAATAGTAAAGCAGTAAATCAAACAATCCTAATACTGTTGTTAATGCAATATGACATAACGTGATGTATGCCCTCACCGACGATCTCCCTCATACGGCAACATCTTACGACCGCGGCATGCCACACTCCCTAGAGTGCTCCACATCTTCCAGGCACATGCAATGTTATGGTGATATGATTTTCAAGTTGTTATTAGTCCATTCAAATAGCAGGATTGGAAAACTAAGGTACCTCCCTTATATCAATCCCAACACAGATCCTGTCTAGGGTCGTCACTCCTAGTAATCTCATACGATGTATATTTTGTAGGTCGCTGCAAGGGCTGCCAGGGCTGTTGCACGCACTCGTTGCACCGCTCCCCCATCACCTTATCAATACAGGCCTACTGTACTCTACTGCTACGGAAGGGTCGTCGCCTCCCGTAGACTCAGAATACGCTCGCGGTCACTACAAAGGGCTGCCAAGGCTGTTGCTCGCACTCGTTGCACCGCTCCCCCATCACCTTATCAATGTACGCCGACAGCAAGAATATAGTGTCTCATACCACCATAATCTGCTCACGAGACAGGTTCTCACTGGTCACTACGGGGAGGTTTGTGGCCCCAGTGTAGGCCGACAGCTCAACCACGGTGTCCCATACCACCATGCCCGGCTCATGAGTCTTCGTGGATCAAGGTACCATGGTTAACAGGGTTTACAATGGTAAGTTCAGTACCCTAGGTTCAAGCAGTTATGACTCATGAAGAGTGAACATACAATGGCCAGTCGGGTTACTTGACGGGCTCGACTAGCACGAGCGCCTCGCAAGTCGAACGACATGAAGTGCGTAAAACACTTCGCGTGGCCTAACCACTGCCGCCAACTCCAAACACGACTCGCGTTCATTGACGCGTCCTTCGTGGCAAAGATAAGCCAACCACGAATTCGCTCGGTTACCGACTGCCTGGACTAAGTATAGTTCCAAACATGTGGAATCACATCAGCAAGTCATGTGAGAGTATTGGAAATGAAATACAACCATGTGAGCATGTTAACACATGTTATAACGTACAACTTAAGTAAATCATCTAACACATGCCTTTCATACATATAATGAAATTATGCATATCGCCAACATATAGAAAATCATCACCATCAGCGTATTAATTGAGAATTCAATCTCAAACTAAGTCATAAGGAAATCATCAAGCACATGTTATAACATACCACTTAAATGAATCATCAAGCACATGCATTTCATACATATAATAAAATCGTACATATGGCTAACATGTAGGAAATCATTCACATCAGCATATTAATTGAGAAATCAATCTCAAACTAATCCATAACACCATTTAAGTCAATACATACTAATACAAGCATTTATACAAACACTTACACTACACACTTAAGTCTACATATAGTATGTCGACCCGACGTGCGCATTTAGGCGAATCTCTTCGCCAAACTAATTATGCACGCATTCCTAATATCCTAATGCGACGAGAAGCCATGTCAATCACATCAGCAAAATATGCATGAAAACAATACTTCCTACAAATGACTAAAATGCCCTAAATCTCATATTCTTCGTTGGTTTACGAAACAGGAAACAGACAGCATGTTGTACATGTCAAACGGCGTTGCCGTCGAGAATTTACTATTAAACGACATTGAAAGCTTTGGAAACAGTCAATCAAAGCGTCTAAAATCCACACCTTTTTCTCCTAGAAGCGTATCAATTCAAACGGAGCGTATACGCTTCGTCTACGGCGAATAGGGAACCTAATACACAAGATCCATAAGCTACTTCGCTATGGAAACAAAGGAACCTCAAATCAGTAACTATTTAGGGTATTTGCTTACCTAGAATCGCGGTGTAATCGCCGGGAAAGCGATAGAGGTGCGTTGCTTAAGCACGTGCAACACGTAGCACAAGTGGCAGGAAGAACTCTCCCACTCTCTCTCACAATCTCTCACCTTTTCTCTCACACAAGCTAGGGTTTCTAGCAAATTCGGATGTGTGAGAGAAGTGAGGGATTCAACCCCTTTTATAACCCAAAACATGCCCAAAATAGGCTTGGGAACAATGTTTATTTGGTGCCTAACCAAATCGGGGATGTTTCGGTCCAAAAGAGCATTTCTTGAGGTCCCCTGGCCAAATGCGGTCGGACTTAAGCTCATGCATACTGGATCTAGCACTCATCCAGTTTTCAGACCGGTAGGGTTCGCAGATAGCACGTGGCGGTCCAGTTTCAGTTCAGCGGTCACCGTACGTAGATCAGGTCTACAATTCTCATGATATGAAATAGAAATTTTTCCTGATCCTAGGGTGTAATTTGGCTGAATTCTGACGGTCAGAACGCTTAATACTGATACGTCAAATCGTGTGCCAGATTTGAATTTCAAATTCCAATTCTAACCCTATTCTCACTCTCTTCACTCCAGGCTCAATGAAATAGCCTCTGAATGTCAGTTGGACTTGATTTTCGATACGATTGCCAAGCCCAGCTAAGTGGTCATAACGGTCTAAGATGGTAGGTATCGGACTTTCGACGCGCGGTCTAGATCCAATAGAAAGTTTCAAAGAGGTCCCGAGAACAAACCAGTTTAGAGTTTGATCCGAGGCTTTAGAGCATTATAGCACCATTGGTTCCACTCGCTTTGGGCCTTGTAGAATGTATTTAAAGTGATCAGGGACTGTTTCCCAGCCACTCCAGCGTCGCGCTAGCTAACTTGTACTTAGTTTCTAAAGGAATTAATCCTAAGTGATTTCTTTGGCAATGGAATTGGGTTCTAAGCAATTTTTCAGGTGTTTTAATTAACCCATTGCCTAAGGACGTCTAATCCTAGATTAGCCAAAATCCGGGGTGTTACAATCTACCCCCCTTAAAACACAATGTCGTCCCCAACATTGGCGAAGGGCAAGGAATACTTTTCTAAGGGAGGTTTAATCCTACTTAATAACCTAATCGTACGTATATCCTAACTCAAAGGTTTCGATCTTGGGCCAGTGGGGAAGAGGCCGACCACGCTTTCGCTGCGCCACTCTGATCGAACGGGAGCGTTGACTAACCTAACCGGATTGGACTCCATACGTTCTACCCCCCTTAAAACTTGGTTTTACTTAAGTTCAAGAATCTATGCATCGCTCCGTATATCGGAACGACGCGCAAATTAAGGGCTATCCTTAACCTAAAATGGAAACAACCACTCATTACAGTGGTTTTCCCTTCGCTAATGATGCGTTCTATGGCATTGGTATCTATGATCATAGAGATGAGCCTAATCTCTATTGTGGTTAAGGTCAGGGGCAGGTATGAGTTGGTGGCAAGATGTCGAATTCTCTACTGGCTTTAAGTCCTCGCCATTTTCCAAAGGCAATGTGATCCCGTTTGGTTGTAGGTGGTTGGGCCATCACGGAAGAAAGGTTGTGTAGTGGGTCTGAGCCGGATACATTGACCTTCTGCCAAGACTCTGACAGAAAATTCTTCGTATCAGTTCTTAATCCTAGCCAATGTCGACCCTCTTCTTGATCAGAGCATTGGATTTATTGGTAACCACTAGGATTAAGAAGTCGATTCAAACCGCGAATACATCGCTTACATGTAGTTCCTTTATTCCGCATTCCTGAATGCAATAAGCCCTTGGGGAAGGCAATTCTAAGGGGCGTGCTAGTACATTCTAAGTTCAATCTGAGGGATTTATAAATGTTCCCTGAGAGTGTATGGTTCCTTCCTATGGGCAACAACAGCAGTCTATAAGTCATAAGGGGATCTATCGAATAAATAAGGTTCTACTTCAACCAAATCTAACTTACAATTCCTTAGCATATACAGGCTTTACACTACTTAAGGTAATTAGTAGGCTAGTCTGTAACTCAGTAGCTATAGTCCAAAGCCTAAGTTTATACGTTAAATGGTTCCATACCATTTCTACTACAGGGAGTTGTTTTATTGCTTAGGGTCCAGATTGTCTAAATAGAATTGGCTTTCCGATATCGTCAGATCCTTCAAATCTAGGAGCGCTATCTCTAGGTCCAAAACGCCAAGGGCCTATGTGGCCAGTAGCATTAAGTTGTATTAAATAGAACCGCATTCTTAGTCCCATGGCGGGATTGGAAGTGGCATGCTTGGTAGGAGGGTGGGGTGGGATAAAAACTAATTTGTAGGCTGAATCCCGGGAGTTACAATACTCCCAATCTAGGGACAATACCTTACAGCGAAATGAGACGGCATGCATTCCATTCAACAAAATTTGGCTATTTTAAGCCCAAACCACAACACAAACACAGTTTCTACCTGTGACATCACTAGACCCAATAACAACAAAACACAGAAATCCTTAAAAAAAAAAATTAAACAATCTACAGGACAATGGCGTAGATGCCTAATTCTACCAAAGAACTTCTACCATGGTCCCAACTAACCTTCTTTAATACTATCTAATTCAGTACTGTCAGTTGCCCACTAGAGCTCTATCGGCCAGGTATTTTCAATACTTCTCAAACGGAAAAAGTTGAGAAATAGGATTTGAGGTTAGCACGATTTTGAGACCCAAAAAGAGGGTAAAGGCTCAACTAAAAGGGACATGAGAGAAAGGACGATGGAAAGGGAAGAAAAGGCTGAAACAGCCTTAACAATAGCCATGAAAAATAGAGGAAATGTGAAGAAGTGGTTGTCCAAACTGGAAAAGGGAGATCTAGGCGTTGTAGAGGGATGCTTCAAGCTTCCCTAGGATGTATTTTCAAGGAGAAATGAAAATGAAAAAGGGGAATGGAGCACCTCACGATTTCAGCTCGATTTGGGGGTTTTTGGAGCTCCAAATGATGAAATCTTCAAGAGGAAGGGCTGCCAACTCTAAAGGAATGATGGATGGTGGTCGTTTTTGGCCAAAGACGAATCTAAGGGTAGTGTGGAATCACGGATTTTGGAGATAATTGCTGGAAAATGAAAATGGGGCTAGGAAAGGGGCTGTTTGTGAAGGAAGTACCCATATTTGGGGTTTTCTTCGGACGGACCATACATGGGAGGGGTACACCACCCAAAATAGGGCGTGCGCCCAAAAATTACCTCAAGTGGGCCCCACCGGACGGCGATGCATTGCCGAACCGGCGATGGAATCGCCGGCCATCTTGCACGGTGGCCGGTGGGACCACATGGGTTTGGTCTCCCATAGTCCAGGGACCCCAAAAATGCATGGTCCCCACCTTGGTTCATTGTATTTTGACTTATATAGGCCCAAACATGTGTTCGGGGCTTTTCGGGACCAATTCGCAATCCCGAATATAAAACCCTATCATGCAAAATATGATTTTAGGGTAGAAGGAGCTAGTACATCCATCTAGATTATTACTTGCTAAAAAAAGTGAAGTTAGAATGGCCTTATAGCCATTTTTTATGAAATTTTACTATTCATTGTAAAATTTTATGAAAGTATGATTTTACATTATTTTCACATTAGGATTGATACCTAATATGAAAAGGATAAGAAATAATTGAAGATTGGAGTGGTGAGAGGAAGATTTTTGAAGATTTTTGGTGAAACGGGGTTTTTAAGCCCTGGCGATTGAATACAGAGTCGTGATCATCCCACGGCCCAAGGATTTACTTTTATGGGTTTAAAATTATTCAAAGAATGTCTCAACCCGACTTCCTACAACCTATGAGCTATTCGGGTTGCTTCACGCGACCCGATATGCGTTACAGACTCGATCGTGCGATCGGTTCGAATAGACTTCGCCTATTGGCGAATCTGCGATCCTAGAAGTATTTCTAGACCCTTCTCGCACCCACTTAAGTCAAAGGAAGCGACAGCGTACGTCGCGTGACCATAACCCAGGCCCGGTTTAATCCAAATCATGCTCTGATACCATCTGTAACATCCCAAAAATCGGGGGGTCGAGCAAAAACCCAACTCCCGAGTTCTAAAATATTATTTATACAACATAGATATGTATGATTGAATGTTGTCTGTGATAATATATTAAACATGAGTAAGATTAAGCCAGAACAGCATATCATACTCCAGAGACAGTTAAATTTACAAGCGGAAGACTGTGATAGTGTGTATAACATATATAAACTGTTGTATGTCTCCAGAGTGTGAATATATTACCAGGTTATACACATACACGTATACTTCAAAAGTAAATAAAATGAATATACATGAGGGCGCTAAAAATATAAAATGACAAGTGTCAATGTATCTAATCAACCTCCCTGTAATCCCGTCAATCAGATCACGCATAAAGGAGAGATCCTCCTCATCATCATCAAATCCAGCTCCGCCTCGCAGGCCGCGCCATCATCTGCAATCACAATAGGGACTGGTGGGTGTCCGAAAATACCATCCCGTAACGTGGGAGTGAGTGATCAACTCAGTGGGATAAGAGAGCAGAGATTAGCATGTTATCAAATCAATCATGCGATAATAGTGAAGCAGTAAATCAAACAATCTTAATACTGTTGTTAATGCAATATGACATGACGTGATGTATGCCCTCACCGACGATCTCCCTCATACGGCAACATCTTACGACCGCGGCATGCGACACTCCCTACAGTGCTCCACATCTTCCAGGCACATGCAATGTTATGGTGATATGATTTCCAAGTTGTTATTAGTCCATTCAAACAGCAGGATTGGGAAACTAAGGTACCTCCCTTATATCAATCCCAACACAGATCCTGTCTAGGGACGTCACTCCTAGTAATCTCATACGATGTATATTTTGTAGGTCGCTGCAAGGGCTGCCAGGGCTGTTGCACGCACTCGTTACACCGCTCCCCCATCACCTTATCAATACAGGCCTACTATACTCTACTGCTACGGAAGGGTCGTCGCCTCCCGTAGACTCAGAATACGCTCGCGGTCACTACAAAGGGCTGCAAAGGCTGTTGCTCGCACTCGTTGCACCGCTTCTCCATCACCTTATCAATGTAGGCCGACAGCAAGAATATAGTGTCCCATACCACCATAATCTGCTCACGAGACAGGTGCTCACTGGTCACTACGGGGAGGTTTGTGGCCCCAGCGTAGGCCGACAGCTCAACCACAGTGTCCCATACCACCATGCCCGGCTCATGAGTCTTCGTGGATCAAGGTACCATGGTTAACAGGGTTTACAATGGTAAGTTCAGTACCCTAGGTTCAAGCAATTATGACTCATGAAGGGTGAACATACAATGGCCAGTCGGGTTACTTGACGGGCTCGACTAGCACGAGCGCCTCGCAAGTCGAACGACATGAAGTGCGTAAAACACTTCGCGTGGCCTAACTACTGCCGCCAACTCCAAACACGACTCGCGTTCATCGACGCGTCCTTCGTGGCAAAGATAAGCCAACCACGAATTCGCTCGGTTACCGACTGCCTGGACTAAGTATAGTCCCAAACATGTGGAATCACATCAGCAAGTCATGTGAGAGTATTAGAAATGAAATACAACCATGTGAGCATGTTAATACATGTTATAACGTACAACTTAAGTAAATCATCTAACACATGCCTTTCATACATATAATGAAATTATGCATATCACCAACATATAGGAAATCATCACCATCAGCGTATTAATTGAGAATTCAATCTCAAACTAAGTCATAAGGAAATCATCAAGCACATGTTATAACATACCACTTAAATGAATCATCAAGCACATGCATTTCATACATATAATGAAATCGTGCATATGGCTAACATGTAGAAAATCATTCACATCAGCATATTAATTGAGAAATCAATCTCAAACTAATCCATAACACCATTTAAGTCAATACATACTAATACAAGCATTTATACAAACACTTACACTACACACTTAAGTCTACATATAGTATGTCGACCCGACGTGCGCATTTAGGCGAATCTCTTCGCCAAACTAATTATGCACGCATTCCTAATATCCTAATACGACGAGAAGCCATGTCAATCACATCAGTAAAATATGCATGAAAACAGTACTTCCTACAAATGACTAAAATGCCCTAAATCTCATATTCTTCGTTGGTTTACGAAATAGGAAACAGACAGCATGTTGTACATGTCAAACGGCATTGCCGTCGAGAATCTACTATTAAACGACATTGAAAGCTTTGGAAACAGTCAATCAAAGCGTCTAAAATCCGTACCTTTTTCTCCTAGAAGCGTATCAATTCGAACGGAGCGTATACGCTTCGTCTACGGCGAATAGGGAACCTAATACACAAGATCCATAAGCTACTTCGCTATGGAAACAAAGGAACCTCAAATCAGCAACTATTTAGGGTATTTGCTTACCTAGAATCGCGGTGTAATCGTCGGAAAAGCGATAGAGGTGCGTTGCTTAAGCACGTGCAACACGTTGCACAAGTGGCAGGAAGAACTCTCCCACTCTCTCTCACAATCTCTCACCTTTTCTCTCACACAAGCTAGGGTTTCTAGCAAATTCGGATGTGTGAGAGAAGTGAGGGATTCAACCCCTTTTATAACCCAAAACATGCCCAAAATAGGCTTGGGAACAATGTTTACTTGGTGCCTAACCAAATCGGGGATGTTTCGGTCCAAAAGAGCATTTCTTGAGGTCCCCTGGCCAAATGCGGTCGGACTTAAGCTCATGCATACTGGATCTAGCACTCATCCAGTTTTCAGATCGGTAGGGTTCACAGATCGCACGTGGCGGTCCAGTTTCAGTTCAGCAGTCACCGCACGTAGATCAGGTCTACAATTCTCATGATATGAAATAGAAATTTTTCCTGATCCTAGGGTGTAATTTGGCTGAATTCTGACGGTCAGAACACTTAATACTGATGCGTCAAATCGTGTGCCAGATTTGAATTTCAAATTCCAATTCTAACCCTATTCTCACTCTCTTCACTCCAGGCTCAATGAAATAGCCTCTGAATGTCAGTTGGACTTGATTTTCGATACGATTGCCAAGCCCAGCTAAGTGGTCATAACGGTCTAAGATGGTAGGTATCGGACTTTCGACGCGTGATTTAGATCCAATACAAAGTTTCAAAGAGGTCCCGAGAACAAACCGGTTTAGAGTTTGATCCGAGGCTTTAGAGCATTATAACACCATTAGTTCCACTCGCTTTGGGCCTTATAGAATGTATTTAAAGTGATCAGGGACTATTTTCCAGCCACTCCAGCGTCGCGCTAGCTAACTTGTGCTTAGTTTCTAAAGGAATTAATCCTAAGTGATTTCTTTGGCTATGGAATTGGGTTCTAAGCGATTTTTCAGGTGTTTTAATTAACCCATTGCCTAAGGACGTCTAATCCCAGATTAGCCAAAATTCGGGGTGTTACAGCAATGGCCCACGGAGGCCAAATTTCACGGACACAAGGCCTATGCACGACTCTTGTGCTATGCTGTTGGTGAGGTCCACACCCTTCGGTGTCTGAGAAATCCACTCCGTCCATTATACGCGTCTCGAAATTTCGTGGAGATGGGTGGTTTTCAGATTAAGTTTAGTGTGGCCCACTGGATTTTTCTTTACACCGTCGATCTTCCGTTTTAACGACTGAAATCATCTCCCCGTTGTCTTCCAGGATTCCGCCACCTAAGCGATGGTTACTCATATACTCTGGAGTGAATGGACGACTCAGATCAGTCATACAATTGATCATGGTGGCCCACAAAAACCTGTCTTTAATCTCTGTTCAGCGGTGCCAAAATAAGAAGTTAAATTCCTTTTAGGAAAGATCGGTCCAGCTTCTGTTGACCGATTCCTTAGGTGCGATGTTCATCCAGTGCACGTGTACTGTGCACATGCACTGTGTAAGGTGGGTCCCACCTTGATGTATATAAGAAATCCGCTCTGACCATTCCTTTCCTCATTTACTTTAAGCCGTTAATTCTAAAATCGAAGCATATCAAGTGATCAGGTGGGCCCCACTTAAGGATTAAAGGGGCTGATCTATCTGTTGGTCTACTTATACAGCGATCCAATGGTTCAAATTTGACGTGTACGGTTAATTTATAGTCCTCAGTCAACGTATGAAATTTTAGGCCGAACAGATGATGAAAACCCTGTGATCTTTCATTCTGGCCGACTTCCAGGCCAATTGAGCTTCATTTTCTCGGATCTTTGGCATGTAAATTCTTCAATCTTGGTCCCTTGGAGTCCGTCTATTGCCTTGATGAATTCTGAACGTTAAATTCATTCTTTTAGCCTCCTATTTCAGTCCAAGATCGTAAATACACCTTGCAACACAAACACAGTTAAATTGGCCATTAAACAGTATTATGTTCTTAAATTCAGGCAATAATTGGGGTCTAATATGCAATATATGACCCTCAATATAACCAAGATTTTTGTCCTCATAGGACCACAAATATCAGAATAAACCAAATCTAATGCATGCACTTTATTAACATGAGAAGAAGTTTTAACAAATGAAACTCTATACTGTTTCACTGATAAACAATCAATACAAGTTTTAAGAGGCATACCTATCACGTCTAGAAGGAGCCACTTCCTCGCTAGTACTTGAAGCCCTTTTTCACTCATGTGGCTTAGACGCCCGTGCCACATGTCAATAGCTGAATCTTCCGATACGTTCAACCCACCCTTGCACACACTGAAACTTATCTTGTAAAGGGTACAACACTTTTTTCCTTTGGCTACGATTAAGAATCATTGATGAGCTTCTAGCACCCACCAACAAACTGGCTTTCCTAGCCATCATCATCCAACCTTCCCGTCGACATCAAGTTGAGGCGAAGGTCTAAGATATGCCTCACATCCTTGAGAACTAATGTGCAGCCCACATTGGTCTTCACACAAATATCACCGACCCCTACGATCTTCGATATGCCAGAATTTTTCATCTTCACGGTCCCATAGTCACCTGACTTGTAGCTTGTGAAGAAATTCCTGCGTGGAGTCGCATGAAATGAGGCTCCCGAGTCTATCACTCAGTCAGTGTACTGACTTGTAGCCGTGAGACATACATCATGATCTGCTAAAAGAATAACTACAACGTCGCCATCTGAAGCAACCGCAATGGAATCTGATTCGTCTTCCTTCTCCATTCATTTTTCTTTCTTGTCGTTCTTCTTATTACGACATTCATGCTTGTAGTGGCTCTTCTTGCCACAATTCCAGCATTCAACTTCTTTCTTATTACTTGACTTACCTCTTGATTTATCTTGGGCCTTCCTGTTCTTTCCTCTCCCCTATTCCTGTGTCACAAGGGCCTCTTGTTGAGTAGACTCCTGAGACTTCCTCCTTATCTCCTCATTAAAGAGACAACTAGTTACCTGTTCCATGGATATCTTTTCGTCTGACGCGGAGTCACTTAGAGACACCACCAATGTCTCTCAACTGTCAAGTAATGAACTAAGCAATAGCAAAGCCTGTAATTCATCATCCAAGACCAGCTTCATAGTAGAGAGCTGGTTCACTATATTGCTGATCTCATTTATGTGCTCGGCCACAGAACCACTATCTTTGAACTTGAGATTCATAAGTTGTCTTATCAGGAAGATTTTATTATTGACTGTCTTCCTCTCATACAGCCTGTAACGTCCTGAAAATTGGGGGTCGAGCAGGAGCCCAACTCCTGAGTTTCAACGCATCACTTATGCAACATAGATAATGATGATTTAATATTGTCTGTATTAGTGCCTTAAACATGAGTGAGATTATACCAAACAACATATCATGCATCAGAGACAATTAATTACGCAAGCGGAAGACTGTGATAAGTATATAGAACATATAACTAATTGTAAGTCTTACCTAAGAAATCAACATATAACAGCAGACCTAAGAAATCACTATCTGAGAATTTGCATGTGAACATACAGTGGTCTGACTCCGTTTTGTCATACCCATGCTTCAATATAAACGAGTCAAACTTCTCATACCATTGTCATGGATCTTGTTTCAACCCATACAAGCTCTTCCTCAGCCTACACACTATATGCTCTTTGCCCTTGACTTCGAACCCTTCTCGTTGATGCATGTAGATCTCTTCTTCTAGATCACCATGGAGGAAGGAAGTTTTAACATCTAACTGCTCTATCTCCAGATCCATGCTAGCCACTAACCCAAGCAACATCCATATGGATGTCATCTTCACCACTAGTGAGAATATCTCCTCGAAGTCTATGCCTTTCCTCTGACCGAACCCTTTCACCACAAGTTTGGCCTTGAACCTCATCTGTGAATTCTTTTGCTTAACCTTCTTTCTGAACATCCACTTGTTGCTCAGAGCTTTCTTGACTTAGACAATTTTATTATATTATAAGTGTGGTTCTTATGTAAGGATTTCATCTCTTCTTGTATAGCTTTCAACCACTCTCCCTTATGCTCGTCGGCCAGGGCCTCAAAATAGTCTTTTGGCTCTCTCCCATCAGTGAGCATAATGTACTCATGCGGTGAGTATCTCTTGGACGGTTGTTTGTCACTAAATGACCTCCTCACCCGTGGCTTAATAGGTGGATCAAGTGGGGGATGCTCCCCTGGTCCATCTTCTGAAGGAACTCCCTCGTCCTCTACACCCTGTTGTATACCCCCGTCATCAGGCACCACGGAAGGAATAATCGTATCCATGTCCTCTAGCTCGGCTGAACTGAGTTGGTTCTTCTCTGGTTACCAATGTCTTCTATATACTGATCTTCAAAGAAAACCATATTTCTGCTCCTGACGAGCTTCTTCTCGGTTGGATCCCACAATTTGTAACTGAACTTTTCATCACCATACCACAAGAACACACACCACCTAATCTTTATATCGAGGTTGGATCTCTCATCCTTTAGTACATGAATGGATGTCCTGCATCCAAACACCCTTAGATGACTGTACGATGGATCTTATCCAGTCCATACCTTCTCGGGTACTTCTCCATTCAACGGGGCTGATGAAGACCTGTTTATCAGATACACTTCCATGTGCATTGCTTCTCCCCAGAACGTCTTGGGCAACTTTGCATGGGATAACATATATCTGATTCTCTTAACAATAGCGTGATTCATTCGCCCAGCTACACCATTATGCTGGGAGGTCTTGGGAATCGTTTGTTCATACCGTATACCCAGGGACTTATAATACTCATGAAAGTCATCCATCTATTCACCACCATTGTTAGTGCGGATGCACTTCAATGATCTACCTGTCTCTCTCTCGACCATAGTATGAAATAATTTAAACACATTAAAGACCTTGTACTTAGATTTCAAAGCATAAACTTAAACCCTCCTATATGCGTCATCTATAAAAGTAACAAAATATAATACCCCACCTAAGGTTTTTATCCTCATACGACCACAAACATCAGAATAAATCAAATCTAATGCATGCACTTTATTAACATGAGAAACAGTTTTAACAAATGAAACTCTATACTGATTCACTGATAAACAATCAATACAGGTTTTGAGAGGCATACCTGTCTCGTTTGGAAGGAGCTGCTTCCTCGCTAGTATTTGAAGCCCTTTTTCACTCATGTGGCTTAGACACCCGTGCCACATGTTAATAGCTGAATCTTTCACTGCGTTCAACCCACCCTTGCACACACTAACACTTGCCTTGTAAAGGGTACAACACTTCTTTCCTCTAGGTGCGATCAAGAACCATTGATGAGCTTCCAGCACCCACCAACAAAACGACTTTACTAGCCATCATCATCCAACCTTCCTGTCGACATCAAATTGAGGCAAAGGTTTGAGATATGCCTCACATCCCTAAGAACCAATTTGTAACTCACATCGGTCTTCACACAAATATCACCGACCCCTACGATCTTCAATATGCCAGAATTTTTCATCTTCATTGTCCCATAATTACTTGACTTGTAGCTTGTGAAGAAATTCCTTCGTGGAGTCGCATGAAACGAGGCTCCTGAGTCTATCACTCAGTCGGTGTACTGACTCATAGCTGTGAGACATACATCGTGATTTGTTGAAAGAATAACTACAACGTCGTCATTTGAAGTGACCATAGTGAAATCTGATTCATCTTCCTTCTCATTTTCTTTTCCTTTCTTGTTGTTCTTCTTATTACGATATTCATGTTTGTAGTGGCCATTCTTGTCATAATTCCAGCATTCAACATCTTTCCTAGTACTTGACTTGCCTCTTGATTTATCTCTGACCTTCCCACCTTTCTTGTTTTTTCCTCTCCCCTGTTCATGTGTCACAAGGGCTTCTTATTGAGTAGACCCCTAAGACTTCTTCTTTACCTCCTCATTGAAGAGACAACTATTTACCTGTTCCATGGATATCTTTCTGTTTGGCACGAAGTTACTTAGAGACACTACTAATGTCTTCCAACTATCAGACAATGAACTGAGCAATAGCAAAGCCTGTAATTCATCATACATGACCATCTTCATAGCAGAGAGCTGGTTTACTATATTGTTGACCTCATTCATGTGCTCGGCCACATAACCACCATCTTTGAACTTAAGATTCACAAGTCGTCTTATCAGAAAGATTTTATTATTGGTTGTCTTCCTCTCATACAGCCCTTCCAATTTCAGCCATAGGCTAGCAACTGAGGTCTCCATAAACACATGGTGAAACACAGAATCATCCAGCCATTGCTTAATAAACCCCACCACCTTCCGGTCCAACCTCTTCCAATCATAATCAGACATATCCTTAGATTTTGCTGATATGCCTAAAATTAGAGAATATAAGTCCTTGCAATAAAGCAAGTCTTCCATCTTAGCCTTCTATATGGTCCAGTTAGAACCAATGAGGCTGATCATCCTTAATGAGTCACCTTCCATAAATCAAAACCGATCCTACGCGTTTAATGAACTTAGCTTTGATACCACTTTATTGGGGGCCTTACATAAAACCTTAGGATCTAGCCTCCCAAAACAAACCAGAATTATGGGATAATAAAGCAATGAAAAATAATCAAAGCACAAACCACACCACACAAGAGATTTTTACGTGGAAAACTCTAAAAGAGGTAAAAACCATAGGACCTCGTACAGATCAATAATCCATTATAAAGCAGAGCTTTACAACCTTCTTTACTCATACAGGAGTGGATAAACAATAAGAGAAACAAAGAAAATAGAGATATCTCACCAATTACAAGGACGTAGAAGTGCTTAGATATTGATTGCACAGTAGATCACCTCCACGAGCATAACTTCCCTTCTACAAGCTTCCTCTCTCTCTCTCTATACCTTTGATATCCCTAAACCCTTTAGCAAACCCTTGCAAAGCTTTAACAAACCCTCTTGCATTGCTTAAAAAATCCCTAGGCACCCCTATTTATAGTTTAGGAAACTCCCTTCCAAATCCTATTGCGAATGGCCTCAGATTTTCGAAGTCCGCACAAGATCCGGACTCAAATCTGCATAAGCTCGACTAGTCGAGCAGTGTCCTCAAGCGGTCGAGCGGCCCACTCAACTGGTTGAGCACCTCCCTCGACTAGTCGAGCACCCCGAAGAAAATCATCAGATGGTCGCTGGACTTTGAGTTGAGCCCCACTTGACTCCACTTAACTGGTCGAGTGCCACCCACGACCGGTCGAGTAGCGCAGTGAATTACTTCGATTTTTCACCCGTTGCTCCATCTCTCCTCTAAACTGAGGAGGAAAATCCCATCACAATAGCAATACACAACACTCCTTTATGCAATTGGTCTTGATGGTGAACAACTTTGATTGTCGTTCCACAAATTCTTGCAACTTTGATTGTCGTTCCACACATTCTTGCATGGTAGATGCCATTAATTCACCTTTGTGTTGGTACTAATAAGAAGGTTTATCATATATATATATATATATATATATATATATATATATATATAAAATTTACACACTCAAACGCGCCACATGGGCACTCAATCTTATGAACTTAGTGTTGAAATAGATTTTACCTACTATTGAGTCATGTATATGATTTCAATATATTCATTCTGACGCAGATTTATGAAATTTACACACTCAAACACACCTCATGGGCACTCTATCCTATGAACTTAGTGTTGAAATAAATTTTACCTACTATTGAGTCATGTATATGATTTCAATATATTCATTCTGACGCAGGGAAGGAAGTGAAGTCGAGCATCGTCTTCCTGAGGGGGATGATTGTTCCGAATCCATGGAACTTCTCTGAATTTCTCACAGAGACTTCTCAAATCCACAAGGAAAGAAAGCAAGAAGAATAGAAATAAATTTTAATAAATTCATAATTTGATTGATAAATGAAATAAATGAGTTCACAACTCGTTAAATATGGATACTAAGCAATGGAAGAGAAATTATAATCAAACTATAACTAAAACTCCTAGAATTCGTAACTTACTATAAATAGTAAACTTACTATTTATATTCGATCGTGATGTTTACTAGTGCACAGGGTTTTCGGCCAAAAATAGTAAGTGTCCTATTTGGCTTCGCCAAGCTGTTCTCCTAATTATTCTAAGGATTTTTCATGTTGGGCGCAACTCCAATAGCCCAACGGATGAAGAGCTATAATAAAACTAAAACTTACTATTTATTTTAAAAACAGAATTAAAATAGGAAAATGATTGTCAATCTCATGGCATTTCACAAATCTAGCTTGCGCAACCTGGTATAGTGGGGTTGGGTGTCTAAAGTAGCTCATTCTACCCTGAAATTATATATTTTACTTTCGATAACTCATTTCGGATTGTTAGATACATCTGATTTAAGGTACAGTCGGGATCACTTCTGTCGTCGACCGGGCCTTTTCTGATCCATCTTAGCTATGAAACTATTGGCAACCCTCTCTACATCACATTCTTATTAATTTTTCCTTTATGTTGTAATTGAATTAGGTTATAATTAATTTATAATAAATTTGATTTCATTATAATATTTCATTAAAAGGCAATTCCTCTTGTATAAATTCAGAGCTATGCTCAATAAAAATATATAAGCAATTATCTAATAATTCAGTTATTCTTTTTCCTAATTTTTATTTTTATCAAGTACTCCTCAAATTGTAAACACAGATGGATAGTCCCACATATTTTGAGTTAGGATGAAAAGGTAAAAAATTGCTCTTATTTATAGGCTTTTCCTTTTTTATACAAGTTAGCTTCTCCTAACCCAAGGTGAAATTTTCTATTATAATGATTGGATTTTAAAATGCTAAAGTGGTTGTACACTACGTATGTGCCGTCGTACAAAAGATTCGCTTATACGTGGGCATGGTACACCGTATATTTTTGTGCCAGTTGATTTTCAAGTCCTACACACGTGGCATTTGTCTGCATTGACAAATCAGCAAACATCCAGCTGTAGGTGATCACTTCTCCGCTTGAAGAACATTGATGTTGACTACTGAAACTTTGATCCAAACCGCTCATTTTTCTTTTCTACGGCTTTAGATAGAAACGTTCATCTAACAGGTGAAAAAATCTTTGATGATGGCCCAAAAAGTGGAAAGGATCTAACGGACAGCTAAAATGGGAGATATGAATGTCCCTATGTCAAAAAGCAAGGCGTGCATAGTCAGAGAGTCAGTTTCACTACCGTCTCTCCACAGGTGGGCCCCACATCATTATTATGACATTTTGCTCTACTTGATTAAATAAAAGAATCAAATGTCTCAGTTGAAGCCAAACAGTCGCTGTAAATGCGAATATTTAAAAGCACAAAGCAGTTGTTTTTAATACGCCCGGGCGCGCAGAGAGAGTTCAAACGGATAAAATCTTGGGATTGGAGAGATAGAACAAGGAAAGAAATCTTTGATACTCAGTCACGCCGTGATTGATGATACACAGGCACTTAGAGTTTACATAGGCATGTAAAAGTCAAAAAGTTAAAATGTCCAAATCATAAATCCCACTTTAGATGTATTGTTAATAAAAAAATTATGCTTATTTAATCATCTTATTGTCATCTCGGAGGTAATTTATTGGACAGTTAAATTTTTAAAAAATAAGTAAAAAATAAATGTCCACAAATGAAAGGTTATGATTGTTTAACCAATCTAATTTTAGTACCATGAGTTAAATACAGTGGGTGCTATAATTTAATTAGTTTAATTTAAATCAACGTATACCACGTGTATAACTACGGCGGGTGTGAGTATCAAGTGTCGTATGTTTTGGGAGTATGATATGGGTGGGAAGAGAGAGTTTGTGCGTGTTTGTTTTGGCTTTTGGCGTATTAACTTTTTGCCTCGATAGGGCTGTCGGATGAACGTGACCCGACTTTTATAATATACATGCATATATATTGTTTTAAGAACTCAAGCTCGACCGTACATTTGGTGGGCCCATATAATGAGTGGCGTGCAGCTTGAATTCAAACGGAAACGGATTATCATATAGGAGGTGCGCTCTAGCGGCACAGGTATCAATGTAGGCTTGGGGTTGTACCAGGTAGAATCTAACTCGTCCAAGAGGTGGGTCACCGTAGAAAGCTCCATAGATAAAAAAATCAGCCCGATCTGGAACTAAGGTGGGCCACATTAAGAGTTTGTTTGATTTTTAATTTTTTTGATAAATATATGGAAATAAATAATTATGACTCTCTGCACCTGTAGAAATTGGCTTGGAATTACCTTTCGGAAATTGGTCCATAAAAACCATGCTAATATCAATTTAAATATGTGGAGCCCATCATGATATATGTGACTTATCTACACCATCCATCCTTTTTAACCACATATTGTAAAGCATGAACTCAAAAAATGAGGTAAATCCAAAGCTTATTTGTACCACACCTTAGGAAACAATGATCATAAAGATGTTAATAGTTGAAAGCTATTTTTTCCCTAGGGCTCACATTGATGTTTATTTGTCGTCCAACTTGTTCATAAGGTTAAAAAGTTATGAATAAAAGAGAAACAAAAATATCAGCATTACCCAAAACTTATAAAGTCCTCAAGAATACTTCAATAATAGGAGTTCAAATCCCATTATTTCCTGTGATCCATTTGAGCTTTGGATTTGCCTCATTTTTTGGCTCATACACTAAAATGAGCTGGATAAAAGGATGGACAATATTGATAAGATACATACATTATGATGGACCCCACAATTTATCATACTTTTTCGGGTGAAGTGAGGAGTGCAATAATAGAAGGTGGCTGTAAACCTGACATTGAAAATCCAACTGGAAATACAAAGGTAATTATTACCTATTTACCTTGAATTACCATTGTAATTAAAAAATCAAACAACCCCAAAGGAAATAAGATGTGAAAGAACCTTGAATTTCCCTTGAGCCCACCTAAGTGGCAAAACAGCCTGAATTTTCGCTTGATACTTCATCTGGACAATATATTCTCTGTGCTGGGGCAAATCTAAGTTCTGAATTGGGTTGATTTCTGGACTCTTTAAGTTTTATAAGATGACCCACCTTATTTACAAGATTCTGAAAAATGTCTCAAGGTCCTACATTTGCTTGATACCATCATAAGCTACTATTGGAGCATGCACCTCCTGATGGGGAGGGTATTTGGTGTTTTCTGAATAATACACAATTCAGTGTGGCTGACATGACATCATTTCATTGGTCCGTAGATGCTTGTCTGAGAAGGGCCCATCAACTTTCAAAATATTATTAGGCTAAGTACATACTCAACCCTACTCTAATAAGCATCAATGAAGGGAAGCATATTATGCGTTTATTGGTAACACTAAACTCAGTGTGACCCCGGCATGATGCTATTTAATTGGCTCACATATGCTTTATTAGAAAAGGACCCATATACTTTCGAAAGATTGTCAGGTCAAGTACATACTCCATCTTTATCTGACAAGCATACGTAGACTAATGAAATGGCATCATGTTGTATCATGTGGTGGCTTTACCAAGTTCATGTTACCAGGAAACATTTAATCCACCTGCTTCTTCTCATTAAGGGTGCGTTTGGACGAAAATACTAACGCAATGACAAAAGCTAATGAATAAGATGAATAATATAGGTTGTCGGATGTGATTTTGAGTAGAGATTTAGTCAGTTCAAACTTGACTAGGTTGCATCAGGTCTGACCATGAGGCTCACTTGGATGTATATGTTTTATGATGATGCTGTCCATCTTTTTTTAAAGGTTATTTTAGGGCATGGGTCCAAAAATGAAGTATATCCAAATCTAAGGTGGACCACATCATAGGAAATAGTGATGCCCACCATTAAAAACTTTCTTGGGTCCACCATAATGTTCATTTGCCCTAGACCTATTAGTTAGGTCACACAGCCTTGAATAAAGGGAAAACACATATATCCAGATAATCCAAAATTTTTGTGGTCCACAAATTAATATACAGTTTTTAATGGTCAATTACAACTGTTTCATGTAGTGTAGTCCATTCGACATTGGATCTTTTTCATTTTTTAGGCCATGCCCTAAAATAAAACGACAAAATAAATGGACAACATGGATATACAACACAAACACCATGGTGGGACCCATAGTGGCAGGTATCCAATGTGACGAATGCCCCTTCTTGATCCAACGCGACTGGTGAGGATAGGCATCAAGTTGAGGCTGCTTTGTTGTATGCATACAGGGTCACCCTTAATATTAAATGATGAAAGAAGATAAGAGAATCTCCCTCTACTAATTACTTGTGTGTTATTGGGAAAGGGAAGCACTTTTACTTTAAAAAGAAAAATAAATAAATACATATCATCTATATCATCTTTTGTTTACAAACAAATATAAATGTATCATTAGACATTACCAACCCGACCAGAATCCTCTCCAGCAAATGTTGTACGGAAGAGTGTATAAGGCAGAGGTCTATGGGGCCCACTACGTGTGTGCATGACATCCACTCTGTCCATCAAGTGTGACTCCCTTTGCTCACCATTCAACTAAAAAAAGAGACTGACTTAAAACTTAGGAAGGCCGCACCATAGAAAATAATGTAAAATAATGCCTAAAAATTTTAAGCTCACAATGTGTGGCTGGACTTTAGCTTTGGGCGTGACGGGCGAACCTACAGTTGATTTTTGTTCTAATTGTTCTATGCGGCGTGGTTAACCTGACTTGTCAATCGGGCTAAGTATTTATGCCAAAGCATGGTTAAAAGACTCGATGATTCAAACTTCTTCGTCTGGTCTTGAGTGAGTTGTGACTTATTTGAGTAGGGGGTAACTCATTTAGGAGACTCGTGGTGTTGAACCTGATCAAGTCTGACGACGTTCGAGTCGTTGGACTTAAAACATGTTGTAGATCCTCACAACGAGAGGTTGGTGCAGGGAGGGATTGGATGAGGTTGATCATCGTCTTCCTAAGGAAATAACTACTCCGAATTCATGATGTTCTGTAGACTCTTCACATATCTTTCTCGAATACATAAGGAATAAACATAGAAATAATTTCTAATAAATTTCTAATAAATTAATTGATGATATATAAAAAAAGAAATTCCAATCGTTTAAATAATGAGCTCAAACTAGGCTCTAACTCAAACACCCTAAAAAGGTGGCTTACTATAAATGGTAAA
This sequence comes from Magnolia kwangsiensis, assembly GCA_037074715.1. NCBI lineage: Eukaryota > Viridiplantae > Streptophyta > Magnoliopsida > Magnoliales > Magnoliaceae > Magnolia > Magnolia kwangsiensis. Next base: position 110,818,987 of record CM073577.1, on the reverse strand, counting down.
CTTACTATTTATAGACGGTCTCAATTCCTACTAGACTTCATGGTTTTCAACCAAAAATAGGAAGTGTCCAAATTGGGCCAACAACATTATTCTCCTAACTAGAGTTGTACACGAGCAGCAAAAGCTCGGTAACTCGCTCAACTCGGTTCGAAAAAGCTCGACTCAATTCGGATCGAAACTCTATTCGAACCGAGTCGAACCATTTTTTGGAAGCTCAGAACATTTCAAATCAAGTCCGAGCTGGATCTAGCTCGACTCAACTCGACTCGAATACTGCTCAAACTGGCTCGATTCGGTACAGGGTATATATACCCTTTAAAAAAAAAATCACTCCCCTTTTCAAAATACATCCCACCCGCACGACCCTAACCCTACCTCACCTCTTCCTCCCTCTCTGTCAGTCTAGCCAGTGAAGCTCCTCCCTCTCTCTCTCTCTCTACTCTTTAACTCTCCCTCATCCTCCCTTACCTACATGGCTGCACTGATGCACGACTGTCTTCCTCCTTCTCTTCCTCCCTCTTTGTCGGTCAGGCCGGTAAAGCTCCTCTCCCCCCCTCCCCCCCCCCCCCCCCCCCCCCCTCTCTCTCTCTCTACTCTCTCCCTCATCCTCCCTTACCCGCACTGCCACACCGATGTACGGCTGACAACCCATCTTCCTAGCTCCCTCTTTACCTTCTCCGTCAGTTCAAAAACTCGGCTCGAACTTCGCTCGAACTCTGCTTGAACTCGGTCAAGCCAAGCACGAGCTGCTATTCCGAGCTCGAAGGCCGAGTCGAGCCAAGCACGAGCTGCTATTCCGAGCTCAAAGGCGGAGCCGAGCCGAGCACGAGCTGTTGTTCTGTGCTCAAAGGCCGAGTAGATCCGAGCATGAGCTGCTGTTCCGAGCTCAAAGGCTGAACCGAGCTGAGCCGAGCACGAGTTGTTGTTCCAAGCTCAAAGGCCGAATTGAGCTGATCCGAGCATGAGCTGGGACTCGAGCAGTCTAAGTCGAGCACAAGCTGGGCAAAGCTCGGCTCGACTCGACTCGTGTACACTTCTACTCCTAACGTTTCTAAGCCATTTTCATGTTGGGCACGACTCCTACAACTCAAAGGATCAAAAGTTATACTTGAACTAAAACTTTCTGTTTATTGTAAAAATGAAAATAAAATGGACTTTTAACTATCGATCTAATTGAATCTCAGAAATCTAGCATGTGCAACCAAGAATAGCGAGTTGGTTGGCTAAGTAGCTTCTCCTACTCCACAATCATATATGCTATGTTGAAAAACTCATCTTAGTTTGTGGGATATGACTATTTTAAGATTCTGGCTCTCCGGATCATTTCCATCTTTGATTGGGCCTACTCTACTCCATCTTTACTATGAAAGTATCTGCAACCCTCTCTACTTCATAGGCACACTAGAGGAAAGTAGAAGATGTCACATACATAACATGGTAAGCCCTAAAGAACTCAATATTGTCCATGTTGCTGTTGATGAGGATTTTAATCCTCCCGGATCCCCTTTTCCCAATCACCATCTTACTAAGAAAGATGAGTGGATTTCATACCAACACGAGTCGCCCAATTCCCCACCATGTTTGGATACACTAAGGGTCCAGCTCCATATCAATGGTAAACAAACTCTATTTTAACATTGAGATCATAGGATGGAGGTCCCATATGATGTGGGGGTCTTTAAAAATAAAAGGTGTGCTTGGATACACAATATTAATATAAAAATATGAGTTATTTTCCACAAAAACACCATCAAAATATTTGACTAATTACTGTTTTCTATGCTCAGAATTCTTTAACAAAAAAGAAAAAGAAAAAGAAAAAAAAAGACGACAATTGTCTAATAAATTTAAAAATTTTAAATCATATTAAAATTAAGAATAATTTTTAGTTTTTTATGATAAAAGTAGAAAAACTAATACTTTCCATCGAAAATCCCTGAACGCATTCAAACATGCCCAAAATCTTATGGCAAGAGGTAATATATATGGTGGAGAACAAAATTCCCATTTTTTTCTTTTTTTTAAACACGCACCCGACACACGCCAACACACACCGTAGTGGGATTTCACCACCTATGGGTATCGAACCCAAGACCTTGTGTTAAAATTCCTTAGAGTCTACCACTGAGGAAAGGACTCCAGCCCCCAATTTCCTATTTGCTTAAGCAGAACTAACATAAAATAAGCGAGGAATATGGCAGGAGGTAATATATTTTTTGAGGGGCATGCTCTACTGATACTAGTACCACTGTAAGATTACCCTTGTACCAGGCAGAAGTAAGGCTTACATGGTTTATTTATCGAATCCAACTTATTCTGCATACCTTTCAATTTACCTTTTATAGTTTAAAAATCAACAAGACCAGAGACTCTGGTGAGCTATGTCAGAAGGAACAAGGTGAGACCTGACCCTTCATATATGGCAGATGAAGGGTCCTGATTGCTCAGACTCTGTTTACGCAACATGGCGGGCCTTCCATGCAAATCAACGGTGGGCGTCCCTCTCAACTTTCTCTTATTCTACAGCCTCCCTAGTTTCTGGTTAGGCTTCCCTTTGCATGATGGGGATAAAATTGAGGTGAAGCATCTGATGGACGGTTCAGATGTCGCGAATATATCACATGGACCCCACTTCTGGGGTGATACCACCGTAGCTAATTAGAGTACCGATACCACTGAAACACGGACTTATTTTGTAGCCTCGGGAGAAGAGATCGAGAGGAGACGACAGTCCCCACACACATGGGGGTATCTGATATCGTAGAAGGAGCAGAAGCAGCAGCAGCTCCGTATCGAGTGTGTGATCTGTCGTCCTTGAGAAAAGAAAGAGAGAAAAAAAAAAGTGAAATTGAATGAGGAAGGGAGAAGGAGTGAGTGCAGCAGCAGCAGCAGCAGCAGCAGCGTGCAGACAGGTACATCAGCGCATGGTCACATCCACGGTTACAAACTTATAACTCACCTAACCCCTTGGGGTTAACTCTCTCTCTTTCTCTCTCTCTCTTTGATTCGTTTCTGCCCGTAATTTTCGGGTGGGGCATTTAATCGAACAGATGGCCACATGGGTTTCCTGTCTTTGTTATTCTCTCTACAGTCACCCTTCTAACATGGGACAAAAGCTTCGTGTCGTCTCCTAGCAGTGGCATTTCCAGCTTTACTTTCGTACGGTGCTTCCTCAGCACTCGTGTGCGAGGTGTGAGCCATTCATCTGCTGCTTATATTCTGTCGTTCTCATCACATGCACGCAGAAGAAATTGGCCACATTCGTCATGCACGTATCGACGTCCCAACCACACGAACGGAACGATGATTACTACTCTCGAGAACAAATGGCACGTGCATTGCATGTGGGGAGACGGAAGAAGAGATTTGGTGGTGGGAAAGAGGGACCGGGATTGCGTACTGACACTGTCAGTCGCCAAGCTGTTCAGTGGGCTCGACCATGACGTACGTGTTTTATCCACGCTGGCATGAGCCCAGAAATGAGGCAGATACAAATCTCAGGTGAACCACACCACTAGAAATTGTGGTGATTAAATGGCCAGCATTAAAAATCCAAATCTCAATGGACCACACCACCTGAAATCGTGGGTAATTGAATGCCGCATTAAAAACTTCTGGAGGGCCATACGAGTTTTGGATCAAGCTGATATTTGTATTTTTTCCCTTCATCCATGTGTGTGTGACCTAATCAAATAGGTTCAATGGTAAATAAATATTACAGTGGGCCTAAGAAGCTTTTAATGGTTGGCATTCAATCACCACTATTTTCCTGTGGTGTTATTGACCTGAGATTTGGATCTTAATCAATTTTGAGCTCATACTATAAAATCATGATCCAAAATGGATGTACGGTGTGGCTAAAACATATATCATGGTGGGGCCCACAAAGAACCCATCCAGTAGCTACGTCAGTACTGGCATTGCCAGTGTGCAATTTGCGTTCGGGAAAGAGGGGATGCGAGGTTACGTGTACTATTCCTTTGCAGCACAACTACTGCGATGTCTCGACATCAGTATCTTCTCTGGTTTGTGGTAGCATGTAATTCCACTAAGTAAATTTTAAAAACAAAATATTTATTTTTAAAAAGTAAATAAATATTAATTTTGTTAAATACCCTTTAGATTAGTGGTATAGGATGGGGTTTTTGACCGAGGAAATTGGGCTTAAATTTTGATACCGTAGGCTGCAGGGTTGGTGCTTTTTAGCGCATCGTGAGTAATGTCGAATGGAGCCTGAAGAGGCTGACTTTCTGGCACTTCTATCATACACGCACATGCCCACTACGCTGCAATTAGGGAATGAAATGAGAGATTTTACTCATTTACACCTAACGACATGATCATAATGTGCTAACCGAGTTAGCATAAGGGTAGTTTGCCAGTATAAATTGCATGTGAATTGAAATTCAAATCTTAATTAGTATGAAATCCACGTGAATTAGAATCCACTTCGGTGTTTGGTGCTATGCATATGGATTTTGTTGGGGAAAAATATATTAAGTTCGGAGACTCGGATTCCAAGTAGGTCGGCTCCGCCGGCACTACCCGAAGAGTCCGAGACAACGGTCAGAGCCGAGAGAATAAAGGAAAGGCTAAGAGGCATAAGCATAAGACGACTAAAGTTACTCGGTCGAAGAGTTAACCTAGTCTGCATAAGCCCACAAAAGGCCGAGCATATTATAAGCCACCCGACTGATAGAATAAAATCGACCTAATGAGTTGGGTCTGTCGGCCACGGAGTAAGAAAGGACGAAAGATAATCATCGAGATTATTCCACCCGTGGGAGGGCAGAAAACTTATGATCCTGAGCCGACCGACACTCTCCTAGAGTCGGTAACGACCGAGCCGAGACAGGAGAAGGCGGTATGAATACAAATACCGATTCGAAAATTCAGGAATACGGGTGTCCGATCCCGTGATCCTTGGGATCGGGCGTAATCAGTGAAAAATCTCCGGATAATCAGGAGAAGAATCCTCGTATGATGAGGATTCTTAAGATCTATAAATATCCAAGCTCTTTACAGAGGAAGGTATGCAATTCAAAACCTTTGAAAATCCTTTGCCACTGTTCAGAAGACTGACTTAAGCATCGGAGGTTCCCCGGCTCCAGCTAGGGTCCCCTTTGTACTGTGGATTGTGCAGGTGAAAGAAGATTCGACCCAGGGGAGCTGTTCCATAAAAATACACAAATAGTTTGGCGCCGTCTGTGGGAAACGAGCAAAAAGCCATTTTTCTACAATCTGTTAAATGGCGAGAACTAGGAGGACGAATCAAGATAAAACGGGGGAGGCCGCTGCCAGCACAGCTCAGGGAGCTCCCCCAACGATACCTGCAGTGGCACCGCCCACGACATCCGCTCCGACTGCCAGCCACCCGAACCGTGGGAACGTCCAGTTGGATTGAGAAGTCCAAGAGATGCGTTTCGAGATGACTGTTATGAAGCACATGCTGGAGCGATTGTGTAATCAGCAGATGCAGCAGCGTCATGAGTCAGCGCAGGTTCTCCTGTCGGCGTCTGTAGCACAACCTGCTGCTCCACGGTCGCCTCGAGAGCTGACTCAGCATCAAGGACCGAGTCAGCATCAAGGACCGAGTCAGCCAGAGCCGGTTCGCTCTGCAACGGCCGCTTTACCTCCCTCTGATTTACGGCATACAATAGATCAGAGGAGGAGAGTCGACTTCCTGTAGAAGAAACGACGGAGAGTGCGGAACCTTGGAAAGTCGATATACAGGACTTCAAAAATGAAGTCCGGGAAAAGATGGAGAGAGAGATGACAGACATAAAGCACGGTCGGAACACAAACATGACCAAAACTGAGACAAAAGCTTTTCCATTTATGGACAAAGTAATGCAGGCACGGTTACCGGAGAGGTTCCGCTTACCTCAGATAACTCCCTTTTCTAAAAAAATCGATCCGACAGAGCATATCGAATGCTTCAGAACCTACATGGAGCTGCATGATGCCTCGGACGTCGTTATGTGTCGAGCTTTCTCTCTCACACTGACTGACGTAACCTGGCTTTGGTTCAAACAATTGAAACCGAAGTCGATTAAGTCATTTGCTGAACTTAGCGACGCTTTCCTCAACAACTTCATCGGCGGAAAGAAAAAGCTAAAGCCCCCCGCACATCTGAACAACATAGTTCAGAAGGAGAGCTGTTGAAAGATTATATCAAGTGTTTTAATTTTGAATCTCTGCAGGTTCAGAAACACTCAGAGGAGATAGCGTTAAACGCACTCATGCAAGGAGTACGAGATAAGCCCTTTTTGGCGTCTTTAGACAAAAATCTGCCCGATACTCTATGGGAGTTTATGGTTTGTTCGGACAAATACGCCGACGCTGAAGAAACCCGACTCCTGCGCGAAAAGGTTTAGAACGCAGAACCCTCGGTTAAAGAGTCAGCCAAGAAAGAAGCCGACTCAGCCGGAGGGAAGAAGCAAAAAGATGATCGGGCACGAGACGATGGCAGGTCGGGCAAACGACTCGATAGAAGATTTTCTACATACACTCCACTGAACAAGTCTCAGGAACAGGTGTTGATGGAAATCAAGAACAAGGGTTTCGTCAACTGGCCCGGGAAACTCCGAGGAAACCCGAATCGACGGAATAAGAACAAGTACTGTCATTATCATCGTGACCACGATCACAATACAAGTGATTATTATCACTTGAAAGATGAAATCAAGTGACTTATCAAGGAGGACCGACTTAGGGAACACACAGAAGGACCTGGTACGGCAGCAGGACCGAGCGAAGATCGGCCTACGGAAGAAATTCGGACGATCGTTGGAGGACATCAGGGCGGTGGAGATTCCAACAATGCGCGGAAGAATCACACCAGAAGCATCGATCGTCCGGAATCTGAGATTCTACTGCTGTCCCAACCTTCCAAGGAGCAGAAGAGAGAACGATATTGCATCTCATTCACTGAGGATGACGCTCGAGACATTCATCATCCCCATGATGATGCACTTGTCGTTGCTCTCACCATCGCCAACAGGAAAGTGTTCCGAATACTGGTGGACATTGGGTCGTCAGCGGATGTGTTGTTCACCCAAGCGTTCGACAAAATGGGAATTGGACGATCGGCTTTACGTCCAGTCTGAACCCCACTTATAGGATTCTCGGGTGGACAAGTACTTCCTAAAGAAATTACTTCATTACCACTCATTGCCAGAGCTGCGCCTCACCAGACAACTGCGATGATCGACTTCCTGGTCGTCGACCAACCATCGTTATATAATGCTATACTCGGTCGGCCATCTCTAAACCTTCTTCAAGCCGTAGTATCTACCTACCACCTTTCCATGAAATTTCTAACCGAGTCGGGAGTAGGAATTGTGAAAGGATATTAACAAGACTCCCGGCGATACTATGCGACTGCAGTTAAAGCACCGACGGAGATATCGATGATCGAATCACTGGACCCCCATATCGGATCTCACGAACGAGGGCAACCGATGGAAGAACTCATCTCACAACCATTAACCGAGACAGACGAATTGAAAGTAGTGCAAATCGGCTCATCTTTGATCTCACCTCTTAAAGAAGAACTAATCGCCCTACTTAGGCGGTATGCTGATGTGTTCGTATGGAGCCACGAAGATATGCCCGGGATCGATCCCTCGGTCATAACGCACCGACTCAACATCGACCCGACTTACAGGCCAATCCGACAGAAGAGACGTCCCCTCGGTCCAGAAAGGTACGCTGTCATTGAAGAGGAAGTCGGTAAGCTCCTTAAGGCCAAATTCGTTGAAAAAATTTACTATCCAGAGTGGATAGCTAATGTCGTGCTCGTGAGAAAAGCCAATGGGAAGTGGCGTCTCTGTATAGATTATACAGATCTGTACAAAACCTTCCCCAAGGATAGCTTCTCTCTTCCTCGCATTGATCAGTTGGTGGACAGTAGTGCAGGCCATAAATTGCTTAGTTTTATGGACGCCTATTCAGGCTACAATCAAATTGTAATGCATGAGACTGATAAATCAAAAACTACCTTTATCACCGACAAAGGCCTTTACTGTTACCGAGTGATGCCGTTTGGTTTGAAGAATGCCGGAGCGACGTATCAAAGGTTAGTGAACAAAATGTTCGCTCGGCAGATCGGCCGAATTATGGAAGTATATATATATATGATATGCTCGTCAAAAGCGTACACGCAGCAGACCATGTGGCAGACCTAGAAGAAATGTTTCTGACTTTACGAAAGTACAGAATGAAGTTGAATCCTAGCAAATGTGCGTTTGGTGTTAGCTCGGGAAAATTCTTCGGTTTCCTCGTTAGTCAGCGAGGGATCGAAGCGAATCCTGAGAAAATCAAAGCTTTGCTCGACATGGAATCTCTGAAAATAATTAAAGACATTCAAAGGCTGACAAGGAGAGTAGCCGCGCTTAACCGCTTCCTCTCCCGAGCCACAGATAAATGTCTCCCATTCTTCAAACAATTGAAGGGACGATAGACGATGGAATGGACAGAAGAGTGTGAAAAAGTATTTCAAGAATTGAAGTCTTATCTTAGTTCTCCACCACTGTTGTCCAAACCCGAGTCAGGAGAAGCTTTGTTGCTATATCTGGCTATATCCGAAGCAGCGATTAGCTCGGCCCTCTTACGAGAAAGCGAAGGAAAACAATTGCCTGTGTATTACGTCAATAAAGCTTTACTACCGACAGAGACAAGGTATCCTCAGCTCGAGAAAATAGCCTTAGCCCTGGTGGTTTCCTCGCGACGACTTAGGTCATATTTTCAAGCTCACACCATCATTGTTGTGACCGACTTACCTTTGCACCAGATTCTTCAAAAACCAGATGCTTCCGGCCGACTTACAAAGTGGGCTGTCGAATTGAGCAAGTTCGACATACAGTATAGGCTGAGGGTAGCCATAAAAGGGCAAGCTGTTGCCGATTTCCTTGTTGAAGTAACCTCCAAACATAACACCATGTCTGACTCTGAAGAGGTTACCGAAGCAGCAGCTTCTTCTTCTCTCAGCCCATTACCTGACATAGTTCCCTGGAAGTTATTCGTTGACGGTTCATCCAACTCTAAGGCAAGCGGGGCCGGGGTAGTATTGAAAACTCCGGATCAAACCTGTATGTAGTATACCTTACGACTTGGATTTCAAGTGTCGAACAATACAGCAGAATACGAGGCCTTATTACTAGGCCTTCGACTTGCCACAAGTTTAGGTGCAACTCATCTTAATGTTTTCAGTGACTCGCAGCTGGTCGTCAATCAAATCTCTGGTATCTATCAAAATTGGAAAGAACAACTGAAAGCGTAGATGAAAAAGGCCAACGAATTAATTAGCGGATTCCAGAAATGTGAAGTAATTCGGATACCTAGGACCGACAATGCCAAAGCTAACTTGTTAGCAAAGCTCGCCTCAGCCGACGAAGATGACATACCTTGGTCGGTTCCAATCGAATACGTTGCCAAACCGAGTATAAATCAGCCGACAGACTCGGCTATACTCCTTATCGACTCGGAACCAGCATGGTTTGACTCCATCGTCCGTTATGTCAACGATGGAGAGCTACCGGAAGATCACACCGAGGCACGACGGCTAAAGGTACGAGCATCGCGTTGCACAATCTTGAATGGTGTACTGTACAAGAAAGGGTTTTATGCTTCCTTGCTAAGATGTGTGGATTCCCATGAAGCCAAATATGTCTTACGGGAGATACACGAAGGAATATGTGGGAACCACTCAGGAGGACGTTCGCTCGTCAATAAAGTGTTACGGCAGGGGTATTACTGGCTGAATATACAACATGATACCAAGAGATTCATCCAAAGATGCGACAAGTGTCAGCGATTTGCGGTAATCCCGAGGCAACCCCCCGAGGAACCAACTCCGATGTCTGGACAGTGGCCCTTTACACAGTGGGGAATCGACATCATCGGACCCTTCCCTCTGGGGAAGGGTCAGACCAAGTTTTCTGTGGTTGCAGTAGATTATTTCATGAAGTGGGCCGAAGTCGAGCCATTAGCAAAGATTATCGAGCAAAAAATTACAGGATTTGTTTGGAGAAATATCGTCTGTCGGTTCGGGATACCTCGGACTATCATTACCGATAACGGAAGACAGTTCGATAACAAGCAATTCCAAGAGATGTGCAGCAATCTCGGGATACGAAACGTGTACGCCTCGCCTCATCATCCTCAGACGAATGGACAGGTCGAGGCCGTTAACAAAATTATAAAGCGGCATCTCCGAATGAAGCTCGATGAGGTAAAGGGAGCATGGACCGAGGAACTTCCAAATATATTGTGGGCTTATCGAACTACAACTCTGACTATCACGGGAGAAACTCCCTTCTCCCTCTATTATGGCTCGGAAGCGGTTGCCCCGGTTGAGATCGGTATTAGCTCTGGCCGAGTCAATACGTTCAGTGAACAAGAAAATGATGAACTCCTGTCACTCGGGCTCGATTTGCTGGAAGAGAGAAGAGAAAGAGATCGAATATGAATGATGGATCGACAAAGGCAAGTGTCTCGATTTTACAATAGCTGAGTCAAAGTCAGACGGTTTTGAGCCGGGGATATGGTCCTCCGAAAGACGTTCCCAAACACGAAGGAAATTAGGGCGGGCACATTGCGACCCAATTGGGAAGGTCCCTATGTCGTCTCAAGCACCATCCGCACAGGAACGTATCGGCTGGAAGACCTAAATGGGCAGCTGTTGCCTCACCCTTGGAATGCAGAACATCTCAAGGTCTATTACCCGTAAAGTGGAATAAAAAGTGCTAAAGAATAATGGGAGTAAGATGTAATTGAAGCAAGTTCAATAAAATCAAAAGTTCCATTTTTTCCAAGTTCTTAGCGTCAGATTACAGCCTAAGGAAACACTACAAGAAAGAAAAAGGGATGACACAATTCTCGACTGAATAAGTGACCCCTCTCAGTCGGAGACCACCCCATAGACTGAGCCAGAAGGGCCAGCCTCTTCAGCGGCAACGTCAGCGGCAGGAGCTTCTCTATCGGTGACCTCGACACTAGTAGCCTCCGCCTCTGGACTATCGGCGTCGAAAGCAGAGAGATCGAGGTCAGGGAAGGCAGCCTTCATCTCCAAAACGTAGGCCCTATAACCACCTTGATAAAGGCGGTCCCTTTCTTCTGCAAGCTCCAACGACTCAAGGAAGGCATCCACGGCTCGTTCTTGTGCCTCCTTGGCTCGACGCGCCTCCTCTTGAGCCTCCTGGATAGCACCGACCCTTGACCAAGCGAGAGTGCTCTCGCACGCGCTGTGAATTTGAAGAAGCTGCTGATGCCTTTCCTCAGCCTCCTTTAGGAGTGAGGTCAGATGGGCATTGTCAGTTTGGCCCCTTCAAGGACCATCCGTGCATCCTCGTCCTCTTTCTTGGCATCTTCGGCTGCCTTCCTGGCAATTGATAAGTCGCCAGTCATAATGTCGATGCGACCCTCGGCGATCTCTCTGCGACCCTCTGCCTCGGCCGCAATCCTCTTCGCTGCCTTTGTCTCGGTCGCGAGTTTTTAAGTAGCGGTCAGTTCTGAGTAGGCTTAATAATGCAGGGGGCCAACTGCGAACGGGAGATGATAAGTTATGACCAAGAACTTAGCCGAAAATAACAGAGAATTAAAAAGTAAGGATTTTACCTCAAAGAGTATCCTTACCGTATGCCCGAGAGTTTGTACAGTCGGGACATTGTAGAAGCTGGCGAAGTCCTTCTCTCCCCCATGAGCGATGGCCCAAGGGATCATCCCCAAGATGACTTTGAAAAAGGGAGACAACTCCTGTTGAGTCATCTTCCCTCTTGAGGATTCTCCGCTTGGTACCTCTCTCTATCTCGGGACCTCTTCTACCACAGGTCCTGGCTCAGGAGCCGACTGAGAGACCAGAAGGCTTGGCTCCACTTCTTCCACCCTCTCATAAGGGTCAGAGAGCACGACCACTTGCGGGGCGGTGAAGACAGGAGCTGGAGCAGACGGGGTAGCTGGCTCCTTGGCCTTTGCAGCGGTCTTCTGTTGCTTCGAAGGCCGAGACCCTGACAAAAGGGCCGACATCGGAGGAGCCCTAACCTTAGAGATTGGCTTTAGGGATAGACGAGACCCGGTCATGCTATCAGAAGCTGACCTAAGGAATGGACGAGCCTCGGAAAGATCTGAAAAGAAGAATGAAAATGGATTAGACAGGAAACCGAGAGAATGAAACAGCGGGATGAATTACCTGAGACAAATGAGTCTAAACCCACGAGATGAAGACGTTCGGGTTGTAGCAGTAGTTTTCAAGATCGGTCTCCTGCACTCAACTTCCTCAGTTATCTGATCCAGGCTAAAGCGCCGGACCCGAGCTTCCCTCTTTTCTTCAAAATATCTGCAAGGCATCATGAAATCAGGATTAGCACGAAACAATGAGGAAGAATAAAAATTATCGGGCCGAGTCACCGAGTCATCTTCTTTCCAGAACGAACGAGAGACTCGAGGTTCGTACGGCCATGCATCGGCCGACTCCCATTGTCCGCATGCCCAAAACCACCTCTCCTTCCAGTATTTGTTAGAAGTGGGTGGGTTGGTTATCAGAGACCCACCTTTGCCTCTCCATGCACTCAAGAAGTATAGGCCAGGAAAATTTGGGCTTGGTCTAACTTGATAGAGGTAGAGGAACTCGTCGACTGTTAGTGAAGGCTGCTCTAACTCAGCCCACAGCACGGCGCACCCGAACAAATTCCTCCACCCGTTTGGAACAATCTGAACGGGAGTGATTTTGACTCGGGATAAGAAGTCACGAGCAATGGGCTGAAGTGGTAAGCGCTGGCCACATTGCATCGCGACCTGGAAAATAGCGACCATCCCTGTACAGGGATGGTCGGGCAAATCGTCCGAACGAGGAAGACGAAGAACGACCGAGTCAGGAACATGGAATCCAGCCCGAATTCGATTTAGGTTGGACTCAGTTAAAATTGAGGCAACTAGACCGCTCGAATCATCTTCGGCTCCTCCCTTGGAAGAGGATTCAGAAGCTTCTACAGCTGGGTTTACAGGATCTGGAACATCCACCCCTTCAGATATAATTATTTCATCTTCTCCCTCTTCCTCCAATTGATTCATCCCGAGATTAGGTCTCCCTAGACGGATTACCAGAGACACTCCACTACCGGAAGGACCGGCTTGGCCGGGACGCTCAGCCGATGAGTCATCAGCCCCCTTACAAGCCGGAATGCGACATTCGTGCCTACGGCGAACTCCGTCAGTAAAGAGGGTGGTTCCGCAACATTCCAGAGATGTTGGGACACACCCTCATCACCGGACATCCCCTCCCGGGGGCTTTGAGATCCACGCGCAGCCATTTACGTCTATAGGAATGGGAGGAAAGAACTCACCGGGGAAGATAGCAGTGGATGAGATGGGAGTTGACGGAGGAGGAAACGACAGCGAAGGGAAGGAAGAAGAAGAGGAAAGTAAACTCGAAAGAGAATTCAAAGGAGGGAGGAAGGAAGGTGAAAATAAAATTCATACGCTCCTCCCGCCCGGTCGTTTTATAGTCGTGCCACGTGACAGAGATAATTAATGAAAAATCGAAACGACGCTCGTCTCGACTCTCCTAATCGACACGTGACACACGCCAACTGACCGCAGTAACGCCATCTCCACCCATCCAACTCCTATAAGCGGACGAAACGACCTGACGGCTGGTCGCACGTGCGGCCTCGGGAGACGCACCGTCGCGCGTTAGGGACGACGCAAAGGGCATTAAATGTATCATCATGACCTCGGATTCTAATATGAACCGACCTAAAAACTCATTACCCCTTGATGCTGTGAACGACATAAGGAGTAAGGGGGGCTTACTATTAGGAAAAAATATGTTAAGTCCGGAGACTCGAATTCCAAGTAGGTCGGCTCCGCCAGCACTGCCCGAAGAGTCCGAGACAACAGTCAGAGTCGAGAGAATAAGGGAAAGGCTAAGAGGCATAAGCATAAGACGACTAAAGTTACTCGGTCGGAGAGTTAACCTTGTTTGCATAAGCCCATAAAAGGCCGAGCATGTTATAAGCCACCCGACCGATAGAATAAAACCGACCTAATGAGTTGGGTCTGTCGGCCACGGAGTAAGGAAGGACGACAGATAATCATCGAGACTATTCCACCCGTGGGAGGGCAGAAAACTTATGATCCTGAGCCGATCGAGACTCTCCTAGAGTCGGTAACGACCGAGTCGAGACAGGAGAAGGCGGTATGAATACAAATACCGCTCCGGAAATTCAGGATTACGGGTGTTCGATCCCGTGATCCTCGGGATTGGGCGCAATCAGTGAAGAAGATTAAATCTCCGGATAATCAGGAAAAGAATCCTCGTATGATGAGGATTCTTAGGATCTATAAATATCCAAGCTCTTTACAGAGGAAGGTACGCAATACAAAACCTCTGAAAACCCTTTGCCACTGTTCAGAAGACTGACTTAAGCATCGGAGGTTCCCCAGCTCCAACCAGGGTCCCCTTTGTACTGTGGATTGTGCAGGTGGAAGAAGATCCGACCCAGGGGAGCTGTTCCATAAAAATACACCAACAGATTTAATGTGAATTCAAAATTTTTGTTTTGCATGTTTCTCTATACATAACATGCATTTCACTGTATTCTTAATAGTGGCCAAGTGTAAGGTTTATGTGAAATCTATACCGATCACCAAGTGTGTCACTCCATATTAGCTGTAGGGCCCAAAATTCAACTCGATTTGTGGTTCGAGTGGACCATACGATTGGAAACAATATATAAGCGATACCTCTCCCAACCGTTTCCCTTCATATGGCCAACTGGAATCATGAACTGGGTTGATTTTGGAGCTATACAACTAAAATGGAGTGGTACATCTAATGTTTGGGGTGGATTTCATGTAAACATTAAGATGAGATATATTAATTCTTGAAGCTAGCCAACAAAGTTATTTCCAAACTCTTGAGGTGAATCCACCCGGTCCTTAAAAATATTGTGGAATATGGCCATCATGATGTTTATGTAAAATCCACCCCGATCACCAAGTGTGTGCTTAATTTGAACCTTGGGGTCTAAATATAAAATTGCTTTGTGATTCAAGTGAGCCATTCGAAGAGAAACAGTAACCCTCACCCTTAAATGGTTTCCTTTCATTTGGCTCATATGAATCGAGAATGGGCTTGATTTTTTGTGTATATGCATATAGTTTAGCTTTGTATCTGACGATTTGAGTAGATTTCATATAATCATCACGGTGGGCCCTGAAAAAAAATCAAGGGTGAGTCTCTTTCTCGACTTTTTCCTTGGTATGGCCCACCTAAAATCACACATCGAATTCATTTTTGGGCACTATGGTTAAATTAATGGGACACACTTATTGGTCGCAATGGATTTCATGTAAATATAATAGTGGGGCCCACCAATTCTTAAGCAAGCATAGTATTGATTTTGTTGTTGGTGTTGTCCATGGTGGTAATGGGATTTGGAAACATAGATCTTAGTAAGGAATCCGCAATGGTTGAAATGGTGGTAAATGGAAACTATTTACCACCTGTGTGCCATTCTATAGAGGCACATACTTTATGCATTTACCATCAATTTCCACCATTTACTGCCATTTCCTTGGTGCCAAATGACCCCTAACATATGGTTGTACACGTGGCATTAATGCCACATGTCTAGTTGGGTTAATTAGGATCTGGATGTTAATTGTTGTGTAACTCTATTTGTCCAAAAAGAGATAGAAATAATTTCCACTAGTAAACACTCAATATCCATTTATATGACAAAATGACTGTTATGTGTAAATGGGTACATGGATGTCTTGAAGAAATACTTCTTTACACGAGAGACATCATGTCCCTTCAAGTCAAGAGATAGTAGAACATTATCTAATTAAGCAATCCATAGTGTTATACTTTTATTTCCGCCTTCTTGCTCTTGTCCTTTTAAAATTGTTTTTGTGAGACATATTAGTGTCAACACTTGGAGTATGTTTAACACTTAGAGGTGTAATCTTCATGTTAATTTTTAGATCTATTAGTTCATTGTATCTTGAAGGTTAATTGCCATCTTCATTCTTTTGTGTTTGTTGGAATATCTATGAGAGGGCAGTAAATCTATCTTGAGATATTAGCTATATGAGTCAACATTTGATCCCACAAAATGATATTTTCATCTCATGATTCTTTATTTCCCACATTATGTATTATTTTGGATTTAAAAAATGAAGACATTTTTACTATTGCAATAGAGGTAATTCATTCTATTTAGGTGAGAAGTAAGACTTTGTATGACTAGATTGTTTTAATGGTCAATTATTCTCGAGGTAGTAACATAAGATTTTTTTTTTTATTTTTTTTAAATTTTCCTTTTATGACTCTTACCTTGTCATACATCCTATATGTCAATTTTCCTTCTTTAGTTTTGGGATGTAGTGGGCTGATTTTCTATATTATACCCAATTATCATGATGTGGCGGGGGATGGGTTCTTCCTCATGTCAGATTCATTGGACCTTCCTTCATTCCTTATGTCATGGAGCTCTTTAGGCTGTTGTAGTTCCGGTGGGGCCACCGTCGTTGTCTGATCAAGAGGAGGTAGCTGTTACACCTTGCCTAGATATTGCTTGGGAAACTAGTGTGTAACACCTGTGACAAATCAATACGAAATCCTAGGGCACCCAAAGGCGGAACCACCCCAGGACTGTGCCAGGAAAGCTACAAAGGGAAAATGTGTAAAACCTAGAAACTAGGAGTAAATAGGGCCGAATGACCACTTTTACAAATCATGGAGGGACAACGTCACATACATAGCTAATCCTAAGGGAAATTGGGACTTGAAAGGAACCTCGGGGGTTTGCCTTCCCGGGATTCGCCTAGACAAATTAAATAAGAGTTAGACTACGCATTATAGGTCCGTTAAGCCTGAAAATATAGAAAATCGTTTGTCTCACTGGGCTTGACATCCATTACGGATGACAAATCAGGATAGTGCCCATAACTGCTCAACTTGGGCCGCTCAAAATGCGTGAATGTCTTAGGCAAAAATCTTAAACTTGAGTGAAATAGACCCCCTCTCTTTTGTAAAGTTATGACTTCTTGACCGTTAGATCGCAGCCAAACTCGAAGTACAATTTAAGAATATTTTTTCACTCGAATCCATATAGCCACGACCCCAATCGATCACCGATGATCGTCCATAGCAAGTGTGGTTCCCATGGTTGATCAAATCGTTTGCTTACCGCCCAGTTGTGACAAAACATAAGTGTAACGCCCTGAAATTTGGGGGTCATGAAAACACTCGACCTCCAAGTTCCCAGGTGTCACATATAACCTAATTTTAACAATTTGCATATAATCTAATTTAAATGAGCAGAAATGGAATTGACTGGAACATAAACTACAACCACAACTAAACTACTGTAAATGAGATGGCTAAGATATATGAGTTTACAAAAAGGTATCAAACGGGCCGAACAAGGCGTCACCCAACAAAATACATATATGAATGTCCAAAAGAATAGTGCGTTGAGTCCCCTACTCAACAACCCATAGTCATCCCGCTCAGTCTACGGTGACCCACCCATAAGCTAGAAGTAGATAGCTCCTCTTCCTTGTCTAAGCTTGTCCTGCATGGCTCGTCGAGCTCTGCATCACATGCATCTAATGAAGTGTCTGGTTGGTGTTTTAAAACACCGTCCTAGAGTGAGAGTGAGTGATAAACTCAGTGGGTGTCATTAGCCATAAGTTACATCCAATATCAATTATATGATGAATTTAATGAAAAACATATATTTACACATCCCTAAGTAATCTTGTTAATTCATATGCATAAATTATGGTATGATGCATGACTTCACAACAACACTCCCTTGAGTGACTTCCTCTAACGTCCGCGTATGACCAACACTCCCTCATTGCGACCTTAACTACCGAATCACCAACCTAACTAATGCAATGTGATCATAAACGTGTTAGCCGAGTTTTTAATTAATTTTGTTCATCTAAAAGATTAGGAAAACTGGTACACCCCAATGATATCAATGCCCTTGTCTATTTGCGAGGCTAGGACCCCTCAACGTGCGAAGCTAAGACCCTGCGATCCTTAATCCCATCGGGGTCCCCACCCCCGATTTCAGGCACGTGGGGAGTGCTGGGAAGCAGGATCAGTCGTGGTCATTACGGGGAGGCTCGTCACCCCAACATAGGCTGACAGCTTGGACGTAGTGTCCTATTCCACCATGCTTGGCTCACGAGAATGTGGATCAGTTTCTATCAGTTGTCAGTGCATGTCTGTGGGAGAGGGGTGTTCCAAGTTCCAAATAGACATAAGAAAACATGGTTAACAAACATGGTTGGTCAGTCAGTGGACTAAATCATCCAGATTCAGGCGAGCACATAACGCACGACATCGGGTGCAAGCAACTCATGTAATCTTACTACTATTGCCCATTCGCGTTCGCCCAAATCAGTTAGTCTAGTCACAGGACGGTCCAACCAATGGAACTACCTTCACAAATCTCAGTTCCCTGACCAACCCAGAAATGGGTTCTATTCAATAACATTTTTAAGCAGCTAAGAGTTCATCTTCTAGTATAGATGGAATTATGCGTACAATACACCAAGCATAAAATTTCAGGATATTAAAATGAATACAACTACTCTTAAAAGCATAAGTTAGATGTGTGTGCATGTGGTGCTGGATTACCTAAGAGACCAAAGATAATACATCATCCATAGTGCAAAAAAATATAGTAGGAAAAAATGCAATTATACATATTACAAGGAAGAACACGCAAAAATCAGGTGTAAAAATGAACATGCAGCACCAACTTTATGTTTAAACATATTGAGGACCAATTAAACAACAATTTATCATTGCATGCATGTTAGGTATATCTATCATGTAGGTTCCTAGCTAGATTTTCTCTAAATTACTCATGCACATCACTCTAACATCCAAAATCATTAAATTTATCCTAAAATTGGTACTTGGCTACCTAAGGATACTGGTTCGCACCTAAGGATCGCTGAGAGCTTGTAGAATCATCTTAGGGGTGTTGAATTCATGGGTTGGCTTGCTGAGGTCCTGAGTCAAATGCATTCGCATGTTATGATACATGCAAGGACCTAGGTCAACACAATGAATTTCTAGAGAAGATGAGTGGTTACCTCCCCAATCAGGTGAAAGTGTGCTTGTAGTTGTAGATATGGGTTTCCTTGAGGAAGAGGAGCTACAAAGCTCTACCTCTCTTGGGCCCCACCTTTAATTACAGCCCCCTTCTCACCCTTCTTTCCCTCTTCTCTCTCTCCTTCCTCTCTCTTCTCTCTCTTCACTCAGTCCTCTCTTTTGCTGCTGGAGTTGCTATGGGAGTGAGTGAGAGGGAGAGTTAAAGGGTCTTATACCCTAGATTTTTGGGCCAAATGGCCTTGAGTTATATTATTTCCCCTCAAATGGCCCTGTGGGACCCAGTTCTGGCTATTGGGGCAGCCTTGATGGCTCCCTGACCATGAAATTTATAGGATAGGTGCCCCATGGCTCGATGAAGGGTCGTGCAAAGTTTAAACGTCCCTTAGCCATGAAATTTATAAGATAGGTGTCCCATGACCCGATGAAAGGACGGGAAAAGTTTGAACGCAAACGAATGCGTAGTTTTATCGTAAGGGTCCGACCTTCAAATGGCCCTGTGGGGTCCATTTTTGGTTGTTGGGGCCACCCTGATGGCCCTCCAGCCATGAAATTTGTAGGATAGGTGCCTCATGGCCCGATGAAGGGCCATGCAAAGTTTGAAGGCAAATAGACGCAGAATTTTATTGCAAGGGGCCGATTTGCGATCAACGGTTATCGTTACATGATCAGGGTTCAGATTTTGTGGATGGGCACAGAGAAATGTTTTAAGTCTTTGGTGTAAATTTAGAAGAGATCTGACGGCTAAAATGTCCCATTTCTTTGTTTCAAACAAAGGGCAATTGATTTAAAATCTTAAACTTTAGGCTAAGGTTGGGGTGAGTCTCACTTGGCAAGTGTCGATTAGATGGCATAGATATTTTATTTTTAGGCGTCCTCTAAGTTCGTAGTCCATGATGGACCACAATCCTAGTGAGGCCCATGCCCTCCCCAAGTTTTAGATTTTTCTTCCCTTCCTTAGCCGTTGCATGACCCGCACAAGTAGTTGCCAAGTACAATTAGACGAACCAGCTTTACGGCCTGCGCTTGGTCCAAACATAATCGAACTCGCCCGTATTAATGGTATAACCTAAGTTAATTTATTGTTGGTATCCCTCACATAGCGGTTTAATCGAGCGGTCCTGCGGCAGTTCCCACGTGGATGCCTTAGGACACTATTCTGGATGGGCCGGACATTACAATCTACCCCCCTTATAAATAAATTTCATCCTCAAAATTTATACCTGTTTGTATTACTAGAGCAGGCTTGGGTAATGCTTGTGGTCTTCTGCTTCCATCTCCTAAGTGGCCTTCTCTTCATCATGGCGTGTCCATAACACCTTGACTAATGGAATGACCTTGTTGCATAGCACTTGTTCCTTCCTATCTAGTATTCGAGTGGGTCAGAGGATATATGTAGCATTTTTCTTGAGATCTATATGTTCCCACTTGATGATATGCGAAGGTTCGGGGATGTACTTCGTTAACATTGAAACATAAAAGACGTTATACACTCCGGCGAGCGGTGTGGATAGGGCTAGGGGATAAGCAACTGGGCCCACACAGTTTAGGATTTGAAAGGGCCCAATGAATCGTGGTGCGAGCTTCCCCTTCTTACCGACACGTACGACTCCCTTCATTGGCGAAATGTTGAGAAATACATGGTCCTCTGTTTCAAATTCCAAGTCTCTCCGCCTCGTGTCGGTATAACCTTTTTGTCTATTTTGGGCCGTTAAGAGGCGGCGTCGGATAATCTCAATCTTCTTAGTCGTCATTTGCACAAAGTCCGACTCTAGCAAGCTTTTCTCACCAATTTCTTATCCGACCCAGCGTCTCACCATGGGGAGCCCCAGTCCTGTTTATTAAGAAGAAGGATGATACCTTGTGATTGTACATAGATTACAAGAGGTTGAACTAGGTGACGGTTCAGAATAAATACCCGTTGCCTAGAATTGATGACTTGTTCGACCAGATGAGAGGCGTTCAATACTTATCAAAGATTGATCTATAATCAGGATACCACCAATTACGAGTCAGGAAGGAGGATGTGAAGAAAGCAGCCTTTAGAACCTGCTTCAGGCATTACGAGTTCCTGGTCATGCCATTTGGACTCACTAATGCTCCAGTGGTATTCATGGATCTCATGAACAGAGTCTTCAGGCCTTTCTTCTACAGATTCATTATCGTATTCATTGACGACATATTAGTGTACTCCAAGAGTCGCGAAGAGTATAAGGAACACTTGCGAGCAGTCCTTAAAACCCTTAAGAAAAATAAATTATATGCGCAGTTTAGAAAATGCGACTTTTGGAAGGAAGATGTTAAATTTCTAGGTCATGTGGTGTTCAAGGAAGGCATATTCGTGGACTTCGCCAAAGAAGTAGTAGTACAAGGTTGGAAGCAACCGGGTTTGGTTACAGAGGTAAGGAGTTTTCTCAGTCTTGCGGGCTACTATCGGAGGTTCATTAAAGAATTTTCAAAAATAGCCTGACTGTTATCCCACTTACACGGAAGGACATTAAGTTTGCCTGGAATGAGAAGGAAGATGCGGTCTTTCAAGAATTGAAGGATAAACTGACATCGGTGCCGGTACTCGTGTTGCTCGAGCAAGGGGTTAAGTAAATCATCTACATTGACACCTCCCGAGTGGGCTTGGGTTATGTACTCATGCAGAAAGGTAAGGCAATTGCATACGCTTCTCGGCAACTAAGGAAGCATGAGGAGAACTATCCTACCCGTGACCTTGAACTAGCAGTGGTTGTCTTTGCTTTGAAGATATGGAGACACTATCTCTATGGAGAGGAGTTTGAGCTCTTCTGTGATCAAAAGAGCCTCAAGTACATCTTCACTCAAAAGGATCTGAACCTGAGACAACGTCGCTGGATGGAGATGGTGAAGGACTTCAAGTTTGAAGTCTCATACCACCCCGGCAAGGCCAATTTGGTGGCGGACGCCTTGAGCCATAAGAGAGCACTCAAATTTGTGGCCCCTTTGATGGTGAAGGAATGAAACATGGTGGAATTTGTACGGGACTTCGACATGAAGCTAACCATGGTGGAACCATATGAGGTCATATCCCACATTTAGGTCTAGCCACTAATTACTAGTAAAATTATTGAAGCCCAGGAAGGCGATGAATTGTTGAAAAGGATGAAAGAAAGATTGAAAAATGATGCAGAATTTGAGTGGAGAGTCGGTTCTGATGGAGGATTGTGGTACCAAGGCCGTCTTTATGTCCCAAATCTCCATGGACTACCGGAAGAAGTTTTGAATGCTGCCCACAACTCCAAACTGGCAATGCACCCGAGTAATACCAAGATGCACCAGAACTTAAAGCAAAACTATTGGTGGGACAACATGAAGGGGGAAATAACATATTACGTGTCCCGATGTCTCACTTGTCAACAGGTCAAGGCCGAGCACTACCGACCGCCGAGCCTCTTGCACCCCATACCCTTGGCTAAATGGAAATGGGACTTCATATCCATGGATTTTATCTCCAGATTGCCCAAGAATAGGAAGGGGCATGACTCAATATGTGTGATTGTGGATCGGTTAACGAAATCAGCCCACTTCCTTCAAATAAGGGCTTCTAGCTCCACTGATGACTTAGCTAAGTTGTATATCAAGGAGACAATATGACTTCATGGCGTTCCGTTAGAAATTGTGTCGGACCGAGACACCTGATTCACTTTAATTTTTTGAATGCGCATCCAAGAAGTTATGGGAGTGAAGATCAAATTTAGTACCGCTTTCCACCCACAGACAAATGGACAAACTGAACGGGTGAACCAAATATTAGAGGATATGTTGCGGGCTTACATGCTAGAGTTTTAGGATAGTTGGGATGACTCCTTCCCATACACCGAATTGGCTTATAATAATAGCTTCTAGGCTTGTTGTGGACCATGGTCCCCATCATGGTGGCTAATAGTTATTTTTGTTGCTGCATAAGAAGTAACATTTGCCCCATTGTGTCCGTAGTTGGGGATGTCGGGGGTGCGGATGCCGTGGCTTGAGTTGGCAGCACTTCTGGGGCCGCTTCTTGGGTAGTACTACCCACTTTTTGGGGGCTGACTACCCCTTAGTGTCCTTGTTGATCATCAGGAGTGGAGTGATCCCTCTTGACTAGACCGTCATGAGGTAGGTGGACATAACGACCCTCTCCTCGTGAACATATTTTCCTGGAAAGACGTTCCTTAAGTGGTTAAGCACTAGAACATTATCCATATAAGGGTTGTGTACAAATATATAAGACCTATAGGCTTCATTTATGAGTATCAGTGACCAAGCACAGAAAGGGATTCACAAGGAAATAAAGAAATTTCTAGGCAACCCACACATTCATATTAGATTCAAAATGCCATTTGGCATGACCAGTTACATCCTATCGCATGGATTACATGAGTCACTAGATAATTTAAACATAAGGAAACTACGGTCAAATCAAAGAAAAAAGTTCCAACCATCCTTCAATACATGAGAGTAATTCTAACTGGCTCAAAACAAACCACTAATTATCAGTAGAACTAGACTACTATTCTTTCGGGTTGGACGAACATGGGAGTGCTTCCTCCCCTTGATTGCAGAAAATCAAGGCCTATATAGCACGATACAACTTCTTATCCAACTTCTCTTGCCTTGCTTGATTCTCCTCGATCCTCTCCATCCTAGCGTCGAGTGCATCCAAGCGCTCACGTATGTCTGGAGCAGCGAGCGGCCCTTCGCCAACTTTCTTAGCTTCTTCTTCATCCTCATCACTTTCATCGCCTTCCTCTTCTTCTTCGTCAGCCTCCCCAAATTCCTCAATGTGGGCCTGTCACTGTCTGGGTCCCATTCCCATATTATTCAACGTCTCTTCGCCCAACATTTTCGTTAGCATGGGGTTCTCATTTGATCCACCCATCCCATGTTGGCGGGCCAATTGACAAACTAGGTTGCCAAATGGAAGGCATATGCCCTTCCGAGTCGCCCTAGCGGCCCTCACGATCTGGTGGAGCACCATGCTAGGGATGCACACATTTGCTTCCTGACTTGCTTGGTATAGAAATTTCACCATATATCGGGTGCACTTGGTGCGATTTTTCAGCCTCGGGTACACATTGCAGGCATAAATGCGGTGAAGTAACCTGTACTCTGGGGTCAAGGCTAATGCGTACAGGCTGACATCCTGCTTCCACTGGGCCGCATGACCACACTAAAAGTGGGCCCGTTCGTCGTGACTTCAAGGCGTTTCCAAATTCCCTTCGTCAATCTATACTTCCCCCAGTGGCACTCCAAGTATGTTAGAAAACTCCTCCACTCCAAAGTGGATGTTTCGACCACCCACTATGATATCAAAATCCAAAGGTGTGACTTGGGAGTTTCTAATTCGAGTATAGAATGTCCTAGCTTGCTCCTCATTGCTCGTGAACTTCCATAGAACATGTGACCCCGTCCCCCTTTCATAAGTTGATTGAGTAGGTTATATTTACTAAACAATTGCTCCTCCATGGAGGCCTCGAAGGTGACCCTGTGCTCATGGAAAATTTTCAAATCTTCAATGGGTGATTGGGCGGCTTGTATTGCAAGTCCCTTTGGGGATTGTTTATTCCTTTAGATCGGACTTCTGGATTTGATCCCCCCCTTAGATCGGCATCGCATTTTCTTCACCGCTCTTGGCTTGGCCCTTCGCGTGGATTGACACTCTTCTTACTCCATCTTTCTCGGCTCGACCCCACCTCCTTAGGGGCCGGTCTTTTCTTTCCCATGAGGGAAAGGACCACCTGAATGGAAAAGAGGGAGGTGACGGTTGCAAGGAAAGCCATCTTCCTTGGCTAGAAATGGGTTCCTTAGAAATTTGAGATAAAGAATGGAGTGGTGGTGTGGGAGTAGTTGGGATGGGGTAATGTGAATAGGAAGAAGAAGATGATGGATTGTTGGAAGAATGGGTTTTGGGGATTGAATGTTGTAGAATGGGTTTAAGGTGGAATGTTGTAGGATGGGTTGGATGTGAGGAAGAAGAGGTGGGTCATTGAAGGTGGAGATTTGGGAGAGAGTGGATGTGAAATTGAGAGATGGGTTTGAGAATGAGTTCAAGATTTTGGAGAGGAAGAATTTTTCTAAGGGTTTGGGAGTAATGGAGTGAAATGAAAGAAAAAAGGGGTAGAGGGTTTTAGAATGGTAAGAAAGTGGGCCCCACTTGCACTTAAACTTAAGAGAGGTGGCCACCAGTCAGTGGCCCAAGCGGGGGCCACGCAGGCGTTTGGCTCCCTAGGTGGGGGCCACGCCGCAGTCTGGCTCCTCTAGTAGGGGTCATGTGGGTCCCTGACCTCCCGGGTGTGGGCAACGTACCTCGGGCGTGGGCCTCGTGTCTCTTGACCTCTAGATCACCTTGCATGGCTCGTTGGGTCTAGGGCAATGATCTCGGCCATCCTAAGCCCATCCATCTACTCTCTCTCTCATCCCCTAGCTTAACTTAAATTAGATCCGCAGGTCCCACGGTATAGGTGGGCCAGAAAACACCTTGATGGGAAATATGAGCTACTCGGCCCTCTGAACCAGCGACAAACATATTAGAGCCCGAGTTGAGCGATTTAGACATCGGTCACTGAAGATGAGAGCAACATGGTTACTTAAAGAATCTAATTTAATTGAACTGTATCCTATCGTCAAGTTCCCGAGCTCGTTCCTAAAAATGAGCTAGAATGCTGTAAGATTCCCGGATCTACTCCTAGTATCGTCATGCTCTCTCTCTCTCTCTCTCTCTCTCTATCCTTAGTCTAAACACTTCAAAAGTTAAGACCTTCCATCTAAAAGTCGAGGTTCAGAATACTTGAGGTGGGTCCTATTGTTTCAGTATCACTATTGCGTTCCCTCCTACGTCAGCAGATGTGTTATAGTGAGTTTATGGTCCACGATCCAATTGATTCCAAACCATTGCTCTGATATCAACGTATAACGCCCTAAAATTTGGAGGTCGTGCAAACACTCAACCTCCAAGTTCCCGGGTGTCACATATAACCTAATTTTAGTGATTTGCATATAATTCAATTTAAATGAGCAGAAATGAAATTGACTGGAACATAAACCACAACCATAACTAAACTACTGTAAATGAGACAGCAAAGATATACGAGTCTATAAAAAGATATCAAATGGGCCGCACAAGGCGTCGCCTGACAAAATGCATATATGAAATGTCCAAAATAATAGTGCATTGAGTCCCCTACTCAACAACCTATAGTCAGCCCGCTCAGTCTATGATGACCCGCCCATAAGCTGGAAGTAGGATAGCTCCTCTTCCTCCTCTAAGCTTGCCCCTCATAGCTCGTTGAACTCTGCATCACCTGCATCTAATGAAGTGTCTGGTTGGTGTTTTAAAACACCGTCTTAGAGTGGGAGTGAGTGATCAACTCAGTAGGTGCCATTAGCCATAAGTTACATAAAATATCAATTCTGTGATGAATTTAATGAAAAACATACATTTACACATCCCAAACTAATCTTGTTAATGCATATGTATGAATTATGGTATGATGCATGACCTCACAATAACACTCCCTCGAAAGACTTCGTCTAACATCCGTGCATGATCAATACTCCCTCATTGCGACCTCAACTTTTGAGTCGCTAACCTAACTAATGCAATGCGATCATGAACATGTTAGTTAAGTTTTTAATTAATTTTATTCATCCAGCAGATTGGGTAAACTGGTACACCTCGACGATATCAATGCCCTCATCCATTTGGAAGGCCAGGACCCCTCAACGTGTGAGGCTAAGACCCCATGATCCTTGATCTCGTCAGGGTGCCCACCCCTGATTTCATGTACATTGTAAGACTCGTATCCTAGACCATACTTTCGTAGGATTCCGCGGTCCTCCCAGTCAAATTTTAGTAACCCTTAACTTGTATCCAACATTTATGAGCGATCCTAAGCTGAGACCTGCATACCGAAGTCAGCTCGACCCAAAACTTATACCTTAGCGACCTCGTCGTCCCCGCATTTTCAACGCCGTGACTCGTGCACTGATCCGATACTCGGGTCAAGAGATGTGGGCCGACGTTCATTCCGAGGAAATGCCATGCATTACGAATTCTGAGAGAATCTCTACGACATGTCACATTAAATCAAGTCTAGTACACAAACCCATACCCCATACCACCTCACCCTACCATAAGTACAAGCAACCATTACTCTTTTTTCCTAAGTCAATTCTCTCTCTCCCTACCCATCCCTCTTTTTCAAAATTTCAAACACACCCATTTCTCTCCATCCCTTCCTTACAACACCCATCATCCATCCCTCTCCTCACATTTCTCTCTCTCTCTCTCTCTCTCTCATTCTCTAACTATTTTCCAAGCAACCCATGAAGAGGAAAACATCCATGGCTTCCATGGAGTGAGAGAGAGTTTTATGTGTGGCCCACTCCCTACCACTCTATCTCCCATATCCACCCTTCAAATCTCATCATCTTCCATCGAAATTGAAGCTTAGGAGCCAAGGAGTTCAAGGAGCTAAAGAAGGAGGCCATAGGTGGGTGATCCACTATTGATCCTTATTTTTAGGGCCCACTTGTAGGTGGGACCCATTTTGATGTGTGTGATGTAACCATGAGGGGCCCATAGTGGCGGGGTCCCTCCATTACCGTTTCTTTCTCTCTCTCTCTATCTCTCTCTCTCTCTCTCTCTCTCTCTCTCTTTCTCATGTGTTGTGGACCCCACTTTGATGTTGATCCACACCGTCCACCTATGTGGACTGCTGTGATGTATATGTTATTTCACACCGTCTAGATGCCTTGGACAGTGGTACCCACCTGAGATTACTGCTATCCCGTACGTGGGCCACCTTGGTTTATGTGTCATGTCCCAATCGTCCATATGGACGGTGGGCCAACAGTCACACCAAGCAGCTGTAGCTGCTGTGGTAATGACGTCAACAGTTCTATGGGTCCCACGGCTACACAACAGCATGTAGCTACTGTGGTATTGACGACAGCAATTTCTGTGGGGCCCACGCAACTCCAAGACGTGAGTAAGGGTGGGCCCTAATCACAAAGTACGTGCCATATCTAAACCATCCATTCATTTTGATGTGGCCCACATGATATATGTGTGAGATCCACATCGTTCGCTACTGCATGGGATTTTACCATGATGTATGAGTTTTTCCACACTGTCCATTGATGGGGACGGTGGGTCCCAGCAGTTGCAAAGCTGCTGTGATATTGACATCAGCAGTTCCGTGCACCACCATGATGATGTGCATCATCCAAGCCGTCCATCAGTTAACGTCCAGGGCTGGACGTTGATGTTTATAATCAAATATAATATAATATAATATAGTTTATATATATAGATGTATATATATATCTGGAGGGCCCCACAGGGGACCCACCTCTGTGATATGGGCTGGATGGTGTATGATTAGACCAGCTATATAGCTGCTGTGCACGTCAGCTAGCTATGTGGGCTAGCGTGATGCACGCGCTACATCTAGACCATTCATCTGTTAGGATGTAAGCAGTTCTGTGGGTCCACCAGCTGTCTGACATCAGCAGCTCTGTGGGTCCCACATGCTTATGTGTTTCGTCTATACCATCCAAAACGTGGAGCCCACTTGCTGTGTAGTTCTGTGGGTCCACACAATGTATTGTGTTTCATTTATGCCATCCACGGGACGATGGGACTCACGTTGATGGTATGCTGTATATTTGCTTCGTCTATGGAATGGTGGACACCGCCATGATGTATTTGTTTCATCCACACTATCCAGATGGTGCTGAAAAATAGCTGGACGATGTTGATTTACTTGGATGATATTTGGATAGTGCTAATTTACTTGGGCAATGTTTGGATAGTGTCGTGTACTGCCCCACCATGATGCAGTGTTGGGTATGCACTGTCTGTGCAGTGGCCCACCTTGATGCTTGAGTCTACCAAGCTGTCCATCCATTTTTTTTGGGATGAGACCCACCTTGTGTGTGTGTGTGTGTTGTGGGGTGCACCATGATGAATGTGTTTCAACCATGCTATCCATCTGTTTTGTTAGACCTTGGGCTGCCCCATTAGGCCCACTTGATATATATGAGGCCCACTTGTTGTATGAGGCCTGCCTTGATGCATTTTATAGCCTATCTGTGAGGCCCACCTTGATGTAATTGTAGGCCATTGTAATGCTTATGAGGCCCATTGGTGCGGCCCATTGGTGTAGCCCACTTGACGTGTATGAGGCCCAAGTGCAGGGCCCACCTGTTATGTATATTAGGCTCATGTGCAGGGCCCACCTATTGTGTATTCATGACCCTTTTTGGCATGGTCCATTGAGTTATTTTTGCAGCCCTTGGTGATGTATATTAGGCTCGTATATGCGGTCAACCGTGATGTATGTATTGTATATCCATGCCGTCCATTTGTGTGGCCCGCAGTGATGTATTTGTGACCCATATGATGGGGCCCAAGTGGTATATTTTTGACCCATTGATGAGGCCCAAAGTGATGTATTCACGGTCCATGTGCGAGGACCATTGTGAAGTATATCAGGCCTTTGAGTGAGGCTGTGGGCCCACTTTATGTTTGGCTCTATGTGGGCCACCGCTTGGGAATGATGTTGGTTAGATGTCCACATGGATGGGTAATGATGGTTGAATGCCCACATTGTGACCTTCCCTTAGGCCTTGCTAGGCTATTCTCATCAATGCCGATTGCTGATTCCGATCATCAATCGATTCCAATTGTTGTGGCTAATTGTCGATTTCGATCATCGAGGCTGATTATCGATCGATTTCGATTGTTGTTCGAGTGTCGATTCTGATCATCGAGGCTGATTATCGATCGATTCTGATTGTTGTGGCCAATTGCCGATTCCAATCATCATAGTCGATTATCTATCGATTCTAATTTTCGTGGCTGATTGCTGATCAGCGATCGAGGCCGATTATCGTGAACGATTGCTGATTAGAGATCGAGGCCAATTATCGATCGATTTTGATTATTGTGGCCGATTATCGATTCCAATTGTCGTGACCGATTGTCGATCAGAGATCGAGGCCGGTTATCGTAACCGATTGTCGATTAGCGATCGAGGCCAATTATTGATCAATTTCGATTGTTGAGGCCGATTGTATAGGCCAATTGTTGAGGCCTGATATAGAGGCCCAATGTGATGAATATGTGGCCTGTATTTGAGGCCCATTGTGATGCACATTTAGCCTGTGTTTAAGGTCTAATGTGATGTATATGTGGCTTGTATTTGAGGCCTGTTGTAATGTCTATTCAGCCAGTGTTTAAGGCCTAATGTGATGTATATGAGGCCTATAAGATGAGGCCCATTGTGATGCATTTGTGGGCCAGGCGATGAAGCCCATTGTGATGTATGTTAGGCCCATGTGAAAGATCCATCGTGATATGTATTATGCTCTCGGGTGAGGCCCATGGTGTTGTATATTAGGCCCTTGTGTGAGGCCATGGGTCCACTATACATTAGGCTCTATGTGGGCCATTTCTTGGGGTAATGTTGGTTAAATGTCCACATTTTTAATGCCGGTTATTTATATCGATTATGAGTATGTGATAGCATAACATCATGATACATGCCCATGTGCATCATCTTCATGTTTGTTATGAGATGTGGTTGACCATTGTATATGTCATTGGGCAGATTGTTATGAGACTCCCTGATAGGCGGAGGTTATCTCACATGAGAGAACGATATGTGCAGGGTTGATGTATGACCGAATTATATAACTCATGCATCTTGCATTGTGTGTTGTGATTAATATATGCCTTAGCGACATTAGGGCTGTAGCCTCCACAAACATGTCATGGATAGTTAGGTGGGACACCGTAAATGTTTGGTTTAAGCATCTGAGGACTTTGGATGTCTGTGGATGAAAGTCCCTTAACCTCCATGGCTATGAGACGCCCTAACGTTGAGACCAAGTGGATACATGAGTGCCCAAGTGCCGAATAGTAGGAGGCCGCATCTCCCATTGTGTTGTAGTCGGTTGGGAGAGGGTGTGGCCTTACCCACCCCAGAGTAGGGGGCACAACTAGGCTGAGTTTGACCAGCTCATGAATGGGTCTGCTCTCGATGTGTCGGGTAGATATTAGTTGACTACTAGTCAGGCGGATAGTGAGGTCTCTTCCACTTGCATAGTCGCGCATTAGTGGGTGGCGATTTGCATATAGAGTGTACTAAACCCCGGTGATGATCCCAGAGATGTACAGTATGGATTTGTGAAGCAGGTGTTACATACTCATTCATTCATTCATTTACTATCCACTCGGGTCGGTGGTGTGCAACTATTTGTTACATGTACCTTCGTAATGGCCAGGATTTCAATTGGGGTGCGCGACTAACCTAAGATCAGGAGTTACCACATTGAGTCTGACTATCTAAATTAGGTATGAGACTAGTTTGGATAAAAGTCTCTTGTGATGGGCCCCATAGCCTACGATACTACATACTATCATCCCGACTTCACACTCCAGTATGATCATTCCATTTGCACTGCATATTGCATTATCCACGACATATGACATTTTGGATTACTGTGTTTGTACATTTAGATATAGTTGACGGTATTCGTGAACTCATTAAGAATTGTATGTTGTATTGCATTCTCGACATCTAATATATGGCTCCTCACTTGTATAGCTGATCTGTATTGCGTACTCTAAAATTGTATGACTTATGGATTTATCAGTATTTTCTCTTATTTGATATCGTATGATTCATGATCTTGCAGTATTTCTGATATTGTATGATTTATAGCAATATATTGAATACTTGACACTTATCTTGTGCACACACTTACACTACCCTCTAAGCTTTCTATAAGCTTATGCACAATAGATGCGTGCAGGTGATATTAGGTTGCAGCAGTGTGGAGCTTGGAGCATGGAGCATACTTATGGAGCTTCCATTTTGACATATGTATTTTCCTTTCAGTATTGTATTTAAATATTTTTATTAGTGGATATGTGATGATGATGTTGCCTTATAATTTGGGTAAACTTGTGGTTATGCTTATTACGAGTAAATGTAAAAAAAATAAATTCTCATAGGATCCCATGATTGGAATCTGACTTATGGACGCTGGGAGCCTAGAATGGGGTACTAAGGAGGCTGTTGGCATCAAATTTGGTGATCAAAAATTTTGTGAGCCCAGTTTTCGAGTTTGGGGCGTGACACACGTGGGGAGTGCTGGGAAGCGAGATAGCTCGTGGTCACTACGGGGAGACTCGTCACCCCATGTAGGCCGACAACTCGGGCATAATGTCCCATTCTACCATGCCCAGCTCACGAGACTGGATCGGTTTCTAGTAGTTGCCAGTGAGTGTCAGTAGGCGTGGGGTGTTCCATGTTCCAAATAAGCGTGAGCAAACATGGTTAACAAACATGGTTGGTCAGTCAGTGGATTGCATCGTCCAAATTCATGCGAGCACTTAACGCACGACATCAGGTGCAAGCAACCCATGTAGTCCCACTACTGTCGCTCATTCACGTCTGCCCAAATTAGTCAGTCTAGTCATAGGACAGTCCAACCAACGGAACCACCTTCACAAATCTCAGTTCCCTGACTAACCCAGAAAATGGGTTGTATTCAATAACACTTCTAAGCAGCTAAGAATTCATCTTCTAGTACAGATGGAATTATGTGTACAATACATCAAGCATAAAATTTCAAGATATTAAAATGAATGCAACTACTCTTAACAACATAAGTTAGACATATATGCATGTGGTGCCAGATTATCTAAGAGACTAAAGATAATACATCATCCATAGTGCAGAAAAATATAGTAGGAAAAAATATAATTATACATACTACAAGGAAGAACATGCAAAAATCAGGTGTAAAAATGAACATGCAGTATCAAATTTATACCTAAACATATTGAAGAACAATCAAACAATAATTTATCATTGCATGCATGTTGGGTAGATCTATCATGTAGGTTCCTAGTTAGATTTTCTCTAGATTACTCATGCACATCATTCTAACGTCCACAATCATTAAATTTATCATAAAATTGATACTTGGTCATCTAAGGATAATGGTCTGCACCTATGGATCGCTAAGATCTTGCGGAATCGTCCTAAGGGTGCCGAATTTGTGGGTTGGTTTGCTGAGGTCTTGAGTCAAATGCATTCGCATGTTAGGATACATGCAAGGACCTAGCTCAACATAATGAATTTCCAAAGAGGATGAGTGGTTACCTCCCCAATCAGCTGAAAATGTGCATGTAGTTGTGGATATGAGGTTCCTTGAGGAAGAGGGAAGAGGAGCTGCAAAGCTCTACCTCTCGTGGGCCTCGCCTTCAATTAAAGCCCCCTTCTTTCCCTTCTTTCCCTCTTCTCTCTCCTTCCACTCTCTTCTCTCTTCTCTCTCTTCACTCTCTTCTCTCTTTCTCTACCAGAGTTGTTGTGGAAGTGAGTGAGAGGGAGAATTAAAGGGTCTTATACCCTGGATTTTGGACCAAATGGCCTTGAGTTATATTATTTCCCCTTAAATGGTCCTGTGGGACCCATTTCTGGTGATTGGGGAAGCCTTGATGGCCCCCTGGTCATGAAATTTGTAGGGTAGGTGCTCCATGGCCCGATGAAGGGCCGTGCAAAGTTTGAACGCAAACGGGTGCGGGGTTTTATCGTAAGAGTTTGACCTTCAAATGGCCCTGTGGGGTCCATTTCTGGCTGTTGGGGCTGCCCTGTGGCCCCCTAGCCATGAAATTTATAGGATAGGTGCCCCATGGCCCGATGAAAGGCCATATAAATTTTGAAGGCAAACAGATGCATAGTTTTATCGTAAGGGGCCGATTTGTGATCAACGGTTATCGTTCCATGATCAGGATTCATATTTTGTGGATGGGGGCAGAGAAATATTATTAGTCTTCGGTGTAAATTTAGAAGAGATCTGACGGCTGAAATATCCCATTTCTTTGTTTCAAACAAAGGGCCATTAATTTAAAATCTTAAACTTTAGGCTAAGGCTGAGGCGAGTCTCACTTGGCAAGTGTTGATTGGATAGCGCAGATATTTTATTTCCAGGCGTCCTCTGAGTTTGTAGTCCATGACGGACCATAAGCCCAATGAGGCCGACGGCTTCCCTAAGTTTTAAATTTTTCTACCCTTCCTGGGCTGTTGCACGACCCGTGCAGGTAGTTGCCAAGTACAATTTGGCGAACCATCTTTACGGCCTGCAGTCGGTCCAAACATAATCAAAGTCGCCCGCATTACTGGTATAACTCGGGTTAATTTTTTGGTGGTATCCCTCACACGAGTAGTTTAATTGAGCAGTTCTGTGGTAGTTCCCATGTGGACGCCTCAGGGCAATGTTTTGGATGGGCCGGGCGTTACAATAGGTCACATAGTAAGGCACCTTCCCCTTAGTACAGATAAGCTAGTGGGCCCTTGAAAGGACCCTTTAAATTGAAATCAACCTCCCCCAAGGCAAGTTTAATAAGAAAAGGAGAACCAAGGCTACTTGTGCACATTTTTGGCACTATAAATAGCCATATTTACCACCTCATCACTCTCATAAAAATTTTTATTTGCAATTGGGGAAGGAGGGAGAAGAGAAGAGACGGGAGAAAGTGTAAGAGAGGAGTTGATTTGGAAGATCTACTATGTCACCACTAGCTGGCGACATAACCGCACCATGCCGCATTGTCGGAATCTCCTCGACGACAATTAAAGGTAATTAGCTAACCATTCCTTAAAAATTGGTCCTTGAGGACTAAATGCAAGAACTCTCATAAGCCAACTGTCTTGGTATAGGACACCTGTGAGCCAATCCATGGGACCCTAGCACTAGGAACAAGCTCGAAACTCGACATACTGACCCAAGGTGGGGACTATTACCCCTAGGTTGCCCTTTTATCAAATTAATGCTGATTAATGATTTATGTAATGCGTAGATGAATGCATTCTAACTAGTGTCGATTATTGATTTGGGTAATGTATGGACT
Source organism: Magnolia kwangsiensis (assembly GCA_037074715.1). Taxonomy (NCBI): domain Eukaryota; kingdom Viridiplantae; phylum Streptophyta; class Magnoliopsida; order Magnoliales; family Magnoliaceae; genus Magnolia; species Magnolia kwangsiensis. Next base: position 110,783,909 of record CM073577.1, on the reverse strand, counting down.
AATGCATACTAATTAGTGTCGATTAATGATTTGTGTAATGTGTAGACAAATGCATGCTAACCAGTGTTGATTATTAATTTGGGTAATGTTTGGATGAATGCATACTAATTAGTATTGATTAATGATTTACATAATACGTAGCTGAATGCATGCTAACCAGTGCGCACTTATATGACCGCTTACTTTCCATGAATTGCTATCTTAGTGTAATTCCACATGCATGTTTGGTGAAATGCTCTATAAAGTAAGATTTTCTAATTTACTGTTTATATCCCTCCCCGTAGTCGTGGTAGTCAATTTATTAGTGCAATTGACTGACTGGGACTATCTGGGTAGTCGAGTTGGCTGGCAAACCGCAAAACCATGAGGGCTGTCCTGATTGGGTCGATCGCCTCAGACTAGTCTGATTGATCTGGGTCGAACACGGATAACTGGTAGTAGTCGGACTACATAGGATGCTTGCACCCAATATCAGTTACGCCAGAGTTAGTCTGAGTAATTGAATTATCTTAACAGCCGACTTACTAAGTGTCTCAACTATGTATGATTACACTTGTTTGAATCTGAAGCACCTCATACCCTTGAGAGGCCTACTATTAACCGTTAGTGACATGATCCCCGAGTCTTGAGAGTCGGGCATGGTGGTATGGGACACCGTGTCTGTGATGTTGGCATACGCCGGGGTGACGAGCCTCCTCGTAGTGATCACGAGAAAATTTATTTTACAACCTTGCCTATTGTATGAGTTTGTCTGGGAGTGACGAACCTACATGGATCAAGGATTGCAGGCCTTGAGCCACTACGGCCACCCTAAGCCTAGCAATCTGGATAAGACCATTGACTAAATGGAGGTGTTCTAGCTTTCCCAATTCCGCTGGATGAACATAGCTTATTAATTCACTCGGCTAACATGTACATTTATCGTATCACATTAGTTTGGACTGTGGCGACTTGGGCATTGTGATCGCATGTTGAGGGAGCATTGACATTTATGAATATGGTATCGAAGTCTCTTACGAGGGAGTGTTGAATAGTGAAGGCATGCATCGTCTCATAATAACATGTACACACATTAATAAGAGTGTTTAGGAAGTGGGTGTTTAAGTTATTTTATCATTACTTGTGCTAGTGGAATTGATAATATGCGTAACTTAGAGTTAATGGAACCACTGATGTAAGACCCGTATCTTAGATCGTACCATTCCATAGACTTCCACGGTCTTACCGGTTGAATTTTGGCAACCTTCGACCCTTAACTGATATTTGTGCGCGATCCTGATTCATATGCCGTCAACCCATATCGACTCAATCCAAGACCTTTACCATAGTGACCGCGCTGTCGCTGCGGTTCCGATGCTGTGACTCGCGCACCGAGGCGATACCCTGGTCAAGAGATGTGGGCCAATGTTAGGTGCGAGGAAAATGCCGCGCGTTACGAAACCCAAGAGAATCTCTATGACTTGTCACATCAATCCATCAATCCATCAATCCATCAATCTCAACATGTGAAGTACATATCAAGTTTCACCCATTCCCAAGCAAGCCGCAAAAGTCAAAAAGTTCTTACACAAGTCATGCCTTTCTTACACAAATGGCCACCAAAGTCAAAAAGTCTCTTACACCCATCACTCACCACATCCATCACTCCATCACCTGTCACTCTCTCTCTTCCTTTACAAGTCTCTCTCTCATTTTCAAACTCATTCCAAGCAACCAAAATGACATACGTATGAGCCTCTCCCATCTCTCCAAGAGAGCCACAAGTGTGGCCCACCCTCCCATCTCAAGATCTCTCATCTCAACCATCCAAACCTTATCTCATCCGTTAAAATCGAAGCTAAGGAGCTAAGGAACCCAAGGGAACAAGAAGATCGAACGGTGAGTGCTTGATGATAGTACTTTTTCATGTTTTTAAGATGGTCCGAGTGAGGCCAACCGATCAATGGTTTGGATCTCACTTGGGACCCTAAGATGTGGCCAATGGCCACTAGGAGCATCATGATCATTCCATGATGGGGTCATTCTCCATGGATCCCATCATGATGTTTATTTTCTTGCATTAAAAAGGTCATTTAGACCGTCCATATCGGTGGGGAAAGGATCTCCACCGTTGATTTTTGATTTCGGTGGTCCCATATGTACAGGGATCCACTTGATGTATGATTTATTACAAGGGAGGGCCCATAATGTCGGGGTCCCTCCATCACAAGCGTGTCCCACTCTTTACCTCTCTCTCTCTCTCTTTTATGTTTTGTGTGGTGATTTGGCCATGTGGCCCACTTGAATGGAACCCATCATGAAGTATTTTTACCTAAGTCGTCTATGAGTGGGGCCCACCTTATGTGTGTTGTACCCACACCTTTCATCATGAGGTGGCCCACTTAAATAAAGCCACTTCTACTGTGAGGACTGTCCAGCGTCCAGGGACGCTGAACGTCTCTGTGAAAACACAAATATTAGCTTGTTTTCAAGCTTTAGGGGTGGCCCACTCTCATAGGCCCCACCTTGATGTATGTATTCAATCCACACCGTCCATCTCATTCCCTGGATCATTTTAGGCGTTGAGCCAAAGAATGATGTTGATCCGAGGTTCTAGTGGGCCATAGCATAGCAAATGATGGGTTTCACCATTGAAATCTTTCCTGGAATTTCTATACATAAAAAATATACCCAATATTAGACTCGTTGGATTTGTTACGAGCCGTGGAATCCTATGGCTAGAGTGGATTCTCTTGGAGCGGGCCCCACACTCAAAAAACCTCAAAAGCTAAGGTTTTCAAAAAAAAAGAAGAAAATTTTGAAGCAGCAGCAGCAGCTACTGCTGCCAGCGCAGGCAGCGCCTGCAAGTTTGATGCATGGGCGGGTGACCAGCCACCCATGGCTCTAGTCGTGGGCCCCACCATGATATATATTTTGCATCCACACCGTTTGTACGGTGGGCCACTCCCAGCGGTGGGCCCCCTCCAAATTTTGGCCCCATCCACAGATCAGTTGGCCCACACTGTAGGAAATAGTGGGATTGAACCTCTGCCATTGAAACTCTTCTCTTGGGTCCACATAAGTTTTGAATTAATATGATCATTTTTCCTCTTCGTCCAGGTCTCTGTGACCGTATGGATGGTTTGGATGGAAAACAAATATTATGGTGGGCCACACACGTGGAACCCACCATTGATGTATGTGCTACCACACCGTCCACGGCTATGGACGGTGGGACCTACCATGATATATGGGTTTCATTCACATCGTCTGCCTGGACGGTGGAGCCCTGTAATGCATGCGTGTCCTTCACTGTCCAACGACAGTGGGATCCACCATGAGACGTGTGCTGCTTCCAAATCATCCATCCACTTGGATGGCTCATTTTTGGTTCGATACCAAGAATGAATCAGATCCAGGTTCAAGTCGACCCCACTATCTTTATGGACAATGTTATCCACCATTTTAAACTTTTAGGGGCCCCCTGTGATGTATATAGGCCTATGCGTAGAGCCCACCCGTTATACATTTATGGCCCATTTAGAAGGCCCATTTGATGTTTTAGGGGCCCATGAATTGAGGTCCATCTTGATTTAATTTTGGCCGTCCATTGAGGCCAACCATGGTATTTATAAGGCCCATGAGATGGGGCTCATATTGTGGTATTTGTGGCCATTGAAGTGGCCCATATGATATGAATATAATGCCTATGGGATTAGACCCATTTTGATGTATTTTAAGGCCCACGGGATTGGGCCCATTTGATGTTTTAGGGGCCCATGGGTTAAGGCCCAATGAGATGTACTAGGACCTATGGGTTGAGGCCCATTTGATATACATATGGGACTCAATTGGTGTGGCCTATTTGTTACATATAAGACCCATGAGATTAGGCCCATTTGATGCAATCTAAGGCCCAGGGGTTATGATCCATTGTAATGCACATAAGGCCCATTGGTGCGGCCCATTGATGTGGCCCATTTGATGAATAAAAGGCCCATATGATATGACCCATTTGATGTATTTAAGGCCCAATGGGATGTACCTAAGGTCCATTGCAATGTGTGATCCCAACACGGATTATGTAACGATGTTTACGACGATCGTGCCTTGGGAGCAATGTTGGTTTGACGTCCACATTGCGAGTTTAATGTTTTTTAAATGTCCGCATTACGACTCTCCCTAGGGCCCATTAATAGGCCCATACTTGTTGTGTGTAGGTCGTCTAGACCCATCTGCATTATAAGAATAGTTCATTACTTTATTACATATTTAGTATAGTTTCATGACTCATGATCATACGCATCATATGTATGCTTGATATGAGAGGTGACTGATCATAGCATATGCCTTCGGGCAGGTTGTTTATGGGCTCCTGGTTAGGTGGTGTTGCCCTACATGAGCGCACGATACGCACAGAATTTACTGCATGACTGGATAACATGATTCATACATTTTGCATTTTGTGATATGGTTACTTTACGCCCTAGCGACATCAGGGCTGTAGCCTCCACAGGCGTATCGTGGATGACAGGATTAGATACTAGAAATCTTATTCTATATGGGGTGCTATAGATATCCTTGGGTAAAAGTTCATAAACCCTTATGGTACCAAGAGGTTGTTCCAACGTCTAGACAGAGTGGGTACAGGAGCGCCGAGTGCCGATTACTAGATGGTCGCGCTTTCCACTGTGTCGTGGTCGGTTGGAAGGGGGTGCAGCCTTACCCACCTAAGAGTAGGGGGCAAAGCTAGGCTGAGTTTGACCAGCTCGAGGAATGGGTCCGCTATCGATGAGTCGAGCCCGATATTGGCAGATGGATAGTGAGGTCTCTTTCACTTACCTTATTGCGTGCGATGGGGCCGCGATCTGGTTTAGAGTGTACTAGACCCCTGTGATATTTCAGATTTGAGCTATATTGATATGTGGACATAGATGAGGATTTGTATGCTTGAGTTGTATTTTACATCGCATGACCTTGGTATGGCCAATATCATTCATGTCTTGCATCGCATAGCCTTGGTACGGCTAATGGTATTCATGGATCCATCTGCACATTCCGCATTACTCTGATATTGCATGATCATATTACTATCTTGCGCACACACTTTCACCACCTTCTAAGCTTTCTATAAGCTTATGCATGACCGTTGCGTGCAGGTGACATTGGGGCACAACAGCGCTGAGGCAGGAACGCTTTACAGATCATCTTGGAGTTTTTGTTCATCATAATTGTATTTCCCTTTATACTCATTGTACTTGTGAAGTTTTTGATCATAGTAGAAATGTAATGGAGTTTTTGGTTGTTGTTTGTGGGTTATGTCTTTGGTTATGCTTATTACGAATCAAACTAACGTTGAAAATTCTCCTCGTAGCATCCCAGGATCGGAACCTGACGAATGGGCGCTAGGAGCCAAGAATGGGGTTCTACGGAGGCTGTCGGCGCTAGATTTGGTGATTAAAAATTTTGTGAGCCCGGTTTCTGAGTTTGGGGCATGACAACTGAGTTGATCACTTACTCCCACTCTAGGACGATGTTTTAAAACACCAACCAGACACTGTTGTAGATGAAGGTGCCATGGAGTCTGAGGCATTAGAGGGAGCGTACATGGACCCGAAGGAATTCTCATACTTTCAGCAGTCGGATGAGATGATGTAGCCGACCTGCTACCTGATTTGACAAGTCGACCATTTTGTTTATCAGGTGCCTTGTCAACATTTTTGCCTTGTCATTAACTTTTCTTTATTGGGCCTTAGTTGTGGACCCGTACCCTGAACATATATGAATTCTTGTCTGTGATTAATTGAGTTATTTTGATGTATTTACTTCAAAGTATATCGCACTATTTGGCTTGATCTTATTTTCATTATGATACCCAACTAAAAGCACTAAATACTTGCATTTACATAAAACAATAAGTGATGCTCAGAATCTCGGGAGCTAAGTACTGTTCGACCCTCGAAATTCGAGGCGTTCATAGTGAGGGTGAGACTATTATTGTAATCTGGTGGGTCGAAATCTGGATCTTGACATGGATGTATGACTCCAACATTAAAGAATTAGATTGGTGTGAAAGGGGAGGGATGACTTATCTATTGGCCCTTTTGCCTCCTCTTGGGATCTATCTCCTTTGGTTCCTCTTGTGAAGGAGACTCATATCCCATTTCTACCTTCCTACTCTTTCTTAGACACCAATTACCTTGGCGGTATCTTGTTGTTCAAGGTGGTAGTTCAAGATTTGACGCTCGACTGGAGTGAAAACATAGTTCGATTTTAAAGGACATATTGCTGGAATATGATCTACTGCGTTGAACTTGAAGCTGTAATATGGGTTGTCTCTGTCTAGTTGCCATGTGCCAATGACTGGGATGTTAGGCTCCCATAGAAGATTTGTTTCAGTGGGAAAAAGTGATTCTGAATCTACTAGAATGCATATCAACTTATTCCTAAGGATGTACTTAATTCTCTGATGGAGAGTTGATGGTACAACCACAACTTTGTGAAGCCAAAGCCGTCTGAAGAGAAGATTGAATGATGAAGGTATGTCCAAAACCTAAAAAGAGAAGATGGATGTATTTGAGACAATTTGTAGTTCAAGATCAACCTCTCCTTGTTCCTATCTTTGGGAATTATTGAATGCTTCCACATTCATATTACTTGGCCTAAACATAGATGACTTCAATCCCAAATATAAGGTAGTCCAAAAGTGGGCAAACATTCAAACATCAACTGTTATCAATCAATACCAGTGGGTTGCTGCAGTCCTTATGACGACGGTAATATTTAATGACCTTATATGGTTGTGGATTTCTAGTGGTAGCTTATAATATGAAAAAGTGATGGCTCGGGGTGTAAGGAGTTGGCCTATCATGTGTGTGACCATTTCAGGTGGAGCCTCCCAAGAGATATGCACATCGTTCAGAATTTTAACAAAAATCTCTTAGTCTGCTTGTAATTATTGGAGTTTCTAAACGAACATCTGGGTCGGGATGTTTTTAAGTTGCGTCGTTACATCGTATGCGGTGTTGGCCTTGTGTGCCACTCCGAGCAAAGGTCCTTTGGGATCTCTTCTGAGTCCTTTTCGAAAGAATCTCCCATTAAGATGCATGTTTCCTACCTCAGAGCATAATAGGTAATACCATGGGACTTCCTTATTGTCTGAGACTTGTTCCATCCTTCCTTGAAGAACTAGAGGAGGCGAAGATTCTAGACAGGGTAGAGGGTTAGCTACAGAAGATGTGTGGTTTGATTAGGGAGCTAGTGGTGCCTCTATGAGTACCAGGGGTTGTGCAGGAGAGCTCTCTTAGATTGTCCGGTCGGATCTGGAAAGTTCGTGCGACATGCAGAACGAGGGAGGACGTCTTTCCTCCGCAGCAATGGGTAGATGGTATGAGACCTGATTGGGGATAGGGGATCGAGTCTTCCTCATAAGGACCACTGGCTAGTAGGCTCCTGACTGGTGGTGGTTGTTGACTATGCTAAGGTAGGGGCTCTTCCTTATAGGACTAATGGTTGATCCCATGTCTGTTGCATGTGATGAGAAAGATTAGGATGGGTTCAATGGCCTTCCCTTGGAAGACCAATGAAGGAGGGGGTAATGCTTCTTGTAGAATGAGTGGGGGAAACTCCCTGTCATAGTTTTTGACCGAGAAAGCTTGGAAAACATGGGGGAATAGTCTCCTTGGATAGCATTGATGGTGGGGGTGCTGGAAGTGCTAGGGAATATTTGGAGCTATGGCAGAGGATTTTGGAGTATATTGTTGCTGTTAGAAACAACTATTTCAGGGGGCTGACTGTGATCTTGTTTTGATCGATCAAATTTTGGACTATGTGTTTCAAGGAGAAACAATGTTCTATGGCTTGACCCCACCCCTGGTGGAATGCACAATACTTATTCTCTTTGTAATTTGGAGGCAACGAGGTTGGTGGTGGTTTAGGTTGGAGAGGTGCCAAAAGCTGACTTCGGATGAGTGTGACTAAAATGTCTATGAATGACTAGGCCAAGGGTGTAAATTTCCTAGGCACCTGTGTCGCACCTATTTGCCTATTCTGATTTTTGTATCATGGATTCCATCTAGGTTGTTGTTGCTAAGGTTGAGGTTGTTGTTCCTATAGAGGAGCACTTCGTATCCCTTGTGCAGAACCAACAACATTATTAGTTTCTGCTAGGTGATGAGTGGTCAAGCTTTGTTTCTAACTCCATATTTAACTGTCTTTTTTTCAAGTTTTACTTTTTGTGCCAAGGTAGACTGGTGGGACCATGGTGCAATTGTCCTGGATCTTATTCCGGCTTCCACCTATTCCCCTGCATGGATTAGCTGAGTAAAATAGGTGAACGGATATGAAATTAGATACCCTGATATCTTTGAATGGAAAATCATAAAGATTTATTCTTCTTTGTCGATGGGTGTTTGCATTCGTGTAGTCATGGCTCTCATCGTCTCATGTATGTAGACAATGTTTCGTCACTCATTTGTTTGAGGGCTGCCAAGTTTTTCCTTCAGGGTTCTGCATTTAGATTGGACGCAAAACGATTTATAAATGCTAGGGACAATTGTTCCTAGGTTCTAATCTTGTGATATTTAAGAGACATGTACCAATCTAATGCATCACCCCTAAGGGATGTTTGGAACAAATAGATCAATGCTCCGTCATCTTCTACCATGGCATCAAGTTCACCCCAGAAAGCCTTTAAATGTGTGGTTGGGCATCCCATGCCATCGTATCATTGAAATTTGGGTTCCTCGAAGTTCGCAGGTACCCTGGCATTGTGGAATGGGAAAAGATCTCTAAATTTTATGGATGGGAGTTCCATCCCATGTTATTTTTAAAGCTCATTTCACATGGCCCTTATCTGATCCTTGAAGTGTTCCCGAAGTCGATTAAATTCATTTGGTTGGGCCAAGGGAGGTTGTGCCCCTTCCAGCATTCGGTTAGCCTCTTCTTCATATTGGTTGACTTCTTCGATGTTCCCGTGTTCCTCAGTTAGAGGGATTGAGTGTATGGTGGAGTGAGGGAATTGGAATGCGGTCCTACCGAGAGGGTGAGCTTAGCTGGATAGATATCCATGAATAATAGGTACTTGTTGTGGTTAATTGGATTGAAATTGAAATAAATTCCCATTGGGAGAAGATTATTGGAATTGACTGGACTGTGATTGATTGGAATGTGTTGGTTGAATTTCATTAGGGTGAGGAACACGGATAGGAAATTACCCTCTGCCAGTGCCTGTCATTGTCTCCCATCAAGAGGAGGGTGTGTTGGAGTTTCAATACCTATGATTGGTGGGTTTTGAAAGTGAACCTGATTTATATTAAGGGGAATGGTTTGAAATTGATTGATATTCGGGTTTGACAGACCTATATAGATGCCTGGTGGTTGTGTGTTATGAATGAAATGGTGCAATTTTCGTGTGAATGTAGTTCACAATGTCCTTTAACCTATTCAAGCTGCAGGTGAGATCAGTCGTCAAGGGAGTGGATGCAACTGGTTGAGAGGCTTGTGGCCTTGGTGAATTTGGGGGAGTTAGAGGGTTATCATCTTGGGCTGACATTGCCACTTTTGCATGGGTTTGAATGATGTTTTGGTAGGTACATGATGATTGTGCAGGACGACGAACCCCTAACTGATTTCTGGGGGGGAATGGTTATAGAATGGCCTGCTACTTCCTCACAATGGGTTTACTTTGCAGTCTTTTTTTTTTTTTTTTTTTTTTTGTATTTTTTGTTTTTCTAATTTTTTGTGTGCTTTTTGCTTCTTTATATATAAATATATATATAAGGCAAGCATGAAAATGTAAATTTTAGGAAAATAAATGAGAACCAGTGTAAGTTGGAATCATAGGAATGTAAACAAACCAATGTGAATTGGATTGCAAGAAAAAAATGGACCAGTGACAACTGGAATGCTAAATGCTCACCAGAGAGTGAGGGACTAGTTTGCACTGGAATACAGGATGCAAAGAGTGAAATAAAGTGGACCAGTATAGAATGGAATGTAGGATGCTCGCAAGAAAGTAAAGGGACTATTTTGCATTGGAATACAGGATGCAGGCAAGAAACTAAAGCGGATTAGTATAGACTAGAATGTAGGATGCAGGCAGGAAAGTAAAGTGGAACAGTGTAGACTGGAATGCATGATGCTTGCAAGAAAGTAAAAAGTACTAATTTGAAGTAGAATGTTGGATGTGGGTAAGAAAGTAAATGGACCAGTATACATTGGATTGTTGGCGAGTTAGTGTGTTAGTGGGAGACCAGTATTTACTAGAATATTATAAAGCATGATATGGAAAGTAAATAAGACTAGTATTCACTAGAGTGCAGGAAAGTAAATGTGCCAAATTTATAGAATCCCCCAAAATTAAAAAATCCCATGTTTTAAGTCGGGCCTAAACTAGTGAATAGAAATCCCCAGCGGAATCGCTATTTTGTGAACACTTTCCCCCACATGAGCGAGGCGGTGACCTCACTTCCTTCGCTTTGGTGTTGATTTGTTAGTGTAGCCAAAGTATGTTATTGACTTGGGTGTAAAAATGCATTTGATTTGGAGTCGTCACTAGCCAAATGAAGCTTAAAATTTATGGCTGACTAGAAATCATAGAATTTCTTAGGGGTTAGGGAATCTCACGATTCCCTAACTCAAATGACTCCTGCGATTAGTCTGCAACTGTAAATTTTGAGTAAGGGCGTTGATGATGGAAAATGAAGGGATTAAGCACCTCTTTTCGCCTGTACAATGTGCAGTTCTACTTCACAAGATTAGATTCAACATAATTTCGACATTTTTATATTTAGCCATACTTCACATAACCCATAAGAGCCGAGTAGGTGAAAATAAGAAAAAACTATCTACCCTTACATTGTAGAGCCAAGTGGCCCTGGGTAGGAAAATAAAGTAAAAATACCATGAGTAAATTAAAATACTAATTAGCCTTACTTCGTAGTATTTAAGATCATAGGCAGGCAAATAAAGTAATAGAAAATGGAAGAGGGAGAATAATGTAGGATGATATAGAAAAAATGTGTATATAATTGATGCATTTGGAATGTGTAAAGTAGAATAAGAATTAAATAGAGATAGATAAACTCTTAGCTTCAATGACTTCTTTAATGGTCATTTTTGTCTCATATGTCGTGCAACATGTCGGCATGTTGGAAATCTTTAAAGTACCTTAGACAACAACTCCAGGTGAACTCCAACTCTCAGACTCTCTCTGTATTTTTCTATCTCTCTTTTTGCTCTTTTTCTCTCTCTCTCTCTCTCTCTCTCTATTTCTTTCTCTCTCTTTCTTCTCCTCCATATCACTTTCCTTTCATTCCTCTGTGTGTCATTTTCTTTCTCGTTCGATAATGGGTCCCTTGTATAAGGGTTGGCAGTCGCAACCCGCTACCAATAACTGCAACTCATCGGGTTGCATTGTGGGCACCCGTAGTTTAAACCGTAAGATATATATATATATATATATATATATATATATATATATATATATATATATATATATATATATATATATATATATATATATATATATATATGATGACTTTTTATATATTTATTTTATAAGAAATCTTTATTTTTATAAAAGTATTGGTTACTTATATATATATGTATATATGTAAATATATAAATATATATAATATATTATGTGTGTTTGTTTGAAATGTAATGATTAATTTTTATATTTTTTTAAAATTGTTTAAATACTTGTACCTTATTCATTATTTGTCTGTTTTCGGTAATCTTAGTCACATTAGAAAGATAATCTGATAACCTTCCTAATAAGACTAGAATCACTTCGATTGGACTCTGTTTGACCTGCCAAAAGTATGAAGATTCAGTATATGAAATTAATTGCTGCAATTTGACTAATTTCTGTTTTTGATGATTTAAGGCTCATTGGAAACGTCGCCTGATAAGCTTTTCAATGAAATTGAAATCACTTCAATCGGATCCCATTTGATTAGTTTAAAGTGCGGCTAGAGTTTTTTCAGTTTTATTCACTTGATAATGCGTGATTTTGGTAAACAGGCTGGATCTTTTTTATTATAACCCGGATTAGAGGAAACTTAAGTTCGTTAAGAAGATGATTTGACTATCTTTCCAATGAACCATAAATCATCTTGATTGGTCAAAATTTTTTCTCAATAATACCATGATCACTATGTGTATAAGAATGACCGTACTTTCCCCAATCTTGAATATATGACCTCTTACACCTCAACATAATATTATTCGGGAAGAGTAAGTAGTACAAAGAGAGATCCTTAGGTAGAGAGTTCATTTTATCATTTTTTTTACACATTAGTTACTATATACAGAGAGTTTCCAGGGTTCTGGAGTTCATATGCATAACTGTGATTGAATTGTTATTGGATTTGGTGCTAGGCGATCAAATCCATTGGCTGTCTCCGGGACATGTCAAATGTTCACAACCCCAAGTGTAGGGTCGTGATGTAGTAATAATCTCGATAAAACCGAGGTCGAATCCACTTGGACTAAAACTTGTACGTTTATGAAATTAACTAGAAGTAGAACTAGAAGAAGATGTGAAATTAATTCTAAAGTATTTGAGAGAGTATTTGTGAATAAAGTAATTAAAATTAAGAATTTAAAGGTGGGAACTATGGTGCCAAAGATCCACTTGTAATGATTAGGGAGCCCTCTTGCTTGATTCAAGTAACATAATTAGATTAAAGTCCTATCCTATCTAATTGAAAAATATATCAAGAAAACCAAATTTGAACTTCCATTAACCTATTTCTTAATGAAGGAGAACTATGATAATTGGCAAGGATTCCATCACCAAACCATGCCCAGGAGACAATGATAAACTATAGAATTTACCAAACCCATAATCTTGAAGCAGGAGAATTGTGAAGATTAGGAAGGATTTCATCACCCTACCATGCCCAAGGGATGATGGTGAACAACATGACTGACTAATTTCACAATCTCAAATCAGGAAAAGAAGATACTCAAAGCTATTATAGATCTAATGTAATTTGAGTCACAATAAACTATTAAAAACTGAAAGTATTCGTTAAATATCAAATTAGAATCCATGGAGTTCAACATAAACATGAATAAAAAAAATAGAAATATCCCATCATGCTACTAGCTTCATCTCTTAGCCCTAGCTAAGAGGTTTAGCTAACCATAGACATGATTGGACTAAAGTCTCTTAAGAAAAACATGAAAACAAGCAAAGAAGAAGAAGAAAAACTATTGGCGAAGGCTTCTTCACCCTTTTGTTCCACTCCTTAAACCCTAAAAGATGCCTAGGAACATCCTAGGGAGTCTTATTTATAGTTGTAAAACTCCAACTTTCGGACCTAGTTGGAAAACTCTAGAAACCGCCTCAAATTTACATAGTTTGTTAAAATAGACTTCACTCTGCGCAGTTTTTTAAAATAGGCTTCACTCTGTGCATTTTTACAAAATGACTTAGAGTTTCAGAATATGCTTTTTTAGGACGATTTCAGGATTACTTTTTTTCACTTCAATTCTTTGATTCACTTCATTCCTCACTTGGTTTTTTTGGATCTTTAGCATGTGAATTTTTCAATCTTGGTCTCCTAAGATCCATCTCTTACCTTGGTGATTCTTGAGCATCAAATTCATGCTTGTAGCACCCTTGTCAATCCAAGCTCTTAAATTCACCTTGTAGCACAAACATGAATAAAATAGAACATTAAGTATTATCATGTTTATAAAACCAAGATATAAATGGGGGATAATATGCAATATTTGACCTTCAACACAATCTCCAACCAGTATTTTACTAGTCCCAAGTAAAGTATGAGAAAATTATTTTGACAACCATTGGATAATTTTTATAAGCTTAAGTGGTTTTAAAAAAAATAATCTGGATAATAGAATTCTAAAATATATCAATGTTACCTTCTCCTAAACTCTAGCACTCGGTTAGTTTCATAATCAAGTTTAAAGCATTAATCCTCTAATTAAAAAAATTCTAAACATTGAGTTCCATAGGTGTATAATGAAGTCTAGACTTATCACAATCACAGGTTCAATTTATCACTTTCATGATAACATTGATAATTAAAAGACATTTAGGATAACCAAAACCTAAACTAAAATTTGCCTTACAGTTTATCTTTTAGTTCACTCTTTTATTCCTCCAACTTTTGATTTTTCCATCGATGGCTTTCACGCTATGTCAACTTTTTAAAAAATCTTTAATAGGTAGCCCATTTTGATGACAATTGTTTTTTAGCTGGTCATTTTTTTTTCTTTCTTTTCTATTCTTCCCATTGAACATGATGGACAAATTCCCCGGTTGGTTCATGCGCAATAATCATCATGTTAACAATTCAATATCAAACTGACACTTTACTGTGTAAGTTAGATGTGACATGTAAGATCATGACTTAATTAATGTTTAAAACTTCTAATCGAGGATTAATGACTTAACTTAATTTTGAAATCTCCCACGCAACTAAACTCCAAGAGATATAAGGCATCAACATTAAGCATATTGTAATTCTAATTTTTCACAATTTTTGCTCAAAAGCTAAGAAAACACTAATTAACTTGTCTAATCCACACCCCCCAACCTAAAATTTACATTAACCTCAATGTAAAAGAAATAAACATGTAATGCAAAAGAGACAATGAAAAGAAAAGGGAAGTGATGGAATGATAATGCCTAAAGAAGGAATTTTTGAGGCTTTTCCAATGATCTCAATGTGAAGATGGGTTAGCACAAAAGACTCAATAGACAATAAGCAAACTATCCTAAACAGCGAAAATCAAAGTATCTTAAAACATTGAAAAACAAACTATCCTAATCCTAAATTCTTTTAAAATAGTAAACCTAACTAGGAAAACAGGAGAAAGCTACTCCGTCATGCCGCAAGATTCCTCCTCCGGCCAATATCTTGATAAATTTCTCAGTAGGTTTCTCAACAAGATAATCTAAAAGCCCTTTTTATAATAGGCTTAGATGTCGTGGAGCATGAATTTCCAGAGAAATTTGTGGACCTCAGCATAAAGTTTCCTTTTAATCTACAAAAGTGTCCAAAGTACATACAATTCACCTGAGATAAAGAAAGTTTTAGAGTTAACGCAATATGGTGACTTAGATACTACAAGTAGATAAAATTTAGAAAAATTCTCAGTAGGTAATGTAGTCTCAACAAATTTTAAAGCTTCAGACTTTGGTTCAAGTTTCATCTCCTCCTTTAATGGTAAACATTCAAGATCTGTGGAAGGAGGGGCTTTAGAATAAGGGTTCTCTCGGTTGAAATTCCGGTAATGACCGCTCTAATAGAAGTAGGAATCAGTCAAAGTGTCCTAGAGGGGGGTGAATAAGACTTTATAAAATATTATGATAATTTAAAATCCTATTACCATTATCTTGATCAAATATAACAATTTATCAAGATATCTCCAACTTAACACTAATGGCTTCTAAGCCAAATAGAGGATCCAATCACAAGACTATCCAATATCTAAACAGTATATAAATTTACTCTATGATGGATGTACTGAGTGACTGTGTGTGAAATGTGATACTTATCAGTTCTAAACAATCATACATCATGTAATCATTCAACATACCAAGAGAATACGTAAATAACAATCTCAAACACAGTCATTTTATAGTGGTTCGACCATATGCCTACTCCACTCCGAGTGGACGCACTCAACCCTTGAGTGTACCAGATTTCACTAATAGAGGTTTCAAATCAAGTTTACCTCAAACTAGAACAACCTACACAAGGCTGACTCTAGGACCTAAACAAGGTACCTAACATGTCTCCACGAGACACAAGCTTATGCCCGACACAGGAGCAAGGGTCAACAAACAACAGCAAGGTTTTATGCCTTACACAAGAGCAAAGGATCCACATAAGGAACTTAGGGTTTTAGGCCACACAGGCCAAAGATCCATTCAAGGACCCTTGAGTTTATGCCCTATACAAGAGTAAAGGTCAACACACAGCACCTAGGTTTTATGCCCTACACAAGAGCAAATGATCTACACAAGGAACCTAACTTTTAGACCACACTGGTTAATGACCTATATTAAGGACCTAAGCTTATGCCCTACACAAGAGCAAGGGTCAACACACAGCATCCACACGTACTTTTCCATCGGAGGCCTCCTTTGAGGACTTGAAAGGGATGAGAAGCACCTTTGATCCAAACCTAGAAAGGGAATGATCAAAAGTGTCTCTGGAATCTAATGACTTACAAATAAGTAGGTGAGCCCCATTAAGCATGTTGATGAAGATCTCCTCCTTGATAACATAGATTCTTTAGCTCCCTTAATCCACAACACTTGATGATGTACTAATAAAGGTGATGGGTTGGGTCAAGGTTATGTTGGAATCCTACTCTATTAAATATTTTTCTATTTTAGAGAAGGAGTGATTCCAAGCATTCAAGCATTCAAGGTATCCCAGTTCAATGATTTTCCATTAAGGTAGTAGATGAATGATCCTTGAATGAGGAAGTTTATTCCTTAATCCACTCTATTTAATATCAATGATGAGAGTGGTTGAAGGATGAACTTCCATGAGAAAAAGGGTTTAGGATCGATGATAGGCAATCACACTCTTAAAGCACTCTCTCTTTTTCTCACAATAGCAACCAAGAACAAGCTTTCCTTAAAATAGACAAAAAGCTCCAACGGTAATAAAGATGTCAGATTCTGACAGAGTTCGATATCATCGGGCCTACTTTGATGTCATCGAACGTGTACTTTCGATGCTATCGAAGCAAGGTTCGATGATATAAACTCGACTGAAATATTTACCTAAAACTTTTTGCCTGAGGATAGATGTCATCGAGCATTCGTCGATGTCATCGGAGTTTAAATTCCGATTTCATCGACAATTTGTTCAATACATCAATAATTTCCACATGATTTTCAAAAGAGCTTGTTGGACAATCTTTGATCCATTTCGATGATATCGAGCATGGATCGATATCATTGAAATTCGATTACGATCATATTGAGAAATCATCGAGTCCTTGATCATTTCCAATGGATTTTCCTATTGAGCTCCCTGGACTAGTTTAGTCCGAATTCGATAACATCGAAGCTCCTTCGATATCATCGGAATTTGAGTTTCGATGGAATCGAGGCTCGCTTCGAGTCATCGATAAATATGAGATTTTCCTGAATAGCATGCTGGGCACAAACTAACCAGAATTCGATTATATCTTGCTGTCTCGATGTTATAAGAATTTGAATTTTGATGATATCGAATCTTCCATCGATTCATCGAGAAATTTTTCCAAGGATCAAGTTGGTTGTTGGACATAAGATGTTCTCCATTCGATGATATCGAGTACTTTCTGAGGATATCGATAAAAGGTGTTTGATCATATCGATGTGCTATCGATATATTGAGAATGGTTGGAAACTTAGAAATTTCTTATTTTGTAAAATAAGTTTACATACTAAAACACCTATGTTGTTCTACTCATTTTAAGGATTTATATACCTAGGTGTTTTGGGACATGGGATGTGAGGCTTAGTTTACCTTTGATGAGTTCATAGCACACATCTAGTTGAGGCAGACGCTTGATGATCTTCATATGGGACCCACTTGTCTTACCGACTTAACTTTCACGCTAATTGACAAACTATG
Source organism: Magnolia kwangsiensis (assembly GCA_037074715.1). Taxonomy (NCBI): domain Eukaryota; kingdom Viridiplantae; phylum Streptophyta; class Magnoliopsida; order Magnoliales; family Magnoliaceae; genus Magnolia; species Magnolia kwangsiensis. The sequence goes on along the minus strand of CM073577.1, from coordinate 110,766,306 downwards.
GCACTTTTAATCTCCCCCTTTGTCAATTACATGACAAAACACCTAAAACACACCTAGAAAAATATCTTAAATTGTGTGTACATGAACTTTACACAATTTTACAATGATACTATGGAGTTCACACGCAATCTTAATCCAGACAGGTGCTCTCCTTATCTTCTTGTAGTTATTCCCCCTATCACCTGCATCACCATGCTCAAAACCATATACCAAGTAGTGTTCTCATGGTGGGATTTGTTCTCCCCCCTTTTGTTAGTCATTGACAAAGGTTAGTATATTCTAATAGCAGAGTGAATGACTAAAGTTGACGTTGAAAGAGACTGAGAGAATTAAGGCAATAGGAGGACTCTAAATTCCCAAAATAGGGGGAAACATATCTTTAAAAGATAAGACAGAGTCAAGATAGATATGCATTATAAAGCATGGAATCACCACATCACACACAATAAACCACTTCTATGGGCATTTAAGAATCGGCAGAGAATCATTTGTCATATAACATGCATCCCATCGATAGTTCCTATAAAGCTTAAACAGATCATCAGTAAATAGTATGAGCAACTAGACAAGTTGCATTTAAAATCAACAAAAATATTTTATTATTCATGCATAGAATATGCAAAAGATCCGCCCAAGCTTGGCAGAATTTAGAGCATTTAACACCAATCACCCATCAAAATACTCAGCCCATCCATGGGCATATCAAAACACAAGTAATTTCCTCCCGCATATCCAACCACAAACAAAAATCATTTTGTCCCTTCAAAAAGTAATCTCATTGTCCATGTATGGACACATTCACATGGACTACTCCTTCACCAACTAGGGTGCTCGAGTTTCTCCATCCGTCAGTAGGTTAATGGCTTGTTATGTAGCATGCTGGAGTGCATCAATCTTATCCTTGAACCCGGTCAGATGCCTCTCATAGTTTTGAAGATGCTCGTTAATCCTGGCTTGACCATTCAGCAAATGACATTCAAGTACATGAAGCCGGCAGTTCGTGACTGACTCAGGACTACAGAGTGGTGTTTGATTAGATACCCACGGAGTTGGTGGATTTTCTTCCGCAGGAGGAGGACTATTCGGATGAGAAGAAGTGGGGAGGTACAATTGTTGAATGGCATCATCATCGAACCATACCTCTGGTTGCACTTTGTTCGAAGTTGGCGGCAGGCCCACAAAATGTGCTAGCTTGCATATGAGGGATGGAAATGGGAGTGTATCGAGGTGATCTCCTTTGATTATCAAAATAAATTGCTCAAGAATGAGAGTTGGTAGGCACATAGGGACCTCTTGATACACATCGTATAAAACATTGAACACAAAAGAGTTGAGACTCTTTCCTTTTATGTCACATAGATACAAATTTGTACTGAGGATATGGTGGAGGATTTTGAATGTGGTTCCAAGATATTTGACATGAAGCATTTCGACTAAGCTTTCCAACAATTTACGCATACTCCAATTGATTTTTGAAGATCACTAAACCTGTATGCATCAAGAGGCTTTGTTAAGATATCAATGAGTTATTTTTCTTTAGACACAATGATCTTTTCTTCAACAAGTTCTCAGATAAAATGATGACGAATGTCAATATGCCTGATGGATACCACAGACCGAAAGAGGTTATTCCAGCCACATACTTGATGATTCTTTTAACTGCTGTTAGGTGAGATTCCTTAGGATCTGCCTGATATCGTGCACATGCTCCCACGCTAAATGATATATCTAGACGACTTGTAGTTAGATATAACAGGCTTCCTATCATTCTTTGATACAGGTGTTGATCAACACTTTTTCCATTTATATCTTTGGAGAGTTTGAGTGTGGTGCTCATAAGAGTATAATAGGTATGACCAGATTCAAGTCCAAACCTTTTTACTAAATCTTTTGCATAGTTGTTTTGACACACAAAGATCCCATTGTGAAATTGCTTCACTTGAAGTCCTAAAAATAAGTTCATCTCACCGACCATACTTATTTCAAATTTAGATTTCATGAGATCGACGAAGTTATGAGAAGCATCTTCACATGTAGAACTAAAGACTGTGTCATCCACATAGATCTAGGCAATGAGCAATGAATTCTCTATCTTTTAAGTGAATAGTGTTTTATCTACACTACCCCTGCAGAATTTATGGTCCATGAGAAATTGTGTCAACTGTTCATATCATGCACGTGGTGCTTGTTTGAGGCCATAAAGTGCTTTGCTCAATCGATAGATATGTTGAGGATACTTGGGGTCTGAAAATCCCTTAGGTTGTTCCACATAGTCTTCTTCATCAAGTACCCCATTGACAAATGCACTTTCGACATCCATTTGAAATAGTTTAAATTTTACCGCAAATACAATTGACATGAGAATCCGGATTGATTCAAGGCGAGTTATATGAGCAAATGTTTCATCAAAGTCAATGCCTTCTATCTGAGAATATCCTTGAGCTACCAATCTTTCTTTATTCCTAATCACATTCCCAGTTTCATCAGATTTATTCTTGAAGATCCATTTGGTTCCAATGATTTTTGTATCAAGTGGTCTGGAACCAATTGCCATACCTCATTTCTCTGAAATTATTGAAGTTCTTCTTACATAACATTTATCCAATATTCATCTTGAAGAGCTTTTACAATATTCTTGGGCTCAATTTTTTAAAGTGAAGTAAAAATGACTATAAATATTTTCTATCTGACGTCGAGTTCTCTCACCATCATTAGGATCTCCAATGATTTGATTTGGAGGGTGATCCTGGATGATGGGTCTGTTAGACGACGATTGAGGTTCATTATTAGTGGAAGTTTTGTTTTCTGATTTACCTAGAAGGCATGAACCCACATTATCTTCTAATTCATTCAAGGGAATTTCTTTTTCATGAGGTTGGTCATCAACCACCACATTAACTGATTCTAGAATGGTGAGAGTCCTTAGATTATATACCCTATAAGCTCGACTATTTAAGGCATACCCTAAAAATATTCCTTTGTCACTTTTAAACTTAAACTTACATAGGTGTTCTCTATCTTTCAAGATGTAATATTTACTATCGAAGACTCGGAAGTATTTCACACTAGGTTATTTTTCGTACCATAGCTCATATGGTGTTTTGTTTAAATCTACTCTCAGATATACTCTATTTATTATATAGTAGACGGTATTGACTACTTCAGCCCAGAAGCTTTTGGCCATATCTTTTCCATTTAGCATACCTGAGCCCATTTCCTGCAATACTCGATTCTTTCTTTCAACAACTCCATTTTTTTGTGGAGTTTTTGGGGCTGAGAATTCATGGCGAATTCCTTTCTCATCACAAATCTTTGAAACTGTTCATTTTCAAATTCTCCACCATGATCACTCCTGATACGATTTATACTATCCTTTCTCATTTTGGAGTCGCTTTGCCATAATTACAAAATCATTAAAGGAATTAGATTTTTCTTGAAGAAAGGTGACCCAAGTAAATCTGGAGTAATCATCTACTACCACCAAGAAGTATCTTTTTCTACCATGGCTTTCAACTTTGGTAGGACCTACTAGGTCCATGTGCAACAAATCTAATAGTTTTGAAGTTGCTATGGTTGTTGTCTTTTTGTGTACAACTTTTATCTGTTTACCCTTTAGACAATCACCACATACAATCTTTTCTTCCTTTTTAATCTTGGGAAGGCCTCTTACTAAGTTTCTTGAACTTAAGTTAGCTAGGTTTCGGTAGTGAATGTGTCCCAGCTTTTGGTGCCATAGTTTGGATTCACATTTCACAGCCATATTACATTTTGTGGACAATACATATTCATTGCTACTTTTAATTACATAGTAGTTGTCACTTGTGCATAAACCTTTCATGATAGATTTTCCTGTTTGATCTAAGATTCTACACACATCTTTTGAGAAGGTGACCAAATGTTCTTTGTCATAGATTTGTGACATACTAAGGACATTATGTTTCAGACCTTCTACACAAAGAACATTTTTAATCTTGGGGAGTCCCGTCCAATTATTGTTCCTTGCCTAATTATTCTGGCGGAGCTCCCATCTCTAAGCATGGCTGACCCACCATCAAAATCTGAATACTCGCAGAGGTGAGTTTGGTCACCGATCATGTGTCTGGAGCACCCACTATCAAGGTACCATTTTGAACTATTACCGACTTTCAGAGCAGTATAGATTACTAGGCAATTGTTTTGACTTTTATCTTGTTTGGTAGTACCCAGTAATTTGAGAGTTTAAGAGTACAGATGGATATTTGTAGTATTACCTTTTGCCCCCTCTAATCCCACACTATTGTCCATGATTCCAACTTCAGTCATGATCACTCTCTAAGCAGTGAAGCCCTTAAGAGAGACCTGCTTTGATACCTAATGAAATTCTGGTAATGACCGCTCTAGTAGAAGTAGGAATCGGTCAAAGTGTCCTAGAGGGTGGTGAATAGGACTTTATAAAATATTATGATAATTTAAAATCCTATTACCATTATCTTGATCTAATATAACAATTTATCAAGATATCTCCAACTTAAGTCTAATGGCTTCCAAGCCAAATAGAGGATCCAATCACAAGATTATTCACTATCTAAATAGTATATAAATTTAGTTTATGATGGATGTACTGAGTGACTATGTGTGAGATGTGATACTTATCAGTTTTAAACAATCATACATCATGTGATCATTCAACATACCAAGAGAATATATAAATAACTGTTTTAACAAGAAAATAAATGCGTTTCCGTTCTTGGGATATCATCTTACTTAATCATGATAGAGGGAAAGTGCAAAGGCGATCATCACATTTTTTTAATTTCAAGTTCATTTACATCCTTTAATCTCCCTTGATTCTAGGATACATTCATTTAAATATGTATCAACATTAAAACATAAAGTTCAAATAGCAAAGTCGGCAGCAATTCAGCTTAGATCTCGATCTTCTCCAAAGACTTAGGAGGAATTGTAGAATGAATCTATCCTACTTTAGAGAAATAATGATTTGGACAGCCTTTCGGCGCCATTTTAATCATCTCCTTAAACTTAGGAGAAATGTGAACTTCAGTGAATTATTCTCCGTTGTACTTGAACAAGAAGACTTGAATAGAGGAACAATGAAGACTTGAATAGAGGATTCTTCCGGTAGCATGTTGACTTTTAAGCTTGATAGACTGCAGAGCAGTCTATTTGCGCGGACCCGCGCAAAGGATATGCTTTGCGCGGTCGGGCGGAAAGTCCCCTTTGACGGCTGCTCTCACCTTTAGTCTTCTCTTCTAGCTTTACTTGCGATCTTCTTTCCTAGCTCCACTTGTTCTCTGAATTCTTCAACAACCAACCCCTGACCAAAGAACTAACGGGGTATTTATAGGTGCTCACACGTGCGAAAACCCCATCCTTAGCGATGTGGGACAAAAAAAAAAACTACACTCATCTTGTCCATATCAACGCATTGTGATATTGTCTGCGCGGTTCCCCGCAAAGGATTTTGTTTGCACCGTCCCACGCAAAGTGTATGTCTTGCGCGGTTCCACGCAAAGTCTGCATCTCGCGCAAACCCCGTTACAGCTTTCTCTTCTTTCAACTTCTTCTCAATCTCTCAATCTTCATTTGTTCCTTTTTTCTTCATAATTTTACTCCTCAACAGATGCCCCCTTGATCCGTTCTTTGTTTTCTTCAAAAACAAAGGAAAGGATCAATCACATTCTTCTTCCTTGTTAATCAGCCCATGTACCATACTCGGCTAAACACTCTATAAATAGCCCAAAGCACCTCATTTGCTCCCAACTCCCTGCTGCAGCCGTGAATCTCACCTAAAATATTTCCTTCCGCGCAACCGATATTCATTGTGCGGTACCGCGCAACCTGTGTGGCTACGACGAAAATTTTCTCCAAGTCTTTTCCTGTCCGCTCAAAGAATATACTTTGTACGGTTCCACGTAAAACACTCTTTCTGTTACTTAGCGGTTTTTTGACCCTTTCTTCTTGCACCTTTCTCTGATCTCCTTTACTCTTCTTGGAATCATTATTTTTACAATGGCTCGCACCAAGCGAACCTTTCGTCTCGTCAATTCCCCTACTGCTCAACCCTCTCATCCTGATTTACCTGATCCATCTGCTTTTTTCCCTTCTCCTTCTTCTGATCAACCTCCTGCTAAACGGTCAAAAACTACCCCCAAGACTCCTTCATACTTTAAGGAGCCCGTTCTTCCCACCTTCGACTTTACTGAACGGATCGAATCTCTTCCATCCCCTATTCATCGCGCAATAGCGCTGGGGAGTCTTAAATGTCCTCCTAGGCACGACAGAGATTATGATTGGGACGAGTGGTTAAAAACCACTGCCCACATCCGCACTGATAGCCAAAGGCCACCTCCTCGGGAAGACACTCCTCTTGCTTCCCACTCGAAGAAGGCTCGCCGTAACAAGGCGAAAGAATTTGAAGAAAAAATTGCTGAACACAAGAGAAGAGGCTCCAGAACTCATGGGACTTGGTACGAGTCATCGAGGGTATCATGAAGTTTGATAACCCCCACTTAGAAGGCATGATGATAATTCTCATCAATGTCTACCACCACCAATCTATGCTTGACTATGAACCCAAGGACCACGTTCAAGGAGAAAGACTGATGTACACTGAGTCATGGGTGACGAGAGAACCACGTATCCTTGAAGGGATAATACGGACGGAAAAGCTGCGACAAAAGATCGGAAAAATCTACCCCATGATTTTCCTCACGCCTTTCCATAGTCCTCATGACCTTTTTCCTTCTCATTTTTATGAGACCACCCACCAACGTTTTCGAGATTGCGTCCAACTCTGGGGACCAGAAGACTTCCGCACCAGAGGTCTATTAACTGCTCGACGTTATTATTCTGACTGGGCAGAAGCAATTTTGCTGAAGCATGCGAGTACACTAGCCAAAATTGGTCTTTACAATGCTATAGAAGTCACGTCCAAGTATTTCTATAAAGAACTCAACGTGCTAAAAGGTTTCATCGAGTATTGGTCACCAACTACCAACTCTTTCCACCTTCCATATGGTGAAATGAGTATCACACTCTAGGACCTTCATCGTATCGCAGGTCTTCCTATAACAGGCAAATTTTATGATGAATTCATCCCTTCCAACAGAGAACTTGCCTTCGTTTCTTCTCCTGATCGTAGACCCTCCATATCTGAAACCTCCATTGAGTTATTCAGGGAAATGGGGAAATTCTCCAATATTCACAAGTTTTCCCCTTTGCAATGTCTTGCGCATTTCTCCAGATCCCTCAGGTATCTATGAACCCATGATTCAACTCTTTTCTCTCTTCTTCGTTTTTAGGAATTTCAACATATACATATTCTCCTTTTTGTAGGTTTTACGATTGCCGCTCTAAGGAGTTAACACAGCTCCGTGATGCAATGAAAGCAAGACCAGAGTATAGTTCATTCGGGGAACTTGCAGCTTTCTTGGCTTATTGGATAAGCCTTATTGTACTCCCTAGCTCCAAATGGGCAGACACTGTTCGCCCCACGGTCTTTGTTGTAGCTGGTGCCTTGGCAGAAGGCCATAGATATTCTCTTGCTCCTCCAGTGTTATGTTCTATTTATAGAGCTCTTGGGGAGATAGCCACCCATATAAAGGATCCTACTTTTGGAACTTCATCAGCATACACTTCTTGGCATTATATTACCGGCTGGCTAGGAGTCTACTTTCCCTGGACTTTCGAAGCACCTGAAAAAGGATATGTTCATCCGACACATCTCCCACTTTGGTTCTTTCAATAAAGAACTATGGCTAAGAGGGCATATGATTGGGTCACTAATAAGATTTGGGACAACGACCAGCTAGATTTCTTTCAATTCCGTCTTCAATGCTATATTGAGGATACAGATATGGTAGATCGAGGAACACTCACTTCAGCAGAAAGGATGTTCTTTCTTTCTCTTCGTTCTTGCAGTCTACCTTTCCGAGAGGAGACAAAATTCTGGCGAGAACCCTATTACCCCAGCCGTTTTGCTCGCCAATTTGGTTACGATCAGACCGTACCAAAAGATTACGGACTGGTCACCCGAAAGATGCGTTGTTAAGGCACGGGTCGTCTCAACTGGGCCATGATATGGAAGCAACTTTTGAATGTCCATGTCGATTCGTCCTTTATAGTTCCTGGTTGCGAGTGCATAGTTCATACTTCATACAGCTGGATGCGATGGTGGGATCATCGATCATATCTAGTCACCAAATGTCTCTCGGTGGACTCTCCCATCTTTCTTCATCCACCTAGGTTGAAAGGCAAGCTAGAGAGCGGGATTGGCTTTATCCCAGAGAAGAGTCATACATCACATAGCGGAGAAATTTGTAGAAAAATACCGCTAGAAGAACCCATCCATGAGATAAAACCCATTAATACTTTGGATGGGTGGTTCGCTCACGGGGTCTTAAGAGAATTTGAGCAAGCTCTTCGTGATTCCACCCATCGAGCTACTGATAATTCTGCAGGTACATCTTCTCCTCTTCCAGCGGAGACCGTAATGGTTCAAGACGAACCAACTCATGATGCTCCGGTGCCTCCTTTACAACCTACCCACCCTAGTTCATCATCTCCAATGACCAGATCAAGGGCGCGTTTACAAGCTTCACCTTCCCCTCATGTCTCTTCCGTTGGAACAGGACAAGCGCCTATCTCTCCTTTAGCTGAAGATCTCGCGCCAGAGATCGGTCAAGCTGCTTCCTCGAAAGGAAAGCAAATTGCTACTGCAGAAATTGATGAGGACCTCCTGGAGAACGAAAGCTTGGCTTCATCATCAGAGAGTACTACTTCTTCTCAGTATGAAGATGATGAAAATGATGAAAGCAGTAAAGACACAGATGATGATTTTGAAGAAGGCGAAGTTGATATCGATGGAGAAGAGGAAGCGACTGGATATTGAAACGGAACACCCTGCAACTTCTGAACCTGAAGCCCTCCCCAACACTAGAATTCCTGCCAAATCTCCTATAGCTGTAGAAGAGGAAGAGGAACTTTTAGATTATGGCGAATATGGATACTCACCAGGTAAAGGAAATTTAACTTTCACACATCTATCTATCTACTTATTTAATATCAATTATTTATCTAGAGCTATTGCATCTCCCTCCTTTTTTAGGTGCTCATGTTGCTATTATCGAGGCAGGCGAGATTTCCCCCTCAGATCCCCTTATGACTGTATCAGCTATTTCACTGAGAATCCCTTTAAGTCTGTTAGCTGCGCATAAAATAGTGGCTCGTGAGATCGTATTTCCAACCGAAACCACAGATCTGCCGACTCCGACCACCAGGGACTCGAGTACGGAGGCCAGAGCGCCTTCCCTTGCAGACATGGTGGGGACTAGTCCTCCTATGATTCAAGGAGCCTCTCTTTCTGCTAATCGTGTCCCGATGACAGGTACGGGCAAAGATGTATACATATTAACTTGTTTTATTCAAAACAATATACATCCTTCTATTGATATCTCTTTATACTTTTTTTTTCTTGTGTGTTATAGGAACTCCTCGCAGTGGGGTAGCCAGTTCTGACTCTGTAGCCACTACATCTGAACTCTCATCTTTCGCAAAGATCCCTACTCACAAAATGCTCTTCATGAGGAATTCTTTGTCAGCAATAGACCATATCTTTAAAGATCCTGAACAATGGTCTGACTTGGATCTTGCTATTGAAATCTTAGAGAGTTCTGTAAGGATGGCCAGAATTGATATATCCTCTTTGCGAGATTCGCTTCTTGGATTCCGTGATTCAGTAATTTCTTTAGCATCAGCGGAAAGTGTTACAATCCCACCTGAAATCTTAGAGTATGGGCAACAATTAGCTTCCTCACAAGAGCAAGCTTCCTTGATTACTTCCTCCATTTCTAAGCTCGAGCAAGAATAATCAATTCTTCAAGGTCAATTAAATATTTAACTGATGAAAGGGTGATTATTCAAGATCGTATTACTGCTCTGAAAGAAGAAATCTCTCAGCTGGAGTCGAAGAATCATGAGAAGGAATCATCCATCCAGGATATTGAAGAGAAGATGCAAACTAATATTCAATCCGTTGATGCAGAAAAGTCAGTGCTGCTGCAAAATAGAGAAGTGATTGCATCTTTGGAGAGTAAGCTAGCCGACCTTCCTGATCAGACAAAGATTATTCTTGAAGAAAAATCAAAGCATGATGCATCTCGAACGCAACTAAAAGGAAATTTGTGAAGGCATATGGAGGCATTTGGAATGGCAGGGGAACTTTAAACATGTATTTTCTGTTCATATGTGTTGTTGTTTTTTTTTTAGCAAGTAACTTATTTGGCTTTCAAAAGATGTATTTATGACAACATTTCGAGATATTTTCCCTTTTTGCTGAAGCATTATCATATCTCATATTATCGCAATCATATTTATTTATTCATACTATCATACCACATATCATTGCGATTGTATTTATGATGACCAATTTTAACCTTTTATGCATGTTAGTGTGGGATTTCCTATGTGGGTATTTAAGCTGGCAGTACTATATTTCAATTTAGTCAGTCACACACAGTTTAAGCTCATGAGTAGTGGAGCACACACACAGTTTAAGCTCTTGAGTAGTTGGAGCAACTTAGACTCGTGCAAGAGTCGGGTCTCACGTGATGGTCTCTTTAGCTTTTATGAGTTCACTGGACTTCTCACTGCCTAGGGAGTTCACAAACCGCGATCCATCAGAGGGGCCCAGTGAAGCTACCGGGGCCGTGAACTCGGTTGGTTTTGCACACAGGGTTGGCCGCGGTAACTCTCTAGAGTTCACAGAGCTCACAAGGCTACCTTTGGGGTACCAAATCCATGGTTGCCAGTCCATCGATGAGTAAGTTTAAGCCCTTCCTCATGAGTTAGTACTGGAATCGAACCATAAATCTGGAGGGTCTTATGCATGGTTGGCATAGTGCTCACACTGCGGCCCTTATTTCCTTCGTCTGCAAGAGCTAGCCCACTCACGGGAGGGCATTTTCCTCCATTCCTCGTGACGCTGCCAGGACGGCATGGGAGTTATGCGTGACTAGCCATTTACTTTTTAGCCGTTTAGGCATATTAGTCGTAGGCTTCATCAGCTGCCCGCATGGGTGGGTACGATAGCCTTCACGGGCTTTTTAGGGCCACTGACTTCTCGTCCGCTTGCCCGAATGACACAAATGATAAGACTTATGCATAGTTAGCCAATCTATTCTTGATTAATCCTTCCAGGGTTTGATCCTTTTAAAGCTTTCAGCCCTTCTTTTAGAGCATAATAAATTTTTATTTGGCTCTTGGCTCTTCTATAATTTATCTTTTCTCTTTAGGATTTCAGCCCTTCTAGGATTTTGACCCTTTGAGGATTCCTTTGAGGATTCAGCTTGGCTAGGCTACCTTAGATGATTGTAGTTAACCGTATGCTGTCCCGTCATGCCTTGTACGGTGATAATCATTGTAATCATCGTTATCGCCAATATGATAAACGTGTCTGGCAGAGATCATCGTTACTTCTGATAATATCTTCAAGACGATTTTCATGATGATGCTCGCCAAACTTTATCATTTGCAGGACTCATTTGGTGATGACGATGATTGCCTTCATTCAAGATACTTGCTAAATGTAGTCAATATGCTCATGAATTTCTTCTTTATAGATTTTCTGAACATGTGGACATGTAAACATGATCCCGTTCCTTCTTGCCCCCTTTTGATATAGAATCATTATGTCGATAATATTCTGGATCAAAATCAGTAGCTTCTTCTTAGGGGTAATATCTCTTGATGAAGCGAGCATTGATCGGTATACTGAAACCTTTCCCATCTTGATCGGCAATTTTATACGCTCCATTGGAATAGACTTCATTTACTACATACGACCCATCCCATTTAGGCTCAAATTTGCCCCCTATTCGGCGGGTGACCACTATAGGTCTTTTCAACATTAACACCATATCGCTCCTTTTGAAAGAGCGGTGTTTAACTTGTTTATCGAAGGAAGCCGATATCCTAGCTTGATACGATTGCAGTCGCTGCTGAGCGGCCAGACGTCCCTTATCAAGCAGATCCAACTCTTTCAGCCTTATTTTAGCATTTTCATCATCTGTTATGGACTGATGTACCGCTACTCTGAGCGATGCCACTTGTATTTCGATTGGGATGACTGCCTCCATGCCATAGATTAAGGAGTATGGTGTTGCCCCTGTTGCTGTGCGTTGAGTAGTCCTGTATGCCCATAACGCTTCTTGTAACTTTTCATCCCAATCCCGCCTGTTGCCAGTGACCGTCTTCTTCAGTATTTTGATGATTGTTTTATTAAATGCTTCCGCTAACCCATTGGCCGGGGGATAATAAGGTGTAGAGAACGAGTGATGAATGCTAAATTTCTGGCACAGCTTTTTCATGCCTCTATTTTTGAAGGGAGTGCCATTATCAGTAACAATCTTCTGCGGAATACCGTGACGGTATATTATGGCATGCCGGATGAATATGACCACGTCCTTTTCTTTAACATTACGTAAAGCAACTGCCTCAATCCATTTGGAGAAATAATCCATTACCGCCAGAATATATTGCTTCCCTCTGGATGAAGGCGGGTTTATAGGACCAATTACATCAAGTCCCCAAGCGAAGAAAGGCCAAGAGGCAATAGACTAATGCAAGTCTTCTGGGGGAATGTGTATGATGTCTCCGTCAATCTGACATTCGTGGCACCGCTTTGCGTAATCGACAGCATCTTTGAACATGGTGGGCCAATAATAGCCCATCTGATGTATTCTATGGAACAAATTTTGGCCTGCTTGATGTGCTCCACATTCGCCAGAGTGTGCCTCCTGCAATACTTGCCTGGCTTCTTGCTTATCTAAACAGCGTGACAATATTCCATTGTAGGATTTTCTATATAATACTTCGCCGCATATGATGAATCTGACCGACCGCTGTTTGATTTCCTGCTTCATTGCCTGATCCTCTGGTAAGATATCGAATTTAAGATAATCAATAACAGGTTGACGCCAATCATCTATCATTATCTCTAGGCATGATATAGGAAATGTTTCAACTGTTTCTTCTATAATCTCTGGAGATGGCAAGAATCTTCTTTCTTCTATAGTTACTTGAAGAGGACTCCTGTTAGGACATGACAGGGTGGCTGCTAGGCTAGCCAAAGCATCTGCTTTTGCATTCTTAGATCACGGTATATGCTTAATTTCTACATGGCAGAACCATTCTAATAATCGCCGGGCTTTCTGACAATAGGGCAAGAGTTCTTGCGTCCTTACTTCGAACTCGGTCGTCAATTGATTTATAATTAATTTGGAGTCTCCGAAGATGTACAGCCTTCTTATTTTCATCTGCTGAGCTATTTCCATCCCAATGATAAGGGCCTTGTATTCAGCCTCATTGTTTGTGCATGCGGTACCGATCGTGAAAGAGTATGGTAACAAGTCACCTTGAGGGGTAATGAATATCACCCCTGCCCCTGCTCCTGATGCTCACGCAGCGCCGTCGAAATACGTCTTCCATGGGCTCTGTTCTTCGGTTAGCATAATGTGCTCATCTGGAAAGTCATCAGTGATAGCTTCGCAATCTTCCACGGGGTGTGTTGCAAGGAAATCCGCCACTGCCTGCCCTTTCACTGCTTTAGCCGGTTTATAAGTAATGGTGTATTCTGAAAGCAACAGCATCCATTTAGCCAATCTTCCTGACAACATCGGCCTTGTCATTAAAAACTTGATCGGGTCTGCTCTTGAGATTAGAGTTATGTCATGAGAGAGACAATAATGCCTCAGCTTTTGGACTGCAAATATCAATGCCAGAAACTCCTTCTTGATCGGAGAATAATTGCATTCGGCTCCCATCAATGTTCGGCTTAAGTAATAAAGAGCGGCTTCCCTCCCAGTTTCATTTACTTGAGCCAGCAAAGCACCTAAGGAATTTTCGGCCACGGATATGTATAAAATAAGTGGTTTCCCTTTCATTGGGGCCGTTAACACCAGTGGTTGCTTTAATAATCTCTTTATCGAGTCGAATGCATTCTGACAAGCTAGATCCCATACGAAGTCTGCGTCCTTTTTCATTAGATGTGAGAATGGCTGGCACCTTCCTGCCAGATTCGAAATAAAACGGCGAATGTATGCTAGTTTTCCCTGCAAACTTTTCAATTCCTTCAAGGTCGTTGGTGGCGGCATATTTTGAATAGCTTTGACTTTCTCCAGATCGATTTCGATTCCCCTGTGCCGTACGATGAAACCAAGGAATTTTCCCGAAGATACCCCAAATGCACACTTGGCTGGATTCATCTTTAATTGTTTCTTTCGTAATCGACCGAAAACCAATTCTAAGTGTTTGCGATGCTCCTTATGATCTCCTGATCTAACCACCAAGTCATTGACGTAACACTCGACATGTTTATGCATCATGTCTTGAAATATATTTTGCATTGCTCTTTGGTACGTCGCTCCAACATTTTTGAGACCGAAAGGCATGACCTTATAGTAATAGATTTCCAGCGGCGTTCTGAACGCTGTTGCTTCCTCATCTTTAGGTGCCATTCTAATCTTGTTGTATCCAGCATAGCCATCCATGAAAGACATGACAACATATTGAGTTGTACTATCAATCAACAATTCTGTTATTGGAAGAGGGAAATCATCCTTTGGACAGGCCTCATTCAAATCCCTGAAATCAATGCACACTCTGATTTGTCCATTTTTTTTTTTTACCAGGACAATGTTTGATATCCACTTTGGATACTTGACTTCTTGAATGAATCTGACCTTGATCAACTTGTTAACTTCCTCTTCAATTAACGGTATTAGGTCTGGATGAAACTGCCTTTGTGCCTGCTTGACTGGTTTTTTCTCTTTAGAGATATTTAATCAGTGCATTGCTACGGCGGGTTCTAAACCTGGCATTTCCACGTACGTCCAAGCAAACACATCTTTATTTTCTTGGAGTAGTTGGCAATACTTCTCGGACTCTTGCTTAGAGAGGCTACTACTAATAAATGTATTCCGAGGTTCTTCTTCTATACCCAAGTTTATTTCCCGCAGGCTGTCTATCGTTGGCTGCACCCCATCCTCCATTTGTATCGGGGCTGTCTCGGGATACTTGACCGTTTCGGGATCTTCTTCCGGTGTGTGCATAACCATAATCATATTCACTGACGCCTCTGCTCCTAACCCTTGAAAATTTCTTTGCTTCTCCGGTTCAACCCCAAGAGGGGTTTGAATTCCCTTGCCATGATTTAATCCCGTGGGCTTCTCACAATCAAAACTCATGTTTCTCATAATTTTCTTACTAGCTGAACTGTACCTCTCCAGATTCTGTGATGTCAGCTTATCGCGGTATGCATTGTTCGCGCTTTCCTTTCTTGCTTTTTTTTTTTTACTGCAGTTTTGAACTCTATCGGTTCGGGATGTTTGGTATTGGCCTTAACTTGAAACCTCCCTGGAACAACTAAAAATGGACTACACCTTTCAGCATTAGGTAATGACATCGTATAATTAGATTGCAGAGTTCTTAACTGCTCCGGTGACAATAGTGTTAATGGCAGCTGCCCCGGTTGTCTCAGGTGCTTTGGTACAAAATAGAACTTCTTTCTTACTTCCGCCGTCCCCGAAGATTCTCCTTTTTCTTCTCGAGCCCTATCTGTTCGAGCGTCTTTCTAGGTTTTGCTTTCATTACCACATCCCTCTTCCTCGGAGAACCCTCTGTAATACCTGGCATCTGCAAAGAAAGATTCGGCTTCGGTATATGGCTTCGCATCAGCTATCACTTTACATTGTATTCCGTCCTTGCAATACTTGAAGCATTGATGCAAAGTAGAAGGTATAATACCATACTGATGTATCCATGGTCTTTCCAAAAGGAGATTGTATGTCGTTACGGCGTTTATAACGTGACATACGACATCAGTATGTAATTCTCCCACTTCCAGCGTTACTGTAATTTTACCCAGCGCACGCTGCCTATCTTGATTGAAGCCCTGTATCATCATTCCATTGGGGCACAGATCAGAACGGCGATAGCCCAATTTGCCTATTATTGAAAGCGGTAAAAGGTTCACTGCAGACCCATTATCTATCATAATCCGTTTCACCCTTGTCCCGCAGACGTGACCTTCTATCATAAGGGGCCTATTATGTTCCGTCTCACTGATCAAATCATCATCGGAGAACGAGATGATTGGTAGACAATCTGCTTTCTTACCATGTATTTCTTGCTTCATTTCTGTCAGCAGAGTTTCTTTGATATTACGATTAGATAATGCCTGTATTAAACTCTGTCAAAAATCCTCTGATAATTTGAGCGCATCGTAGATGCTTAAACATGCCGGTATTCCTTTCAAATGGCTGACTACGTCGTAAACCACTTTTGTCATTTCGCCCTTGTTCTCTTTCCTATCGTCATTACTCCGTTCACTGGTGACTTCTTTCCTTACAATCCCCATTTTCTGCTTTACGGGACTTGCCATCTTCTTCCCTGAGCGTAATGTAAGCATTGCCATATTCTTTGCCGATTTCTGACTTTCTTTCTTTCGCACCTCTCGAGCCTTTTCTCGGGCCGTGAACATGTTTATTGTCGCCCTTGTATTCCTTTTCTTTCCTTCACCCGTTATTATTTCACCCTTCTCTATCATCTGCTGTATGATGCACTTTAGCGTATAACAATTCTCTGTCGGGTGTCCGACTAGGTGATGATATCTACAAAAATCCTTTTCCGTAGTTTTTGTCACATCTTTCGGGCGTTTGGGTTCTGGCAATTCTATGGTGCCGGCTTTTATCAATTCTTTCATCATAGGAACCACATCTTCCTTATCGAAGTCGAACCCTTCATGAGAGTCGAGCACCCTGAACCTTTACCTATTATAATTGTACTTTGACTGATTCCATCTTTCTTTTTGTCCCGGTCTTCTATCTTTTAGACCCTTTGTATCCTTGTCTTTTCTATCATGATCGACGGCATTCACGGTCGTTCGACCGGAGGCCTTCTGACAGTTTTGTGATGAAAGGCCGACATTTTGCACGTCATTAACTCCAACCCGTGAGCTTTTGTGGCCAGGTCACGGAATGTTTGGATGTCGGCGCTGGTGAGTCCAAACGTAATTCTCATTTCCATGGAGTTCAAACACATTGTTACCTGTTCTATTTCTTCTGAAAACTTTCTGCATGATGCTCCTAGTGTTTTCCATCTGTCGATGAACTTTTTTACTGGCTCTCCTTCTCTTTGTCATATAGAGGCCAGTTCCGTAAAGCTTACATCGCTTTCTGATAAGAAGAAATTTGACATAAAAGCATCTTACATTTGTTCCCAAGTCCGAATCGTTCCGGGAGCCAGGCTGGAATACCATCGGAATGCCTTATGGGTTAGCGATGACCCGAACAATCTCAGGCAGTATTGTGGTATTGTGGAAAAATTCCCCATACTAGTAATGAAATGCATCAGGTGTTCTTCTGGTGATCCTTCCCCATTAAAATTTTGAAAGTCTGGATGCTTGAAATTGGCTGGAAATGGAATGTCTTCCACTTCTCTTGGGTATGGTGTTCGGTATCTGAAACGGCCAGTGTTTTCCCGCTCCCTTTCCGTCCTTACAGTCTCTTCGACGACCTGTCTTATGTCATCATGCGTTATTGCTCTCGTTGCTGGAAAAGACTCTCGCGATCCAATTCCTTGAGGACGAGGACCTTCCTGTTGGCTTCCTTGCCCATTCGTTGTCCCCATCATTGGTGGAGCCGCTATTTGGGCTACATTATGCGCCAAAGTAGCTAAAGCTTCCCTGAGATTCCGACACTCCTCCATTAACGTTCTTTGTGCTTCGGCTATTTGGTTGATGCGATCTTCCGTCGTCGGAATATTCTCTTTATTCGTCTCAACCATATGCACCGTACCCTCCTTACTGCTTGCCGAAGCCGTTGCTGGGGTAAAATGAGAGTATGTCGATGCAGCAGGGCTTGTAAAGAGGGGAAAGATCGGAGTCTCATTCGATTTCTGTGTGCTTGCTGTGTTGCTAACTGACCAGGGTGATACAGTCTTTGGTAAGATTTCCTTGGCTAATACGAGAGTTGGTGAACCAATTAACGGTGCCTTGCCTTTCTGCTCTTTTGTCCACTTGTTCCTTGGAGCGACCAGTGCCGAAAAATCGCGCAATGCAAATTGTGGGCCTGTCTGCCCAGGGTATATCGCAGGAGGAGCAAGCTCAAGGTTCTTCCTGACTGTACTGCGCGTTATCTGTCCCCTGGTCTTTGGCAAAGATAAGTTCACTTTATGATTCCTCGCATTCCTTGCTCTTGCCTTGCATGACAGGACCATGGTCCAATCTCTGTCACTTTCCTGCGGTTGAGGTGAAGTGGATATGACTCCGGCTGTCGTTTGAGTCACTGTACTCTTGCTGGTAGGATGCGGACTCCTACACTTTGGGGCGCCAGTTGGCGCGTATTCCACTATAAACCCCATGGGAGTGAAGCGCAAATTCACTTTCCTCGTAAAGCTAGCCATCAGTTGTATGTTGCAGTCGAACTCAGGTACCTTCAGTAATAAAACATTCATGAAATTAGTATATAAAGGGTTAATTGTGAACGATCTTAGAGATGAAGGGGAGGATGTTCCCACTGAGAGTCGCCATTTTGGCGTCTAGAAGACGCCAAAAGGTGACGACCGCGTCTACACCTTTTTCCACATGTTAAGTAAGATAATAAAGAGATATTTCCCCAGCAGAGTCGCCATTTTGTTTTAACAAGAAAACAAATGCGTTTCCGTTCTTGGGATATCATCATACTTAATCATGATAGAGGGAAAGTGCAAAGGCGATCATCACATTTTATTAATTCCAAGTTCATTTACATCCTTTAATCTCCCTTGATTCTAGGATACATTCATTTAAATATGTATCAACATTAAAACATAAAGTTCAAATAGCAAAGTCGGCAGCATTTCAGCTTAGATCTCGATCTTCTCCAAAGACTTAGGAGGAATTGTAGAATGAATCTATCCTTCTTTAGAGAAATAATGATTTGGACAGCCTTCCGGCGCCATTTTAATCATCTCCTTAAACTTAGAAGAAATGTGAACTTCAGTGAATTATTCTTCGTTGTACTTGAACAAGAAGACTTGAATAGAGGAACAATGAAGACTTGAATAGAGGATTCTTCCAGCAGCATGTCGACTCTTAAGCTTGATAGACTGCAGAGCAGTCTATTTGCGTGGACCCACGCAAAGGATATGCTTTGCACGGTCGGGCACAAAGTCCCCTTTGACGGCTGCTCTCACCTTCAGTCTTCTCTTCTGCTTTACTTGCGATCTTCTTTCCTAGCTCCACTTGTTCTCTGAATTCTTCAACAACCATCCCCTGACCAAAGAACTAACGGGGTATTTATAGGCGCTCACACGTGCGAAAATCCCATCCTTAGCGATGTGGGACAAAAAATAAACTACACTCATCTTGTCAATATCAACGCATTGTGATATTGTCTGCGCGGTTCTGCGCAAAGGATTTTATTTGCGCCGTCCCGCGCAAAGTGTATGTCTTGCGCGGTTCCGCGCAAAGTCTGCATCTCGCACAAACCCCGTTACAGCTTTCTCTTCTTTCAACTTCTTCTTCTCAATCTCTCAATCTTCATTTGTTCCTTTTTTCTTCATAATTTTACTCCTCAACAATAACAATATCAAAATAGTTGTTTTATAGTGGTTCAGCTATATGCCTACTCCACTCCCAGTGGATGCACTCAACCCTTGAGTGTACTGGATTTTATTAATAGAGGTTTCAAATCAGGTATACCTCAAACTACTATAACCTACACAAGGCTGACTCTAGGACCTACACAAGGTACCTAACATGTCTCCACGAGACACAAGTTATACCCCACATAGGAGCAAAGGTCAACACACAACACCCAAGTTTTATGCCCTAAACAAGAGTAAAGGATCCATACAAGGAACCTAGAGTTTAAGCCACACAGGCTAAGGATCCACACAAGGACCCTAGAGTTTATGCCTTACACAAGAGCAAAGGTTAACTCACAGCACCTAAGTTTTATGCCCTACACAAGAGAAAAGGATCCACACAAGGAACCTAACTTTTAGACCACATAAGTCAATGACCTACACTAAAGACCTAAGTTTATGCCCTACATAAGAGCAAGGGTCAGCACACAACACCCACACGTACTCTCCCATCGGAGGCCTCCTATGAGGACTTGAGAGGGGTGAGAAGCACCTTTGACCCAAACCTACAAAAGGAATGATCAAAAGGGTCTCCTGACTTTAATGATTTACAGATAAGTAGGTGAGCCCCACTAAGCATGTTGATGAAGATTCCTCCTTGATGATGAAGATTCTTTAGCTCCCTTGATCCGCAACACTTAATGATGTACCAATAAAGGCGACGGGTTGGGTCAAGGTTATGTTGGAATCCTACTCTATTAAATGCTTTCCTATTTTAGAGGAGTGATTCCAAGCATGCAAGCATTCAAGGTATCACAGCTCAATGATTTACCATTAAGGTAGTAGCTGGATGATCTTTGCATGGGAAAGTTCATTCCTCAATCCACTTTATTTAATATCAATGAGGAGAGTGGATTGAAGAATGAACTTCCATGAGAAAGAGGGCTTAGGATAGATGATAGACAATAACACTCTCAAAGCACTCTCTCTTTTTCTCACAATAACCAAGAACAAGCTCTCCTTAAATAGAAAAAAAGCTCCAATGGTAATAAAGATGTCAGATTCTGATAGAGTTTGATATCATCGAGCCTGCTTCGAAGCCATCGAACATATACTTTCGATGCTATCGAAGCAAGGTTTGATGATAAAAACTCTACTGAAGTATTTACTTGAAACTTTTTGCCTAAGGATCGATGCCATCAAGCATTTGTTGATGTCATCGGAGTTTGAACTTCGATTTCAACGACAATCTGTTCGATACATTGATCATTTCCACATGATTTTCAAAAGAGCTTACTAGACAATCTTTGATCCAATTCGATGATATCGAGCATGGATCGATATCATCGAAATTCAAATTATGATCATATCAAGAAATCATCGATTACTCAATCATTTCCAGAGAATTTTCCTATTGAGCTCGCTGGACTTGTTTGGTCCGAATTCGATAACATCGAAGCTCCTTTGATATCTTCAAAATTTGAGTTCCATTGGAATCTAGGCTCATTTCGAGTCATCGATAAATATGAGATTTGCCTGAATATCTTACTGGACACAAACTAGCCAGAATTTGATTATATCGAGTTGTTTCGATGTTATCGAAATTTGAATTTTGATGATATCGAATCTTCCATTGATTCATCGAGAATTTTGTACAAGGATCAAATTAGTTGTTGGACACAAGATGTCCTCCACTCGTTGATATCGAGTACTTTTCGAGGACATCGATAAAAGGTGTTCGATCATTGATGTTTTATTTAAACCAACATGAATTAAATGATTTTAAACTCATAAGTGTGCGAATCAGATATAGATATGGTACGTATTACGAGATCGATCCCACGAGGACTGGTTGTCACAATTCGAAATTTACGATTCTTCTTAACTAATCCAACAAATAGTTTTACTAACAATTAAGTAAATTAATAAAAATATATGAAAAGTAACTGAGGACAATGAGGAAAATTCAATTAAGGAGAATACTAGGACTTTTGAATCCACCCCTAATTATCCTGACCCTTGCTTTACCTGTTGATTCACCTTAATTTAGATTGATATAAATTTAATAAATAAAGCACACTCTATGTCCTTGGTCGGGCACACAAAATGTATAATCCCTTAAAGCATATGGATCACATCTTTCCATCCATGGTCAGGCATGGAGAGATGTAAATTCCTGTTTCTTTCTCTATAGGATACCTGTTCATGATCGGGTACAAGCACCTAAAATAAGATTCCAAACAACATCCACATCTAGACTTTGGTTAAGCTCATAGAATGGAGAAGTACAGAAATTTCAGTTAAGCACACTAAGATAGAAATAAATCAATTAAATTCAGGATGAAATCAACAAAGAAAAATAAGCATCATTCAAATTAGGAGCTTCATTTCAGCCCTAGCTAAAAACATTAGCTATCCATGAATTCAAATAGAAAGAAGAAAAAAAATCAGATTGAAGAAAGAAAAAACATAAAGATCTCCCTTCTTTCTTCTCTCTCTCTCTCTCTCTCTCTCTCTCTCTCTCTCTCTCTCTCTCTCTCTTCTTTTTTTCTTTTTCTCTTTCTTCTCTCCTTTGGCGTGGATTTGGATTCCTCTTTTTCCCCCTTAGCTCTGTAGTGAGCACGTGTGATGCATGGGCGCTAACTATCAGCATGGTTTTGATGGGATTTCCCCCCTCTACATTCTGGACGGTTTGGATTGTTCTAATGGGTCATGATGGAGGCCCACTGCACATCGAACTGCTCCCCTGTTTCACGCTAACAAAAATGAAAATTTCTATTTTAGAGAAGGAAGTTGGTGGGGCCCATGAACGATGTCAACAAGTAAATCCAATACGTCCATTAATTTCTCCTCAGAAAACCATTTTGAGATGGCCAATTTTGGATTGGGTTGAGTGTGGCCCATTGAATTTTAAACCGGCCGTCCATCCTTCTTTTTTAAATGATCCACATGTATAAGTGTGTAAGGGGCCAAACTGCCACCTAGGTGAGGGTCAAGCCTCACCTAGAGACACAATAGATGGTATAAATCTTGAAAATGCATGATGAGTGGGGCCCACAATAAAAAAAATGGATGTGTGCATAAGACATTGTTAGCATTTTTAAATTTTTGAGAAGAAGGGTTGGTCAGCCCACACTGACCGACTTTAGGATTTCGGTGTATGACCAGTACGTGTGGGTTCCATGGATTTGTGTATCCAAAATCCGCTCCATCCATTCATTTTATCACCCCATTTAAGGCATTGAGTCCAAAGTTGAGGCATATCCAGAACCAGGTGGGCCCCCACTTAAGAAATTAAGGACCTTATCTGTCCATTGGGCCACTTCTAGAGGTATCCAATGGCTAAAATTTTATTTGTACGGTTAATTTATGGTCCCTAGGTCATGTATGAAGTTTCGAGCCGAATGGATGGTTGGAACCATGTGATCTTGCATTCTAGACCAATTTTGGGCCCTCTTTAATGTGAATGGCATGATTTCCTCGTATCTCTGGCGTGTAAATTCATCAATCTTAGTCCTGTGGGGTCTGTCCCTTGCTTTGGTGACTTGGGGCGTCAATTCCATATTTTTAATATCCTTTTTCAATCCAAGCTTCTAATTACACCCTTCATCACAAACACGATTAGAATATGACGTTAAGCATCATCATGTACATAAAATTAGGTAATAATTAGGGTCTAATATGAAATATTCGACCTTCATCACAACCCCCAACCAGCATTTTACTAGTCCCGATCAAAACATGCGAAAAATAATTTCAGAAATAAAAGACAATTCCTGTAAACTCGAGCGACTTATGAACAAATAGTCGAGATGCGAGAATTCTAAGTTCATGAATGGTAAGTAGAATTTTCTTTCCTAGAATCAAGCTCACAGTAAATTACATAATCAAGTTCAAAATATTAATCCATTAATTAGAAAATTCTAAACATTGTGTTCCATGAGTGTATAGTGTGATCTCGACTTACAATCATTAAGAGATCCAATTGTCAATTTCATGATATCATTGGTAATTAACAACGGAATTCATGACTACCAAAACTGAAACTAACACTTGCCTTATAGATTAACTTTTCATTCTACCCACCTTTGATTTTCTTTATGAATAGTAACGCTAAGGAGGGGAATCAAATCCTCACCTATAGGGAGCAAACCTATGATGAAAACTTATTGCCTAACTTTTTCTAAATGTCAATCATGGGGGATTGAATCTACACCTATAGGGAGCAAACCTATGGTGAATATTATGTGACTTACCCTTTCAATTCTTCTTACTAAACATGATATTTTTTTTTTATCAGGATGGTTCCTTTCATGCTTAGTGATTACCAAGTTAATCATTCGATATCGAACCAGAACCTTCATGTGTAAGCAGTATGTGATATGTGAAATCATGACTCAATCAATGTCTATAACTTCTAATCATGGATTGATTACTCAAACTTAACGGTGAAATCTAACAGACAACTGAATCCAAGAGTCATAAATTACCAACATCATGTATCTTTTAATTCTAAATCAAAGATGACTGTTAAAATTACTTCAAATTCACAAGAAATTCTAAAAAAATTTAAAATTTTTCACAAATTTTTTTTTTTTGCTCAAGACTAAGAAAATACTGATTAGGTAACCTAATCTTCCACTCCCAACCTAAAATCTACATTGTCCTTAATATAAAAGAAATAATCATGCAATGCACATGGGACAATGAAAATAAAAGAGGAGTGATGGAAAGATAGTACCTGGATGGAGAATCAAGTGGCTTTCCAAAGATATCAGCGTAAGAGCGGATTAGCACAAGAGAGGAACCAACAAAAGTAAGATAAAAATAACAAAAATAAAATCCTACCTACACCACTTTTGCAGGTGCTCTTAATTACATTTAGCATATGCAACAAGCCTTTAAACCCCTAGGTTGCCCCTAGTGGACGAGTTGTAGTCTCGTGAGGGTTTACAACAATGTTACTCACAAACATTGAACTAACTAACTAGGAAAATGAAATGGAATGAAAAGCTGGGTTGCCTCCTAGGTGCGCTAAGTTTAACGTCTTCAGCCAGACAAGAACGGACCATGAATTAATCAATCTTGATAACCTGGGTCCGCCAACTAAATTTCCTCAACACCTTGATTAACCAATCCCAGACCTTGTGGGAATAACTTGAACCATGCTATCTGAAATGCGATCAATGATACCAATGTCTAACAAGTTAAGCATCTCCGATCGAACATCCTCTTTCATGTTAGGGTTAAGCCTCCTTTGCATTTCACGGGACGTTTTCACATTTTCTTCAAGATCAGTATGATGCAAACACAAAGTGGGGCTTTCTCGCTTCATGTCCGCTATCATCCACCTAATAGCTGCCCTATATTCTCTCAGAACATTAAGCAACTTGCTCTCCTGTTTCTTCTCAAGGTTAGAAGCTATGATGTTAGGCAGAGTCTCAGAATGAACTAAAAATGCATACTCAAGATTTTCAGGTAATTATTTAAGGTTAAGTTCGGGTGGTTTCTCAACAGTTGAAACCAGTTTAGACTCAGAGGGTAGAAGAGGTTCCACTTTATATAAGACCTGTATCTTGGTCCATACCTTTCCGTAGACTTCCGCGATCTTACCGGTCGAATTTCGGTAACCTTCGACCCTTAACCGATATCGACGCGCGACCCTGATTCATATGCCAACAACCCGAGTCGACTTAACCCAAGACCAATACCATAGCGACCGCGCCGTAGTTGCGGTTCCGGTGCCGCGACTCGCGCGCCGAGGAGATACCTTGGTCGAGAGTTGTAGGCCAATGTTTGGTGTGAGGAAAACGCCGCACGTTGCGAAACCCAAGAGAATCTGTACGATGTGTCACATCAATCACATCAATCCCATCAATCAATCACCCATCAATCCTTCACATGTCAAGTACACATCACTTTCACCCCTTTTTCCCAAGCAACCACAAAAGTCTTCCTAACCCATGCCTTTCTTACACAAATGCTACAAAAGTCTTCACCTCCCATACCCCTCTTACACAGAAGGCCACAAAAGTCAAAGATTTCTTATACAACCATCACTCACCACATCCATCCATCACTCTCTCTCTCCCTTTACAACTCCTCTCTTTCTCATTTCAAATCTCCAAGCAAGAAAAAAATTTCCAAGCTCCATACGTATGGAATTTATCCAAGCTTCCTAAACTCCAAGTGTGGCCCACCTCTTCACTCCATGATCTTCCCATCCTAACCTTCCATTCTTCATCTCATCCATTGAAGTTGAAGCTAAGGTGCCAAGGAACCCCTAGGAGCAAGAAGATCGGACGGTGGGTGCCTCTATAGGGTAGTTTTTCTTTTTTTTTTATGATGGGCCAAGTGAGGCCCACCGATCCATGGTGTGGATCTCACTTGGGACCCTAAGTTGTGGTTGATGGACCACTTGGATCATCATGATCATTTCATGATGGGGCCATTCTCCATGGACCCCATCATGATGTTTATTTTCTTTTCAAAGGTCATCTAGACCGTCCATGTTGGTGGGGAAAGGATCTCCACCATTGATTTTGGATTTCGGTGGTCCCTCACGCTTTAAGGCCCACTTGATGTATGATTCATTGTAAGGGAGGGCCCTTAATGTCGGGGTCCCTCCATCACAAGCGTGTCCCGCCCTCCATCTCTCTCTCTCTCTCTCTCTCTCTCTTTTGATGATATGGTTGTGTGGTCACTTGGTTGGACCCCACCTTGTAGATGTGTGATATCTATACCATCCAATCGTTTGGTGGCTCACCCTGACAACATGTATGAGGGTGGGGCCCACCTTAAATATGTGCCATTTACAACCGTCCAGCGTCCAGGGACGCTGGACGTTGCAAATACACGAAGTGTGTGCTGCTAGTGGGTGTACTGTCGCAGCAGTTTAAAAAAAAAAAAGATTTTTGGAAGGGGTGTAAAAGTAGGTCCCACCTTGGTGTATAGGTACAATCTAAGCCGTACGTCCTCTTTTCCATATCATTTTAGGCGTTGAGCCAAAGAATGGGCTCAATTCGATGATCAGGCGGGCCATACCAGAGAAAATGGTACTTTTACCCTTCTAAGGCTTTTAGGGCCCATCTAGTCGTTTCTACACGCCAATTAAATGTCAACCCTTGGATTTTTACGGCATGTTTGGGCCCTAGAATTTATTGGGCAGAGTGAATTTTCAAGGAGTGGGCCCCACATGTAATTTTTTTCAAGAGATCAAAACAAAAAAAAAAGGAAGGGAAAGAGGCAGCGCCTGCTGCCACTGACGCAGCAGCAGGGTTGCACGTTGACGGGCGGGCATCCCAGCAGCCACCCACGACTGCTGCCATGGGCCCCACCATGATGCATATGTTTAATCCACGCCGTTCATATGGTGGGTCCCCTCCTCAGGTGGGCCCCCTCCAAATTTCGGCTCGATCCAGAACTCAGGTGGCCCACACCACAGGAAACCGTGGAATTGAATATCTGCCATTGAAATCCATTTTGGGGCCCACAGAAGTTATGAACCAAGTTGAAAATTTTAATTTTCCTTCAACCAGGTCTGTTTGACCTTATCAATGGGTTGGATGCCAAATAAATACTACAGTGGGCCCCACATGGGACCCACAAGGATGTATGTGTCCTAAGTCCACTGTCCAGTGGACGGTGGCGCCCACCTTGATGTTGTATTAACTCCACCGTCCAGCGGATGGTGAAGCCCTCCGAGATGCATGTGTCATCCCTACGTGGGACCCGCCATGATTCATGTGATGCATCCAGACCGTCCATCCGCTTGGTGAAATCATTTTAAGGCATGAGTGGCTGATTGGGTGGGCCACTCATGTATGGGTTAGGCCCATTTGATTTATATCAGGCCTATGGGCTAGGCCCATTTGAATTACAAAAGGTCAATGGGTTAGACCCATTTGATTTATGAAAGGCCTATGGGTTAGGCCCATTTGATTCATATAAGGCCTATGGGTTTAGGCCCACTTGATATGTTCTAAGTCCATAGGACTAGGCCCTTTTGATGTATTCCAAGGCCCATGAAATTGGACCCATTTGATGCAATTTTGAAGCCTATGGAAGTAGGCCCATTTAATATATGTAAGGCATAGGGGTTTAGGCCCACTTTGATATGCATGCAAGGCCTAAGGGTTAGGGCCCATTTGGCGTACATATGGGGTTCAATTGGTGTGGCCCATTCGTTACCTTTAAGACCCATTAGTTAAGCTCATTTGATGCAGTCCAAGGCCCACGGATTTTGACCCATTGCAATGCACATAAGACCCATTAGTATGACCCATTTATGTGGCCCATCTGATGAATAGAAGGCCCATAAGATATGGTCCATTTGATATATATATAAGGTCCAATGGGAAGAACCTACGGTCTATTGTAATGTGTAATTCCATTACAAACTAAGTAGCGATGTTTACAAAGATCGTGCCTTGGGAGCAATGTTGGTTTGACGTCCACATTGCGAGTGTAATGTTGGTTGGATGTCCACATTACGACTCTCCTTAGGGCCCATTACTAGGCCATACTTGCTGTGTATAGGCCGTCTAGGCCCATCTGCGTTGTAAGAATGGTTCATCACTCATTTACATGATTAGTATAGTTTCATGACCCATGATCATACGCATCATATGTATGCTTGATATGAGGATTGACTGATCATAGCATATGCCTTCGGGCAGGTTGTTTATGGGCTCCTGGTTAGGCGGTATTGCCCTACATGAGCGTACGATATGCGCAGGATTTGTTGCATGACTGGATAGCCTGAATCATGCATTTCGTATTTGTGTGACATGGTTATTGTATGCCCTAGCGACATCAGGGCTATAGCTTCCACAGACGCATCGTGGTTGGCAGGATTGGATACCGAAAATCTTGTTCTACATGGGGTGCTATAGATATCCCTAGGTGAAAGTCCCTAAACCCTTATGGTACCAAGAGGTTGGTCCAACGTCTAAACTGAGTGGGTAGATGAGCGTTGAGTGCCGACTACCAGAAGGTCGCGCTCTCTACTGTGTCATGGTCGGTTGGAAGGGGGTGCGACCTTACCCGCCTGAGTGTAGGGGGCAATCCTAGGCTGAGTCTGACCAGCTAGAGGAATGGGTCCGCTATCGACGAGTCGCGCCCGATATTGGCAGACGGATAGTGAGGTCTCTTTCACTTACCTTATTGCGCGCGATGTGGCGGCAATCTGGTTTAGAGTGTATTAGACCCCGGTGATATCTCATATTTGAGCTGTATTGATGTGTGGACATAGATGAGGATCTGTATGCTTGAGTTGCATTCAACATTGCATGGCCTTGGGGTGTTCGATACCATTCATGTCTTGCATCGCATAAGCCTTGGTACGGATCATGATATTATGGATTCATCTGTATATTCCGTATTACTCTGATATTGCATGTTTATATTACTAGCTTGCGCACACACTTTCACAACCCTCTTAGCTTTCTATAAGCTTATGCATGACCGTTGCGTGCAGGTGACGTTGGTTCGCAGCAGCGCTGAGGCAGGAGCACGTTGTAGATCGTTTTGGAGTTTTTGTTCTTTACCATTGTATTTCCCTTTATGCTCATTGTACTGGTAAAGTTTTTTATCATAGTGGAAATGTTATGGAGTTCTTGGTTGTTGTTTGTGGGTTATGCCATTGTTTATGCTTATTACGAATCAAACTGACGTTAAAAATCCTCCTCGTAGCATCCCAGGATCGGAACCTGGCGAATGGGAGGTAGGAGCCGATAATGGGGTTCTACGGAGGCTGTCGGCGCTGGATTCGGTGATCGAAAATTTTGTGAGCCCGGTTTTTGAGTTTGGGGCATGACAGAAGTTGGTATCAGAGCATAACTTGGGAATAACCGAGAACAACATTACATGTCTGCTATGAGTGTAGAATGGCTAAGTTCCGGAGTTTGGATAGCTTAGCAACCTTCCGTTACAGACCGTTAATGTGTGTACCTTCGAGAGTTTTGAAGTTGATAGGCACCTTCGCTCTTTCTTGTAGGACATGGCGCCTGGGAGGGTGACCCGATTGACTCCAGCACCACCACCTGAGGATTTCGCTTCACCACTTGAGGCTCCAGCTTTACCACCTACGCCTCCTGTTCCACCCTCAGAGATCCCTGCTCCCTTCCCTGAGGATGACATTCCTCTACCTGAGGCCGATGTGGAGCCGACTGTGACTGTGAGTACCTCTCAGTTACAGCAGATGTTACAGGCTGTGACAGCCACACTCTAGGGACAGGGTAGGCGCCAAGTTGTTTCACCAGCTCAGGCAGAGCAGGAGCGCGCGAGCGCCTTACTTTGTGAGTTCAGACGGCTTGATCCCCCACGTTTCCAGGGCGAGCCAGATCCGACTGCAGCAGAGAGATGGCACTCCGATGTGGAGAAGATTTTCGATACTATGTCATGTACGACCGAGCAGTGCGTCCGGTTAACAGTATTTCTCTTCCAGGGTGAGGCCGAGCATTGGTGGACCTCTGTTACCCATGTTGCCTGGCCTGAGTATGTCTAGACATGGGAGGACTTTGTTGACCGATTCGAGGTGCAGTACTTCCCCGACCATATCCGTCGTCAGTGAGCTTTAGAGTTCGAGACTCTGGTGCAGGGAGATATGACTGTGGCACAGTACGCGGCCCGTTTTGTGGCACTATCGAGATTTGCACCGTATATGGTTGATGACGAGGGGCGGAAGGCCCGCCGTTTCGAGCACGGCTTACGTTACGGCCTTCGAGGTCGTGTTATTGGGCATGAGCTCCCTACTTTCTAGGCAGTGGTGCGGAGAGCTCAGATTTATGAGACTGAGTGGGCCGGTTCTCAGTCTGATCGCAGTCAGAGGAGAGACCGGAAGAGGCAGGCTTCTTCCAATGATTTCCAACAGCGTCGACCACAGCAGCAGAGGCGTATAGGTCGCCAGCCTTCCGTGCACCATCAGCACCAGCAGCACCTCCACCACCACCTCAAAGGCAGTTCACCGGCACTTACTTTAGGTGCGGTGCGACGGGACACCGTTCATGGGAGTGTCCCAGCCCCCAGCAGCAGCAGAGACCCCCACAGCAGCAGCGACAACAGCCTCCACCACCGAGGCCACCTCAGCAACAGCATCAGCATCAGCACTAGCCTCAGAGGCCACAATAGCAGAGGCAGCAGTTTCGACCTCCTCAGTGACCCCAGCAGCAGCAGCAGCACGTTCAGAGCGGACAGACACCTCCCCAGCCAGCTCAGGCTAGATTCTATGCGGCTCAGCAGGATCCGCAGTCATCTGGAGGAGTGGTTGAGGGTATACTTTCAGTTTCTGCATGCATTGCACGTGTACTGTTTGATTCCAGTGCATCGCACTCTTTTGTGGCCGAGAG
Source organism: Magnolia kwangsiensis (assembly GCA_037074715.1). Lineage (NCBI taxonomy): Eukaryota > Viridiplantae > Streptophyta > Magnoliopsida > Magnoliales > Magnoliaceae > Magnolia > Magnolia kwangsiensis. The sequence continues at coordinate 110,735,335 of CM073577.1, read as the reverse complement.
CTTCTGTTGGTCGACTGGCTTACCGTTGGAGTCTGCTGGTGAGAGTCTATCAGTATCGACTCCCTTGGGGAGGACTGTAGTGTTGGGCCGATTTTTCTCGTCTTGCCCTGTTCTAGTTGGGGATACCTTTCTGCCTGTCGATATGTTCGTATTGCCGATGTCTGAGTTCGACGTCATCCTGGGCATGGATTGGCTCGCCGAGTACTATGCCATATTAGACTGCCCCACGAGGACCGTCACGTTCTATATACCCGGCGTGCCACAGTTTCAGTTCGTTGCAGAGGCTAGAGGAGAGCGGTTGTCTTGCCTGATGTCCTGCTCCATAGAGGAGCCTGTTGCCGCCTACATCGACCATTTTCCCATAGTATGCAATTTTCTCGATGTGTTCCAGGAGATTCCGAGATTACCGCCTCCCTGACTCACCGAGTTCCAGATTGATCTCGCGCCCGGTACCGCGCCTATTTCAAAGGCCCCGTATCGTATGACACATTTGGAGTTACGGGAACTGCAGAAGCAGTTGGACGAGTTACGAGAGTTGGGTTTTATCCGTCTGAGCAGTTCGCCATGGGGAGCACCGGTACTCTTCGTAAAGAAGAAGGATGGCTCGTTGAGGCTCTGCATTGGCTACCGCGAGCTCAACAAAGTCACGATCAAGAACAAGTACCCGCTCCCTAGGATTGATGATTTGTTTGACAAGCTGCAGGGTGCACAGTTCTTTTCAAAGATTGACCTGCGTTCCGGTTATCATCAGATTCGGGTCCGAGATGAGGACATTCCGAAGACGGCATTCAGGACGCGTTACGGTCATTTTGAGTTTCAGGTCATGTCCTTCGGACTGACCAATGCACCCGCGGTCTTCATGCAGCTGATGAACGAGGTCTTCTGCCCATATCTGGATCAGTTCGTTGTAGTCTTCATCGATGACATTCTGATCTATTCGAGGACCCGTGAGGAGCACGAGCAGCATTTAGTGATTATTTTGCAGACCCTCCGCGCACACCAGCTATATGCGAAACTGGAGAAGTGCGAGTTCTAGCAGGAGGAGGTGAAATTCCTCGGACACGTGGTGACGAGGGAGGGTGTCGCAGTGGACCCCTCGAACGTCGAGCCAGTGCGTCTGTGGGGCCAGCCCATGACTGCGACTGAGATCCGTAGTTTCCTTAGTTTGGTGGGCTATTACCGACGTTTCATTGAGGGTTTTTCTCGTATTGCAGCCTCGTTGACCAAGTTGACTCGGAAGGGCACTGAGTTTATTTGGAGTGACGCCTGCGAGCGAGCATTTATGGAGTTGAAGGACCGTCTGACGTCCACTCCTGTGCTCACTCTTCCTTCTGGGAGTGACGAATTTATTGTGTTCACTGATGCCTCGCATATCGGTTTGGGTGTTGTCCTGATGCAGCACGGTAGACCAGTGGCCTTTGTGTCTCGTCAGCTCAAGGTCCATGAGTTGAACTATCCTACGCATGACTTAGAGCTGGCTGCAGTTGTCTTTGCACTGAAGGTATGGAGACACTATCTTTATGGGGTCAGGTTCGAGCTTTTCTGTGATCACAAGAGCTTGAAGTACCTCTTCTCGCAGTCTGAGTTGAATATGAGGCAGAGGTGCTGGATGGAGCTCTTGAAAGAGTATGATTTTAGTCTCCAGTACCACCTGGGTAAGGCGAACGTGGTGGCAGATGCCCTCAGCCGTCAGCCACGAGGCCTAGTGGCGCGTCTGATGATTTAGGAGTGGCGGATGCTTGAGGATATCGCAGCGTATGATTTTGAGTTCGGCCTGCAGTCTTCCATGGTGCAGTTATCGAGCTTGTCGATTCAACCCTCTCTTGTCGTTAGGGTGATCGAGGCTCAGCAGGCTGATGAGTCGTTGCATAGTTATATGGCTGAGGCGGCATCTGAGGGTCAGGCAGATTGGCAGATTGGTACAGACGGTGGACTTCGTTTCAGAGGCTGATTATGTGTCCCGGATATTCCAGAGTTACGCAGAGATCTTATGACCGAGGCACATCTATCGCGATTTTCTATCCACCCGGGCTCGACGAAGATGTACCGTGACATGAGGTGACAGTATTTTTGGGCGGGGATGAAGCATCAGATCGCCAGTTTTGTGGCCGAGTGTGACACGTGCTAGCGTGTCAAGGCCGATCATCAGAGACCTCCTGGTCTATTGCAGCCGTTGAGCGTCCCGATGTGAAAGTGGGAGCACGTGTCGACTGATTTCATTATGGGTTTACCGAGGACTCAGCGCGGTCATGACGCCATTTGGGTTGTTGTGGATCGTCTGACGAAGTCGGCACATTTCCTTGCGATGCGTGCGACTTGGTCTATGGACCGGCTTACGAGATTATTTATTGAGGAGATTGTGAGACTGCATGGCGTTCCAGTCTCGATCATTTCTGACCGAGACTCGAGGTTCACGTCTCAGTTTTGGGGGATCTTTCAGCGAGCGATGGGGACTGATTTGCAACTCAGCACCGCGTACCATCCGCAGACCGATTGCCAGACCGAGAGGGTCAACCAGATCGTTGAGGATATGCTTCGGGCTTGTGCGATTGATTTCGGGGGTAGCTGGGATGAGCATCTGCGATTGGCTGAGTTCGCGTACAATAACAGCTATCAGGCGACCATCGGCATGGCTCCTTTTGAGGCACTATATGACAGACCATGCAGATCACCGAGTTGTTGGACCGAGGTTGGAGAGCGTCATCTCTTAGGTCCCGAGCTTGTGCAGGAGACGTCAGAGGCTATTGACATCATCAGGCAGAGGATGCGCATAGCTCAGAGCCGACAGAAGAGTTTTACTAATCGTCGGCGTCGTCCCTTGGAGTTTGATGTAGGGGACCATGTGTATCTCAAGGTCTCACCCATGAAGGGTGTAGTTCGATTTGAAGCGAAGGGCAAGCTTGCCCCGAGAATCATAGGACCTTTTGAGATCACTGGGAGCGTTGGCGCCGTGGCCTATCGGCTTGCCTTGCCATCACAGTTGTCTGGCGTCCACGACATTTTTCACGTCTCCATGTTGAGGAAGTGTGGGTCAGACATAGTTCCCGTTATTGATTGGCAGCCGCTGGAGGTTCGTGAGGACGCTTCTTACATTGAGCAGCCAGTCCGTATCCTTGATCGGAAGGAGCAGGTCCTCAGAACCAAGGTCATTCCATTGGTGAAGGTGCAGTGAGGTCACCATTCTGTAGAGGAGGCTTCTTGGGAGCGTGAAACCGAGATTCAGGAGCGTTATCCTCATCTCTTTAATGGTTGATTATGTGATGTATTTTGTATGCTATCTTCGATTCTATATGATGATGTTATGTCGCTTCTTCTTCATGAGTAATGCTTAATTGCGATACTTGTGTAAATTTTCAGGATGAAATTTTTATAAGGGGGGGAGAGCTGTAAGACCCGTATCTTGGTCCGTACCTTTCCGTAGACTTCCGCGGTCTTACCGGTCGAATTCTGACAACCTTCGACCCTTAACCAATATCGACGTACGACCCTGATTCATATGCCGACAACCCAAGTCGACTCAACCCAAGACCAATACCATAGAGACCGCGCCGTCGTTGCGGTTCCGATGCCGCGACTCGCGCGCCAAGGCGATACCCTGGTCGAGAGTTGTAGGCCAACGTTTGGTGCGAGGAAAACGTCGCGCGTTGCGAAACCCAAGAGAATCTATACGATGTGTCACATCAATCCCATCAATCAATCACCCTTCAATCCATCACATGTCAAGTACACATCACTTTTACCCCTTTTTCCCAAGCAACCACAAAAGTCTTCCTAACCCATACCTTTCTTACACAAATGCTACAAAAGTCTTCACCTCCCATACCCCTCTTACACAAAAGGCCACAAAAGTCAAAGATTTCTTACACAACCATCACTCACCACATCCATCCATCACTCTCTCTCTCCCTTTACAACTCCTCTCTTTCTCATTTCAAATCTCCAAGCAACAAAAAAATTTCTAAGCTCATACGTATGGAATTTCTCCAAGCTTCCTAAACTCCAAGTGTGGCCCACCTCTTCACCCCATGATCTCCCCATCCTAACCTTCCATTCTTCATCTCATCCATTGAAGTTGAAGTTAAGGTGCCAAGGAACCCCTAGGAGCAAGAAGATCGGACGGTGGGTGCCTCTATAGGGTAGTTTTTCTTATTTTTATGATGGGCCAAGTGAGGCCCACTGATCTATGGTGTGGATCTCAGTTGGGACCCTAAGTTGTGGTTGATGGACCACTTGGATCATCATGATCATTCCATGATGGGGCCATTCTCCATGGACCCCATCATGATGTTTATTTTCTTTTCAAAGGTCATCTAGACCGTCCATGTTGGTGGGGAAAGGATCTCCACCGTTGATTTTGGATTTCGGTGGTCCCTCATGCTTTAAGGTCCACTTGATGTATGATTCATTATAAGGGAGGGCCCATAATGTCGGGGTCCCTCCATCATAAGCGTGTCCCGCCCTCCATCTCTCTCTCTCTCTCTTTTGATGATATGGTTGTGTGGTCACTTGGTTGGACCCCACCTTGTAGATGTTTGATATCTATACCATCCAATCGTTTGGTGGCTCACCCTGACAACATGTATGAGGGTGGGGCCCACCTTAAATATGTGCCATTTACAACCGTCCAGCGTCCAGGGACACTGGACGTTGCAAATACACGAAGTGTGCGCTGCCAGTGGGTGTACTATCGCAGCAGTTTAAAAAAAATAATAATAATTTTTGGAAGGGGTGTAAAAGTAGGTCCCACCTTGGTGTATCGGTACAATCTAAGCCGTCCGTCCTCTTTGCCATATCATTTTAGGCGTTGAGCCAAAGAATGGGCTCAATCCGATGATCAGGCGGGCCATACCAGAGAAAATGGTACTTTTACCCTTCTAAGGCTTTTAGGGCCCATCTGGTCGTTTCTACACGCCAATTAAATGTCAACCCTTGGATTTTTACGGCATGTTTGGGCCCTAGAATTTATTGGGCGGAGTGGATTTTCAAGGAGTGGGCCCCACATGTAATTTTTTTCAAAAGATCAAAACAAAAAAAAAAGGAAGGGAAGGAGGCAGCGCCTGCTGCCACTGATGCAGCAGCAGGGCTGCACGTTGACAGGCGGCGTCCCAGCAGCCACCCACAGCTACTGCCGTGGGCCCCACCTTGATGCATATGTTTAATCCACGCCGTTCATGTGGTGGGTCCCCTCCTCAGGTGGGCCCCCTCCAAATTTCGGCTCGATCCAGAACTCGGGTGGCCCACACCACAGGAAACCGTGGAATTGAATATCTGCCATTGAAATCCTTTTTGGGGCCCACAGAAGTTTTGAACCAAGTTAAAATTTTTATTTTTCCTTCAACCAGGTCTGCTTGTCCTTATCAATGGGTTGGATGCCAAATAAATATTACAGTGGGCCCCACATGGGACCCACAAGGATGTATGTGTCCTAAGTCCACCGTCCAGTGGACGGTGGCGCCCACCATGATGTTGTATTGACTCCACCGTCCAGCGGATGGTGGAGCCCTCCGAGATGCATGTGTCATCCCTACGTGGGACCCGCCATGATGCATGTGATGCATCCAGACCGTCCATCCGCTTGGTGAAAACATTTTAAGGCATAAGTGGCTGATTGGGTGGGCCACTCATGTATGAGTTAGGCCGATTTAATTTATAATAGGCCTATGGGCTAGGCCCATTTGAATTACAATAGGTCTATGGGTTAGACCCATTTGATTTATGAAAGGCCTATGGGTTAGGCCCATTTGATTCATATAAGGCCTATGGGTTTAGGCCCACTTGATATGTTCCAAGTCCATAGGACTAGGCTCTTTTGATATATTCCAAGGCCCATGAAATTGGACCCATTTGATGCAATTTTAAAGCCCATGGAAGTAGGCCCATTTGATATATGTAAGGCCTAGGGGTTTAGGCCCACTTTGATATGCATGCAAGGCGTAAGGGTTAGGCCCCATTTGGCATACATATGGGGTTCAATTGGTGTGGCCCATTCGTTACCTTTAAGACCCATTAGTTAAGCTCATTTGATGCAGTCCAAGGCCCACGGATTTTGACCCATTGCAATGCACATAAGACCCATTAGTATGACCCATTTATGTGGCCCATCTGATGAATAGAAGGCCCATAAGATATGGTCCATTTGATATATATATGTAAGGTCCAATGGGAAGAACCTACGGTCTATTGCAATGTGTAATTCCATTACAAACTAAGTAGCGATGTTTACAAAGATCGTGCCTTGGGAGCAATGTTGGTTTGACGTCCACATTGCGAGTGTAATGTTGGTTGGATGTCCACATTACGACTCTCCTTAGGGCCCATTACTAGGCCATACTTGCTGTGTATAGGCCGTCTAGGCCCATCTGCGTTGTAAGAATGGTTCATCACTCATTTACATGATTAGTATAGTTTCATGACCCATGATCATACGCATCATATGTATGCTTGATATGAGGATTGACTGATCATAGCATATGCCTTCGGGCAGGTTGTTTATGGGCTCCTGGTTAGGCGGTATTGCCCTACATGAGCGCACGATATGCGCGGGATTTGTTGCATGACTGGATAGCCTGAATCATGCATTTCGTATTTGTGTAACATGGTTATTGTATGCCCTAGCGACATCAGGGCTATAGCTTCCACAGACGCATCGTGGTTGGCAGGATTGGATACCGAAAATCTTATTCTACATGGGGTGCTATAGATATCCCTAGGTGAAAGTCCCTAAACCCTTATGGTACCAAGAGGTTGGTCCAACGTCTAAACTGAGTGGGTAGATGAGCGTTGAGTGCCGACTACCAGAAGGTCGCGCTCTCTACTGTGTCGTGGTCGGTTGGAAGGGGGTGCGACCTTACCCGCCTGAGTGTAGGGGGCAATCCTAGGCTGAGTCTGACCAGCTAGAGGAATGGGTCCGCTATCGACGAGTCGCGCCCGATATTGGCAGACGGATAGTGAGGTCTCTTTCACTTACCTTATTGCGCGCGATGTGGCGGCAATCTGGTTTAGAGTGTACTAGACCCCGGTGATATCTCATATTTGAGCTGTATTGATGTGTGGACATAGATGAGGATCTGTATGCTTGAGTTGCATTCAACATTGCATGGCCTTGGGGTGTCCGATACCATTCATGTCTTGCATCGCATAAGCCTTGGTACGGCTCATGATATTATGGATTCATCTGTATATTCCGTATTACTCTGATATTGTATGTTTATATTACTACCTTGCGCACACACTTTCACCACCCTCTTAGCTTTCTATAAGCTTATGCACGACCGTTGCGTGCAGGTGACGTTGGTTCGCAGCAGCGCTGAGGCAGGAGCACGTTGTAGATCGTTTTGGAGTTTTTATTCTTTACCATTGTATTTCCCTTTATGCTCATTGTACTCGTAAAGTTTTTGATCATAGTGGAAATGTTATGGAGTTCTTGGTTGTTGTTTGTGGGTTATGCCATTGGTTATGCTTATTACGAATCAAACTGATGTTAAAAATCCTCCTCGTAGCATCCCAGGATCGGAACCTGGCGAATGGGAGCTAGGAGCCGAGAATGGGGTTCTATAGAGGCTGTCGGCGCTGGATTCGGTGATCAAAAATTTTGTGAACCCGGTTTCTGAGTTTGGGGCGTGACACTTTAGCTTTCCATTTTGTAGTTTCCATTATAGGAGTAGAGTCGAGCAATGCATTGACTTCTTAGATGGAACTTTCTATGTCAAAATTCATGCCAAAATGTGCTAAGCAAGTCTCAAGTGTGTCTTCGAAAGATTGAAGGAAAGATTCATGCATTAGACTCTCAATCATGTCCACATCAAATATATCATCCGAATCTGCTGGTTGTTGTGCAATATTGAACACATTGAGTTTAATCTTCATGTTACCGAAAGACAACTTCATAACTCCATTCCTACAATTTATGATAACATTGGATGTGGCTAAGAATGAACATCCTAGAATAATCAAAATTTGACTAGTAGGATTCTGGAGAGGTTGAGTATCTAGTACGATGAAATCTACTGGAAAATAAAACTTATCAACCTGGATTAGCACATCCTCTAGAATAATCGAAATTTGACTAGTAGGATTCTGGAGAGGTTGAGTATCTAGTACGATGAAATCCACTGAAAAATAAAACTTATCAACCTGGGTTAACACATCCTCAATAACACCACGGGGCACTTTGACTGATCTATCAGCTAGCTGTAGTGTTATTTAAGTTGGTTTCAACTCACCAAGTCCTAGTTGCTCATATACAGAATATGGTAACAAATTAACAGTCGCCCCTAAATCAAGCAATGCCTTCTCAACCTTATGCTCTCCTAGGACGCAAGAAATGGTAGGATCTCCAGGATCCCTAAATTTGGGAGGGGTGTTGTGTTGAATCATGGAGCTGAGTTGCTCTGCTAGGAAGTCCTTCTTGTAAACATTCATCTTACGCTTTTGAGTGCATAATTCTTTAAGAAACTTAGCGTAAGTAGGGGCTTGCTTGATAGCATCAAGTAATGGAATGTTAATTTGTACTTTCTTAAACATGTCTAATATTTCATTAGAGTTATTTTCTTTATTAACTGGTGCCAAACGTTGAGGAAAAGGTGCTTTAGGCACATAAGACGGCACATGAGTGGTTCTTGGGGAGTCAGAGTGTTGTTAAACTTTGGATGTACTAGTATGTCTCTCCTCTTCATTTTGGTCTTTCGATTTGGAATTTGATTCTTCCTTAGGCATTTCTACTTTGTTCTCAATCTGTTTACCGGACCTATGGGTAATGATTAATTTGGCTTGCTCATGATATTGTTTTTGGTTTGAATTAGAGCCAATCTCATATTGTCCTTTTAGATTTGCCACAGGTTGACTAGAAAACTTGCCCTTCTCTCTCTCACTCAATATGACAGCAAATTGACCCAACTGTACTTCCAACTTGGCAATAGTTTGCGCATTTACATGTAAGCTTTGCTAGTTAGCTAGTAAAGTTTATTGGGTGTCTTTTTGAAATTGAAGTGAACTCTGCATAAAAAGATTGAGTGTATCCTCAAGAGATGATTTTCTAGATTGTGGAGGTACTTGTTGATACTACGAAAATTGTTGAAGCTGTTGACTACTAACTTAGGGGTAAGGTTGCATAGGAGGATTTTCAGATGGTCCTCCTCGTTGTGGTCCTTTTGCCTAAGAAAAATTCACTGTGGGTTATAGGTGTCTGAGTAAGGATCATTTCTAGTTCTCTGAAAGGTGTTCATAGCATGTACTTGTTCAGAGAGAAATTCTGGGAATGCTGCACCAGATGGACATGAATGTGTAGGATGTCCAGGACTGGAACATATGGCACATGGCTCTATTTGAGCTGTTTGTGGAGGTCCATTATTCAATATCAAAGCATCAACTTTCTTTGTCAGGCTATCAATCTTGGCATAAAGATCTGGCATGACTCTTATCTCATATATACCACCTTTCTTCTGTGGTTGAGGATTTCTTTCACCTCTATTTGAATAGTCCCATTGCTGAGAATTTTCACATAAGGTTTCAAAGAAATTCCACACTTCGACATCACTTTTGGTCATGGATGACCCTCCATTGGTGGCATCAACCATGCGACAGTTTTGGGGTGCCAAACCGTTATAGAAGTATTGAACCTGTTGCTACTTCTCAAAACCATGGTGTGGGCATTTAAGAAGTAAATCCTTCTATCTTTGTCAACATTCATGAAAGTGCTCACCCTCTTTTTGTGTGAAATTAGTAATTTCTCTACGGAGAGTATTAGTTTTGTGAACCGGGAAGAACTTGTTCAGGAACTTCTTAGACAGTTAGTCCCATGTAGTGATAGACCCAACTCCTAAAGAATTCAACCATGCTTTTGCCTTATCCTTCAAAGAAAAAGGAAAGAGGCGCAAACGGATTGAATCATCGGAAAAGTTTTGGAACCTAAAGGTAGAGCAAATGTCTAAGAATTCTTTCACATGATGATATGGATCCTCCTTGTCTAAACCATAGAAAGAGGGCAACCATTGTATGACCCCAGGTTTAAGTTCAAAGTGTGCTGCCGTGGTGGCTGCGAACACTATGCATGAAGGCACATTGAATTGGACAGGAGCTGAATAATCTCTAAGAGCTTTTATTTCATTCTCATCCGCCATTTTAAATAGAATGTTTCTAAATTTTCTACGAAATATTTTTTCTATTTCAGGATCAAAACGTGCTAATTCTATGTTCAGAGATCTACGCCCTAGCATAAACTATGTTATTGCAATGTACGAAAGAAAACTAAACTAAGATGCAACCTAAGTGAAATAAAACTGGAACTAAAAAATATTAATTCCTAAAAACAAGATAAAACTATGTAAACAAGAATTGGAAGAAAGAACCCGGAAAAGGAGATGATGGATGTCTAAAGATTTGGGAGGTTCTCCTTTCGAAGACAATCTTATATAACAGCTTCCTTCTTCAATTCCTATAAAAAATTAAAATAAAAACAAAAATAAATTAAGTTTCCTAAAATAATGCGAGAAAATTCCTAAAACTATGAATTATGATAAGAAAGAATCCTAAATCCAATTTGGACTGAAACAGTCCCCGGCAACAGCGCCAAAAACTTGATGTTTTATTTAAACCAACCTGATTTAAATGATTTTAAACTCGCAAGTATACAAATCAGATATAGATATGGTACGTATTACGAGATCATTCCCACGAGGACTGGTTGTCACAATTCAAAATTTACGATTCTTCTTAACTAATCTAACAAATAGTTTTGCTAACAATTAAGTAAACTAATAAAAATCTATGAAAAGTAACTGAGGACAATGAGAAAAATTCAGTCAAAGAGAATACTAGGACTTTTGAATCCACCCCTAATTATCTTGACCCTTGCTTTAGTTGTTGATTCACCCTAATTCAGATTGATATAAATTTAATAAATAAAACACACTCTATGTCCTTAGTTGGGCACACAGAATGTATAATCCCTTAAAGCATACGGATCACATCTCTCTATCCATGGTCAGGCATGGAGAGATGTAAATTCCTATTTCTTTCTCTATAGGAAACCTGTTCATCGTCGGGCACAAGCACCTAAAATAAGATTCCAAACAACATCCACATCTAGACTTTGGTTAAGCTCATAGAATGGAGAAGTACAGAAATTTCAGTTAATCACACTAGAAAAAGAAACAAATCAATTAAATTCAGGATGAAATCAACAAAGAAAAATAAACATCATTCAAATTAGGAGCTTCATTTCAGCCATAACTAAAAAAATTAGCCATCCATGAATTCAAATAGAAAGAACAAGAAAAAATAAGATTGAAGAAAGAAAAAACATAAAGATCTCCCTTCTTTCTTCCTCTCTCTCTCTCTCTCTCTCTCTCTCTCTCTCTCTCTCTCTCCTTTTTTTCTCTTTCTTCTCTCTCTCCTTTGGCGTGGATCTGGCTTCCTCTTTTTCCCCCTCAGCTCTCCAAGTCCTTTTATAGCTGGTGGAGTCGGTGGAGGAGTCAGTTAGTGCAACTGTCTTTACACACCAGCATGCGTAACTTCTTTACGCAACCAAGATGCCATGCAAAATAGCACCACCTCCCTTGCTTATTTTTCAAAGAAACACCATCTTTTGAGACATTTTTTGACTGCTCTACACCATGGACGGTTTAGATCATGCATCTAATCAAAGATGGTGGGCCACAGGATCCCGGAACTCACGGACGTGCACAACAGAGGGCCCTGCGAATTCTCTTACGCTATTCTGATGGTGCGGCCCACTTTTCTTCTATTTTGATAAATCCATGTCGTCCATTAGATGCAGTACAAAATTTCAGCTAAAGAGGGCCAGTTTTAGAATGTCATTGACGCGGCCTGGAGAAGCAATCACGCTGCAACTGTTTTGAACGTCGTAGGGCAGTCCAGTTATGACCACTGTAGCGAGCACGTGTGTATGCATGGGCACAAACTATCAGCATGGTTTTGATGGGTTTTTCCCCCTCTATATTCTGGACAGTTTGGATTGTTCTAATGGGTCATGATGGAGGCCCACTGCACAATGAACGACGCCCCTATTTCATGACAACGAAAATGAAAATTTCTGTTTTAGAGAAGGAAGTCGGTGGGGCCCATGAATGATGTCAACAAGTAAATCCAATATGTCCATTAATTTCTCCTCAGAAAACCGTTTTGAGATGGTCAGTTTTAGATTGGGTTAAGTGTGGCCCATTGAATTTTAAACCGACCGTCCAGCCTTCTTTTTTCAATGATCCACATGTATAAGTGTGCAAGGGGCTAAACTGCCACCTAAGTGTGGGTCAACCCTCACGTAGAGACATCATGGACGGTACAGATCTTGAAAATGCATGATGAGTGGGGCCCACAATAAAAAAAATGGATGCGTGCGTAAGATGCTGTTAGCATTTTTAAATTTTTGAGAAGAAGGGTCGGTTAACCCACGCTAACCGACTTTAGGATTTTCGGTGCACGTCCAGTATGTGTGGGTCCCACGAATATGTGTATCCGAAATCTTCTCTATCCATTCATTTTATCACCTCATTTAAGGCGTTGAGTCCAAAGTTGAGGCATATCCAGAGACCAGGTGGGCCCCACTAAAGAAATTAAGGGGCTGATCTATTTATTGGGCCACTTCTAGAGGTATCCAATGGCTGAAATTTTATGTGTACGGTTAATTTATGGTCCCCATGCTATGTATGAAGTTTCGAGTCGAATGGATGTTTGGTACCATGTGATCTTGCATCCTAGACCAATTTTGGGCCCTCTTTAATGTGAATGGCTTGATTTCTTCAGATCTCTGGCATGTAAATTCATCAATCTTAGTCCCCTGGGGTCTGTCCCTTGCTTTGGTGACTTCAGAGCGTCAATTCCATGCTTTTAGTATCCTTTTTCAGTCCAAGCTCCTAATTATACCCTTCATCACAAACATGATTAAAATATGACGTTAAGCACCATCATGTACTTAAAATCAGGTAATAATTGGGGTCTAATGTGCAATATTCAATGTTCATCAATCATATTGATGTGCTATTGATATATCGAGAAAGGTTGAAAACTTAGAAATAAGTTTTCATACTAAAACACCTATGTTGTTCTACTCATTTTAAGGGTTTATATACCTGGGTATTTTGGGACATGGGATGTAAGGCTTAGTTTACCTTTGATGAGTTCGGAGCATACATTCAGTTGAGGTAGATGCTTGATGATCTTTATATGGGGCCCACTTGTCACGCTCCAAACTCGAAAACCGGTCTCATAAAATTTTCGATCACCGAATCCGGTCCCGATAGACTCCGTAGTACCCCATTCTCGGCTCCTAGCGCTCATTTGCAAAGTTCCGATCCTGAGATGCTACGAGGAGGATTTTCAACATCAGTTTGATTCATAATAAGCATAACCAAAGGCATAAATCACAAATAATAACTAAAAACTCCATTACATTTCCACTATAATCAAAATTTACAAGTACAAAGCATAAATCCTCATCTGAGTCCACATATCAATATAGTTCAATTATGGAATAGCACCGGGGTCTAGTACACTCCAAGCTAGATTGCCACCACATCGTGTACAATAAGGCGAGTGGAAGACACCTCACTATCCGCTTGCCAATACCGGGCTTGACTTGTCGATAGCTGACCCATTCCACGAGCTGGTCAAACTCAGCCTAGCTCTGTCCCATCGTCTCGGGTAGGTAAGGCTGCACCCCCTTCCAACTGACCATGACATAGTGGAAAGTGCAGCCTTTTGGTAATCGGCACTTGGCGCTCATGCACTCACTCAGTCTAGACGTTGGAGCAACCTTTTGGTACCATAAGGGTTTAGGAACTTTCACCCAGGGATATCTATAACACCATATGTAGAATAAGATTTTCAGTATCCAATCCTGCCAACCATGATATGCCTGAGGCTACGGCTCTGATGTCGCTAGGGCATGTAGTACCATATCACACAATGTGAATGCATGAATCACACTATCTAGCCATGCAACAATCCTACACGTATCGTGCGCTCATGTAGGGCAACACCGCCTATCTGGGAGCCCCTAAACAATCTGCCCAAATGCATATGCTATGATCAGTCACTTCTCATATCAAGCATACATATGATGTGTATGATCATGAATCATGAAACTATACTAAACATGTTATATGGTGATGGATGTTGTTCATAACGAAGATGGGCCTAGACGTCCTACAAGTGTGGGCCTAACAATGGGCCTTAGGGAGAATTATAATGCGGACATTTAACCAACATTATTCTTACAATGTGAACGTTAAAACAACATTGCTCCTAAGGCATGGTCGTCATAAACATCATTACACCAACCATGGTAGAGTCACATTTTGTAATGGACATGTGTACATCCAATTGGGCCTCGACCCATGGGCCTTAGGTACAACAGATGGTCCTCATAACATGGGCTTCATATATATCAAGGTGGGCCCGAATGGATGGGCCATAACTACATTAGGATGGGCCTAATCATATGGGCCAAGCCAATGGGCCGATTCAATGGTCCGAACCACTAGGCCGAATCAATGGGCCAAACTAATGGGCCGAACTAATGGGCCGATCAAATGGGCCGAACCGATGGGCCGATCAATGGGCCTAACCTTATGTATCTTGAGATCCGACCTATTCATAAGTTATCATAGAGAAAGATAAAGTGAAAACCAAATATCAACTTAATTGGAAAGTACTGTGGCCCTTAGGAGTTTGAACGATAGGTGTCACAGTCCACTATTTAAATGGTGGGGTCCACTTGAGCTTTAGATCTAACCTATCCGTTTACTCATGCCATGAAAATGATATCTCAATATAATTGAATGGTTTGGATACAAAGTAGGCATCATGGTGGGCCCCACCGTTCAAACAGTGAATGGTGTAGATAAGGCACATACATCATTGGGGCCCATGCCAGAGGGATGAAACACATATATCTAGGGTGGGTCCCACTGTCAAAACAAATACACACGTGCATCATGGTAGGACCTACAGAGCTCTGGACGTTAACGGGGGGTGTGTGGAGAGAGAGAGAGAGAGCAGCACGTGGCTGCTTTTTACTTTTTCTTTGCCTTCTATTTTTTTTCCTTTTTCTTTCCTGCAACAAAACAGAGGTGGGTCCCACGTAGGGCCCACCCTTATGTATTATATATAAACTATATAATATATGTAATATATATGATATATAGCTATTGTCATACAACTTTTAAGCATTTAAAGGGAGAGGTGGGCCCACGTAGGCCCACCATCTCATATATATATAATATAATATATAAAATATATACACTATATACTATATATATATATATTATATTATGTAAAACAACCATGTCCTGGCCATCCACGGCCTGGATAGTCACGTGGATCGAGGCGGGGCCCACACGTGGGGTGTTTCCCACCGTCAGATGGACGGTGGTCACAATACATGCATCATGGTTGGGCCATCTTATATGGATGGATGGCATGGATACAACACTTATAGTGGTGTGGCCCACCAGAATGGATGGGCGCCCATTTCCATACACCCATGTCAGCCACCACCATAGGATCGATACTAAGACCTCAAGTGTTGAAATGAGGCATCTTTCACTCAGTCTGCCACCTGAGCTATGGACTGGGTGGGTCCCAGCGTTGAAAGGGGGTATCTATCACTCAGTCTACCATGTGAGCTATGGATGGGTTGCTTGGAATGTGGTTCGAGAATGAGAGAGAGAGGTTTGTAAAGGGAGAGAGAGAGATGGGTGATGGAGTGATGGATGTGTTGATGTGGTGAGTGATGGGTGTAAGAGCCTTTTTTGACTTTTGTAGTAGGTTGTGTAAGAAGAGGTATGGCTTGGTAAGAAACTTTTGACTTTAGGAGTTGCTTGGGGAAGGGTGAGAGGTGATGTGTACTTGACATGTACTTAGCATGATGGGATTGATCATATTGTAGAGATTCTCTCGAAATTTGTACACACGGCATTTTTCTCGCACCGAATGCTGGCCCACATCTCCTGACTAGGGTATCGGATCGGCGCGTGAGTCCCGGCATGGGAATCGCGGTGACGAAGTGGTCGGAAGGCTACAAGTCTCGGTTTGAATCAATTCATGTTGACGGCGTGTGACGCAAGGTTACGCGCAAATGCCGGTTAAGAGTCGAAGGTTGCCGAAATTCGACCGGAAAGACCGCGGAAGCCTACGGAATAGTACGGACTAAGACACGGGTCTTACAGTTATCCCCTCCTAATAATAATTTCATTCTTAAAATTTACACCATCATCGCAACTAGACACAACTCATGAGAAATAAGAATCATAACATAATCATATAAAATCAGAGATAACCCATAATCAGCCATCTAAGAGATGGGGATAATGCTCTTGTATCTCGGCCTCGTGCTCCCAAGAAGCTTCCTCAATATTATGATGACCCCATTGAACCTTCACTAACTGAATGACCTTGGTCTGCAGGACCTGTTCCTTTCAATCAAGGATATGAACCGGTTGCTCAATGTAGGAAGCGTCCTCCCAAACCTCTAACTACTGCCAATCATTAACAGGAACGATGTCTAATCCACACTTTCT
Organism: Magnolia kwangsiensis; assembly: GCA_037074715.1. Taxonomy (NCBI): domain Eukaryota; kingdom Viridiplantae; phylum Streptophyta; class Magnoliopsida; order Magnoliales; family Magnoliaceae; genus Magnolia; species Magnolia kwangsiensis. Next base: position 110,718,797 of record CM073577.1, on the reverse strand, counting down.
TAACATAGAGACATGGAAAACATTGTGGACGCTAGACAAATGAGATGGTAAGGCAAGTCGATAGGTCATGGTGCCAACGTGCCCAGTGATCTTAAAAGGTCCTATGAATCTCGGGGCAAGCTTGCCCTTCGCTCTAAATCGAACTACACCCTTCATGGGTGAGACCTTGAGATACACATGGTCCCCTACATCAAACTTTAAAGGACGATGCCAACGATCAGCAAAACTCTTCTGCCGGCTCTGAGTTGTGCACATCCTTTGCTTGATGATATCAATAGCCTCTAACATCTCCTGCACAAGCTCTGGACCTAGGAGACGGCGCTCTCCAACCTCAGTCCAACAATTTGGTGATATACATGGTTTGCCATATAGTGCCTTAAAAGGAGCCATGCCGATGGTTGCCTGATAGTTGTTATTATACCCGAACTAAGCCAATCACAGATGCTCATCCCAGCTATCCCTGAAATCAATCGCGTAGGCCCAAAGCATATCCTCAAGGGTCTAGTTGACCCTCTCGATCTGGTCATTGGTCTGTAGATGATATGCGGTGCTGAGCTTCAAATTAGTCCCCATCGCTCTCTGAAAGTTCCTCCAAAACTGAGACATGAACTCGGGTCTCAGTCCAAAATGATCGAGACTGGAATGCCATGTAATCTCACAATCTCCTCAATAAATAACCTCGTAAGCCGGTTTATAGACCAAATCGCACTCATTGCAAGGAAATGTACTGACTTCGTCAGACAATTTATAACAACTCGAATGACGTCATGACCGCGCTGAATCCTCGGTAAGCCTATAATAAAATCTGTCGACACATGCTCCCACTTCCACATTGGGACACTCAACTGCTGCAATAGACGAGGGGGTCTCTGATGATTGGCCTTGACACACTGGCACGTGTCACACTCGATCACAAAACTGGTGATCTAACGCTTCATCCCCACCCAAAAATACTATCACCTCATGTCACTGTATATCTTCGTCGAGCCAGGGTGGATAGAAAACTGCGATCGATATGCCTCGATCATAAGATCTCTGTGTAACTCAGGAATATCTGGAACACATAATCGGCATCTAAAGCGAAGTCCACCGTCTGAACCTATTTTCTAATCTACCTGACTCTCGGATGCCGCCTCAGTCATATAACTCTGCAACAACTCATCAGCCTGCTGAGCCTCGATCACCCTTGCAATAAGAGAGGGTTGAATCGACAGGCTCGATAATTGCACGATTGAAGACTGCAGGCCGAACTCAAAATCATACTCTGCGATATCCTCGAGCATCCTCCACTCTCGGACCATCATATGCACCACTAAGCCACGTGGCTGATGGCTGAGGGCATCTGCCACCACGTTCACCTTACCCGGGTGGTACTAAAGATCGAAGTCATAGTCCTTTAGGAGCTCCATCCAGTGCCTCTGTCTCATGTTCAATTCAGACTACGAGAAGAGGTACTTCAAGCTCTTATGGTCGGAGAAGTGCTCGAACTTAACCCCATAGAGATAGTGCCTCCACACCTTCAGTACGAAGACAACTGTAGCTAGCTCCAAATTATGCTTGGGGTAGTTCAACTCATGGATCTTGAGCTAGCAAGACGCGAAAGCCACTGGTCTCCCGTGCTACATCAGGACAACACCCAAACCAATATGCGAGGCATCAGTGAATACAATAAATCCATCACTCCTAGAGGGAAGTGTGAGGACAAGAGTAGACATGAGATGGTTTTTCAACTCCATAAATACATGCTCGCAGGCGTCACTCCAAATATACTCAGAGCCCTTCCGAGTTAACCTATTCAGTGGGGCTATAATACGGGAGAAGCCCTCAATGAAACGGAAGTAGTAGCCCGCCAAACTAAGGAAACTGTAGATCTCGGACACAATCGTGGGCTGGCCCCACTGACCCACTGCCTCAACCTTCGAGGGGTCCACTACATCGCCCTCCCTCGTCACCTCTTGACTGAAGAACTTCACCTCTTCGTGCCAGAACTCGCACTTCTCTAGCTTCGCATACAGCTGATGTGTATGGAGGGTCTTCAAGGTAATATCCAAATGCTGCTCGTGCTCCTCATGGGTCCTCGAATAGATCAGAATGTCATCGATGAAGACTACAATAAACTGATCGACATATGGGCGGAAGACCTCATTTATCAACTGCATGAAGACCGTGAGTGCATTAGTTAGTCCGAAGGACATGACCTGTAACTCAAAATAACCGTAGCGTGTCCTAAAAGCCGTCTTCGGAATGTCCTCCTCTCGAACCCAAAACTGATGATAACTAGAACGCAGGTCAATCTTCGAAAAGAACTTTGTAACCTGTAGCTAATAAAAAAATCATCAATCCTCAGGAGCGGGTACCTGTTCTTAATCATGACTTTGTTGAGCTTGCGGTAATATACGCAAAGCCTTAATGAGCCATCCTTCTTCTTCACGAAGAGTACTGACACTCCCCACGGTGAACTGCTTGGACGGATAAAGCCCAACTCACGTAACTCATCCAACTACTTCTGCAGTTCCCGCAACTCCAACGGTGCTATATGATACGGGGCTTTCAAAATAGGCGTGGTACCAAGCACGAGGTCAATCTGAAACTCAGTGAGTCGATGAGGCGGTAATCTTGTAATCTCCTATAACACATTGGAAAAATCACAAACCACGGGCAACTGGTTGATGCTCACTGCTATGGGCTCCTCGATGGCACACAATATTAAGCACGACAATGGCTCTCCTCTAGGCTTGGAAATGAAATGGAACTATGGTAAGCTGGGTATGCAGAACGTTACTCTCCTTATGGCGTAGTCCAATATGACATAGTACTTGGTGAGCCAATCTATGCCCAGGATGACAACGAACTCAGACATCGGCAATGCAAACAGATCGACAGGTAAAAAGGTATCCCCAACTAGAACTGTGGAAGATGAATAAAATTAGCCCAACACTGCAGTCTTCCCCAAGGGACTTAATACTAACAGGCTCTCATGACCAGACTCCAACGATAAGCCAGTTAATCGACAGAAACTCTCAGCCACAAAAGAATGCGATGCAACAAAATCAAACATCACACGTGCAATGCATGCAGAGAGTAAAAGTATACCCTCAATGACTCCTCTGGATGACTGCGGGTCCTGTTGAGTCGTATAGAACCTAGCCTGAGCTGGCTGGGGAGGTACCTGTCCCCTCTGAGCATGTTACTGTTGTTGGGGTCGCTGAAGAGTTCAAAACTGCTGCCTCTGCTGCTGTTGCTTAGGTGCCTGTCCCCTCTGGTGCTGATGCTGCTGCTTAGGTGACCTTGGTGGTGGGGGCTGCTGTCGCTATTGCTGTGGGGGTCTCTGCTGCTGCTATGGTGGAGGCTGCTGTGGACCTCTCTGCTGCTGTTGTTGCTGGGGGCGGGGACACTCTCACATAGAGTGTTCCGTCGCACTGCACCCAAAATAGGTAGTGCTGGCTCTTGGAAGGCTGGGCGGCCTGTACGCCTCTGTTGTGGTCGACGCTGCTGGAAATCACTGGAAGGAGCCTACCTCTTCAAGTCTCTCCTTTGACCGCGATCAAGCTGAGAACCGGCCCACTCAGCCTTATAAATCTGGGCCTTCCGTACCACCCCCTCAAAAGTCGGGAGCTCATGCCCAATAACACGGCCTCAAGGACCGTAACTTAAGCCGTCCTCGAACCTTCAGGTTCTCCTCTCCTTATTATCTACAAGGTATGATGCAAATCTGGTAGCAATACAAAGCGAGCCGCATACTGAGCCACTATCATATCACCCTACACCAAGGCCTCGAACTCGAACGCTCGCTATCGTCGAATGTGATCTGAAAAATACTGTCGGTCAAACCGATCCACAAAATTCTCCCTTATCTACATAAAATCGGCACCTGCTGCTTGGGAGACTGATGCCCACCAGTGCTCAGCCTCACCATAGAGAAGAAATACTGCTAATCGGACTCGCCGTTCGGTCGTACATCCAATCGTATCAAATATCTTCTTCACATCGGAGCGCCATCTCTTAGCTGCCGTCGGGTCTGGCTTGCCTTGGAAACCTGAGGGATCGAGCCATCGAAACTCTCGAAGAAGGGCACTCACACGCTCTTGCTCGGCCTGGTCCGGTGAAACAACGGGGTGCCTGCCCTACCTCTGAAGTGTGACTGTCACAGCTCGTAACATCTTCTGTAATTGGGAGGCACTCACAGATACGGTCGGATCCGCACCGGTCTCTGGTGGAGGAGCAGCATCCTCAGGATGGGCGATAGGAACCTTTGGTGGTGGAGCGGGCATCGTAGGTGGTAGGGCAGGAGCTGCAGGTGGTGGAGTAGGAGTCTTAAGTGGTGGAGTGGGAGTCGATCAGGTCACTCTCCTACGTGGCATGTCCTACATGAAAGAGCGAAGGTGCTTATCAACTTCAAAACTCTCGAAGGCATGCACGTTAATAGTCTATAACGGAAGATCGCTAAGCTATCCGAACTTTGGGACTTAGTCATTCTAAACCATAGCAGACATGTAATGTTGTTCTTGGTTATTCATAAGTTATGCTTTGATACCAACTTCTGTCATGCCCCAAACTTGGAAACCTGGCTCATAAAATTCCCGATCGCCAAATTTGGTGCCGACAGCCTCTATAATATCCCATTCTCATCTCCTAGCACCCATTCGCCAGGTTCTGATCCTGGGATGCTACGAGGAGGATTTTCAACATCAGTTTGATTTGTAATAAGCATAACCAAAGGCATAATCCACAAACAACAATAAAAAATATCATTACATTTCCACTATGATCAAAATTTACAAGTATAAAGCGCAAATCCTCATTTGAGTCCACATATTAATACAGTTCAATTCTGGAATATTACCGGGGTCTAGTACACTCCAAACTAGATTGCCGCCCCATCGCGCGCAATAAGGAGAGTGAAAGAGACCTCACTATCCGCCTGCCAATATTGAGCTCGGCTCGTCGCTAACGGACCCATTCCTCGAGCTAGTCAAACTCAGTGTAGTTCTGCCCCCTCCTCTCGGGTGGGTAAGGCTCTACCCCCTTCCAACCAACCACGACAAAGTGAAAAGAAGGACTTTCTGATAATCGACACTCGGCGCTCATGCACCCACTCGGTCTAGAAGTTAGAGAAACCTCTTGGTACCATAAGGGTTTAGGGACTTTCACCCAGAGATATCTATAACATCCCATGTAGAATAAGATTTCTAGTATCTAATCCTACCAACCACGATACGTCCGTAGAAGCTACGGCCCTGATGTCGCTAGGGTGTATAGTACCATATCAAACAATGCAAATGTATGAATCACACTATCCAGTCATGTAACAATTCTGTACGTATCATGCGTTCATGTAGGGTAACACCGCCTATCTGGGAGCTCCTAAACAATCTGCCCAAAGGCATATGCTATGATTAGTCACTTCTCTTATCAAGCATACATATGATGCGTATGATTATGAATCATGGAACTATACTAAACATGTTATATGGTGATGGATGCTGTTCATAATGAAGATGGGCCTAGACGTCCTACTAGTGTGGGCCTAACAATGGGCCCTAGGGAGAATTATAATGCGGACATTTAACCAACATTATTCTTACAATGTGAATGTCAAACCAACATTGCTCCCAAGGCACGACCATCATAAACATCATTACACAAACCATGGTAGAGTTACGTATTATAATGGACTTGTGTACATACAATTGGGCCTCGACCCATGGGCCTTAGGTACAACAGATGGGCCTCATAACATGGGCTTCATATATATCAAGGTGGGCCTCAATGGATCGGCCATAACTACCTCAAGATGGCCGTAATCGTATGGGTCGAGCCAATGGGCCGAACCAATAAGCTGAATCAATGGGCTGAACTAATGGGCTGATCAATGGGTCGAACCGATGGGCCGATCAATGGGCCTAACCTTATGTATCTTGAGATCCGACCTATTCATAAGTTATCATAGAGATAGATGAAGTGAAAACCAAATATCAACTTAATTGAAAAGTACTGTGGCCCTTAGGAGTTTGAACGATGGGTGTCACGGTCCACTATTTAAATGGTGGGGTCCACTTGAGCTTTAGATCTAACCCATCCTTTTACTCATGCCATGAAAATGATATCTCAATATGGTTGAACGGTTTGAATACAAAGTAGGCATCATGGTGGACCCCATCGTTCAAACAGTGAACGGTGTAAATAAGGCACATACATCGTTGGGGCCCATGCCAGAGGGATGAAACACATATATCTAAGGTGGGTCCCACCGTCAGAACAAATACACACGTGCATCATGGTGGGACCCATAGAGCTCTGGACATTAAGGGGGAGAGAGAGAGACAGAGCAGCACGTGACTGCTTTTTACTTTTTCTTTGCCTTCTATTTTTTTTTCATTTTTCTTTCCTGCAATAAAACAGAGGTGGGTCCCACGTAGGGCCCACCCTTATGTGTTATATATAAACTATATAAACTATATAAACTATATAATATATATGATATATAGTTGTCGCCATACAACTTTTAAGCATTTAAAGGGAGAGGTGGGCCCCACGTAGGGCCCACCATCTCATATATATATATAATAAAAAATGTATAATATATATACTATATACTATATATTATATTATATTATATAAAACAGCCACGTTCAGGCTATCCACGGCCTGGACAGTCACGTGGATCGAGGGGGGGCCCACACGTGGGGTATGTCCCACCGTCAGATGGACGGTGGTCACAATACATGCATCATGGTGGGGCCATCTTATATGGATGGATGGCATGGATACAACACATATAGTGGTGTGGCCCATCGGAATGGATGGGCGCCCATGCCCATACACCCATGTCAGCCACCACCACAGGATCGATACTAAGACCTCAAGTGTTGAAACGAGGCATCTTTCACTTGGTTTGCCACCTGAGCTATGGACTAGGTGGGTCCCAGCATTGAAACGAGGTATCTCTCACTTGGTCTACCACGTGAGCTATGGATGGGTCCCACTGTCCTTAGACGGTGGGTGCACCACACATGTGTGAGGGTGTGGCCTACTAAAATGGATGGATGATGTGGGTGGGTCCCATGGACCCCACGGCCTGCACACACTTCACGTCAGTACACACCCCATGTCAGTGCACCCATTGTCATTCCACACTACCACTGTTAGCTACTCCCACTTTCAGTTGACACTTCCCTGTCAGCCACACCTTCCTTCATTTACGTGCAGCATCCCTGGACGGACGGTGTGGATGAACACTTCATCAAGGTGGCTCCCACATGGCCCAGCTGTTTTGGATTATCCTGATATTTGTGTTTTTGCCCATGGCACGTACCAGCCATGAAAACAGTGGGGTCCACATCAACGGATGGCGTGGATAAGGTCATGCATCAAGTGAGCCACAGGCCATCACACACAAAAAAATAATAGAGAGAGAAAATGGAGAGGATGGAGGGGCCCCACCACTATGGGTCCCTCTTTCATACAAAGCCTACATCAAGGTGGGTCCTACATATATGGACCCTTAAATCAAACAAATGAATGAAAGATAAAATCTAAGATCACCCACTGCCTTCTTCTTTCTCCCTTGGCTTCCTTTGTTCCTTAGTTTCGATCCTAACGGAGGAGATAAAATTTTAATGGTTGAGATGGGAGACGAGAGAGTGGGAAGGTGGGCCACACTTGTTGCTTGGGAGGGCTTGAAGAGGCTTAGACATGTGATGCTTTTGGGTTACTTGGAATGTGGTTTGAGAATGAGAGAGAGAGGTTTGTAAAGGGAGAGAGAGAGAGAGATGGGTGGAGTGATGGATGTGTTGATGTGGTGAGTGATGGGTGTAAGAGCCCTTTTTGACTTTTATGGTAGATTGTGTAAGAAGGGGTATGGGCTTGTACCAAACTTTTAACTTTAGGGGTTGCTTTGGGAAGAGTGAGAGGTGATGTGTACTTGACATGTACTTGACATGATGGGATTGATTGGTTGATTGATTGATGTGACATATTGTAGAGATTCTCTCAGAATTTGCATACGTGACATTTTCCTCGCACCGAACGTTGGCCCACATCTCCTGACCAGGGTATCAGATCGGCGCGCGAGTTATGTCATCGGAACCACAACGACGGCGCGGTCGCATGGGTACAGGTCTCAGTTTGAGTTGATTTAGGTTGGCGGCATGTGACGCAGGGTTGCGCGCAAATGCCGGTTAAGGGTCGAAGGTTTTCAGAATTCGATCGAGAAGACCGTGGAAGCCTACAGAATGATACGGACTAAGACACGGGTCTTACACCACTTGTCTTACCGACTCATCTTTCATGGCACTTTCATCGATTAGTAACAACCACCAAGGTATTGTTTTGTAAGGCATCCATTATTTCTTTTACCTTGGGTTCATTTGAATCTGAAAAATATGCCAAGCGATCTTTTAGAGAGTTGTGATAGTCAGTTGAGAGAGGATCACTTTCCACATTGAGGTCTATGATGATATGCCCAGTGATTCCTTTATCTTCTCTTAGAATAGAGAGAAACATGATCTCTTGCTCTTCACCTTGATGAGAGCCAATTGTCACCGGATACGTCTTGCCCTTCCCTACATAGACAGATTGTGGATCAGTAGGCACATTGATGTGAAGATTCTGTTCATTACTACTAATCAGTAGAAGCACTATGCATTAAGGGTTGACATCTCAGATGATGGCCTTAACTGGGTGGTTTCAAATTCGAGAGTTATATCGAGCGACTCATCCATCTCCCTAATCATATTATAATCTAAATCAGGGGAGTGGTCAACACATGCCTCAAAAGAGTTGGAAAGGTTGATTGAAAGAGGCTCATCCTCCACATTTAAATCAGGTGTGTCAGATGGGTGGAGTAGATCATTGTGGTCGATAACTTCTTGTACCTCGTGATCACTTTCTTGAACCATACTTGAGATTGATTTCAGGGGAATTTGGGTTATAAACTCATGACCATCATCCCAATACTCACCATATTCTAATTTATTAATAGTTCACAAAGTAGGATGAGATCACTTTCCTCACATTCTATTTCTAGGTTAGGTTGAGGCTTGAATAAACTAGCCTCTTCCTCCTCATTGAAGCCAAGTATATCATGTTAGTGAAACGTGTCAGTATCATTATATTTAAAAGATACCCATATCTCTCGATCTTTACTTTGGACAGTCATCCAGATAGACTCTCTGGGATTTGAACAATATAATCATTAACAGAATCCAACTCCTCATTCTCATTTTCAGCATTCTCCACAATTGCATCATGTGAACCTTACTATTGTATATCTTTTATAAGTTCTTATAATCTTTGAAGTGTGTTTTGCTGGATGTGCTCTAGAGTTTGTTTGGAATTCTAAAGTGAATTCTCTTGTATCGTATCTTATTGGATCTTAGAGGTATAGGACCCAAAAGAATTGTTACTATGATGCATTGTTGATTCAACTTCCCAATATTGATGTTTTCACTAATCATAAGTAGGGAGTTGGGAATGAAGAATTAGATTGGGTTGAGGCTGGGGTGAACTAGCCTCTATTAGCTTATTGAGGTGTGATGCAAGCACTTATATCATTTTTCTAATGCCAACAAAATCATCTGTATAAACTTGAAGTGAATCCTCTTGGATCATTTTTGGTTGGATTTCAAAGGTAGAAGACCCAAGAGAATTGTCACTATGATGTATTACCGATTCATCTTTCCAATATTGATGTTTCCATTGATTATAGTCATATGGGCCATAGGTGGGAGAATCTAATTATTGTTGATACATATTATCACCCATAATATAATATCTCATTATTTTCTTCTTGTCTGATGGGTGATAATAATTTTCACTCCCATAGTTATGATAACCCCAACACTCACGTACTGTTTTCTTAATCCGTGGGGTGTAATTATTCTCCTACATATGATCACATATGGATTTCTTATCCAGTGGAGCATTGTATTTCGTTTGGTTCTTGATGATATTTCTAGAAAAATTTTAAGATGTAAGTTGTTTTCTAACATAATCATCTGACAACCCTTCATAATTTCTCGCATTTTCTGAAGCTAGCTCAGCATATTGATGTTCTCACTCTTGCATAAACATGGTGAAACCCTAATCTTGAACCTAATCCTAAAATAGAATAAAAGAAAAATCCTACAACAATATGGAAAGTAAGTAGAGGAGAAGTTAGAAGGAGTTTACTAGTTTGGAGTGTTCTATGTTAAGATCCTACAAAACAGAAAACAATGTTAGTCCCTAAAAAAAAAAAAAAAAAACTCAACAAAAGAAAAAGTTAGTCCTAAAAACAAACTAGTTTCTAAAAATAAATTAAGAAAGTTTCTAAATCTAGAAATTGAAAGAAAAGTTAGTTTCTAAAAATAAATTAGGAAAGTTTTTAAATTTGAAAATAGAAAGAAAAGTTAGTTTCTAAAAACAGATTAGGAAAGTTTTGAAATCTGGAATAGAAAGAAAAGTTAGTTTCTAAAAAATATTAAGAGAGTTTCTAAATATGGAAATAGAAAGAAAACTTAATTTATAAAAAAAAAATTAAGAATGTTTTTAAATATAGAAATAGAAATAAAAGTTAGTTTCTAAAAATAAATTCAGAAAGTTTCTAAATCTGAAAATATAAAGAAAATTTAAATCTGAAAATATAAAGAAAATTTAGTGTTTAAAAAATATTAAGAAAGTTTCTAAATATGGAAATAGAAAGAAAAGTTAGTTTTTAAAAAATATTAAGAAAGTTTCTGAATCTAGAAATAGAAAGAAAAGTTAGTTTAAAAAAAAAAAAGTTTCTGAATCTAGAAATAGAAAGAAAAGTTAGTTTCCATAGAAAGAACTCTAACCTAAAAATAGAAAGTAAATAAATCCTAATCTTAACCTAATTCCAAAACTAATCAAGTATAAAAAAACGTAATTGTTAATCCTCGGCAATGGCACCAAAAATTTGTTCACAACCCCAAGTGTAGGGTCGCGATGTAGTAATAATCTCGGTAAGACTGAGGTCGAATCCACATGACTAAAACTTGTACGTTTATGGAATTAACTAAAAGTAGAACTAGAAGAAGATGTGAAATTAATTCTGAAGTATTTAAGAGAGTAATTGTGAATAGAGTAATTAAAACTAAGAATTTAAAGGTGAGAACTATGGTGCCAAGGATCCACTTGTAGTGATTGGGGAGCTCTCTTGCTTGATTCAAGTAACATAATTAAAATTGGAGTCCTATCCTATCCAATTGGAAAATGTATCAATAAAACTAAATTTAAAATTTTATTGACCTATTTCTCAATGAAGGAGAACTATGATTATTGGCAGGGATTTCATCACCAAACCTTGCACAGGAGATAATGGTAAATAATAAAATTTGCTAAACCCATAATCTCAAAGTAGGAGAATTGTGAAGATTAGGAAGGATTCCATTACCCTACCATGCCAAAGGGACGATGGTGAACAATAGGACTTACTAATTTCACAATCTCAAATCAGGAAAAGAAGATACTCAAAGCTATTACAGATCTACTGTAATTTGAGTCACAATAAACCATTAAAAATTGAAAGTATTTCTTAAATATCAAATTAAAATCTATGGAGTTCAATATAAACATGAATCAGCGCAATAAAAATATTTGATCATGCTACAAGCTTCACCTCTTAGCCCTAAGTAAGAGGTTTAGCCAACCATAGACATGATTGGACCAAAGTTTCTTAAGAAAAATATGAAAATAATTAAGGAAGAAGAAGAAAAACTCTTGACGACGAGTTCTCAACCCTTTTACTCGACTCCTTAAACCTTAACAGATGCATAAGAACATCCTAGGGAGTCATATTTATAGTTGTGGAACTCCAACTTTCGCATTAGTTAGAAAACTCTAGAAACCGCCTCCAATTTACATAGTTTGCTAAAATAGACTTCACTCTGCGCATTTTCACAAAATGACCCGGTGTTTCAGAATATGCTTTTTCGGGACGATTTCATGATTCCTTTTCTTCACTTCAAATCTTTGATTCTCTTCTTGGATCTTTGACATGTGAATTTTTTAATCTTGGTCTCCTAAGATCCATCCCTTACCTTGGTGATTCTTGAGCATAAAATCCATGTTTTTAGCACCATTCTCAATTCAAGCTCTTAAAGTCACCTTGCAACACAAACATGGGTAAAATAGAATATTAAGCATTATCATGTTCATATAATCAAGATATAAATGAGAAATAATATGCAATATTTGACTCTCAACACCAAATATTCTCTCAGTTCTGCCCGTTTGAATTTTCAATGATTTTTAAGTCAATAAAAGATTCTTTATTGAAGTTAAGATGAAGCTCAAAGAGTAGCTTATCCTCATTTTAGGTAGGGTGTCTATAGGGGCCCACCATAGTACATGTGTTTTATCAACCCATCCATCAGGTGGGCCACCCTAAAATGAAGTAGATCAATATCTTATGTGAAACACATCGTGGCAAAACAACTTTGATTAAACGACTTCTATAAAAACTTTCTTGGGCTGCCATGGTGATTGCTTGCCATCCAAATTGACCCAATAGTGGGGCTCGCTGTGGAACCCACCTTAGAGATGTATTTTATTCATGTTGTCCATCAATTTGTCAACTCATTTTACAGTATGAGACCAAAATGAAGTAGATCAAAATCTAGGTTGGCCACTCGATGGCCGTAGTGTTTATTTATGATCCAATCTATTGGCAGGTCCACCTAGCAGTGGGACCTGCCATACTACATATTGATATCTTCCATCATGTGTCGCCCACTTGTGCATGAAATATATACCTAATCCATCCATTATGGAGCTCACTTGTTGTATGCACCATATATATATATATCATTGCTACCCATCATTTGAAGCCAACTTGATGTATAAAGATGGTTACAAGCCCATGAATGAGCCAATTGTGGTATATACAATAATTTTTAAATGTTTCCAAGTGATATATGCAGAGACCATTAGATTAGCCTGTTTATATTGGACCAAGAATCGGGCCAAAATGGCTAAAGAAATGCTCGCTTCACAATGCACGAGGTGTGATTGTAAATGTTAATAGTAAGTATGATTGTGATGATAGATGATAGTTATGGATGATGGTAATGGTGTTGATGGTTGTGGACTAATAGGGTATGTGATACAATGCCTTAGTTAACATTGTTCTACTTCCTTGCATGCTAATCTATTTACTTAAACTTGTTGGTGTTCACCATGCTCATGCATGCATCATGAAGTATGATATGAATCACTTATGTACATAAAATGGGCCATTGGGTCACAATTACTTGATAGCCGATGATGGGATATGTTGGTCTATATGACCAATGATTAAACAGGAACATGATTAGCCAATGGAATACTTAGTTGTAAATCTTCTCATGAGCAAGCATCATAAGCATTGTACATTTGATGCGTGTGATAATTTGTGCATGGATGCTTATCATCAAGTATACTTTTTTGCATTCATATAGACAAATTAGTGAGATATGGATATAAAATTGGGCACCACAGTTATATTTGTAGTTAAATGAGATGGGTTGTACAGATATGATTATGGCTTATGATTTGGATACCCAATATACAAACAGGGTTGCAGAACACCAAAAATGTGAAAATAATTAAAGAGGCAAAGGGCCCCATTGATTGAAAGCCTCTAAACCCCGATGGTACCTATGGATGCCTCACTATTGAACTAGGTGGATAACATACATGTGTCATGGTGCGTTTGACTCCCACTATTGAAGTCGAGTGAGATGAGGTGTGTCCAACTTGCTTAAGGGATGAGGTACGAATAGGGAATGGTTGACACGCTAGTGAGGATAAGTATAAATATAGTTCACTACTATCATGCTAGGAGAGTGTCTCACAACCTCACTGATATGGCATGTATGGGAGGTTTTGATCAGAGCATTGGATGCATAGGTACGACCCCAGTGATTTCCAGTGATATGGTGATATGATATGGACTTAGGCATTGGATGTTGTGCGGATATGGCTGTGAATTGTCATATGGTTGTTTGCTAGATTTGGCATGGGATGCCAGGAGATGACATGGTGATGCTGGTAGCATTGGTTCAAAGCATGATCATGATGCATATGCATTGCATTGCATTATATTATATTAGTATTGGCATCATACCCTACATATTGCATACATTTCGTAATATATGACTCATTCATAACATATTTATCTTGCATGACTGCATGTAAGACACTAAATACACAATGTACTCACTTAACTTCAAAGCTCATGCATTCTCTTTTATAAATTTCTAGGGCAATGCCAAACAAGAGCAACATATTATGCATACCGCGTGATTTCTAGACATTACTCTTTCAACTCATTTGGAAGATTCTGTACTCTTTCACCTACCCTCGTGATCGTTCTCTCTCCCTCTTTTACCGTCTACCCCCATCTAGATTGACGGGTCTACATCAGGTGGTGGACGCTGTTGACAACCTGTTTCACGCTGTGTGGCCTACCGTGACTGTTTATTTGCCATTCAACATGTTGATTACGTCACAAGGACCTGGAGCAAAGGAAAAACACAAATACCATCTTCATCCAAAACCTAAGTGGCTCCACCACTTTAAAACAGTGGTGGTGACTAAACACCCGCCATTGGAACCTTATTTGAGCCCTACAGTGATGTCCGTGTCAAATCTACTCAATCCATCCATTTGCTGCCCTTGGAGTTGGGACCCACCTCGTCATGGGACCCACACTCTGGGCAGAACTCATATATGAGGTAGATCCAAATATCAAGTGGACCGTGTTGGAAGAAGTGGAGAATGAACTCTTACCATTAAAAACTCTTAAAGGCTCACCGTGATACATGTGTTATCCATCCTTATTGTCCATCCGTCTTACCAGCCCATTTGCTTGGCACGTGGCCCAACAGTAAGGCAGATCAAGTCTTAGATGGGCTCAACTGCTTATGCATTGGGGACGATGATGTAACCGTTGAAACCTCATGGGGTCCACCGTTCATCTGACCCAAATCCCAGATATGGACTCCACCTGTAAATGGGTGGATTAACGGCTACCATTGAAAACTCTCTGAGGAACACCATGATGTATGGGTTTCACCTCCACATCGTCCTTTAAATGGACCCCACCTACCATTAGAACCCCTTACGTGTCACCTGCTGTCCAACAGGGTCCACCTTGACGTATATGTTTTATATCTATACATTCAATAAGTTTTCTTAGCTTATTTTGCAATAGGGCCTATTAGGCTATGGGGCCCACATGTGTGCATGAAATCCACACCGTCCATCCATTTTTTCCAGCCCATTTTTCATGGGCAGATCCAAAGCTCAGTTGGACCGCACCTCAGGAAAATAGTTGAGATTGACGCCTACCATTGAAATCTTCGTGGGCCTGTTTGGCCTGCTGTGGGGCCCGCTGTGGACCACACTATAACGTATATGTTTTATCCTGGTCGTCCGTGCCAGCGGCCTACCAGGATCCAAGGTCCAACCTGATGTATATCTCTATTCAGCTATCTAACCTTAGCTACTCCATGTGAAAGGATGCCAAGAAGTATACATTTAGTAATACCAAGGTCAATCAAGGATAATTGATTCATAAGAACACTACTAAAAAGTTGGTAGAATCTGAATTCTTGGGTGAATTGGAAATAGCATGGGAACAATAATAAAAGCAAACTAAAGAGGTAGGGATTCACTTTTAACAAATTCTTATTATAATTCATCAATTCAATATTGATAACTCAATTGGAAGAGAATAATGATTCCTTTCAATCCAAATATGAAATAATTAAAGCAATTTAGAACATTCAAACATGGCATGCATATGAATTGATCAATTTCTTATGAATAACTAAGTAATTTATCACGGGGAGTTCCAAGCATCTATTGTACCAGGAGTTAACAATAGATTGGAAAATTTTACATATCAAAACTTTCACCAACAATACACACACACACACACACACACACATATGGAAACGCCCACCTGCGAACTAGTTCGTACCTACTACGTACGAACTTTTTTGAGAACTCTTCATATTTGATGAGCCTCGCAAATCTGAACGGTTCACATGAAGCAGAACGTCTTCAAACCCCCTGATACGAATTTTTACTTTGATCCAATACTTTGGTGGGCCATGAAAAATGCAAACGATTTCTTCCCTTGATTTGAATTTCTCTTTGCTATGGCCCACCAGAATCTTAAATCAGGGTGGAAATTTACCCTTCATGGGATTCTGCATCTTATGGACCATTCAGATTTGATACCCATGACACGTGTGCAAAGGTGCGCACGTGCATAGGTGCGTAGGTGAGCATGCCCCTCTCTCTCTCTCTCTCTCTCTCTCTCTCTCTCTCTCTCTCTCTCTATATATATATATATATATATATATATATATATATATATATATATATATATATATATATATATATTCCTGAACAATATAGTCAAGGTTCAACAGGCTTGGTTTCTTACACTCTAACAATCATCGGGTTATCAACTATTGTATCAAACTTAAATCCTAACAATGTAACTCATATGTGAAATGTGAAATTTATGATCGATTCATCAATGTTTACAGATTTCCATCAGAGAATTTTTGAAATGAACTATTTTTTTTTTTTTAATTACAAATATACTACTATCTAGAGTTCAATATAACCAAGTGCCTTATCATTTCAAAATTCAGGCTACTTCAAATCACATGAATACACAAAACCTTTCTTAAAAAAAATTTTTTTTTTTCAAAAATTTAGTCCGATATAGAAATAAATCTAATGATTGGAAGAACTATCCATAGGAAATCCACCCCCAACGTAAATGATATATTATCCTCAATGTTCAAAATGTCATGCGTAAGTACTAGATTTCTCAAAGTTGGTAAAGTAGCAAAAACAAAAGACAAATACTGAAACAACCTATCCTACTAAAGAAACTAATTTACTAAAGTAAAGGAAATAGATCTCCATAAGACTAGAAGATCAATCTTAATAAACATGATCTTCCAAAGGCATGAAGTGAGTTAGCCTTGGCAAGATTGAATTTAAAATTTTTATTATTCCAGTGGGCTTTATGCTTCCTTATGTGATATGGGCAATATATAAACAAATAGGGATCATTTTAGAAAATTTTTAGCACCTGGGTAAAAAATTTCCTCTTATCTTGTGGCATCCAATGAATAAGAGTTTTACTTATGACAAGATAATTACCAATGTCAACCAACCAAGGATATTGGGAGACTACAAATAGTTTTTCATCAGTGAACAAGTTTCCTTTATCCAAATATTCATATTTCAGTTTTGAAGCCAATAGTTTCGAGTTTATCTTTGGTGCTTCAACATTTTAAGGTAAAGACTTTGAATCAGTATCAAGCACTCGAGTATAATCACGTAAAGCATTCACTACCTCCAAAATCATACCATCATCTACATAAGAAAATTGGGTTAGGCATACTTCTAATGAGTCAGAACAATTGGTTAATAGGAGATCATCCTCTATAAGTGTCTCGATGATTAATTTAAATAAAATCTTAATAGAAATACATCCACATAAGAAATCACAAATATAATGATGTATAATGGTTCAGTTAAATACCTACTCTACTCCTAGTGGACGCATTGTTCGCTTGTCACCCCAAGTGCAGGGTTGCGAAGTAGTAATAACTCAGTGAGACGGAGGTCATACCCACAAGGGCTTGTTATTTGTACGATTTCTAAACTACCTTTGAATTAGAACCAGATACTAATCGAACATCAAAATTGTTGTGAATTAAAACTATTAAGAGTAAAGTACTAGAGCTCTAAGGATCCACTTGTAGCCATCTTAATGTTATCTTACTTGATTCAATTAATATAATTCAACTAGAATCGAAGTCCTATCTTATCCAATTGGATGATAGTGCTATTGAGATATCATGCATGAAACAGATTATGAACTTTCAATGGATTAGTTTACTCGTAAAGCATTAATGTAATGATCGCAGGGGATTCAAAACATCTACCATGCCCAGAGTCAATGATAGATAATGAATTTTACAGATCATACAATTGCAAAATAGGTAAGAACATATCAAAACCATTCTTAAGTATCCAAAGTGCCCAAAGTCAACAATAGATTAAAATAAACTAAAAATACTTCTTCATTCAAACCAAAATTCATGAATTGTTTAACATATAAACCAAATAACTTAAATCACTGTAAAATAAACAACAAAATAAACTACAAGCTTAACCTCTTAACTCTAGCTAAGAGATTAGCCAACCATAGACATGATTGAACTAAAACTCTTAAAGAAAAATATAAAAACTAACTAGAACCAAATGATTGAAGAGGTGGAAGGACTCCTTGCTCTACTCCTACCTTAATTCATGCTTAAAAGAACTTAGAAGATTATTGAGTGTGAAATATTACATACTTTTCCCTATTTATTTCTTAGTTTTATGAATATAATAGTGCTTAATTGATCTATTTATGCATGTTTTCTCTTATGAGGTGATTTTGAGAGCTTAAAGTAAAAAGGATGTTAAAAGCATAGATTTGGTACTTAAGAATTATCAAAGAAAGGATTGGATACTTGGAGGTCAAGGTTGAATATTTGAAGAGTCCACAAACCAAAAAAACCAAGTGAAGAAGGAAAAAATTCAAAATTGCAAAGTGCAGAAAATTGGAACTACTGAACTTGACAGTTCAATAACATCGAACACAACTTCGATGCCATCAAAGTAAGTGTCTGATTCTATCAAAGGAGGCTTGATAACATTGGGAAAAAAAATTAAGTTTAGTTGTTGGACATATGGGAGCAATTCTCAATCCCATCGAAGACCCCTTTGATCCCATCGAAGACAATTTCAATGCTATCAAAGCCAGTTTGACGACATCAAAATTATCATGAATTTCGGGGTGAACTCGCTGGACAGTTTTGAACGTTTCTCGATCCCATCGAGCACATGTTCAATAACATCGAAGGCCACATGATCTTATCAAAGTACTTACGCAGACGGTTGTGACAGTTTTTGAAATCGAATCAAACTCGGAGATGGATCTTCGATGCCATCGAAGTCCCATTGAAGCTCCCTTCAAAACTACGTGAACTACGTAAATTTGAGGGGTTTCAAAGTCGGTCCGATCAAAGCCTATATAAGGCAGTTTTCTAAGTTTTCTAAGCATGAATTAGAGTAGGAAAAGTAGAGAAAGGAGTGATGCTGAATCAAGGAGTTCTTTCTTTCTTCTTTAGTTAGTTTTTCATATTTTTCTTTAAGAGTTTTAGTTCAATCATGTTAATGGTTGGCTAATCTCTTAACTAAAGCTAAGAGGTGAAGCTTGTAGTTTGTTTTAATGTTTATCTTACTTTAATTCATTTTTTTGTTGAATTTCTATTGATTTTTAGCTTGAATGAAGGAATATTTTCAATTTACTGTGATTTATTATAGACTTCGGTTAAGGTAGATGCTTGAGAAGCTTTTAATATGTTCTTAATTATTTTGCAATTGTGTGATCTATAAAATTTCATGATCTATCATTGTCTTCGGGCATGGTAGATGCTTTGAATTCCTACGATCAGTATATTGATGCTATATGAGGGAACTAATCCAATGAAATTTCAGAATCCTATTATGTTTTAATTGCCCCTATCATCCAACTAGATAGAATAGGACTTCGATTTCAGTTGTGTTATTATTGAATTAAGAAAGGTAGCATTAAGATAGCCACAAGTGGATCCTTGGTGCTCTAGTTCCTCATTATCTCAGACAAATTATTCACAATTAATCTCTCTTATTCCAGATTCTAGTTTAGTTTCGATTCTAGTTCTATTTCTAGTTTATTTCAGAAAACACGCATATAGTAACTCCTCGTGGATTCAACCACAGTCTCAAATAGATTATTACTATAGTGCAGCCTACACTTAAGGTTGTGAACAAGTTTTTAACATCATTGCCGGGGACTTTGGTTGTGTTTTCTGAGATTGATTAGTGCTATAATTTGTTTAGGATTAGGATTATTTTTTGCCATGTTTTACATAGTTCAGATTTTTTGAATTTTTTTAGATACTAACTTTGTTTTCTGTTTTATAGAAATTTAACATAGAAATTCCAATCTAATAACTTCTTTCCAACCTTCTCTTTTTCTAGACTTATTATTTATGTAGTTTTCTTTAATCTTAGTTTTAGTTTTAGAACCTAAGGGTTGAGAGTGTTTCCTGCTCAAGTAGGTCCGTGACAACACTCTACGTCTCTTAGGTAAAGAAGGATTGGTTGAAGGATTTCCTGTCCATTACGAGATTAGATATCTCCTAAGATCTCCTGAGCTAACATAAATCATGGCCACAAATCAACCACATCATCTTGTTGAGGAACATCAAGATAAGAATGAGGTGCACAATGCCCCTTGATCAAGAACACTAAGAGATTATCTTTAACTAGTGAGGGCAAGTACACCTTCTTGCATGGTGTTTCCACACAATGTAGGAAACATGGACTTCAAATCGGGAGTGATCCAACTACTTTTGAAGTTTTATAGACTTGGTTCTGAAAGTCCACTTGTACATCTCAAAGAGTTTGATGAGATAATAACAACCTTGCACTTCCCAAATGTGTCTGATGACACTGTGAGATTAAAATTATTTTCTTTCTCTTTGAAGGAAAAGGCTAAGTCATGACTTTATTCCTTATGGTCAAGATTGATAGGGACATGGGCTGAGATGACCCGGGAGTTTCTTAAAAAGTTCTTCCTAGTTCACAAGACCAACACCCTGAGGAGAGCAATAATGAATTTCTCCAAAAAAGGAGGAAGAAACCTTCTTCCAAAGTTGGGAGAGATTTAAAGACCTTTTGAACTCTTGCCCACATCAGGGATACAAAATTTGGCAGGTCATAAGCTTTTTCTATGATGGACTAACTTCATCCATGCACTGATTTGTAGAGATGATGTGCAATGGGGAGTTTATGAACAAAAAAGTCGATGACGCATGGGACTATTTCTATCTACTCGCTAAAAAAGCGCAATAATGGGAAACCTCCTTAAAAGCCGTGATTTTTAAGCCCAATCAATCAAGGGAAAAGGAATGAATGTATGTCTTAAGGGAAGAGGACAACATGAGTTCAAGGGTGGCTAATCTCACTAGAAAGATTAAGGCCAAGGAACTGAATAAAGTAGAGACGGTCAAACTCAAGGAGACTGTTGAAGTTGTATGTGGTATTTGTATTAGTAACAAACACTTGACACAAGGATGTCCCACCATTCCTGCATTTCAAGAGTTGTTACACGAGCAATCGAATGTCATAAACAACTATCAAAGGCCATTCAACACCCTATATAAAGTACTTATAATTCAAGTGGAAGAACCATTCCAACTTCAGTTGAAGGAATGGTCAAACAGTTAATACAAACATAAATTCTCAAGGGGTTTTTCCACAATTTCCAAATCAGCAAAGACCCCAAGAGCATTTGGTTCTCAAACATATTAAAAATCAAGAGCTCTTCAATCAAAATGCACTAAAAGCATTCTTGGAACTTAGCAAGTCCATTTAAAGGATTGAGTCATACCTATCGATTAGGGAGAAATGGACTTTTCCAGCCCAACTTCTCCCTAATCTGAAGCTGTAATGTGAGATAAGTGACCTAAGCTCTTCGGAACAATATGTTGAACAAGCTAAATCCATCACCGCCCTTATAAGTGGAAAATAATTCATAAAACCATCCTGATTAAGGCTGAGAAGCCTAAGGACTTGGAAGAGTCTAAGAAGAATGACGAAATTAACGACGTCCCACATGAGAAAGAACCGGATACACAATAAAAGCCAGTTGCACTGTTCCCACAATGGTTGATTTCACCTAAGCCTTTAACCATCACTCAAGACATCTTAGAGATTTTTAAATAGGTGAAAGTCATTATCCCTCTATTCGATGCCATTAAACAAATTCTCTCGTATGCCAAGTTCTTAAAAGATCTATGTATTACCAAAAGACAATAAAATAAAAAAGAGAATATCTTTTTGATAGAAAAAGTGAGTGTTGTTCACAACCCCAAGTGTAGGCTCACAATGTAGTAATAACTCAGTAAGACCGGGGTCAAATCCATAGGGACTAAACTTATACTTATTCTAAAATTGACTATAAGTAGAACTATAACAAGATCTAAACTAAATTTTGCAATAATTAAAAGTAATTGTGAATGAGTTATCAATAATAAAAAAGGAATTAGAGTGCCAATGATCCACTTGTAGCTATGAAGATGCTACCTTACTTGATTCAATAGACACAATTGGAATAAGAGTCTTATCCTATCTAATTGGAAGATGAAATAGTTAAACCAAATCTAAACTTTTCATTGAATTATTTCACTCATGAAGAACAATTGTGATGATTGGAAGGGTATTCAACCATCCACCATGCCCAAGCGACGATGGTAAATCACAAATTTTGCTAAGAAATAAGAAGATATTCAAAGCCATCACAACATCTATTGTAACTTGAGTAACAATAAACCATAGAAAATTGAAAATATTCCTTAATTCAAACTAGAATTTAATAAAGTTCAACATAAACAAGAATTAAAGCTAGATAAACATCCCAACATGCTACGAGCTTCACCTCTTAGCCCTAGCTAAGAGGTTTAGTTAACCATCGACATGATTGAAACTAAAACTCTTAATGAAAACATAAAGGCTAACTAGAAGAAAGAGATTGGGGAAGAAAAGACTCCTTGAATATCTCCAACACCTTGCTCCACTCTTCCAACCATAATTTGTTCTTTAAACCCCTTAAAGAGCCCATATTTATAAGCTTTAATCGGCCGACTTTGAAAACCACCTCAAATTCATGTAGCAGAGTTATGCTTTGGTGGGACCGAAGTCGAGTTCAAATTATTATCAGATTCTGTCTTTAATAGCTACCTAATTTCGGGCACACCAATATTGGGTTCAGTTGGACTAAACTTAAGTTTCGGTTGGACCGAATTATTTTTCGGCCGAACCGAATTAACTCCTTTCGGTGTTGTACCTTTTTGTGCACTTTCAGTCGCACCAAATCCATCCTTTAGTCACACCGAATTATCCTTCGGTTGAACCGAATTAGCCCTAAATTTCATCTTTAGTTGCTGGACTATTTTATGTGATTTCGGTCGGACCGAACTGGCTTATTTTCCACTGCAGACTTTATAATTTTTTCCAGTCTTTCTTCATCCTTTATACATGATTTTCTTGGATCTTAAGGTCTTGAAATCTTCAATCTTGGTCTCTTAAGATCCACTCCTTGCTTTGGTGATTCTTGAGCATCAAATCCATGCTTTTAATGTTCTTTTCAATCCAAGCTCTTAGATTCACCTCACAATACAAACACATAAAATATACCCATTAAACATTATCATGTTTATAAAACCAAGATATAAACAGGGGGAAATATGAAATATTTGACACTCAACAAGTGCCATCCTCAAGCAAGATATGCTACAAAAATATAAGGATCCTGGTAGCCCAACCATCACTTGTGTAATTAGGAATCATTGGATTAAGTATGCACTTCTTAACTTGAGGGCAAGTGGCAATGTGATCCCTTACTCGATTTACAAACAGCTTAGACTTAGTGAATTAAAACCCACTAGGACCATATTACAACTTGTTGATCGTTCAGTTCATATACCGAGAGGGATGATTGAGGACATGCTAGTCCAAGTCGATAAATTCTACTATATAATAGATTTTATTAATTTGGACACTCAGCCCGTCATAGAGATAAACACTCAGATTCCCATCGTTCTTGGTCGACCATTCTTAACCACATCAAATGCAAATTATCAATTATAAGAATTGTAACACCCCAAATTTTTACTAATTTAGATTGCCAAAAATCCTTAATTTTTTTAATAACTAGTCACGTTGTCACTTACTGACCTTTGACGCTCGAGATGAGCTTATACACGGTTGGTACCGATGAAGAACCGTATAAATAAGATTGATTAACTGTAGAAAACTAATGAATCTAACTGATCACTTAAGCATCGAGTTTATCCCCATGATTTGTTCATATAACCAAATCTAACTGACCTGCCACCCACTAATCAAACAACTATAACTAAATTAGAGATCTACCAAAACTTGAGCTAGCTATAAGTCAGACCTTAATTAATAAACCAAATTAACCCAGTTACTCTTTTAGCCTAAAACCAACGGTTTAGAGTGATCATGACCGAATCACCATTTTCGCTAATTTTGAATAGGCCATACTGTGAACTTAGTTAATCCATACCTCAACAACTGCGCTCAAGATATCTCCCTACCCAATTTACTTCAGAAATGCCTTGATTACCCGAACAAGCTCTAGACTGCTCATTAGTGGGCCACTAGTTCCAAAATTATAGAGTAATGTCCATCTCATTGGGCTTGTGGTCCATCGCAGGCAATGGACTCAAACAACACCTAAAAACGGACAATCTGTGTCGTGTAGCTGGTGCTTGTAAAACGCAACTCTCCCAAGTAATTACTTAAAATATGAATTTTTAAAACAATTAGCCCCGCCAATTAAGACAATAAATTATGACATTTCAGCCGTCAGATTTCACCCAAAATTTCTTTGTAGGTTGAAGATATTTTTTTGCACTCGTCCACCAAATCCAACCCTTGATCGAGGAATGGTGACCGTTAATCGCAAATCGGACCGTTACGATAAATTCCTGCATCCATTTACCTTCAAACCTTGGACAGCCCCTCATCGGACCATCGGGCACCCATCCTATAATTCAAATGGGCCAGGGGGCATCAGGGCAGCCGCGAAAGCCATAAGTGGGCCCTAAAAGGGGCACTTGATGGAATAATTGGCACCTAAGGCCATTTGAACTAAACTACTCCCTTACTCCTACAGTAAATTTCAGCAGCTAAGAGAGAGAGAGAGAGGAGAGAGAAGAGAGAGAGAGAGAGAGAGAGAGAGAGAGAGAGAGAGAGAGAGAGAGAGAGTGTAAGAGCAAGGGGAGCTAGGAAATTGGAATTTCCACACTCCTACCTCCATCATTCCCCGGAGACCGTGACCCTATCGCCGTAGAGGTGAAGTGTGGCTAATAAAAGGTAAAAAATTCAAGCTCTTCTCAATTTTTCTTAGCTAGGGCCGCATGCATGTGTCCTGACATGCAATTCCTTTGGCACAGGGCCCCGACACGTCAAATTTGCGAACCGGATGCTGTTAGAGCTACTACAAGAACTTCTGATCGATGATAAGTGCTAACCATTACCTTTAAGTGACTTGTTATCATGCCTAGAGTGAACTCTAGTGATTATATGTGGAGATTTTTCTTTGCATGTTGCTGATTTTATAATGACATGGATGAATTTGAATTTATGCATGAAATTTCCCTAATTGGGAAAGAAATTTTGAACTTAACACCCTTGATGCATGTATTGATTAAATTTCTTGTCAAATTGTGAAGTTGCATGTGTATTATCCCCAATCTTGCTGATTTTATAAGTTAAATTCTATTGCATGTAGCTAACATATGTGGATTAAGTGCATAGCTAGTTATATTATTGAATTGCTGAAATTTTTAGAACCTCTAGATAGGAATGTCCCTGATTTTGCTAAATTAGCACCATGGATTCGTGCGCATGTCACTTGTAGGTTTGAAATGGTGAATTCGCTACCCACACCCCAACAAGTAGGTTTAATTCTCCCTATAGTTGGCTGCAGTGCTCATTCCCCTTTCCATTGATCCCTTGAAACTTAGTCCCATGTACTTGTACAACTAGGAATTCCTTAAATTATGCACAACGATGGCTTATGCCTTAATTTAAAATGCAGACTATAATTAGACTTGCCTGATTTCCCTCATAACTATGAGTAGATCGACTTCTACTTGTTGGTATTGTATTTTTACATTACGTCCTTTTTGGATCAGCTAGCCAATCAGAACTTTCTTGGGCGTCCCTTCTATTAGGTCAGCCCACGGGTAAGCTTGGCCCGACTAGCCAAACTATGAGTTGTCGGATGTAGTCAGACTACGCGAGATGTTGCTCTTAAGTTGTATAGCTTGTGGTTTGTCTCGTGGGGGAAAATTGACCCACTGGTTGGCTATCCTTGTACGTTAACCATGTTTGCTCCCATTGACAACCATTAATTGCCACCTATAAGATTCATGAGTTGGGGATGGTGGAATGAGACACTATGCCCGAGATGTCAGCTTATGCTAGGGTGACGAGTCTTCCCGTAGTGACTAGTTAGCAACTTAACTCATGAGTCAGGGACGATGGAATGAGACACTATGCCTGAGCTGTCAGCCTACGCTAGGGTGACCAGCCTCCCCTACTTTTATAGGACTAGGATAGTTTGCTTTATACTATTCTAGGATAGATAGTTTTATGCCATTGGGTTAGTTTGCTTTCGTATCTTCACTCTCATGCTGAATGAATTTCATGCTGTGATCAGTGTGGAAATGTTTTTCTCAATTCCTTCTTCTAGGTACTATCTTCCCATTACTTTTTATTTACTTTCGGTGTCCCATGTGCATTACATGCTCATATATCTTTTGCATTGATGACAATGTAGATTTTAGGTTGGGGGTGGGAGATGAGGTTTTCTAATCAGTGTTTTCTTTGTCTTGAGTAGAAATTTGTGAAAAAATTTTGAATTTTTTTCTAGAATTTTTTGTGAATTCAAAGTGATTTTGATGGCCATCTTTGATTTAGAATTATAAGATAACTGATGTTGGTAATTTATGACTCTTGGATTCAATTATCTGTTAGATTTTATAGTTAAGTTTGAATTGTTAATCCATAATTAGAAGTTTTAAACATTGATTGAGTCATGATTTCACAAGACACATCTCGCTTGCACATTTAGGTTTTAGTTCGATATTGAATTATAACTTGGTGATCATTAAGCATGGAAGGAACCAACTTGGGGAATTTGTCCATCATGTTCAATAAGAATATTAAAAAAAAAAGAAGAAGAAAGAAAAAGTGAAAGGAAAAAAGAGTACCCAGCTAAAGATAGGTTTGCTCCCTATAGGTGCAGTCTAATATGCACATTTAGGTTTTAGTTCGATATTGAATTTCACCATAGGTTTGCTCCCTACAGGTGCAGATTTAATTCTCCTCCCCCTCGATGGAAGAGTCAAAAGATAGAAGAATGAAAAGAAGAATTGTAAGGCAAGTTTTAGTTTAGGTTTTGGTTGTCCTGAATGCTCTTTGGATCATCAATGTTATCATGGAAATTGACAATTGGAATTTTAGTAATGATAAGCCGAAATTACACTATACACTCATGGAACTCAATGTTTAGAATTATTCTAATTGATAGATTAATACCTTTGAACTTGATTATGAAGTCTATCATGCACTTATGTCTAGAAGAAATTAATGTTCAGCATTCATGAACCTTAGACTTCTAATATCTAAATTGTTTTAAAAAATCACTCGAGTTTACAGAAATTGTCCTGTAATTCTCAACTTATTTTTCACATACTTTGCTTAGGACTAGAAAAATACTAGTTGGGGGTTGTGTTGAGGGTCAAATATTTCATATTAGACCCCAATTATTACTTGAATTTACGAACATGATACTGTTTAATAACCTATTTTAATCGTGCTTGTGCTACAAGGTGAATTTAGGAGCCTGGACTGAAAACAGGTACTGAAAGCGTGTATTTGACGCTTTGAAGACACCAAGGCAAGGGACAGACCCCAGGGGACCATGTTTGAAGGATATGCATGTCAGATATCCAAGAAAATCAAGTGATTGGGTCCAAAGGGGCCTGAAAGTTGTCCAGAATGCAAGATTACAAGGTTTCCACCATCCGTTTGCCTCAAAACTTCATACATGACCTGAGGACCACAAATTAATCGTACACATCGAATTTCAGCCCCCGGATCCTTATGGAAGTGGCCCAACGGTCAGATCTGACCATAAGTCATCAATTCAGGGCCGACTTGATACTTGGATATGCTTCAATTCAACTCTCAACCCCTTAAATGGGGTGATAAAATAAATGGACGGCGTGGATTTCTCATATACATCACCGTGGGACCCACATGTGCATTGCACGTGTATAGTGTGGTGCTCCAGCCACGCACTGATTTTCAAGAACTCAGTCAACAAGCGCTGACCAAGGATTTCTCAAAGAAATTATAAAAACGCAACAACGTCTAATGCACGCGGTCCGTTTTTTTTATTATGGGCCTCACCCATCATGTATTTTTATGATATGGACCATCCATTGTGTCTATGGGGTAGGCGTGACCCTTGCCTAAGTGGCCTTTTAGCCCCATACATGTGTATGCATGTGGATCGTCGAAAAATACAGGATGAATGACGAGTTAATTTTACACAGTGGACTGCACCAAAACTCGATAAAAAACACTCCTTCCTGATTGAAATTTTGCCAAGAATCTAATTAACGGGGTGGATTTCCCCAAAAATATCACCATGGGACCCAGAGCATCTTAGTGTAAGAAATTCGCAGGGAGCGCGCGTCTATGAGTTTCGGCCGTTCCAGGATGATGTGGCCCACCACCTATGACTGGTTGCATGATCCGGACCATCTAGAAGATAAGGAAGGGGATTTCCTCTGTCACCATGCTGAAAGATTGGATCAGAAGTGATCCAGTGAACAACAATCACTGTTTGATATGGACCTGCGTAAAGGTTGTGTGGTTTTCGCTGTTGCGTAAGCCTTTACGCATGAAATCGACCGACTCTATTGACTTCAACATATTCCACCGCCCCTCCTTGCTCTATAAAAGGAAAAGAGAGAGAGAGAGAGAGAGAGAGAGAGAGAGAGAGAGAGAGAGAGAGAGAGAGAGAGAGAGAGAGAGAGATCCAATCTTTGGGAACATGGAGCAGCCGTGGAGGCATCTGGTGCACGTGGAAGAGTTTTTTTCTTATCATTTTATTTTTTTTAAAGAGATTTTAGCTTGATCATATCCATGACAGGCTAAACCTCTTAGCTAGGGCTAAGAGGTGAAGCTTGTAGCATGATTAGGATGGTTGCCTTGATTTAATTTATGTTTTATGGATTTTCGTGGATTTTAATTTAATTATGAAAGTATATTTTTAGTTTTTAATGGTTTGTTCTGACTTAAATTATAATGGATCTGTGATAGCTTTAAGTATGTTTTTCATTATTGAGATTGTGAAATTACTAAGACCTGTTGTTCACCATCGTCTCATGGGCATGGTAAGGTGACGAAATCCTTTCTAACTTTTACAATTCTCTCATGATTGGTTGTGAGATTGGTAAATTATTGTTATTTGCTAGAGTCTCCTGGGCATGGTTAGGTGATGGAATCACTTCCAAATCTACACCAATCATATTTATTGATGATTAGATCCACGAGACATTCAGAGATCTGACAAATCTCTTCTTACCAACTAGATAAGATAGGACTCTGATTCCAGTCGTGTCCTTGAATTATGCAAGGTATCTTCCCAATTACTACAAGTGGATCCTCGGCACCCTAGTTTCCTATCTCTGATTTCTCTAAGTTTTAAATAAATATTTCACCATTATTCCCTCAATTTCATTTGATTTAGATTTCATCTCATTCTAGTGCTAGTTCTACTTAATTACATATTACATACAATTTTCAATCCCTTGGGATTCGACCTCAGTCTCACTGAGTTTATTACTACATTACAACCCTATACTTGGGGAGTGAATAGTTAATCACTCACTTCCACTCTGGGATGGTGTTTTAAAACACCAACCAGAACCTATCATAAATGTAGGGATGATGGAGCTGGACGTGTTGGAGGATGCCACCGTGGATGATGAGGAGGAGCAGGAGTATTACCAAAACTTCGGCGGCTCCTTCTAGCTTATGTATGGATAATCGCAGGGTATGGGCCAGGGCCCTAGTTGTTTTAGGACACTTGTATGGGTGGGACTAGTTCCCTGTCTTGGATTTTTTTGGGATTGTGTTTTGGATATTCCACATATTTAGCAACACTTGTTACTGTTTTATGACTTACTTATGCTTCATGGTTCGCTAAACTCCCCATGGCTTATGAGATAATCCAAATGTAATTGAAATCTGAAGCCCATTACGGCACACGTGGCACCTGAGAATTCGAGAGCCGAGTTCCTACTCAGCCCCTGAAATTCTAGGCATTAGAAGAATGAAGTGATGAAATTATCTTTTAAGAACATGACATTAGAGTTAAATATTTTTTTCAACATGTGCAAGCAACCTGAGGATGTGATGACACCCACGATGTTAATTTGATTGATTCATTCGTGGAAGATAGAGCATTTTTGACTTTATACTCTGACACTTTAGAGATGTGCTTGGCCCACTCCCCTGACCTAAATGATGACATGATTAGGGAGATGAATGTCTTACTTGATACAACACTGGTACTTGAAATTAATTGGTAGAGGCCACAATTTGAGATTTTGCCCAAAATTAATATAATTCCTCTACCGTCTAGTTTCAAGGTACTGAAGCTTTATTTAAAACCTTTGTCAGCTAATCTTAAATATGCTTATTTAGGTCATGACGAAACATACCCAGTGGTGATTACTTCCCACCTTATTGAAGAGCATGAGAGTATGCTCATATCTACTCTTAAAGAAAATAAGGGATCTCTTAGATGAACGATTGCGAACCTCAAGGGAATTGACCATTCGATTTGTACTCACCACATTCACCTTGAAGAAAATGTGAAAACCTCCAGACAACCAAAATGTTTTTTAAATAAAAACATAAAGGAAGTGATTAAGGCTAAGGTACTCAAGTTTTTAGATATGGGTATTATATACCCTATATCTGACAGTCAATGGGTGAGTCCAACACATGTGGTTCCTAAGAAGTCTGTAATCACCATCATAGCTAATGTCGATAATGAACTCGTGCCAACTAGAGTTACTATTGGTTGGAGGATATGCATTGACTACTGAAAGTTGAATATTGTCACCAGGAAAGACCACTTTCCTTTACTTTTTATTGATTAAATTCTAGAAAGGTTAGTAGGACATTCCTACAACTATTTTCTATATGGGAGAGGCTTGGCATCCTTCTTAGAAAGGTACTCAAGTTGTTGGATGTGGATATTCTAGAAAGATCCTTGAACCACTCCCAACATTGGAAGAATTTTTCATCCTCCTTTTGGGCGAAGTTCATGATTGACTTCGTAAGGGTGTTCATTTTATGTTGTGGAAAAAATTTCTATATGAACTCCCTTATCATGTCATTCCATGTGCCCATAGATCGGGGACGTAGTAAATGCAATCACATCTTAGCTTTCTCTTTCAAAGAAAAATGGAAAGAGTTTCAATTTGACCATATCCTCAGACACGTTAGGAAAATATGAAGTGGCTATAATCTCGTCAAACTCTTTCAAGTGTAGATATGGACTTTCATATTCAAGTCCATGAAATTTTAGAAGGAGTTGGATCACCCCTGGCTTAATAGTCATGTCTCGTATTTTCTTAAAAAACCATGCATGAGGGTGTTGTAAATAATCTCGCAAAGTATGAGGCGGGGGTGCATGATGCACCTCATTCTCATCTGGACTTCATCAGCCGTAGGTTGAATTTGTTGATTTTTCGGTTGATTTGTAGCCATCAATTTAATTAACTCTAAGGATCTCGAGTAATGTCTAATCCTGTGATGGATAGATAACCCCTCAACTAATCCTCCTTCACTTAAAATACATCGAGTGTTATCACAGATCCACTTGGGCATGAAACACTCTCAGCCCTCAATTCAGATTCTAACTTAAACCTAAAATAGAGAAAGGAAATAGAAATCTTAGAAATAGAAAGAGAGAGAATTATAAAGAAGTTACCAAATTAGAAGTTTTTATGTTAGGATCCTGCAAAATAAAAAGGAAAGTGAATTAGTTTATAAAAAAACCAACCTACTTTCTAAAAAAGAAAAAGGAAAGTTTCTAAAACCAAATTTGAAAACTTTCTAAATTTAGAAATAGAAAGAAAATTTAGTTTCTAAAAATAAGTTAGAAATAACCCTAATCTTATCTTATCTAAATTAAAAGGTAGGAAAACCAAAGTCTGGAAGTATAGAGAGTAAATAGAATTAGAACTAGAAGAACATGAAAACCAAAGTCTGGAAGTATAGAGAGTAATTGTGAGAGATTTAATGAAAAACTTAAGAAATTAAAAGGTAGGAAACTAGGGTTTCCAAGGATTCACTTGTAGAGATCAGGGAGATTTATACTTGATTCAATGATGCAACTGGAATCAAAGTTCCATATTATCCAATTGGAAGATATCTTAGTAAAACCAAATCTAAACTTTCTTTGACCTAATTCTCAATGGATGAGACGTGTGATAACTGAAAGTGATTCCATTACAAAACCATGCCCATGAGATAAGGAAAACAACAGGATTTACCATTCTTATAACCAATCATAAGAGAATCATGAAGATTAAAAGGATTCCATCACCCAACCATGCCCATGGGACAATAGTGAACAACGGAATTTCCTAATTTCACAATTTCAATACATGAAAAGAACTTACTCAAACTTATCATAGATCTATTGTAATTTAAGTCACAACAAACCATTAAAAATTGAAAGTATTTCTTATAATCAAACTAGAATCAAAGATAGTTTAACTTAAACATGAATCAAAGTAATAGAAAACATCCCATCACACTACAAGCTTCACCTCTTAGCCCTAAGTAAGAGGTTTAGCCAATCATAGACATGATTGAACTAGAATCTCTTAAGAAAAGCATAAAAAAAACTAAGAAAAAGGAAAAAAAAACTCTTAGCGATGACTTTTCCACGCTTTTGCTCCACTCCACAAACCTTAGAAGATATTTAGGAACATCTTAGAAAGTTCTATTTATAGTTTTGGAACTCCAACTTTTGCACCTAGTTAGAAAACTCTAAAAATCACCTCAAATTTATGCAGTTTTTCAAAATAGGCTTTACTCTGCGATATTTCACAGAATGACCCAACGTTTCAAAATATGCTTCTTCAGGACACTTTCAGGAATATATTTGTTTTCAGGAAAATTTCGAGATTCAATTTCTTCACTTCAAATATTTAATTATCTTCATTCATCACTTGATTTTCTTAGATCTTTAGCATGTGAATTATTCAATCTTGGTCTTCAAAGATCCATCCCTTGCCTTGGTGATTCTTGAGCATCAAATCCGTGCTTTTAGCACCTTTTTCAATCCAAGCTCTTAAATTCACCTTGCAACACAAACATGAGTAAAATAGAACATTAGGCATTATCATGTTCATAAAGCCAAGTAATAAATGTGGTCCAATATATAATATTTGACCCTCAACACAATCCCTAACCATCATTTTGCTAGTCTTGAGCAAAGTATGTGAAAAATGAACTTTAATGCGCAATGTTCAAACCTTTTTTAGAAAATAATCTTTTGTGTAATCAAGTATGAATGAGTAGACTCAATGATGGGAAAGTGAGATTTTAAAAACCTAGAGTCGAATCACGTAAGCAATCAATCAAATAAGTTCTTTATCCATTAAGTCAGAGCATAGTTCTCATATTAAGTTTTTCAATGTGTGTAGTAAAGATCAACTTACTTTCTATAAGGATACTATCATTACATCATGTTAGTCTTGCTCATCACTTTAAATTTGGTTAAAAACTCAAGTACTAATTTCAAACTTATACCATTTTCCTTCTTTTTTCAGTTTTTGATTTTATATCGACGGTCATTTATATTCATTCAGTCTTTTTAGATTTTTTTTCATTCCTTTTTCAAACTTTTTTTAATCTTTTCACCACACATGACCCTTTTTATCGATCTCCAATTTTTTAACTGGTTCTTTTCATCTTTTATAGTGGATAAAATTCTCCAGACTTGATTCTAACCATCATCAATGATTCATATACTAACAATAAAAAATTCTAGCATTATTCACAGAAAATAATTTGAACGTGTCTTGTGATTTAGATTAACATGATATTCAAACTTCCTCTTAATCAATTGAGTGCAAGAACTTAGGTGATAAATTACTTAGATGACTAGACTTTAGTAATTAAAAATTCAATCCCTATCTTATTATCATACTCAAAACATTCTTAAATACATAACTTATCGCTTTCGAAATAGATAAACATTAAATTTTTTCAATTTTTTTATATAAATTTTGCTCAAAACTGAGAAAACGCTGATTAGTTTATCTAATCTCCCACCCCAACCCAAAATTTACATTATCCTCAATGTAAAATAAATAAGCATGATTTGCAAAAGCGACAATGTAATTGAAGGAGAAGTGATGGAAAGATAGTACCTGATGAAGGAAATTTGAAGCTTTTTTCAAAGGACCTCATCATGAAGGTGGGTTAGCATAAGAGTTAAACCAACAAAAAACAAACTATCCTAAATATAACATGAAAGCAATAAACTATACCTCTGTCAGACTAGGAGGTCAATCCTAGTGAACAGGATCAATCAAAGGTATGAACATATCCTCTTAATCAAATTTCTTAACAAATGGATTAATCGATGTCCATTTACTTTGAATTCATTGCCATTATTCAGATTCTTTGTCTCGACGGCCCCATGAGGATAAACATTAGTAATAGTGAAAGAGCCAGTCCAACAAGATCGGAGCTTACCCAGAAAGTGATGTAACCGAGAATTGTACAAGAGGACTTTCTGACCTGGTGTGAATGATTTTCAAAGAATGTGTTGATTATGAATGTTGAGGTATAAAAAATATTCCAATCTCATCTCATGCTTATTACATCAGCAAAGGAATTCCATTTGGAAGATCCTTCCCAGGGTTACGTGACCATAACAAGTATAAAAGGCTTGTGAAGCGTTGCTCCATGTTAGAAGAGGTTGTGCGCTCCACATTCTGATGTAGAAGAATGGATGGATGTCATCCGATGTAGAAGAATAGATGGGCATCATCTGATATGGAGGGGTGCATATGCATCATTTGGCAAGGTGAATGAATGGACGTTGACTTATATATAAAGAAAGAGGCGGGTGATCATTGCTATTTAAGGAGAGCTTGGTGAATAGAATTATTTAAGGAAAGAGGTTGGATGTTGTGTGAAGGAAGAAGTGGTGGTGATCACTACTGTTTAAGGGCCTGGGGAGCTTATAAATTCCCCCTCCCACTCCTCATTTAGGACTTTTGGAAATGAGGAGAGTGTGGGAGAGAGAGAGAGAGTTGCACCAAGGAGTTGCGCACTCCCATGCAACTCAAGAAGCATGGCTTCATGCGCCACTTCTTCCTCTCTCTTTTGTCTAAACGCTAGAGGAGTTGGGCACTTTGACGCAACTCAAGGAGAAAAGTGTCCATGTGCCACTTTTTGTGGAGTTCCAAAGGGAGTTGTGCGCTCCTGTGCAACTCAAGGAGGTAAGTTGCGCCACATTTCTGGAGGCACCACTTTTTATGGAGTCCAAAGGGAGTTGTATGCTCCCGTACAACTCAAGGAGAAAGGTCTCCTTGCACCACTTTGTGTGGGGTGTTGTCCTGAGAAAATCCCATGTACCACTTCATGTGGAGCTTGTCCTGAAGACATGCTTTTCATGTCCTAGAGGAAAGCCCATGCGCCACTTCATGTGGAGTTGTCCTGAAGACAAGCTTTTCATGTCCTAAAGGAATCCCTATGCACCACTTCTCTCTTCCCTTTGTCTAGACAGAAGTATTTTCATGTTCTAGAGGAAGCCCCATGCGTCACTTCTCATGGGACATTATCTTAATGCACGGCTCTTACGCCATTATCCATGGAATGTTGTCTTGACGCTTGACTCTCATACACTCCACATTCCCTTTCTAAGCATATGTAATTCCATCTTCGGACAGATGACCTCCACACCTATTGGATGTCCTTAAATACCTCTCTCCTATCTCCATTTGGAGAAGGCAGTGAGAGAGAGAAGCAAGAAGGAGAAGTGAGAGAAGATAGAAGTTGGAGAGCTTCAAGGAGCTCGCAGGAGCGAGCAAATCTCCACCATTTCCTCAATTATGCACCCGCACAACTCATCTCCCTTAGAGATATGATAAAAAAGTGTCAAAATGCTACCGAAATTGCTACTGCGACTGCCTTCTATTTTATATTGATGCACTACACTTTGTTTTCAGAATCAAGGGAATATGAGGATGTAAAAGAACTCTGATTGAATAAAATACTCTGTGATATCTGTTCTATCATGCTTTCTTTGTTATCTTTGAATGAATTCCCCTAAATCAAATGCTTTTCATTTCTGGTCAAAATAAAATGGCGACTCTGCTGGCGACTCTTTTCAATGATAACTTAAAAAATATTCAGAGAACATTTATCACTTTTTTGGCGTTGTATAAGTGCCAAGATGGCGACTCTTGACGGGAACATCTTTTCCTTCATCTCAGAAACTAAGTACAATTTTTATTTGATCAAAATAACTAACATTTTGTTTCAAATAATAGGTACACCGTGATGAATTTTCTCTGAATCAATGTGGTTTTCTGCTTTGCACTTAATGGATTATCAGTGGATAACATTGACAATATAAGATCACTACTATAAGAAATAATATAAAAGATTGTATCAATTATGACCAAGGACACAATGTCAGGGTTTAATTTTCTTTTACAAGGAGTACCATCCTACCGAGCATGGTCAACAAGTCTATTATGTGCAATATTACGAGGCGCAGTAGTATTGGAGATCATCATAGGTCATGGGACTCCATTCAAGAACAGAGGAATGGAAAAACTATACCAGAAGTTCAATATACCACATTCATTCTTGACACCTAACTATCTGCCGGCTAATGGGTTGGTTGGAGCATTCAATAAGATGATTATGAAGATATTCAAGAAAATATTTGCAAGAAATAAGCGCAACTGGATGAGAAGTTATAGGAAGCTCTATGGACCTATCAGATTATTCATTGTAATACTATGAAAGAAACACCATATTCTTCGGTTTATGGAGTCGAAGCTGTCATCCCCATTGAAACGTAAGCTATGTTGCCTAGAAGAGCAATATATCAATCGATTATTGATCATGAAAAAGCCAAGATCAGAAAGGTCAAGCATCGCTCCTTCAAAAGAAGTGATATGGTATTGATGTTGAAAAAACAGAGTGGTCATTTGTAAGACTAGGGGCAAGTTCAATCTTAAATAGGATGGCCCATACATAATATCCGAAGAATAATATTAGAATTATACATAATATCGGGTGATGGATGAAGATGGCCAAGGTATAAGTATACCGGTTAATGTCCGTTTCATAAAAATATATATCATCCTTGACCGTACGCGAAGTTTTGATTTAGAATACTTATAGCATGATTCTTCTCAATCAAAAGGGGGCAGACAAAAGCATACAAAGGTGAGAACTCTATATTTCTTTCTAATATTATATTTATCTTTGAATACTAATGAAATGCAGGTCTTCAAAGCATATCAAATCCAAGCGAGTTAATATAAAGCACCAATGATTATTGCCATATCGCCAAATGCAAATCGCTAATGACTATCGTCGAATCGCCAAAGCTGTTGTTATTATCATCATCTTGTTAGCACAAGGCTGTTTAAATTTATCGAAATTAATAGTATCGTTAGGCTGATATACTATCCTAACTGTAAAATTTTGTTTCCTATCATGAGAAAATGTGGTATATTAATTTCAATTCATTATCCCAGCAAGGCCTATTCATCATTTGTAGGTGATGGAATCGTGACAAAAATGACACAGCGAAAAAGATGCCGTTGTGAAACTGAACATGTATAGGCTTATCATTATGGGCGATGACGATATGGCAGAATTATATGGGTAAAGGTGTCGCATGTGGCCTTAAAAAGCTCGGATAAAGCATCATGCGCACCTATGCGGGCAGTGACCTATGCCGTCTGTACAGCTTCAAGCAGCGTCACGTGAGCGGCTAGAGAGTGCTCCCTCATGAATGGGTCTGACCTTGCAGGTAAAAGAACAGTGAGTCTCCGAAGCAGGATGACTCCCCAGATCCATGGTTTGATTATAATAGTAACTCATGGGGGCAAGTCTCTGAAGTAAGATGACAAGTCTTTGAAGCAAGAGATCCTTCATTGTGGACTGGCGACCTTGGATTTGGTACCCCACGGTAGCCTTACGCACCCCGTGAACTCTAGAGAGTTACTGTGGCAAACCCTGTGCGTAAATCCTATCGAGTTCATTGACCTGGTAGCTTCACTAGGCCCCTCTGATGGATCGCGGTTTGTGAACTCCCCAATCGTGATAAGCCTCATGAGCTCTAGAGAGTTACAATGACCATTCGTGTAAGATCTAACTCCAACTACTATGAGCTTAAACCGTGTGTTGCTCCAACTACTTACGAGCTTAAACTGTGTGTGAGAGTCCAGTCCAGTCAAGTTTAATCTAGTTAAGTCTAGTCTATTCAAGTTTAGTTCAGTTAATTCCAGTCCAGTTTATTCCAATTAAGTCAGTCAAGTTCGGTCTAGTTAGGTTAAGTCCATTCATGTCAAGTTATGTCCAGTTAGATGTGTGTAGGCAAAAGTATATTTATCCTTTTGACAAGAGTCGTGAGATCTTTCTATCTCTTGCTTTCTTAATGAAGAAGAAATAGTATATTGCAAAATCCTCAAAGGTGGCAGAGAATAAAATAGCAACGAATTATCATTTTCTTCTGGACAACTTAATGACTCAGATACACACACACACACACACACACACACACACACACACACTTTAAATTCCTTAAAGGAACGCTGAGTGCTATCCATCTTTTAAGAATAGCATCATGCTTTGCTTCGCAAATATTATCTTCGAAAAGAATTCTATACCTTGGTCTTTCTGATAATTTCTTACGTACGACAGAAGAATATGTACCTGGACATGGGGCATAATTTGTCTCTTCAAAGTAACCTATACCTTGATCTTTCTGATAATTTCTTACGAGTAGCGGAAGAATATGTATGGCATAATCTACTAGGTATATCAACTAATCCAACTATAAGCAGCATGAGCTGGATAATTATAGTCAGGAAGTATGAAGCATGATCTAGTGTGAACGTTCAAGAGTTGCTTCTATATCAAGGCCCAGTTATAAGGCTTGATGCCCTAATTTCTTACTGTTCTGCTAATGACATCGAAAGTCTCTGAGTAATGAACCTGATGGAGACAAGGAACAAATATTCCCCAAAAGCGATGGAATCATTGTCGATAACTTCTTTTATATCCTCTAGAATGCTAGTAAACGAAAAGGAGCTTTCTCTATTTTTTTGAATCAGCAAAGGTCCAAGGGAAATACACTCTTAACCAGCTTATGAAGAGTTGGCAAGGAGTATAAACTAGAAAAAACTTAGTGGTTGAACTTCTAGAGCCTGAAATGACATTTTCGAAAGCATGATATAATGAGTAAAGAATGCAATAAATTCAATGCAAAGCATGCTGACAAGCACAAAAGGGAGTGACCAAATCATCATCATATTGCGAATATTACAATCATTCTAAAAGCCTTCAATTTATTTTGCAATTATCAATACTTCATGAAACTAAATTGGAAAATTATGTTATCTTGAGATACTAATTTCGATTAACTTGGTAGGAAAGATTACCGTTCAAAATCTTGGACTATGTAGACTGTGAATAAAGGAGACAATCAAAGAGATCATTGTAGTAGGAGCAATATTAAAGAATAATTCCCTAGCCACAGAGTTCAAAGAAAGAGTCACTAGAGTTGATCAAAGAGATTGTTGCAGTCGTAACAGTATTGAAAGATAGTTCTTTAGCTAAGATACTCGAAGATGAAGTCGCCATAACCACCACAGTGGTAATTTTTTATGAAGAGAAAGTTATGTGAATAAGGAAGTTGAAGCCGTGAAAGATGCAATTGCAACTCTATTTGCAGTAAGGAGTTCTATGGAGAAAGAGTGCTTTTATTGCTGCATTATCCTCCCTATTGAATCATTCACTCGGTGCTTTTGACTGGGGGCATTGAGTATTCCGTCTGCACGCGAATATTCAGTCTTCTGAATGAGTGCGATCATTCAGTCTTCCAAGCAAGCGTCATCCTTCGATTGCAGTTTATTCGGTCCTTCGGTGAGAAGAAGATCGATCCTCCATTTGATCTCATAAATCAATTAAAAAAAGGATCGAGGGGGTATCTGTTGGGGCATAAAAAAATATTCTAATCTCATCTCATGCTTATTACATCAGCAAGGGAATTCCATTTGGAAGATCCTTACTAGGGTTATGTGCCCATAACAAGTATAGAAGGCTTGTGAAGCATTGCTCCATGTTAAAAGAGGTTGTGCGCTCCACATTCTGATGTTGAAGAATGGATGGACGTCACTTGATGTAGAAGAATGGATAGGCATTATCTGACATGGAGGGGTGCATAGGCGTCATTTGGTAAGAAGAAGGGATGGACGTTGTCTTATATATAAAGGAAGAAGTGGGTGATCACCGCTATTTAAGTGAGAGCTTAATAAACACCATTGTTTAAGGAAGGAGGTGGGATGTTGTATGAAGAAAGAAGTGGTGGTGATCACCACTATTTAAGGGCCTGAGGGGCCTATAAATATCCCCTCCCACTCCTCATTTGGGACTTTTAGAAGTGAGGAGAGTGTGGGAGAGAGAGAGAGGTGCGCCAGGGAGTTACGCGTTAAGGGATTGCGCACTCCCGCGCAACACAAGAAGCATGGCTTCATGCGCCACTTCTTCCTCTCTCTCTTTTGTCTGAACACCAGAGGAGTTGTGCGCTTCCACGTAACTCAAGGAGAAAAGTCTCTATGCACCACTTTTTGTGGAGTTCCAAAGGGAGTTATGCACTCCTACGCAACTTAAATAGGTGAGTTGTGCCACTTTTATGGAGGCGCCACTTTTTTTGGAGTCCAAGGGGAGTTGCGAACTCCCGCGCAACTCAAGGAGAAAGGTCTCCTTACACCACTTTGTGTGGGGTGTTATTCTGAGAAAAGCCCATGCACCACTTCATGTGAAGCTTGTCCTGAAGCTAGGCTTTTTAATGTCCTAGAGGAAAGCCCATGCACCACTTCACGTGGAGCTTGTCCTGAAGATAGGATTTATGTGTCCTAGAGGAAAGCCCATGTACCACTTCATGTGGAGCTTGTCCTGAAGATAAGCTTTTCATGTCCAAGAGGAAGCCCCATGTGCCACTTCTCTCTCCCCTTTGTCTAGACAGAAGGCTTTTCATGTCATAGAGGCAGCCCCATGCGCCACTTCTCATAGGACATTGTCTTAATGCATGGCTCTTGCGCCATTATTTAAGGAATGTTGTCCTAACGTCGGAGTCTTGTCCTGAAATAAGCCTTATACACTCCACATTCCCTTTCTAAGCCTGTGTACTTCTATCTTCGAATAGATGACCTCCACACCTGTTGGATGTCCATAAATACCTCTCTCCTATCTCCATTTGGAGAAGGCAGTGAGAGAGAGAAGCAAGAAGGAGAAGTGAGAGAAGATAGAAGTTGGAGAGCTTCAAGGAGCTTGTAGGAGCGAGAAAATCTCCACCATTTCCTCAATTGTGCACCCGTACAAATCATCTCCCCTAAAGATATGATAAAAAATCATCAAAATACTGTCAAAATTGCCACTGCAACTGCCTTCTTTTCTTTTGTATTGATGCACTATACTTTATTTTCAGAATCAAGAGAATATGAGGATGTAAAAGAACTCAGATTGAATAAAATACTCTAGGATATCTGTTCTCTCATGCTTTCCTTGTTATTGTTGAATGAATTCCCCCAAATCAAATGCTTTTCATATCTGTTCAAAACAATGAAACCCTTTCATCCTAGCCTTGTAAATTCTCAAGTTCTTATATGAATCGCTCTGGATTTCTTCAAGTTCGTTTAACAGAAGTTTGCGTAGCGAGCCAGCATTGTTCAAATTGAAATTCAAAATTTTAATAACCCAGTAGGCTCTATGTTCCAACTCCATTGGCAAGTAGTATGGCTTCCCATAGACAAGTCTAAAGGGAGACATTCTAATAGGGGTTTTAAATGCTGTATGGTAATCCCATAAAGCGCGGGTCAATCGAATTGACCAATCCTTACAGTGAGGGTTAACCGCCTTTTTCAAGATGTGTTTGATTTTCCTATTGAAAATCTCAACTTGCCCGCTTGTTTCTGGGTGGTATGAAGTGCTCACTTTATAAGAGATGCCATATTTATTCATTAAGTTCGTGAATGGCCTATTACAAAAATGTGAGCCCCCATCACGAATGATGGCTTGAGGCGTTCCAAATAGGGAAAGAATGCTCTCTTTTAAAAACTTAATGACCATTTGATGGTCATTATTCTGGCATGGAATCGCTTCAACCCATTTAGTGGTCTACTGCTAGCAAAATATATACATTTTCAAGGGATTGGGGGAATGATTCCATGAAATTGATGCCCAAACAATCAAATGCTTCAATGATCAGAATGGGGTTCAAGGGAGTCATATTTCGACGGGATAATTCTCCTAATTTCTAACAACACTTAAAAGTTTTGCAAAACTCATGAGTATCCCTGAATATAGTGGGCCAGTAAAAGCCACACTACAGAATCTTGGTCATGGTATTTTTAGCAGAAAAGTGACTACCATAGGCCTGTGAGTAACAGAAGGAGATGACACTTTAGTGTTCATAGTCTGACACATCTCCTTAAGATTTAGTTTGGGTAATATTTAAGAAAATATGGATCATTCCAAAAGAACTTACGAACCTCAACGAAGAATTTTTTTTCTTATCTTGCGTAGTCCAATGTGTCGACTCAAAACCTGTAGTAAGATAATTAGCAATATCAACAAAACAAGGTGAATGAGTACATTAAATAATTATTCATTAGGGAACATGTCATTTATGCGTGTCGTCTTAAGGGAATCAAAGAGATCAAGGCGGGAAAGAAGATCAACCACTACATTCTCTATTACCTTTTTATCTTTTATTTTCAAATCAAATTCTTCAAGTAGGAGGATCCATCTTATCAGGTAGGGCTTAGCATAATTCTTAGAAAGAAGATACTTGAATGCTACATGATCTATGTAAATGATGATCTTGGATCCGATCAAGTAGGACTTAAATTTGTCTAAAACAAACACTACGGCTAAGAGTTCCTTTTCCATAGTCGAGTAATTTACTCTAGGAGGATTTAGAGTTCTACTTGCATAATGAATAATGTAGGGTTTCTTTTCTTTTCTCTGGCCTAAAACCACCCTAAGAGCATAGTCAGACGTGTCTCACATAAGTTCAAAAGGAAGGCTCCAGTCGGATGGTTACATGATAGGTGCAGTGGTTAACATGCCCTTAAGCTTAATAAAAGCTTCCTAGCATTGCTCAGTCCACTCGTATGGTGCATCCTTTTGAAGTAGATTACATAGAGGACGAGAGAGGTGACTAAAGTCCTTTATGAATCTTTTGTAAAACCCGGTGTGTCCTAGGAAGGATCTCACTTCTCGTATGTTCTTAGATGGAGGTAAGTTAGAGATAAGATCAATTTTAGCCTTATCTACCTTAATTCCCTTGGACGAGACGATGTGTCCAAGGACAATTCCCTTACGAACCATGAAATGACACTTCTCCCAATTCAATACCAAATTCTTTTCCTCGTATCGCTTCAACACATTTTAAAAAATTTCTAAGCATTCGTTGAAGGATGGACCAAAGACTGAGAAATCATCCATGAAAACCTCTAAATATTAACCCACTATGTCAGAAAAAATAGTCAACATGCATCGCTAAAAAGTGGCGGGGGCATTACATAGCCCGAATGACATCCTTCGGTAAGCAAAGGTGCCATAAGGACATATAAATGTAGTCTTTTCCTAATCTTCAAGGGCTATTTCGATCTGATTGTAGTCTGAATAACTGTCGAGGAAGCAATAGTAAAGTGACCTAGCCTTTCCAAAATTTGATCGATAAAAGACAAAGGAAAGTGGTCCTTCCTTGTGACGGTATTCAACTTTTTATAGTCAATGCACGTTCTCCAACTTGCAGTGATCCTAGTTAGCAGGAGTTCATTATTGGCATTGGCTACGATGATAATTCCAGACTTCTTAGGAACCACCTGAGTTGGACTCACCCATTGGCTATCAGATATAGGGTATATGATATCCACATCTAATAGCTTAAGAATCTCGGCCTTCACCACTTCCTTCATGTTTGG
Source organism: Magnolia kwangsiensis (assembly GCA_037074715.1). Lineage (NCBI taxonomy): Eukaryota > Viridiplantae > Streptophyta > Magnoliopsida > Magnoliales > Magnoliaceae > Magnolia > Magnolia kwangsiensis. Next base: position 110,674,794 of record CM073577.1, on the reverse strand, counting down.
ATTTAGTCGACGTTGTGGTTATCGTGAGGTTTTCACATTATCCTCAAGATGAATGCAGTGAGTACAAATCAAAAGATCAATTCCCTTGAGGTCTGCAATCGACCATCCAAGGGCTCCCTTATACTTAATGACAGTAGAAATGAGCATACTCTCTTATTCTTGCTCAAGGTGGGATGAAATTACCACCAAGTATGTCTCATCTTGACCTAAATAAATGTATTTCAAATATGAGGGCATCGGTTTTAGGTCAAGCTTTGGCGCCTTGGGGTTAGATGATAGAGGCACTAATTTGGTTTGGGGCAATTCTACAAATTGTGGCCTCCACCAGTTAGCTTCAAGTATTGGCGTGGTATTAAGCATGACACCTGTCTCCCTAATTATATCATCATCTAAATCATGGGAGTGGGCCAAGCACGTCTCTAGAGGGTCAGAGGAATAGGTTAAAAGTGTTGTATTTTCCACGAAAGAGTCAATCATGTTCATGTCGTGAAAATCATCATCATTCCCTAACCATTTTCCTGTATTAAAAAAGAAATTCAACTCCAATGTCATATTCCTGAAAGACATACTCATGACTCCATTTCTGTAATTAATGATTGCGTTTAAAGTAGCAAGGAATGGGAGACCAAGAATGATGGGAATTTAATTGCTCATGTTACTGATGGGTTCCATATCTAAGATAATCAAATCTGTCAGGTAGTAGAATCTGTTAACCTGGACCAACACATCCTCAATTATCCCTCTTGGTACACGAACTGAGCAATCAGCAAGTTGTAATGTAGTTAGGGTGGGTTTCAATTCACCCAAACCTAACTGTTTGTCGACCGAGTAGGGAATCAGATTTACGCTTGCTCCTAAGTCAAGAAGTGCGTGCTTAATTCAGTAGTTCCTAATTACATAAGGTATGGTTGGGCTAGCGGGATCCTTGAATTTCCATGGCACATCTTGTTTCAAGATGACAGTCACTTTCTCAGTGAAGAAGATTTTCTTTTGAATATTTTGCCCTTTTTTGGTCATACACAAGTCTTTTAGAAATTTGGCATATAAAGGTATTTGTTTAACCGCATCCAGTAGAGGAATATTGACCTTCACTTATTTTAACACCTCTAGAATGTTCTGAGAGTTAGAGAGAGGTTTTGGTGCAACCAACCATTAGGGGAATGGGGCAACCGGCTTGCCTTGAAGTTCCGGTTTTATTTCAAGTGGAGCAATGCTAGCTCTATGATTGTTGTCTTCTTCCAGGTCCTTAAACTTTTCAGCCCTAACTGCAATGGTTTTGTCAATGGTCTTCTCACTCTAAGAGTGGTGATAGATTTAGCTTACTCCATTTGGTTTGAAGAGCTTGGGTCGCTAACTTCATATAATGGTTTTGGATTGGGAAGAGGTTGAGCTGGAAGGCTCCCCTTATTCCCAATCGTATTCCTTGTGTCAAGCCCTTGTATAGCTTTTGTAAGATCTTGAAAGGCTTGTAGCATCCTCTGATTGAAAAGCTCTTACTTTTGAAGATGTTTTAGAACTAGATCCTCTTAGGGTTTCTCTTGATTTAAAATTTGGTTGAAGAAACCTTGAGGGGTAGCCGTTTGTCCATTCCTCCAACTGAAATTTGGATGATTTCTCCAACTAGGATTGTATGTATTGGAAGTAGGTCCATTGAAAGGTCTTTGATAATTGTTTACGACATTAGATTGCTCATTCGACACCTCTTGAAAGGCAGGTAATGTCGGACAATTTCAGTTGTGTGAATGTTACAAGCACAAATACGCAAACGGTTTCATTAACCTTATCCTTCTTTAATTCCATGGCCTTTACTTTTCTCATGATATTAGACACTTTAGTATTAATATTATCTTCCTCTTTTAGAAGGTATAATCCGCTCATTTCCTTTGATTGAGTGGGCCTAGAAGTGGTATTAAATTTTGGGTGTCCCATGATTGTGCATTTTCAGCAAGAATGTCTAAATAATCCCACACATCATCGACGTTTTTATTCATGAATTCTCCATTGCACATTGTCTCGACCAATTGGCGCATAGAAGATGTCAGTCCATCATAGAAAAAGTGTATAATGTGCCATGTTTCAAAACCGCATGAACTGACAAGATCCTTGAGCCTTTCCCAATATTGGAAGAATGTTTCATCCTCCTTTTGGGCGAAGTTCATGATTGATTTTCTAAGGGTGTTTTTCTTATCATGTGAAAATTTTTTATCTATGAACTCACTTATCATGTCATTCTATGTGCCAATAGATAGGGGATATAGTGAATGCAACCACGTCTTAGCTTTCTCTTTCAAAGAAAAGGGAAAGAGTTTCAGTCTGACCATATCCTCGTACACGTTAGGAAAATATAAAGTGGTTATAATCTCGTTAAACTCTTTCAAGTGCATATATGGACTTTCATATTCAAGTTCATGAAATTTTGGAAGGGGTTAGATCACCTCTGGCTTAATATCCATATGTCCCATATTTTCTGGAAAAACCATGCATGAGGGTCTGCTCACCCCCCGCCAATTGTAAATAATCTTGGTAAGTACGAGACGGGGGTGCTTGATACACCTCATTCTCATCCTAGACTTCCTCAGCCCTAGGTTTAAGTTGTTAATTTAACGGTTGATTGCAGCCATTACTTCAATTAAGTATGAGGATTTTGAGTAGTGTCTAATCCTGTGATGGATCGATAACCCCTCAACCAATCCTCCTTCACTTAAAAGACATCGAGTGTTATCACGGACCCACTTGGGCATGAAACACTCTCAGCCATCAATTCAGATTCTAACCTAAATGTAAAAGAGAGAAAGGAAATAGAAAGAAGTTACCAAATTAGAAGTTTATATGTTAGGATCCTGCAAAAGAAAAAAGAAAGTGAATTAGTTTCTAAAAAATATATATATAACATAGTTTCTAAAAATGAAAAAGGAAAGTTTCTAAAAACAAATTTGGAAAGTTTCTAACTCTAGAAATAGAAAGAAAAGTTAGTTTCTAAAAAAAAAAAAAAAAGAAATAACCCTAATCTTATATTATTTAATCTAATCTTATCTTATCTTATTATATCTTATCTAATTATATCTTATCCTATCTTATCTTATCTTATCTTACCTTATCTTATCTTAGAATTAGAAAATAAATTAGTTTCTAATTTTTTTTTAAAAAAACTGATTAGGAAAGTTCTGAACCTATAATTAGAAAGTTTCTAAAAAAAAAGAAAACAAACCCTAAAAATAGAAAATAGAAAAACCCAAATCTTAACCTATTTCTAAAAATAGTTAAGCTTAGAAAAACGCAACTGTTAATCCCCGACAACAACGTCAAAAACTTGTTCACAACCCCAAGTGTAGGGCTACGATGCAGTTATAATCTCGGTGAGACCGAGGTCAAATCCATCGGGACTAATCTCGTGTGTTTTCTAAAAGTAACTATAACTAGAACTAGAAGAAGATAAAAACCTAAGTCTGGAAGTATAGAGAGTAATTGTGAGAGATTTAATGAAAAATTAAAAAATTCGAAGGTGGGAAACTAGGGTTTCTATGGATCCACTTGTAGATATTAGGGAGATCTATGCTTGATTCAATGACACAATTGGAATCAAAGTCTCATCTTATCTAATTAGAAGATATTTTAGTAAAATCAAATCTGAACTTCCTTTGACCTAATTATCAATGGATGAGAGGTATGAGAATTGGAAGTGATTCCATCACAAAACCATGCCCATGGGATAATGGTGAACAACGAGATTTCCTAATTTCACAATCTTAATACATGAAAAGAATATACTCAAAACTATCGTAGATCTATTGTAATTTAAGTCATAACAAACCATTAAAAACTGAAAGTATTTCTTATAATCAAATTAGAATCAAAGATAGTTCAACTTAAACATGAATCAAAGTAATAGAAAATATCACATCACTCTACAAGCTTCATCTGTTAACCCTAGTTAAGAGGTTTAGCCAACCATAGACATGATTGAACTAGAATATCTTAAGAAAAGCATAAAAACAACTAAGGAAAGAAAAGCTCTTGATGACAGTTTTTCCATGCTTTTGCTCTACTCCACAAACCCTAAAATATGCTTAGGAACATCCCAGGGAGTCATATTTATAGTTGTGGAACTCTAACTTTTGCACCTAGTTAGAAAACTCTAAAAATCACCTCAAATTTACACAGTTTCCCAAAATAGGCTTTACTTTGCGCAATTTCATAGAATGATGCAGTGTTTTAGAATATACTTCTTCAGGACACTTTTAGGAATATGTTTGTTTTCACGAATAATTTCAAGATTCCTTTTCTTCACTTCAAATATTTGATTCTCTTCATTCCTCACTTAGTTTTCTTAGATCTCTAGCATGTGAATTCTTCAATCTTGGCCTTCTAAGATCCATCCCTTGCCTTGGTGATTCTTGAGCATCAAATCTATGCTTTTAGCACCCTTTTCAATCCAAGCTCTTAAATTCACCTTGTAACACAAACATGAGTAAAATAGAACATTAAGCATTATCATCTTCATAAAACCAAGTAATAAATGGGGTCCAATATGCAATATTTGACCCTCAACATGAGGTGTGTAAGTTTAACTGGGAATATTTGTATCTATTCAAGTATTACTTAGATCAAATCATAAGGAGATGTGTGCCCGACAATGAACATTAAAGCATAATCTCCTTCTATCATTTATAGGCCTGTGGTGGTCACTTCTCAGCCAAAAAGACCAGGTCTAAAATTCTTTAGACCCTCAACGTGAGGTCTGTAAGTTTATCTGGGAAGATTCGTATCTATTCAAGTATTACTTAGATCAAATCATAAGGAGATGTCTACCCAACAATGAACATTAAAGCGTAATCTCCTTCTGTCATTTATAGGCTTGTGGTGGTCACTTCTCTACTAAAAAGACCAGTTCCAAAATTTTGCAGCATGACGTTTATTGGCCCACTATGTTCAAATAAAATAATGACTTTTGCAAATCTTGTGAGCATTGTCAAAAGTCAAGTGGATTGTCCCATCAAAACATAATGCCATTGAACCCCATTTTCATTATAGAAGCATTTTATTGCTAGGGCATTGATTTCATGGCACCATTCCCCCAATTATTCAAAAATGTTTATATTTTCTAGCAATTGAGTATGTTACCAAAAAGGTTGAAGCGATTCCGTGTTGAAATAATGACCATCACATGGTCATTAAATTCTTAAAAGAAAACATCCTATCTTGGTTCAGAATGTCTTCGGTCATTATCAGTGATGGAGGAACCCACTTTTGCAATAGGCCATTTGAAGCCTTAATGAAGAAATACGGCTTATCGTATAAAGTGAGTACCCCCTATCTGTAACACCCTGAACTTTTCAATACCTGAGTATTGAAAGTTCTTAACTGTTAGCATAAAATTTAATTTATTATATACATGTGTACGATACCAATCTAGCTATCTTACCCCTACACCTATTTTCCAACACGAATCTGACTATAAGGAATAATCTCCTTTCATAGATCAAGCAATCTAATTATTGATTGTAAGATAATATCATTATATATACCCACCTATTCTCACTTGTACATCATAACTAACCGCTTAGTCAAATATGCACTGTTAGATAGAAACATTAGACCGTCCACCTTGATTTTGAACTGCCCAATCATAGGAAACTAGCTAGTTGACCTTTGCATCCGTCCGTACACTTATCAAATTGAGATTTTAATCTGTTCATCTTGTTCATCATATATGAATATGCTTAACCCACCATCAGAACTATGATTTGAGAGACTTACACATGTGAACAAGACATTCAAATCTGACAATGCACATGCTTTACCCCTTGATCTCTCTATAAACCCACTTATGTCGATCCGCTTACAAAATCGACCATACAATCACCTAACCACATGACTAGAATGCTAACCAGTAAGTTTTCTTATTGTTAACATATCATCTGACCATCCATCATGATTGGATCCAACAAACGGCTTGTCCGAATATTATAAAAATCTAGTCATTATAAAGATCTTAGGGTATAGGTGTAAACTACATGGTAATTTATCAATTAGATGTGTACAAATGCTATTTTGAATTACGGAGTGTGTTAGCTATAAAAAGAGCATCTTTTTTATCCTTAAGAGTTCAGGGCCCAAACTTAACTAGTTGAAAGATCTTGAAAAATAACAATTAGTGGTGAAATTTCATTTCATTTGGATGGTGCAATTAGGAGGAACGGATGACATAAATCGTGACAATGGAGAAGGGCGAGATTGTAATTATATGCTTAGAACTTATATACATAGAAGCTTCCGTTTTTCACTTTCACGTAGATTTTTTTAGTGTGAGTGAAACTCACATGTTTTTGCAAATGTGGCCCACCCACAGCTCAGATCTACTTCATATTTTGGCACGTGGCTCAACACAACTGACTTAAGCTAATGAATGGACTAGATTTCATAATGAACGTCACAGTGGACCCCACTTCATACCATTGCAACAACTTATATTTCAGATTGGGGCGTAGCCCATTAGCATGGCCCACCTGACTTGTGGATTTGCACCATCCATGGTCTAATAGCTTAGTAGGACCCATAAATAAGATAGACGACATGGATTTCATTAATCATCACCATGCGCCCCACGCTTGTGGTGTGTGTACACAGGATGTGTACACTCCCACAATTCACCAGAATAGTGGGACACTCAAAACGGGCATTGTCCCAATGTAATTCAAAAAAGAAGGGTGATTTCCCTCTCTTTCCTTTTCTTATGCCAATGAGGGACACAGTCCGCTATGCTGGTTAGTGGGCCATCAATCACCATCCACATGGATGATCCAAACCATCCATCCTACAACTGGGCCAATTTCGACCAAATTCTAAGTCGAATCACATAAAGAAAAGCTAGTATATGGGCATAAAATCCAATCGCAAATGAACTGTGCGTGGAAGAAAAACCTGAAAACAAAAACCATTTCGATTTGCCTCATTGGAAATCGGCACCCCTGTAATGCCAAGATAATAGATGAAAATCATCTTAGCCATTTAGCCTATGCCAGGGGGAGATCCAACTCCAACGAAGATTACTAGAAGGCCGGGAATATTTCCACAATTCTGGAAACAAAGTCGCTCCGCAAGATGTAACACCCGCACGATTGAAACGGTAGGTCTGGTTCCAATATGAACCATCTAAATTCATAAGGGAGGGAATTTAACTCCCTCAGAGATGTTGGAAAGACTAGAAAGAGGACCAATCAAGCAGAGTTTGGACGGATCAGGACCTGTCAGCAGCAATAGAGTTTGTTTTCCTCAACCAAACACCAACGGTAGACGCTATTCTACCACAGTTCCAATAATTAGAAACCACTCACCTGATGTACCACTTAAACCTCCAAAAAGAGGAAAGAATAAGATCAAAGAAAAACATGATTTAGACAGTTGTTACAAGTAACCTACACAACTTGTTTTGCACTAGACACATTTCGCATAAGAGATATGTGGGAAAGATCTGGAAACTCCAAGTCAGTATAAAATCCCGCATCTGACCAGCGAAAATCCATGCAGCAAGAAAGAGAGAGAGAGAGAAAGAGAGAGAGAGAGAGAGAAGAGAGAGAGAGAGAGAGAGAGAGAGAGAGAGAGAAAGAGAGAGAGAGAGAGAGAGAGAGAGAGAGAGAGAGAGAGAGAGAGAGAGAGAGAGAGAAGGAGGAGACAGGGTTGGATGCCGAGAAGAACGTTTAGAAAAAGATTTTCGAACCTTTGTCGAGTTCGGTGCAGGTTCAAACAGCTACCCTTCCTCCCTTCATTCTTCCTTTACTCCCTCCTTTTCCTTTTAAACTCTTTCTCCTCTCTTGCTCCTTTAGCAATAGCCATGTCGAAATGTAAAAGGTGAATGACAACCCTAGAATCTGGGAAAAAAATCCCAAGTTAAAACTCATAGTCTTGTTAAAGCTCCCACAGGATTCACTCCAAACCTAACCATTCGAATTTTGAAAATTAGGAATAAGACTAAAACTTTGAGGCATGACACTTGATGTTTAAACCTGTTAGTAGGCAAAAAGACTACTAAAGGTGAGGGATTCTTTTAAGTTTAATTTATGTTGATATGAATTATCTTTCCTTTTACCTATTCTCATGTTACTATAATTGTCTCTCTACAATTGTTTAATTTACCATCAAAAATTATTTACCCTTTGAGATTATGGTATGATGATTATACGTGATCTTCAATATATATATATATATATTTTTGTGGGGGCGATGAATACAAGCCTTGCCCTTGCATTTACCAATTTTGTTGAGTTAGCCCTTGCTACTCTCCTTTTATTGAGTTGGTCATTGCTACTTTCCTCTTTGTTGAGTTAGCCAATGCTACTCTCCTCTTTGTTGAGTTAGTCATTACTAATCTCCTCTTCATTGAGTTGTCTATTGTCACTCTCCTTTTTGTTGAGTTAGCCATTGTTACTCATCTCTCTTATTATGTTAGCATTGTGCTATTTACCTTTATGGCTTGGACATGTGTCTTGGAATTCCAAAGCTCCCATGATTCAATGGATTTTAAAAGAGGCGAGCTAACAGTCCTTGCCGGGGGGGTGAATAGGACTATGCCAAATAAAAATTTCAAGCTACTGAAATAATAAATAAATCAAAATAAATCACTGATCTCAATAGTAGTAGTATTGAGAAATTGATTCAAACTTTATTCATAGGATAACCTTACACCAAAAATAAAGTTTTAGGTAGGACAACCTAATTTCATGAACATAGTAAGGATCAAGATTACAAACTAAGCAAGAGATAAGCGAGAGCCATCTATTACAAGCATTCACCACACAAACTTAAACAAATTATAATCATTCACCACGTATACAAAAACTTAAACCATTCACCACAAACACCAGAAGTTATAGTGGTTCGGTGTGTACACCAACTGTTCACAAATAGCCATACAAACTCCACTCCCAATAATCACAACCCACATGATATTGACGTTCACTAATAATCAAGGTTTTCACAGGTTCACCTTAAAACATATACAGTTGTGTTTTCAGATGGGCTATCACAAATAAAACCACATGTTGAGATTTTCTGGCTATCTTAGTCAAAACCAATACAAGAGATTTTCTGGATATCTCAAAGAAACTAAAAACAAAAGTATAGAATGATACCAATCTTCTTCTTTGAAGATGTTGATAATGTAGCTCATAAAACCGCATCATTTGATGTAGAATGTTCAATGTCTAGTAATACAACAAGGGTTGTAGGTTCTAAATTGACTTTAAATTAATTCAAACCTCAGGCTACTGGTTTGAATCCTTTAGATCTCAAAAAGAAGAGTGATTACTCTCTTTTAAAAAGTAAGATTAATAAACTAGAGATCAAAGAATCAAACCAAAAGCTATATAAACAGAAATATAAAATACCATGCAATAGCTTGATGATAGTGGGGACTTCTCTATTTTTAAATGGAGGTTTTTCTTAGCTTGGATTGGTAATTTCAGAATGAGTGAAGGCCTCTATTTATAGGATGAAATTTTATTACTTTGACTCGTCTAAGGTCTCCTTCGACTCGTCTAAAATTCAACCAAATTTTAAATTTTGGACGTTACTAGATAAAACCATTTTTCGACTGGTCAAAGGTCCTGCTCAACTAGTCGACACAACCTTCGACTGGTCAAAGGCCCTGCTCAACTGGTCGAGCACAACCTTCGACTGGTCAAAGGCGCTGCTAGACTAGTCGAGAAACCACTAGAAATATCCATTTTTTAAGATTGAATCTTAGACTGGTCGAAGTTATTCTTGGACTAGTCGAACCAAGGCTTAGACTAGTTGAACTAAAGCCTAATCAAAGTATAAAAATTCATATAAGTTTAACATTTGAAAGTACTTAAGGTTTTTCTAGGGTCATTTATACCTGAGAAAACTGGACATTGAAGTGTATATCTTGAATCTTCTACTTGAAGGTGGAGCTTGATCTTCTACTAAAAAAGTAGTAGAACTTGCATATTCTTTAGCTTGAATTATCCATGACTTGAACTTGTGCTTGCACTATCCAACTTCATGGCTTGTTCTTAAAGGTGAACTTTTCATCTTTCGTGAAGGTCCACTTGAAAATCCATTTGAAAGTCTATTTGAAGGTGAACTTTCCATCACTTTGGATGTTTTGTCTCATCAAAATTTGACAAAAAAAAGGGTGCACAACACTTACAATCTCCCTCGTTGTCAAATTCGTGACAAAACACTTAGTAACAAAAATTAAATAATGCAGTTGAATGAAGCTGATGTAGCTGAAAAGTCTTCCACTTTCTCTTACACTACTACACTACTACTCCCCCTCAATGAGAGGTTCTCTTTGTACCCTTCTATTTCACCTATATTATAACATATACCTCCAATGCAATGCACATGCACAATTCCAACAACAAGTATCTTGTCATTCATTCATTATTATCTTGCCATTTATTTTTCTAATCTAACAATCAACCAATCATCATCATCACATCATAATATCATAATATTATTTTCTCCCCCTCTATGTGACAAATTAACAAAGGAAAGAATACCAATGTGAATATAGATATGACTGAATTATCAAAATAAGAACTAGATAATCATAACCGAATTATGAAAAAGGCATTATAATGAAGTTCAGTAAGTGCAACACATAACGAAAGCATAAAAATAGAGTATGTTCTACGAGCATAACAAGTTAGACATCCCAACAAAGTTAAAAGTTATATATACAGCCCAACATGAAAGAAAATCAAATCAACATAATCAGAACTAGAAGAGGATGAAGGAGGTATCGATGGGTCAAAATGATGTAGTGTAAGGCCAGTGTCCTAGTCCATATTGAAATTGTCACACCCCAAGTCCAGGGACGGATAGCTTCCATGAAGCCTCGAATCCATCACTCAACTTCCATACACCAAGTCCTGAGTTCGGTGCACCACAAGGAAGATTTTTGACAGGATTTTTTTTTTGTATATACATATAATAATACCTGAGCATCAAGATCCATGATCAAAATACCAAGCAACACTCTCCATTATAAATCTTGATGATTACAAGTATGATGCTTTACAAAAGGTACATAACATCAACATTGTCAAATCGAAAAAATAGATGCAATGCATCGAGAAAGCTAAGTCTTCCAAGATACTCTAGCCCTGAAAAAAATGAAAAATAGAAAGCTTAGGCAAAAAGCCTACTGAGTACACACTTGTATGCAATGTGTCCTACATGCAAGCAAGATAAATATGCTGTAAGGAAATCATATATGTGAAAGGCATGTAGCATGTAAGGTGTGATGTCAATGTCAATACAATGTATATGCATCATAGTGATACTTCGAATCAATGAAACCAGCATCACCAAGTCATATTTTCATTCCTCCCATACATAGCCATAACTGTATTACATGCATCCGTAATCACATCATCATCATCATATTGTCATACCATATCATAACTGTATATCTCGGGAAGCACTGTGGTCGATACCATGCACCAGACACTAGTAATCAACCTCGCATACCTACCCTGTGGTGGACTTCCACCAACTGTATATCTTGGGAAACACCGGGGTCGACACCTATGCATCAGACATCAGTAATCGACCTCACATACTGGCCTTGCGGTGGACTTCCACCCAGCATGCCAGTAGCGAACTTCATTCGCGCTTCTCCTCGCCAGCGAGTCAAACCAGTCCCTGTTTGCTCCACAGCCCTAAAGCAGGTTAGACCCACCACTTCTCAACCCGACCTCGTCAGTGGGAGTTAAATCCATGACCTATGTATCACTTGGCCCGACGGTAAGGCAAGCCTAGCTAGAATAGGGTTTTAGGGACTTTCAACCTAAGGGGCAGATCATCCCCTACTATTTCCACACTTCCGGTGTCCCGTTCATTTTCAGGGATAACCCAAGTAATAATCATAGATGTACATTACATCGTTAAGATCCAACTCATGTTATATGGCACGACTGTGGTATTTCGAGCATCATGTATGTCATAATTATACATGAATTCAAGCAATTATGATAAGGCATACGTTCAAGTGCATGTGGTACACATATAATGCCATGAGTTTAGAGTCTGCTTAACCTTTAAGCCAAAATTGACATGCAATTATCATGTGCCACTATCAACTATATCAATCCATAGTCATGTGACTAAACTGAAGAGGACATATCTTACACATGAACAAATGTATTGAAGTACACTTACACATACCATCATTCCATGGTGCATGAGTATGATCAATAACAACATGGTCAAGTAAATGAATTTAGTATGCTAGGAAATGGAACAACATTAATAACATACTTCTATTAACCATAATAACTAACATCCCTGATATCATTCATAAATATAATAATCACGAGTATTAATTGTATTCAGAGTTACTCCATATCCTTCCCAAGATAGGTATTCCATTAGTGGCTTTGGCCCAATATGATTTTCTTCTATTGGGACCACATGGTTATACCCTAACTGGGCCTTAAGGTTAATGAATGGTGGTGACGCAGAGTACATGCACTAAGTGGTAATGAGATAAAGGGCATAGACATAACATATAGTAAATGAGCTACATGATGAATGGTGCTAGCGAAACTCATATAATGTACTGAACTTCATCTTTCCATGGGTTGTTAGTAGATTGGATTTACAAATAATTATTGTAGCAGTTCTACAATGGTTTGGAAGGCACGTGTAAACTTCATAAGATATAATGAGCCCTAAGTTAAATGACTTGGTATATAATATACACATAAGAGTTAGTTACGGTTGGATAATGCAGGTTTGTCTCATACAACATAGTGGGTCCTACTTCCAAGTGGTGCGGCACGTAGATAGGTCCATACATAAACATCACGGTGGGTCCCAACAAGTATATAGTATAGGTAACTCACATAAATTAAGGTAGTAAAAGGAAGCACAATTCAGATGCACAAGGCACACGTGAGTGGGCTCCATCATCAAACTGTTTGGTTGGCAAAACAATTGGACAGTGTGGATAAAATACGCACATAGAGTGGGTTCACAACTGTTTAGAAGTTGTACATTTAATTAACGCTATTTCATATCGTCCTACTTATTTAGGAATTGGATGTAGGTTATTTTGTTTTAAAATTTGGTAGACTAATGGATAAATGGTGAAATATGCAATACTTACATCAAGGTAGAGTCAATAATCAATTTGACACACGTCTTAAGTTCACATATTGAAGAGGTTACACCATCAACATAGTTCACGAGTCTGAGTAATCACACAATTCTCACATGCCCACTTGGTCTTATGGCCACTCCATCATCAAAAGTCCATATGGTTGAGTGGCCACACAAATATCACTCTACTTGCCATTAATAAATGATTTAAGGTCAAATGGTTACTTATCAGGTTTGCAAAAGCTGATAGATAGTGTGGATCTAACATAAATATTATGGTGAAATTCTAGGAGTTTTTAAGGGCGGACATTACAATAACATTGTTTCTTTAACGCCAAAATATACAGATGATTTGGATGTAGCTAATACATCATAATGGGTTCTGCGGTCTGGTGGGCCCTACATGGGTATCAAAACAAGATCCTCCTTATCCCAATTTATTTATTTATATATTAATTTTTTCTTAAGTCCAAGTCTACATGTCCTTATTAATAGGTTAGATGTCAAGTATAACAATATAGTGGCCCATTGGAATTTTCAATGGTGGAGCTATAATCCAGTACAGTTTTGGTGTGATCCACCATGACGCGTGTCGACCCTCAACACCATCAGTCAGATGCACCAATCCATGGTGGGCCTGAGACTTAAAATAAAGTCAATATGTGGTTTGTGTGGCGCCATACCACACGCAAAAGTTGAGGGATTACTCTCCATTAAAACATTTATAATTATTTGTTGGGCCCACCATGGCGTGGATCACAAATCCAACCCATCCATTATGTGTGTCTCACTTGGTTAAGAGGGTCAGTCCAAGTTTTCAGATGAATCCAAATTTCAAGTGGACCCAGCAAATGTTTTGAGCTCCATGTTGTATGAACGGTTCAAAAGAGATTAAAGTTACATGGATCCCATAATGATGTATTTATTATGTCTACATCATTTATCTATTTTTAGAGATCATTTTTTTTTATCATTATTCAAAGAATGAATCACATCCAAAGATTATCTGGACCGCACCGCAAATAGAAATGGGGATAAAGATTTTCGCCGTTAAACAATGCACAGGGCCCACATAATGTTAATTATTCATCCAATTTGTTCATATGGTCATAAGAACCTGAATTAAGGGGAAAATAAAATGTCATATCGATCCAAATTTCTTTGACCCCCAAAAAGGGTTGCAATTGCAGATGTTCAATCCCCTGCTGCTTTTTGCAGTGTGGACCACCAGAAAGTTAGATCTGTCTTATTTTTCTCCTCAAGCCTTAGGACAAGCTTACCAAATGGATGGACGGTTTGGATATGATGCATACCTAATGATCACACCCACAGAAGTTGCTGATATTGTATTTTTTTTATCTTCACTTGATTTTAGATGGGGTGGGCCACCTGAGGTCCGTGTATGGCTGATTTTTGGCATAACCCATTTTTAAAAGGGGACCCATCTAATGTATGTTGTAGATGATCGACATGCATCATGTTGGGGCCTGTAGTGGGACCCACTATCCTCGCCAACCATCCAAGCAGCAAGACATAGCTTGCTATAGCGTCCTAGTCGCTGATAGTAATAGCGTCAGGTGCTGTTGCAGTTTTTTTTTTAATTATTATTTTTTATGTTTTCTTAAGGCTTTTCATAGGTGGGGCCCATATCTTGACGATTCACTCCATTTGTTGGATTTTATGGCTCGAGACAGATCTAACAAGCCCAACATTTAGTATTTTTTTTGGCATATAAAAAGATTACAGTGGGCCCTAACAGTTTATTACTATTAAAACAGTCTTTTTGATGGTGTAACATATCAGATATTTGGATTCGCTTCATTTTTTGGTTCAACGCCTAAAATGAGCTAGGAAATCGAATGGATGGTGCGGATTGAATATATACATCATGGGTGGGGCTCGTTGTGGACCCACACCACTTTCCTTCTTTTTCTTTCAAGCAGCGGCAGGGGCGTTTGGACGCTGCAGCAAGCAGCGACCAACCTTGTTTTTTCAATTATTTGGGGTGTGTATGCACATGTGTGCATGTGTGTGTTTGTCCAGCCCAATGGTCTCACTTTGGGCAGTTTGGATGGCCCACAAACTATTCTGGTGGGGCGCACTATCAATGGGTCCCACATAAAGTGTATAACAACTATTATTATTATTATTATTCTTTTTTTTATATGCATTCTTCCATGAATCCATACCATTAATCACATCATTATCATCATATCATCACCACTATAATCATCCAAAAAATCAAAAGAAAATAAACTAAGAGTGGAGTGGGTGAACTTACCTTCATGAATTAGATGAATGGTTGAGATGAATGGAAGGGATGGAGTTGATGGCCCACCAAGATCACTCTCTCTCTCTCTCTATGTGTAGAAAAATGGTAAAATGCTAAGGGTTGAAGGTTTATTTGTAGAGAAATTGTTAAAGTGTGGTTAGATTCAATTAATGTGATCTTGGTTAGCTTAGCTTATTATTATGACAATTAACTCATGATTTATAATTAATGGTGGGTTAAAGGAGCATGGGATGGCATGGTGTGATGATGTCATGCTTAAGGTGTGGCATGGAAAAGAGTTGATTGAGGTGTACATGAGAGAAGGAGAGGTATGGGTGTGTGACATCACACACATGGATAGAGATTCTCTCACCCATGTGTGGCATGTACATGTGTGAATGGCATGTGTTGTGCATATGTGTGGAATAGAGTACATGGTGCCATGCACACATGATACAACAATGATTCTTCACAGCCTATCTCACTAATGGAGTATCGTACAGACGTAAGGGTGGTACCTTCACAATCGTGGCGTTGGGGCGGTCGATATGAGATAGGTTTTGTGATCTTGGGGTTTCGTCAGTTGGGTATGTACAATGAATGGCCAATCCATGTCTAGCTAAGGGCATCGATCATCGTGTACATATGCATAGAAAATTGTATGGAATGGACGGTGTTACAATCTACCCTCCTAATAAAAATTTCATCCTCGAAATTTCTAGTCACAATACATTAACAAACTCATAACATGGAAAGTGAAACATACATATCATCATGCATATACAATACAGTCATCCATCCCACAAGTGAGGGTATTGCTCACGGCTATCCGCCTAATGACTGGGTGCTAACTATATTCTCTAGGTTCTCTACTAGAGGATCCTATTTTGATTAGTTTCTCAAACTAAGAATTCTAGATTCATGTCTTTAAATTCATACAAATCAGGGGTAGGAATAACACCTAGGTTCTCGATCAATGACGGTGCGAGTCCTAGTTTAAATTCTTCTATGTTTTTCAGTTACTGACTTTGCTCGTAAGTTATCCCAAATCTTATGCTCTGATACCATTTCTATCACGCCCCAAGTTCGAGGACGAACAACTTCTATGATGCCCCAAAACTGGCACTCGACTTTCATACACCAAGTCCCGAGTTTGGCGCACCACAAGGAGGATTTTTGACTGAATTTTTTTTATTATATATACAATAATAATACCTGAGTATGAAGATCCATGATCAAAATACCAAGCAATACTCTCCATTATAAATCCTGATGGTTACAAGTACAATGCTTTACAAAAGGTACATGAAGTCAACATTGTCAAATCATAAAAATAGATGCAATGCATCAAGAATGCTAAGTCTTCCAAGATACTCCAGCCCTGAAAAAAACAGGAAATAGGAAAGTTAGGTAAAAAGCCTAGTGAGTACACATGTGTGTGTAGTGTATCCTACAAGCAAGCAAGATAAATATGCTGCAAGGAAATCATATATGTAAAATGTGTGTAGCATGTAAGGTGTGATGTCAATGTCAATACAATGTATATGCATCATAGTGATACTCTGAATCAATGCTACCAGCATCACCAAGTCATATTTTCATTCCTCCTAAACCACAGCCATAACCATATTACACGCATACGTAATCATCATCATTATCATATTGTCATACCATATCATAACTGTATATCTCGGGAAGTACTATGGTTGATACCATGCACCAGACACTAAGAATCGACCTCACATACCCGCCTTGTGGTGTACTTCCACCAATTGTATATTATGGGTAACACCGGGGTCGACACCTTCACACCAGACACTAGTAATCAACCTCACATACACGCCCTGCGGTGGACTTCCACATGACATCATTCGCACTTCTCCTCGCCGGTGAATCAGACTGGTCCTTCTTTGCTCTTCAGCCTTAAAGCAGGTTGGATCCACCTCTTCTCAACCTGACCTCGTTAGTGGGAGTTAAATCCATGACCCATGTATCCACTCGGCCTGACGGTGAGACAACCCTAGATAGCATAGAGGATTAGGGACTTTCAAACCAAGGGGTACATCATCCCCTACTATTTCCACACTTCTGGTGTCCCGTTCATTTTCAGGAATAACCCAAGTCATCATCATAGATGTACATTTCATCGTCGAGATCCAACTCATGCTATATGACATGACTGTGGTATTTCGATCATCATGTATGTCATGATTATGCATGAATTCAAGCAATTATGATAAGGCATACGTTCAAGTGCATGTAGTATGCATATAATGCCATGAGTTTAGATTCAGCTTAACCTTTAAGCCAAAAATGACATACAATCATCATGTGCCACTATCAACTATATCAATCCATTGTCATGTGACTAAACTGAAGAGGACATATCTTTTACATGAACAAATGTATTGAAGTACCCTTGCACATACCATCATTCCATGGTGCTTGAGTATGATTAATAATAACATGGTCAAATAAATGAATTTAGTATTCTTGGAAATGGAACAACATTAATCACATACTTCTATTAACCATAATAACTAACATCAATGATATCATTCATAACTATCATAATCAGGAGCATTAATTGTATTCAGAGTTACACCATAAGCTTCGCAAGATAGGTATTCCATTAGTGGCTTTGGCCCGATATGATTTTCTTATATTGGGACCACATGGTTATACCCTAACTGGGCCTTATGGTTAATGAGTGGTGGTGACGCAAAGTATATGCACCAGGTTGTTATGAGATGATGGGCTTAGACATAAAATATAGTAAATGAGCCACAAAATGAATAGTGCTGGCAAAACTCATATAATGTAGTGAACTTCATCTTCACATGGGTTGTTAGTAGATAGGATTTAGAAATAATTATTGTAATAGTTTTACAATGGTTTGGAAGGCATGTGTAAACTTCATAAGATATAGTGAGGCCTAAGTTAAATGACTTAGTATATAATATACACATAAGAGTTAGTTACAGTTGGATAATGTGTGTTTGTCTCATATAATGTAGTGGGTCCTACTTCCAAGTCGTACTACAAGCAGATGGGTCCACACATAAACATTATGGTGGGTCCCAACAAGTATATAGTATAGGTAACTCACATAAATTAAGGTAGTACAAAGAAGAATAGTTTAGATACACAAGGCACACGTGAGTGATCTCCATCATCAAACTATTTGGTTGGCAAAAGAATTGGACAGTGAGGATAAAATACATATATAGAGTTGGTTCACAAGTGTTTAGAAGTTATACTTTCAATTTACCCTATTTCATATCGGCCAACTTATTTAAGAATTGGATGTAAGCCATTTTGATTTAAAATTTGGTAGCCTAATGAATAATGGTGAAATATACAATACTTACATCATGGTAGAGTTAATAATCAATTTGACACACATCTTAAGTTCACATACTGTTGAGGGTCAAATAATGCATATTAGACCCCAGTTATTGTCTGGATTTATGAACATAATATTGTTTAACGGCCGATTTAATCATGTTTATGCTACAGGTTGAATTTAGGAGCTTGGAATAGAAAATGGTACTAAAAGCATGGATTTGACGGTCTAAATTCACCAATGCAAGGGAAGGACCCCAGGGGACGAAGATCGATGGATTTACATGTCAGGAACCCAAGGAAATCAAGCTGTTCGCATTAAACGGGCCCGAAATTGGTTCAGAATGTAAGATCACAGGGTTCCCACCATCTGATTGACCTGAAACTTCATACATGAGATTAGGGACATAAATTAACCGTACAAATTAAATTTCAGCCCTTGGATCACTATAGAAGTATCCCAACTGACAGATTAGCCTATGAACCGTTGATTCTGGGCCCACCTGATATCTGGATTTGCGTCAAAATTGGTCCCCACGGTTTAAATGAGATGATTAAAAGGATGGACGGATCAGATTTCTGAGAAATATCATATTTGGTCTTGTATGTGTACGTGTGCGTACATAGTGTTCACGTACACTATGCGCACCGGATGCAGAGGTAGTTAGCGCAAGCGCTGACCCGTCTCTTGTTCATCAAAACGGAAATTATCGTTTTAGCGTCAGCGCACGGACGTCCTGCGTCCGTTTTGCGATCGACTGTGGGCCCCACCTATGGACCATATGACTCATCTGATCCGACCATCTTGTAGAGAGCTACAAACACTACAAAACCATGTTGACTCTTTTCATTCATGCATACACACGTGTGCATTACAGAGGCCACAAAAGGGCTGCCCTGCAACGTTCAAAATTGATCCTTTTGTGATATCTTCTCTGGGCCGCATCAATAGACCTTCAAAACCACTCATTCTTGACTGAAATTTCATCCTGAATCCAATGGACGGGGTGCATTTTCTAAAAAATGCTTCTGTGGGGCCCACCGATCACAACAGCGAAATGGTGCGAAAGGTTTCGCACATCTGTGAAAACTGACTTTTTCAGGCGGTTGTGCCCCACCATTTTTGATCATATGACAGATCTAAACCGTCTATCATATAGAGGACCCAAGAAAGTCCTAAGGAATGGTATTTCTTTGGAATTTGAGCGAGGAAAGTGACGATTTTTGAGGTACTGAACTTGGCTGCGAAAAGGCTTTCGCTGCGCATGCGATAGCTTTCCAAATCTGATTCAAGTCTGATTTTCACCACTCCAACAGCTATATAAGGAGGTTTTGGACGTGGGGAGCATTCATTCAGACCTGGGGAGGAAGATCCAAGCTTGGACGGGAGGTGTAACAGAGAGAGAGAGAGGAGAAGTTGAAGTTTTTTTCTATTCCTTATTTCTTTTCTTTTTCTGTTTATTTTATAAATCGTGAGGATATTAGTCACATCATTTCTGGCTAAACCTCTTAGCTAGGGCTAAGAGGTGAAGCTTATAGTGTGATGGGAGAGCTCCATGCTTGTGCCTTTTGTCTAGATTGACTGATGTTGATTATAGTTTAATTAAGAGAATATTTCTAGTCTTTAATGGTCTGTTGTGACTGAAATTACAATGGGTCAGAGATGGATTTGAATATTTCCTTTTCTTTTTAATGTTTATGATGTCAGGAAGCCCTGTTGTTTACCATCGTCTCCTGGGCATGGTCGGATGTCGGTACCCTTTCTGACCTTCATAATAGGTTGATTGGTTGGTAATTAGTTTAATTCTTTGTTTGCTTTGTCTCCTGGGCATGGTTTGGTGATGGAATCCATTCTAATTCATATACCTTTCATCTCTTTGAAAACTAGATCAACGACAGTTCAGTAAATTCCATAATTCTTGAAGCAGGCATAAGATCTCCCTGATCTTTACAAGTGGATCCTCTGAATCCCTAGTTACCCTTCTCTGATATCTCCTTAGTTTTTGATTAATTAACCTACAATTATTTCACAATTGCTACTTGATTTAGAATTCATCTTATTCTAGTTCAAATCCTACTTAATTTTAGATTACGTATAGTTTCAGTCCTTTGGGATTCGACCTCGGTCTTACCGAGTTATTACTACATCACAACCCTGCACTTGGGGAGTGAACACATACCGAAGAGGTTTCACCATCCGCATAGTTCAGGAGTCTGAGTAATAACACAATTCTCACATACCCACTTGGTCTTATGGCCACTCCATCATCAGAAGTCCATATGGTTGAGAGGCCACACAAATGTCACTCTACTTGTCATTAATAAATGATTTAATGTCACATGGTTACTTATCATAACTCATACATCTATGGGCAATCACTTTATTAAGCTCCCACATGGTAAGGTTGTCGATGTCATAATTTCACTTGGTTGAGTGGAAATATAATTAGTATCATGGTCTAGTGACCGCATCTCAAAACATCCAAGGCATAATCACAAGCATACCCACTATTCCCGGTTACACTTACTCTTAAACTGTAACCGCTCAATACTTCATATGGAGAATGACTCAGATTCGGTGTCACATGATCAAGAGGCCCAAAACTAGTTTTCATCACATCTGATAGAGTTTACTGGTCCCCGCATCTGCCTTACCTATGAACGTAACATAAAGGTTGTATTTTTGTCACATGACACCAAATTGAAGGCCACTCCCTTATCAAGTTGTATAATCTAGCCTATATCGAAATTCTCATGACTAAGAGAACCTGCACATACAATCCGATTGTTCATGGTTTGGGTGACTATGGCTATGCCCATAAGCATGTGGTCATGTCATGGGGTGGTCACCAATGCCACCTGATTTCATGTAATTGATTGGCCTTGTGTGCATTTCACAATCATACGGTTAGATGACTACATATACTCCACAATTGCATATGATTAGATAACCTTACATACGCCACATGTCCAGATGATTAAGGGGCCAAACACTTATATCGCACCCTTACACTGGATTAAGCGGTCATTCACACATCTTACAAACATAAGATTAGAAGTTAAAAATCACCATGATTACAAACATATGATTAGGTGACCTTACAGACGTCACATGTCCACATGATTACGGGGCCAAACACTTATATTGAACCCTTACACTAGATTAAGCGGTCATTCACACATCTTGCAAGCATAAGATTAGAAGCTAACAATCACCATTTTTGTACAAGCGAGTGGGTCATACAAGATTACAAGGTCGCACAGATAAGTGGGTCGTAAAAATCACCAGTTCATTGGTTTAAGTGTGCAAGGGAATTTCAGCTCAATTGATATCTTCGTTCTTTTATTTAATCTAATAGCGGATAACTTTTTTATGGTTTGGATGGCATATAAACATAATAGTGGGGCACACAATAGTGGGGCATACAACAGTTCCAACAAACTACGATGGCGAATAAACTTTTTAGTGGGCCCCACATAGTGAGCCCACCCAGTTTTGGGTGACAAATAAACATTAAAGTGACCCAAAAGAGGTTGGCCACGTTGGACGGTTACAATCTATGCAACACAATGGACATGTTGGATCTTTCTTAAAATTAAAGTGGACCCTTGAAGGTTTCAACTATGGGAAATTTGGGCTTGACCAAGTAGGTGGGTCCCATTAAAGTGGTTGGGCCACACTTATTAGGTCTGCAAAAACTGATAGATGGTGTGAATCTAACATACATATTACGGTGAAATTCTAGGAGGTTTTAAGGGCGAACATTACAACAACATTGTTTCTTTAACGCTAAAATATATAGATAGTGTGGATGTTGCTTGTACATCATAATAGGTCCTGTGGTCTGGTGGGCCCTACATGGGTATCAAAACGAGATCCTACTTATCCCCATTTATTTATTTATTTATATATTAATTTTTTCTTAAGTCCAAGTCTACATATCCTTATTAACAGGTTAGATATCAAGTATAACAATATAGTGGGCCATTGGAATTTTCAATGGTGGACCTATAATCCACTACAGTTTTGGTGTGATCCACCGTGACGCGTGTCGACCGCCAACACCATCAGTCGGATGCACCAATCCATGGTGGGCCTGAGACTTAAAATAAAGTCAATATGTGGTTTGTGTGGGGTCATACCACATGCAAAAGTTGAGGAGATTACTCTCCATTAAAACATTTATAATTATTTGTTGGGCCCACCAAGGCTTGGATCACAAATCCAACCCATCCATTATGTGTGTTCCACTTGGTTAAGGGGGTCAATACAAGTTTTTAGATGAATCCAAATTTTAAGTGGACCCAGCAAATGTTTTGAGCTCCTAGTTGTATGAACGATTCAAAAGAGATTATGGTGAAATTCTAGGAGGTTTTAAGGGAGAACATTACAACAACATTGTTTCTTTAACGCCAAAATATATAGATAGTTTAGATGTATCTTATACATCACAATGGGTCCTGCAGTCTGGTGGGCCCTACATGGGTATCAAAACGAGCTCCTGCTTATCCCCATTTATTTATTTATTTATTATTTTTTTCTAAAGTCCAAGTCTACATATCCTTATTAACAGGTTAGATGTCAAGTATAACAATATAGTGGCTCATTGGAATTTTCAATGGGGGACCTATAATCCACTACAGTTTTGGTGTGATCCACCATGACGCGTGTCGACCCTCAACACCATCAGTCAGATGCACTAATTCATGGTGGGCTTGGGACTTAAAATAAAGTCAATATGTCACACGCAAAAGTTGAGGGGATTACTCTCCATTAAAACATTTATAATTATTTGTTGGGCCCACCAAGGCGTGGATCACCAATCCAACCCATCCATTATGTGTGTCCCACTTGGTTAAGCGGGTCAGTCCAAGTTTTGAGATGAATCCAAATTTCAAGTGTACCCAACAAATATTTTGAGCTTCAAGTTGTATGAACGGTTTGAAAGAGATTAAAGTTACATGGATCCCATAATGATGTATTTATTATTTCTAAATCGTTTATTTATTTTTAGAGTTCATTTTTTTTTTAGCATTATTCAAAGAATGAATCATATCCAAAGATGATCCGAACTCCACCACAAATGGCAATGGGGATAATGATTTTCACTGGTAAACAATGCACAGGGCCCACATAACATTATTATCCATCCAATTTGTCCATCTGGTCACAAGAACCTGAATTATGGGAAAAATCAAATTTCATATTGATCCAAACTTCTGTGACCCCCAAAAAGGGTTGCAATTGTGGACGTTCAATCCCCTGTTGCTTTTTTGCAGCGTGGACCACCTGATAGTTAGATCTGTCTTATTTTTCTCCTCAAGCCTTAGGACAAGCTTACCAAATGGATGGACGGTTTGGATATGATGCATACCTCATGATCACACCTACAAAACTTGCTGATATTGTATTATTTTTTTAGTCTTCACTTGATTTTAGATGGAGTGGGCCACCTGAGGTCTGTGTTCGGCTGATTTTTGGCATAACCCATTTTTAAAAGGGGACCCATCTAATATATGGTGTAGATGATCGACATGCATCATGTTGGGGCCTATAGTGGGACCCACCATCCCTGCCAACTGTCCAAGCAGTAAGACGCTGCTTGCTGTAGCGTCCTAGACGCTGAAAGCAATAGCATCAGGTGCGGTTGTAGTTTTTATTTTTTATTTTGTTTTTTTTATTTTCTTAAGGTTTTTCATAGGTGAGGCCCATATCTTGATGATTCACTCCATCTATTGGATTTTATGGCCCGAGACAGATCTAACAAGCCCAACATTTAGTATTTTTTTGGCGTAGAAAAAGATTACAGTGGGTACTGATAGTTTATTACTATTAAAACAGTCTTTTTGATGGTGTAACCTATCAGATATTTAGATTCACTTCATTTTTCGGCTCAATACCTAAAATGAACTAGGAAATTGAATGGACGGCGTGGATTGAATACATACATCATGGGTGGGGCCCGTTGTGGACCCACACCTCCTCCCTTCTTTTCTTTCAAGCGGCGACAGGGGTGTCTAGACGCTGCAGCACGTAACGTCTAGCCTTTTTTATTTTTTTATTTGGGGTGTGTATGCACATGTGTGCATGTGTGTGTTTGGCCAGCCCAATGGCCTCACTTTGGGCAATTTGGATGGCCCACAAAATATTTTGGTGCGGCCCACTATCAATGGGTCCCACATAAAGTCCATAATAATTTATTATTATTATTCTTTTTTTATATATGCATTCACCCATGAATCTATACCATTAATCACATCATTATCATCATATCATCATCACTATAATCATCTAAAAAATAAAAAGAAAATAAACCAAGAGTGGAGTGGGTGTACTCACCTTGATGAATTAGATGAATGGTTGAGATGAATGGAAGGGATGGGGTTGATGGAGTTGATGGCCCACCAAGATCACTCTCTCTCTCTCTCTCTGTGTGTGTGTGTGTCTAGAAAAATGGTAAAATGCTAAGGGTTGAAGGACTATTTATAAAGAAATTGTTAAAATGTGTTTAGATTCAATTAATGTGATTTTAGTTAGCTTAGATTAGGTTTATGACAATTAACTAATGATTTGAAATTAAAGGTGGGTTAAAGGAGCATGGGATGTCATGGTGTGATGATGTCATGCTTAAGGTGTGGCATGAAAAAGAGTTGACTTGAGGTGTACATGAGAAAGGGAGATGTATGGATGTGTGACGTCACATACATGGGTAGATATTCTCTCACCCATGTGTGGCTTGTACATGTATAAATGGCATGTGTTGTGCACATGTATGGAATGGAGTACATGGCGCCATGCGCACATGAAACAATAATGATTCATTAGCAAATGTATTAAAGTATACTTACACATACCATCATTCCATGCTGCATGAGTATGATCAATAACAACATGGTCAAGTAAATGAATTTAGTATGCTACGAAAAGGAACAACATTAATCACATACTTCTATTAACCATAATAACTAACATCACAAATATCATTCATAACTATCATAATTATGAGCATTAATTGTATTCAGAGTTACAACATATCCTTTGCAAGATAGGTATTCCATTAGTGGCTTTGGCCCGATATGATTTTCTTCTAATGGGACCACATGGTTATACCCTAACTGGGCCTTATGGTTAATGAATGGTGGTGACGCACAGTACATACACCAAGTGGTAATGAGATGAAGGGCATAGACATAACATATAGTAAATGAGTCATAGGATGAATGGTGCTAGCGAAACTCATATAATGTAGTGAACTTCATCTTCCCATGGGTTGTTAGTAGATTGGATTTACAAATAATCATTGTAGCAGTTCTACAATAGTTTGGAAGGCACGTGTAAACTTCATAAGATATAGTGAGCCTTAAGTTAAATGACTTGGTATGTAATATACACATAAGAGTTAATTACAGTTGGATAATGTCGGTTTGTCTCATAAAACGTAGTGGGTCCTACTTCCAAGTGGTACTGTAATCAGATGGGTCCACACATAAACATTATGGGGGGTCCAAAGAAGTATATAATATACGTAACTCACATAGATTAAGGTAGTACAAGGAAGAACAACTTAGATGCACAAGGCACACATCGGTGGGCTCCATCATCATACTGTTTGGTTGGCAAAACAATTGGACAATGTGGATAAAATACGTACATAGAGTGGGTTCACAAGTGTTCAGAAGTTATACATTCAATTAACACTATTACATATCATCCGACTTATTTAGGAATTGGATATAGGTCATTTTGTTTTAAAATTTGGTAGCCCAATGGATAAATGGTGAAATATGCAATACTTATATCAAGGTAGAGTCCACAATCAATTTGACACACATCTTAAGTTCACATACTGAAGAGGTTACACCATCAGCATAGTTCAAGAGTCTGAGTAAACACACAATTCTCACATGCCCACTTGGTCTTATGGCCACTCCATCATCAGAAGTCCATATGGTTGAGTGGCCACACAAATGTCACTCTACTTGCCATTAATAAATGATTTAAGGTCAAATGGTTACTTCTCATAACTCATACATCTATTGACAATCACTTTATTAAGCTCCCACATGGTCAGGTTGCCGATGCCATAATTTCACTTGGTTGAGTAAAAATATAATTAGTATCATGGTCTAGTGACGGCATCTCGAAGTATCCAAGGCACAATCACAAGCATACCCACTATTCCCAGTTACACTAACTCTTAAACTGTAACCGCTCAATACTTCTTATGAAGAATGACTCAATTCGGTGTCACATGATCAAGAGGCCAAAAACTAGTTTTCATCACATCAGATATAGTTTAGTGGTCCCCGCATCTACCTCACCTATGAACCTAATGTAAAGGTTGTATTTATGTCGCATGACACCGAATTGAAGGCCACTCCCTTATCAAGTTGTATAATCCAGCCTATATCATAATTCTCATGACTAAGAGAACCTATACGTACAATCAGATTGTTCATGGTTTGGGTGACTATGGCTATGCCCATAAGCACGTGGTCATGTCATTGGGTGGTCACCAATGCCACCTGATTTCATGTAATTGGTTTGCCTTGTGTGCATTTGATAATCATATGGTTAGATGACTACATATACTCCACAATTGCATATGATTAAGTAACCTTACATACGCCACATGTCCAGATGATTAAGGGGCCAAACACTTATATCGCACCCTTACACTGGATTGAGCGGTCATTCACACATCTTACAAACATAAGATTAGAAGTTAAAAATCACCATTTTTGTACAAGCGAGTGGGTCATCCAAGATTACAAGGTCGCATAGATAAGTGGGTCGTAAAAATCACCAGTTCATTGGTTTAAGTGTGCAAGGGAATTTCATCTCAATTGATATCTTCATTCTTTTATTTAATCTAATGGTGGATAACTTTTTTATGGTTTGGATGGCATATAAACATAATATTGGGGCACAAAATAGTCCTAACAAACTTCGATTGCGAATAAACTTTTTAATGGGTTGCACAGAGTGAGCCCACTTAGTTTTGGGTTACAAATAAACATTAAAGTTACCCTAAGGAGGTTGGCCACATTGGTGGGTTACAATCTATGCAACACAATGGACAGGTTAGATCTCTCCTAAACATTAAAGCGGACCCTTGAAGGTTTCAACTATAGGCAATTTGGACTTGACCAAGTAGGTGGGTCCCATTAATATGGTAGGGCCACACTTATTTGGTCTGCAAAAGCTGATAGATGGTGTGAATCTAACATACACATTATGGTGAAATTCTAGGAGGTTTTAAGGGTGAACATTACAACAACATTGTTTCTTTAACGCCAAAATATACAGATAGTTTGGATGTTGCTTATACATCATAATAGGTCCTGCGGTCTGGTGGGCCCTACATGGGTATCAAAACGAGATCCTACTTATCCCCATTTATTTATTTATTTATATATTAATTTTTTCTTAAGTCTAAGTCTACATATCCTTATTAACAGGTTAGATATCAAGTATAACAATATAGTGGGCCATTGGAATTTTCAATGGTGGACCTATAATCCACTACAATTTTGGTGTGATCCACCGTGACGTGTGTCGACCATCAACACCATCAGTCGGATGCACCAATCCATGGTGGGCCTGGGACTTAAAATAAAGTCAATATGTGGTTTGTGTGGGGTCATACCACATGCAAAAGTTGAGGGGATTACTCTCCATTAAAACATTTATAATTATTTGTTGGGCCCACTAAGGCGTGGATCACAAATCCAACCCATCCATTATGTGTGTTCCACTTGGTTAAGGGGGTCAGTATAAGTTTTTAGATGAATCCAAATTTCAAGTGGACCCAGTAAATGTTTTGATCTCCATGTTGTATGAACGATTCAAAAGAGATTAAAGTTACATGGATCCCATAATGATGTATTTATTATGTTTACATCGTATATCTATTTTTACGGATCATTTTTTTTAGCATTATTCAAGGAATGAATCATATCCAAAGATTATCTGGACTGCACCACAAATAGCATTGGGGATAATGATTTTCTCCATTAAACAATGCACACGGCCTACATAATGTTTATTAAGGGGAAAATCAAATTTGTTCATATGGTCACAAGAACTTGAATTAAGGGGAAAATCAAATTTCATATTGATCCAAACTTCTGTGACCCCCAAAACGGGTTGCAATTGTGGACGTTCAATCCCCTGCTGGTTTTTGCAGCGTGGACCACCAGAAAGTTAGATCTGTCTTATTTTTCTCCTCAAGCCTAAGGACAAGCTTACCAAATGGATGGACGGTTTGGATATGATGCATACCTCATGATCACACCCACAAAACTTGCTGATATTGTATTTTTTTATTTTTTTTTGTCTTCACTTGATTTTAGATGGGGTGGGCCACCTGTTGTCTATGTAGGGTAGATTTTTGGCATAACCCATTTTTAAAAGGGGACCCATCTAATGTACGTTGTAGATGATCGACATGCATCATGTTGGGGCCTGTAGTGCGACCACTATCCCCACCAACCATCCAAGCAGCAAGATGCTATTTGCTATAGCGTCTTGGACGTTGATAGCAACAACGTCAGGTGCTGTTGTAGTTTTTATTTTTTTATTTTCTTAAGGTTTGTCATAGGTGGGGCCCATATCTTGACAACTCACTCCATCTGTTGGATTTTATGGCCCAAGATAGATCTAACAAGCCCAACATTTAGTATTTTCTTTTGGGCATACAAAAAGATTACAGTGAGCCCTAATAGTTTATTACTATTAAAACAGTCTTTTTGATGGTGTGGCCTATCAGATATTTGGATTCGCTTCTTTTTTCAGCTCAACGCCTAAAATGCGCTAGGAAATTGAATGGGTGATGTGGATTAAATAAATGCATCATGGGTGGGGCCCGTTGTGGACCCACACTCATTCCCTTTTTTTTCTTTCAAGCAGCGGCAGGGGCATTTGGACGCTGCAGCAAGCAGTGTCTAGCCTTTTTTTATTATTATTTGGGGTGTGTATGCACGTGTGTGCATGTGTATGTTTGGTCAGCCCAATGGCCTCACTTTGGGTAGTTTGGATGGCCCAAAAAATATTTTGGTGGGGCCCACTTTCAATGGGTCCCACATAAAGTCTATAACAATTTTTTAATTATTATTCTTTTTTATATATATGAATTCTCCCATGTATCCATACCATTAATCACAACATTATCAACATATCATCACCACTATAATCATCCAAAAAATCAAAAGAAAACAAACCAAGAGTGGAGTGGGTGTAATCACCTTGATGACTTAGGTGAATGGTTGAGACGAATGGATGGGATGGGGTTGATGGCCCACCAAGATCACTCTCTATCTCTCTCTATGTGTAGAAAAATGGTAAAATGCTAAGAGTTGAAGGACTATTTGTAGAGAAATTGTTAAAGTGTGGTTAGATTCAATTAATGTGATCTTGGTTAGCTTAGCTTATTATCATGACAATTAACTTATGATTTATAATTAATGGTTGGTTAAAGGAGCATGGGATGGCATGGTGTGATGATGTCATGCTTAAGGTGTGACATGGAAAAGAGTTGACTTGAGGTGTACACGAGAGAGGGAGAGGTATGGGTGTGTTACATCACGCACATGGTTAGAGATTCTCTCACCCATGTGTGGCATGTACATGTGTGAATGACATGTGTTGAGCACATGTGTGGAATAAAGTACATGGCGTCATGCGCACATGATACAACAACGATTCTTCCCGGCGTATCTCACTAATGGAGTATCGTATAAACACACGGGTGGTACCTCCACCATCGTGGCGACGAGGCGGTCGATATGAGATTGGTTTCGGGGTCTTGGGGTTCTGGCCAGTTGGGTGTGTACTATGAATAGGCAATCCAGGTCTAGCTAAGGGCATTGATCATCGTGTACATATGCATAGAAAATGGTATGAAGTGGACGGGGTGTTACAATCTGCCCTCCTATTAAAAATTTCATCCTCGAAATTTCTAGTCACAATACATTAACAAACTCATAACATGAAAAGCCAAACATACATACATATACAATACAATCATCTATCCCACAAGTGAGGGTATTGCTCACGACTATCTGCCTAATGTCTGGGTGCTAAGTATATTCTCTAGGTTCTCTTTTATAGGATCTTATTTTAACTAGTTTCTCAAACTAGGAAGTCTAGATTCATGTCTCTAAATTCATATAAATTAGTGGTACTAATAGCACCTAGGTTCTCGATCAATGATGGTGGGAGACCTAGTTTAAGTTCTTCTATGTTTTCCACTTATTGACTTTTCTTGTAAGTGACCCCAAATTTTATGCTCTGATACCATTTTCTGTCACACCCCAAGTCTGGGGACGGACTGCTTCCGTGATGCCCCGAATCCGGCACTTGACTTTGATACAACAATTCTCGAGTTTGGCGCACCACAAGGAATATTTTTGACTGATTTTTTTTATTCTATAGACATATAATAATACCTAAGCATAAATATCCATGATCAAAACACCAAGCAACACTCTCCATTATAAATCCTGATGGTTACAAGTACAATGCTTTTCAAAAGGTATATAACGCCAACATTGTCAAATCGAAAAAAATAGATACAATGCATTAAGAAAGCTAAGTCTTCCAAGATACTCCAGCCCTAGAAAAAATGGTAAATAGGAAGCTTAGGCAAAAATCCTGGTGAGTAAACACATGTGTGCAGTGCGTCCTGTACGCAAGAAAGATAAATATGCTGCAAGGAAATCAAATATGTGAAAGGCATGTAGCATTTAAGGTGTGATGTTAATGTCAATACAATGCATATGCATCTTAGTGATACTCCGAATCAATCCTACCAGTATCACCAAGTCATATTTTCATTTCTCTAATACCACAGCCATAACCATATTACCCGCATCCGTAATCACATCATCATCATCATATTGTCATACCATATCTTAACTATATATCTCAAGAAGCACTGTGGTCGATACCATGCACCAGACCCTCGCATACCCGCCCTGTGGTGGACTTCCACTAACTATATATCATGGGAAACAATGGGGTTGACATCTATGCACCAGACACCAGTAATCAACCTCACATACCGGCCCGGTGGTGGACTTTCACCCGGCATGCCAGTAGCGAACTTCATTCGCGCTTCTCTTCGGTGACGAGTCAAACCAGTCCCTGTTTGCTTCTCAGCCTTAAAGAAGGTTGGACTCACCTATTCTTAACCCGACCTCATCAGTGGGAGTCAAATCTATGACCCACGTATCTACTCGGCCCGACAGTGAGGCAACCCTAGCTAGCATAGGGGTTTAGGGACTTTCAACATAAGGGGCACATCATCCCCTACTATATCCACACCTTCGATGTCCCGTTCATTTTCAAGGATAACCCAAGTCATCATCATAGATGTACATTTCATTATCAAGATCCAACTCATGTTATACGGCATAACTGTGGTATTTCAATCATCATGCATGTCAAGATTATACATGAATTCAAGCAATTAAGAGAAGGCATACGTTCAAGTGCAAATGGTATGCATATAATTCCATGAGTTTAGAGTCTGGTTAACCTTTAAGCCAAAAATGACCTACAATCATCATGTGCCACTATCAACAATATCAATCCATAGTCATGTGACTAAACTAAAGAGGACATATCTTACACATGAGAAAATGTGTTGAAGTACACTTACATATACCATCATTCCTTGGTGCATGAGTATGATCGATAACAAGATGGTCAAGTAAATGAATTTATTATGCTAGGAAATGGAACAACATAATCACATACTTCTATTAACCATAATAACTAACATCACAAATATCATTCATAACTATCATAATTATGAGCATTAATTGTATTCAGAGTTACAACATATCCTTTGCAAGATAGGTATTCCATTAGTGGCTTTGGCCCGATATGATTTTCTTCTAATGGGACCACATGGTTATACCCTAACTGGGCCTTATGGTTAATGAATGGTGGTGACGCACAGTACATACACCAAGTGGTAATGAGATGAAGGGCATAGACATAACATATAGTAAATGAGCCATAGGATGAATGGTGCTAGCGAAACTCATATAATGTAGTGAACTTCACCTTCACATGGGTTGTTAGTAGATTGGATTTACAAATAATTATTGTAGCAGTTCTACAATGGTTTGGAAGGCACGTGTTAACTTCATAAGATATAGTGAGCCCTAAGTTAAATGACTTGGTATATAATATACATATAAGAGTTAGTTACGGTTGGATAATGTTGGTTTGTCTCATACAACATAGTGGGTCCTACTTTCAAGTGGTACTGTAAGCAGATGGGTCCACATATGAACATTAAGGTGGGTCCCAACAAGTATATAGTATAGGTAACTTACATAAATTAAGGTAGTACGAGGAAGAATAGTTCAGATGCATAAGGCACACGCCATTGGGATCCATCATCACACTATTTGGTTGGCAAAACAATTAGACAGTGTGGATAAAACACGTACATAGAGTGGGTTCACAAGTGTTCAGAAGTTATACATTCAATTAACACTATTACATATCGTCCGACTTATTTAAGAATTAGATGTAGGTCATTTTATTTAAAAATTTGGTAGCCTAATAGATAGATGGTGAAATATGCAATACTTATATCAAGGTAGAGTCCATAATCAATTTGACACATGTCTTAAGTTCACATACTGAAAAGGTTACACCATCAGCATAGTTCACGAGTCTGAGTAATAACACAATTCTCACATACCCACTTGGTCTTATGGCCACTCCATTATCAGAAGTCCATATGGTTGAGTGGCCACACAAATGTCACTCTACTTGCCATTAATAAATGATTTAAGGTCACATGGTTACTTATCATAACTCATATATCTATGGGCAACCACTTTATTAAGCTCTCACATGGTCAGGTTGCCGATCCCATAATTTCACTTGGTTGAGTGAAAATATAATTAGTATCATGGTCTAGTGACAGCATCTCGAAGCATCCAAGGTCTAATCACAAGCATACCCACTATTCCCAATTATACTAACTCTTAAACTGTAATCGCTCAATACTTCAAATGGAGAATGACTCAATTTGGTGTCACATGATCAAGAGGCCAAAAACTAGTTTTCATCACATCGGATATAGTTTAGTGGTCCCAGCATCTGCCTCACCTATGAACATAATGTAAAGGTAGAATTTATGTCGCATGACACCGAATTGAAGGCCACTCCCTTATCAAGTTGTATAATCCAGCCTATATCAAAATTCTCATGATTAAGAGAACCTGCATGTACAATCCAATTGTTCATGGTTTGGGTGACTATGGCTACGCCCATAAGCACGTGGTCATGTCATTGGGTGGTCACCAATGCCACCTGATTTCATGTAATTGGTTGGCCTTATGTGCATTTCACAATCATATGGTTAGATTACTACATATACTCCACAATTGCATATGATTCAGTGACCTTACATACGTCACATGTCCACATGATTAAGGGGCCAAACACT
Organism: Magnolia kwangsiensis; assembly: GCA_037074715.1. Classification (NCBI taxonomy): domain Eukaryota; kingdom Viridiplantae; phylum Streptophyta; class Magnoliopsida; order Magnoliales; family Magnoliaceae; genus Magnolia; species Magnolia kwangsiensis. Next base: position 110,640,573 of record CM073577.1, on the reverse strand, counting down.
TATATCGCACCCTTACACTGGATTAAGCGGTGATTCACACATCTTATAAACATAAGATTAGAAGCTAAAAATCACCATTTTTGTACAAGTGAGTGGATCATACAAGATCACATGGTCGCATAGGTAAATGGGCCGCAAAAATCACTAGTTCATTGGTTTAAGTGTGCAAGGGAATTTCTGCTCAATTGATATCTTCATGTTTTTAGTTAATCTAATGGCGGATAACTTTTGTATGGTTTGGATGGCATATAAACATAATAATAGTAGGGCACACAATAGTCCCAATAAACTTCGATGGTGAATAAACTTTTTTGTGGGCCCCACATAGTGAGCCCACTCTGTTTTGGGTGATAAATGAACATTAGAGTGACCCTAAGGCCCTATTTAGTTTTTCGAATTACACTGTAATTGGTGTAAAGACATCATAATAACTTCTTTACATGTATTTCTAATCAGTGGAGCAGTACCAGGATTTTGCTTTCCCACAGTTGTTTTTTCAAACTTTCAGAGTGTAATACACACTAATTGTATGACCGGTTGTTTGGTAATACAATGTAGTAGTCAAATCAATCTTTTAATAGGCTTATGGTGTCCACCATTCCAGTTATACATCTACTCAATACGCCTATTTGTTTTTCTAAAATGACGATGGATCTTTGGAAGGTTACAAGTGACTGCATAGGACCGGTGATGGTCTTATACGGCCAGGACCATTGAGGGTCTTAGCTCTATTAAATTGAAATAGCTGAAGCTTGTAGTGATGGTCCAGATATACCATTGGATTTCTAATAACTTCTATCCAGATAGCATTAACAGTGAATGAGTTGACTAAAAGAAATGATATGTGGGCATCCGATGATGCTCACACCAGACAGGATTAGGATTTTAAAATTGGAGTATGTGAACAGATTCTACGGACATATTACATATCCTAGTATACCTGAAAGAGTCATACATGAAATTTATGTTACATATCAGTGTCAGAAGTGCAAACCATTACGTCCATACAGTTGCGTGATATTCGTTCCAAATTATCTCCATTGTTACATATCACACATAGCCGATGCAGATTCAGAAATTAATATTGCAACACATGGTTGAAAACATACTATCACACAAAACAACTATTAGTGCCAAGAGAACTAATAAATATCAAACTCAACGATGCATCACCAACATCCAAAATATTGTCCATAACAGTTTTTAAAAAAGGCCACGACAGCCAACAGTCTGCCAACTTATACGACCACTACGTCCAGCCATCAGCACCGCGAAGACAAGAGGTGAATGGCGAGGATTAGAAGCAGGCAGGCAAAGAAAATCTTCATCAGCGCCGAAAGTGCATTCGTCAAATCTTCATCAACGTCCTCCCACATGCAGTTCCCACTAGCAGATGGACAGTCGAAAGATGGTCCCTAGAAAGTCGGTAGAGGATTCATGTGAGCGGTCCCAGATCCTGGTCCATACATGGACCCACTGCTGTCACGATCCTTCTGCGTCTCATGTGTGGATGCATTTGTCACATCCATCTGCTTGCGATATTCTTTCCACTGAACTCATGTCTCTTCTGTGGATTTGTATTCGTCCACCTACTGACGGTATTCCTCCCAGTTGTGGTAAATGCTAGGACGATGCCTGTTGAAGACAACGTACAACTTTTTAGGCATCTGCACATATAGGGAATATCAGATGAATATGTCATAAATATTGTAGGAAATATAGAGTATAGAAAACCTGAGATAACCAGAGTCTAGCAATATGAAAAATGGCCTTCTTTAGTAAAAAGAATACCTAAGCTAACCTTGAAAATTACATCATACCTGATATTGTGAGTAAATAGACCTACATAGTTAGTACGTACCCTATGCAGATATGAAAAGAAAAATCCTATACGTCGTACGAAGCTTACGTTTGAAGTAATAGCAGATAATACGGGTTTTCAGGCAGTAAGGAGTAAGCATTTACTATAGGCCTGAATCCAAGAACGTAACAGTTATCATCCAAAAAATTACAGTCATCTAGGTGCCTCCCAACACACATCTATCAATAAAACTCATGATTAGGAAAAAAAAACAAAAAGTTTATCCAGCACTTCAACAGCTAGTACACTTCACTAACCAAACAGAAAACCCAAAATATTGTCCAACAAACCATACAGCTGATCCGCCATATGTAGATAACACTCCAAAATAGAAGATTAGTGGATAAAAAGATCAGTCATAAAAGATCAATCCGAAGACTGATCTGGTGCAAGTATCATCAGCACAAAGTCAAGCCTCATAAACTCAGGAAGAGAAAGGAACGACGCAGATTGTCTTTCATCTTTAGACAGGATCCTAGTTGCGCGTAAGACCTTGTTACTTGTGAGGCCATCAATCTGCTTCAATGCAAGTACAATTTTCTCCATACGAATGACATCTTTCCCTCTGTGTATAGTTAGTGCCAGAGACTTGACCGCATCTGCCACCTCACTCATCCCTTTGCCAATTACGTCGCATGGGTATTCCAATCTAGCTCACTTCCTAGAACTGGTTGTGTTACCCATGTTGGCGAAGTTATTGCCATTGTGAATCGGATTTCTAGCTGCAATATGCGAACCGTCGTAACTTTGAAATGACCATTGGATGTTATGTCCACTATCTCCAACATCGTCACTTGACAGAATAAGTGTGTCGTCATTAAGATCAACTGATGCAGTCGGTGTAACATCATCATCATGAGACTTTCTCGTACCACTTTATGTATGCATATTTCCAATCGTAGCATGAAGTCCAGTAGCTCGGTCACTTCTAAATAAGAACACAAGGTCATCATACCTTCTTACCGGTTTTCCACGAACATGTTGGGCATAGGGATGTGACTATACACAGAGAGAGACAGATATATTGATTAGTAAACCTCAATGGACCAGCTTTGGATAATCTAAATGATAAATGAAAAAATAGATAATCTAAATGACAAATGAAAAAATAACATCTTACCCGTATGTAATCATCTCAAACGTCATCTGGCTTTGTAACTAACTTCTTGTCGTCATCCCAACCGAACCCACTCGCATTCAGGGTGTCCTAAACCTCAAAATATAAACTCTTTAGTGTTCGCAGGCGATTACCAACATGCTTCTCCACAACTGATATCCCTAGTGCCCTCTTAACACTTTCCACAACTGTTTTATACGTTTCCTTCTTAAATCCGTTCGCACTCATGTGGCCATTCGCAACCACATCCATCATTGTATCAATGAGACAGTCATTCATTTGGTCTGTCCACCGCATAACACCACCTGACATAACGTTCTCATCCAGTGATTTCGATTTGTATTTGCGTGGTGTCCTTCTGGGTGTGTCACATCGACCTTGCCCGAACTGTTTCTTTGGTGTAGTTTGGTTGTGAACACTATTTGGATCCATATCGTTGTCACTATATACTTCGATAATCTAAAAATAGCACAATGAGTAGATTTAGTCTGATAAGTACAACCAAAGCATCTAGGTCTGGAGGATGCATTAATTTACAATAGTTGAAATATATAAATGTAAAAACTTAAGATAGTATATGAAAATGAGGATAGTCATCATTACAATTATCCAAAAGTATAAAGGGATCTTTACACAAAGTCTGTATACGCAACACAGTACAGTCATGTGGTGATATTACCTATTGTAAAAAGTGAAATTACAATTTAGATTTCAAACCATATGACTCACAGGATGAGATTCGTTCCATATCCTAGTAGCAATATTGTCTCGATATGTCGCCCATTCGTCCTTCTCCCGCTGTGTCACGTTCATATCACATGGAGAAAAATCTATACTCTCAGTAACATCTGTAGATATGATTTCATCTTCTACCAACCCATCTCCGCCAGATATACAGATAAAGTTGTGTAACACACAACATGCGATGACTATCTTCACCTGCGTTTGAAGGTTGTATGGTGGAGCTGATTTGAGGATTGAAAAGCGGGCTTTCAATATCTCAAAAATTCTCTCTATAACATTTCTTAGTTGAGCATGCCGATAGTTGAATAGTTCTTTCTTGTTGGAAGGATTGCGGCCTGTGTGATACTCATTAAGGTGGTATCGTACACCCCGAAAAGGAGCCATGAATCCCGATGAATGAGCGTAACCAGCATCAACTACATAATACTTACCTACAATTATTACAATGAATTGTTAATATAATTTGGTGAAAAATCATATTATCAATTTTGGATTGTCAGGCAGTTATTAACTTAGTACCCGCAGGCAAAGTTAACCGATCAATGGAATGTGTCAAAGCACTCTATAAGATGCGTGCGTCAGAAGCTGATCCCTTCCATCCGGCGAGCACATATATGAACTTCATGTCAAATGTACATGCACCCAACACTTTCTAAGAAAGTACCCCTTTCCTGTTACGATAGGTTACACTTTCCAGTGCCGGTACATAGGCCGATATATGAGTCCCATCAATTGCACCAATGCAGTCCTATTTTCACCGTGAATAATCAGGAAGACAGATAAAGTATAAGACATTGTGCAATATTGCATAATCTGATTATACCATACCTGAAAGTAATCACTCCAGTGAGGATTGGGTAGGATCTCGACTGGTGTATCCGCACCTGGGAGTTTCATGAACTCTGGATACAATCCGACAATAGCATCCACCGCTTTACTAAAATAGCGGCTCACCGTTTCTCCAGATCTTATAAACCGATGCCCAATGACACGGTTCCTAACATTATGTCCAACCGTGTGAAGGAACATGACAAGTTGTTCCTCCATAGATACATGTTTCCCATCAGGAAGTAAATTTCTATCCCTCAATAACGAGCATAGGTTAAAAAATGTAGCTTTGTTCATGCGGAGTTGTACTACACACTCATTGTCGCCGGCTCTAATAATGCTATTTATTAGCTTCCTTCTTTCAAGGTCTCCGAACCTAGAGGGTGATTTAAATAAAATATTATTGCAATATTTCATCGACAACAATTGTTGTAGTTGCTGCAGCAAGTGTAGCTGCAAAGGCTGCCGTTTCTTCATCCTTCCATCCATGTTCTTTTTGGTTTTCTTAGAGAACACACCGACTTTTTGGCTGATTCAGCAGCATCAAAATATCAATATTCCACGCCAACTATCTAAATCTGGTCTAGGAAATTTGGAAAGGTTTAATCTAACTTTTCTATCCTATAACTTCTTAAATGAGATTATTATATTAGTGCTACAGGTTCTATGAAAAATCATAAGTATTTCCAAGCTGTCCATCAAGGGACAGTTTATCAAACATTTAGGTTTAGGTTCTACATGAGGTGCATGTAAACTGGGTGCAATCAGACTCAGCATGGTTGATAACTATCTCATCCATGTTCAGTTAACCAAGGGAAAGGTAATACAACACATGATAGGTAACCATGTTCAGATAGTAGAAGAAATATCGGTCGTCTCTGGTTACATGTCTTAGAATGTTCAGTTAACCTCAGCATGAGAGGATGTAAAAAATCACCCCAACACTATCAAATTCCAAATTAGTCTCATCCATGTTCAGTTAACCAGAGGTTAAGATAATGTAATAGAGTCATTAGCTACACAGATATTTAAAACTGTACAATAATGGTTAGTTAAGTAGAGCAGCTGACATCAGTATCATCCATGTTCAGATAACCAGAGCATGAGATAATGTATGAGAATAATTATCTACACAAACAGGTTGAGTCAGTTCCAAATACGGGTTAGTTAACCTGAGCATTTTATGATGTAAGAAATCATAGATACACTGTTATGTGAAATCATTCACAACATCTTCAGTCTCACCATGACTTTGTTGGAATAGCGAATGAGAGCTACACAGCTGAAATCAGTCTCAGCTTGTTAAGTTAATCATGGGAATGCTAATATGACACATGATAGGTAACCATGTTCAGATCGTATAACAGATAACTGAACATGGTTGATAGTTGTCTCAAATGTTCAGTTAACCATTGGAAATATAATGCAAGAAGTGATAGGTAACCATCTGTGTGTAGTAGAACTGTTTTTCAGTCATGGTCGTTAACTGTACATCTCAGCTCTATTAACCATGACACTGATAATATCAGAAATGATAGGTATGCATGTCCAGTTGGTAGAACAAATATTAGTCCTGGAGGATGATTGTCTCTATACCCTCAGTTAACCATGACTATGCTACAATGAGAAATCATAAGTAACCATGTGCACGTAGTAGAACTGATATCTGTCATGTCTCATACCTGTCTCTGAATGTTTAGTTAACCTGAGCATGTTATGATGGCAAAATTCACCCTAACTCACACAGCTGAAATTAGACTCATCCCTATTTAGTTATCCAGAGCAGGAGATGATAGGAGATTGATTAGCTACACTGACATCTTCAATCAGTCTCAGCATATTTAGTTAAACATGGCATCGAAGGAATGACAAATGAAAGATACACACAGCTAAAATCAGTCCCAGAATGTTCAAATAACCATGACAGAGAGGATATTACATATCCGACATCTACACACACAGTGGGGCATATTCGACTGGGAATGTATCAAGGAAAGAGGCTTGCAATGAGCGCATATGTAGCATGAAAGTAGAGTGTGGAAAACATTAAACCTGTTTGCCTATCGGCACCTATACAATGGCCCACCACAATTTCTTTACAGGATCAATGTCAAACGTGTGAGCCATAAGTGTCCGAAACAAGCTAGAATAGGACATCAACTTCTATTTCATAGCTTCACTTCTAACTATGTCATGGTCTCCAGAAATTCAACAGAGCCACGTGACTTACCTCTTCTGGCGTTGCCGTTGCTGATGGCTGGGGGTGGATGTCAGTCCCAGACGGCAGAGGATATTTCTACATGTTGATAGAGTAACAGATTTATTACTTTCGAAGAAAAAAAATAATAGTGGAATAGAGGATTTTCAACCGAAACGTAATCCATATAATACCTGAGTGAGGTATTGGAGAAGATCTCAGTAGCAGAAGGCAGATGGATGAGGCCCCGAAGATTGCCATGAACATCGAAATCGGGTGACGATGTCGACAAAGGGAAACCATGACATTCCAACAACATGCAACACAAATGGGTTCATGGAAATGGTAATATGTTAGATGGCAGAATACATGTAGTGACATGCAAGCTACCAAATAGACAGACATGGAGCAGGCCGTGCGATCTCGATGAAGAAGAACAGAGACACGACGACCAGATTAAAATGCATTTCTCCCTGTTTTCATACCTCAGATATTGTGGAGAAAGAGGATGCGCAAGCAGAAGGAGATGCTTTTTATATTACCCTGTTTCTATTGCTCAGGTTTCAACAGCAAACATAGGGAGAAGTGGAATAGAAGGAGATGCTATCATTTAAATGGTAGATTCAGAGTGAAAGAATAGGCGATAGGCATATGCAAATGGAAAGAAGGGTATACCGTTTACCTGGCCAGAGATCTCACACTCTGAAAGAGACGAGTGCGCTGGTGAGAAGTGGATGAGAAGGAGTAGCTTTTGAAAAGCTGAAATCTGAAATCATACTTATGTAGCACGATCGGTGCTCATGCGGACCACCGAACCACTACCGTTAGACTCATCCATAAATTGAACTACCATCAGCAGGGGATGTAAATCCCGTCTCTGCCCGAGATCTCTTTACTGCCATTTCGGTGCTGTCAAATTGTAGCTGAATCGCTCGTTTTTCAAACGAGCGGCTGAAGTGTAATGATGACTTATTACACTGAAATACGTGTAATTCGGAAAACCAAACAGACCCTAAGGAGGTTGGCCACGTTGGAGGGTTACAATCTATGTAACATAATGGACAAGTCGGATCTCTCCTAAACATTAAAGTGGAGCCTCGAAGGTTTCAACTATAGGCAATTTAGGCTTGACCAAGTAGGTGGGTCCCATTAATGTGGTAGGGCCACACTTATTAGGTCAGTAAAAGTTGATAGATGGTAAGGATCTAACATACATATTATGGTGAAATTCTAGGAGGTTTTAAGGGCGAACATTACAATAACATTGTTTCTTTAACGCCAAAATATACAAATAGTTTGGATGTAGCTTATACATCATAATGGGTCCTGCGGTCTGGTGGGCCCTACATGGGTATCAAAACGAGCTCCAACTTATCCCCATTTATTTATTTGTTTATTTATTTATATATTAATTTTTTCTTAAGTCCAAGTCTACGTATCCTTATTAACAGGTTAGATGTCAAGTATAACAATATAGTGACCCATTGGAATTTTCAATGGTGGACCTATAATCCACTATAGTTTTAGTGTGATCCACCGTGACGTGTGTCTTCCCTCAACACCATCAGTCAGATGCACCAATCCCATGGTGTGCCTGGAACTTAAAATAAAGTCAATATGTGGTTTATGTGGGGCCATACCACACACAAAAGTTGAGGGGATTACTCTCCATTAAAACATTTATAATTATATGTTGGGCCCACCAAGGTGTGGATCACAAATCCAACCCATCCATTATGTGTGTCCCACTTGGTTAGGGGGGTCAGTCCAAGTTTTCAAATGAATCCAAATTTCAAGTGGACCCAGCAAATGTTTTGAGCTCCTAGTTGTATGAACGGTTCAAAAGAGATTAAAGTTACATGGATCCCATAATGATGTATTTATTATGTCTGCATCGTTTATCTATTTTTAGAGATCATTTTTTTAGCATTATTCAAAGAATGAATCATATCCAAAGATTATCCGGACCGCACCACAAATAGTAATGGGGATAATGATTTTCGCCGTTAAACAATGCACAAGGCCCACATAGCGTTAATTATTCTTCCAATTTGTTCATATGGTCATTAGAACCTGAATTAAGGGGAAAAATCAAATTTCATATTGATCCAAACCTCTGTGACCCCCAAAAATGTTTTCAATTGTGGACGTTCAATCCCCTGATGCTTTTTGCAGCGTGGACCACCTGATAGTTAGATCTGTCTTATTTTTTTTAATGTCTTGGAAAAATCTGTACAGAGATCCAAGTACCACCTCAGGAAGAAATAACTTAGGATTAATTCCTTTAGAAATTAAGCGTAAGTTAACTAGCGCCATGTTAGATTAGCTATGAAATTAGCACTGATCACTTTAAATACATTCTACAAGACCCAAAACTTGTGTAACTATTAACGCTATAACGTCCTGAAACTTAGGATCAAACTCTAAACCCGTTTGCTCTCAGGAAACCTTTGAAACTTTGTATTGGATCTAGACTGTGCGTCGAGAGTCTGATATCTACAATCTTAGACCATTATGACCGCTTAGCAGGACTTGACAATTGCTTCAAAAATTAAGCCCAACTGATGTTCTGAGGCTATTTCATTGAGCCTGGAGCAAGGAATGTGAGAAAGAGTGAAATTTCTAAAAAATTAAATGTGATTTAAATAAATCTGGCACGTTTCTCTTGCGGGTTAAGTATAAGCATTCAGACCGTTGGAATCTGACGCAAATACACCCTTTGATCAGGAAACATTTCTCACTCAGGTCAGTGTACTTGAAATCCTTGATCGAATCTTCGTGACCGCTGAATTGAAACTGGTCCGCCACGTGCGATCTGGGAACACTACCGGACTGAAAAATTAATGTGATCAGGATCCAATGTCCATGAGCTTAAGTTCGACCGCATTTGGTCAGGAGACCTCCAGAAATGCTCTTTTGGATCGGGAAAGACCCGATTTGGTTACAACCCAAGTATACCTTTGTTCCAAGTCTAAATAGGTGAGTTTTTAACCTATTTAAAGACCTTAAACCCTCTCACACCCTTCCCATACGAATTTGCTAAAACCTAGAAAAGAGAAGAGAGAAAAGAGAGAGATTCGGTGAGAGTTGTGAGGGGAACTTCCTGCCATTCGATCCGGCTTCTACACGCGCTTAACTACCGCATTCTAATCACTCTTCCGGTGATTCCGACTTCATTTTAGGTAAGAAAACCCTAACCTTAACCTGTTTTAGGGATTCTAGCAATACAAGTAGCGAAGTAGCTGACCTATCTGATGAATTAGGTCATCATATCGACGTTGACGAAGCGTAGACTTTCTATTCGAATCGATACGCGTATACGGTGAAAGGTAAGGATTTTAGATGCTTAGATTGACTGTTTTCAAAGCTTTCAATGTCGTTTAATAGTAGATTATCGACAAGAACGTCGTTTGACATGTAGAATATGTTGTCTGTTTTTCATTTCGACTACGTACGGAGAATATGAGATTTAGGGTATTTTAGGCATTTATAGGAAATACCGTATACATCTGTATTTTACTGAAATAATTACCATGTGTATTTGTCGTGTTATGATATTAGTTAGGCATGCATGATCTGTTTGGCGAAGAGATTCGCCCTAATGCACACTTTGGGTCGACATACCCTATGTAGACTAAAGTGTGTAGACTAAGTGTTTGTATAAATGTTTGTATTAGTATGTATTGAGTAAATGTTGTTGTAGATTAGTCTTGAGATTGAATTCTCAATTAACATGATGATGTACATGATTTTCCTCCATGTTATTATTGAATTGATTTCCTTATATGTATGGAATACATGTGTTTGGTTTATTTGCTTACGTTGTATGTTATAACATGTTGTTAACATGCTTGGATTGTTCGTATTTCATTTCTGTTACTCTCATATGATCACTTTTGTAGAATTACAAGTGCTTGGGGCTATATCCTAGTCCAGGCAGTCGGTAATAGATTTGAATTCGTGGTTGGCTTCAAATTGCCATGAAGGACGCGTCGATGAACCCGGGTCGTGCTTTGGGTTGGTGGCAGTGGTTAGGCCACATGAGGTGTTTTATGCACTTCATGTCATTCAGCTTGAGGTGCGCTTGTACTAGTCGAGCCCGTCAAGTAGCCCGACTGGCCATTGTATGTTCACCTTGTATTGGTCATAACTGCTTGAACCTAGGGTACTGAACTTACCAGTGAAAGAGCCCTGTTAACCATGGTACCTTGATCCATTAAGATTCATGTGCCAGGCATGGTGGTATGGGATACCGTGGTTGAGCTGTTAGCTTACGCTGGGGCCACAAACCTCCTCGTAATGACCAGTGAGTACCTTAGACTCTTGATCCGATTGTGGTGGTATGGGACACTACATTCGAGCTGTCGGCCTACTCTGATTGGTGACGAGCCCTTTGTAGTGACCTCGAGCGTATTCTGAGTTTACGAGAGGCGACGACCCTTCCGTAGCAACAAGAGTACACTAGGCCTGTATTGATAAGGTGATGGGGGAGCGGTGCAACGAGTGCGAGCAACACCCTGGCAGCCCTTGCAGCGACCTAGAAATATACCATCGTATGAGACTACTAGGAGTGATGACCCTAGACAGGATCCGTGTTGGGATTGATATAAGGAAGGTACCTTAGTTTCCCAATGCTGTTATATGAAAGGACTAATAATAACTTGGTAATCATATCCACATCGCACTGCATGTGCCTGGAAGATGTGGAGCACTGAGGGAAGAAAGCATGCCGCAGACGTAAGATGGTGTCGCATGAGGGAGTATGTCGGTGAGGGCATCCATCATGTCATTACATGCTTGCATTAACAACAGTATCTAGGAATGTCTGATTGATTGCTTTACTATTAATGCGTGATTGATTTGATAACATGCTAATCTTTGCTCTATGATTCCACTGAGTTGATCACTCACTCCCACGTTATGGGACGGTGTTTACAACACCTACCAGACTCTGTTTTAGATGCAGGTTGTGAGGAGATCCAAGAGCTGGAGCCGGACTTTTACGAGGACCAGGACGAGTTCTCGTACATGCAATTCTCTGACGGCTTCGCCTAGGTGGCCTGGATCAGTGGAATTTTTGCTAGTTGGACTATTATATGACATTTGATTTTGGTTTATGATATGTATATGTGACTCAGAGATGTATTCATACTTTGGAGACAGTTCGAGATTATTTTTATTTTCATACAGTGATATATATATTCTTCAGTCTTCCGCTTGCGTTTTATCAATGGATCTGGAGTATGAATTACAATTTTGGTATAATCTTACTCATGTTAATGATCTAACTCAGACAACATTGAATCATAAGCATATTTGTTGCATAAGTGATGGTCTGGAACTTGGGAGTCAGGTTTCTACACGACCCCCGATTTTCAGGACGTTACATTTTTCTCCTCTACCCTTAGGACAAGCTTACCAAATGGATGGATGGTTTGGATATGATGCATACCTCATGATCACACCCACAAAACTTGCTGATATTGTACTTTTTTTTATCTTCACTTGATTTTAGATGGGGTGGGCCACCCGACGTCTGTGAACGGCTAATTTTTGGCATAACCCATTTTTTAAAAGGGGACCCATCTAATGTATGGTGTAGATGATCGACATGCATCATGTTGGGGCCTGTAGTGAGACCCACCATCCACGCCAACCGTCCAAGCAACAAGACGTTGCTTGCTGCTGCGTCCTGGACGTTAACAACAACAGCATTAGGTGTTGTTGCAGTTTTTATTTTTTATTTTCTTAAGGTTTTTCATAGGTGGGGCCTATATCTCGACAATTCACTCCATTTATTGGATTTTGTGGCCCGAGACAGATCTAACAAGCCCAATATTTAGTATTTTTTTGGCGTACAAAAAGATTACAGTGGGCCCTAACAATTTATTACTATTAAAACGGTCTTTCTGATGGTGTAGCCTATCAGATATTTAGATTCACTTCATTTTCGGCCCAACGCCTAAAATGAGCTAGGAAATTGAATGGACGGTGTGGATTGAATACATACATCATGGGTGGGGTCCATTGTGGACACACACCTCTTCCCTTCTTTTTCTTTCAAGCGGCGGGAGAATATATATATATATATATATATATATATATATATATATATATATATATATATATATATATATATATATATATATATTCGGGTGTGTATGCACGTGTGTGCATGTGTGTGTTTGGCTAGCCTAATGGCCGAACTATAGGTAGTTTGGATGGCCCACAAAATATTTTGGTGGGGCCCACTATCATTGGGTCCCACATAAAGTCTATAACATTTTTTTTCATTATTATTCTTTTTTTATATGCATTCTCCAATGAATCCCTACCATTAATCACATCATTATCATCACGACTATAATCTTCTAAAAAATCAAAAGAAAACAAACCAAGAGTGGAGTGGGTGTACTCACCTTAATGAATTTGATGAATGGTTGAGATGAATGGAAGGGATGGGGTTGATGGACTTGATGGCCCACCAAGATCACTCTCTCTCTCTATGTGTGTAGAAAAATTATAAAATGCTAAGGGTTGCAGGACTATTTGTCGCGAAATTGTTAAAATGTGGTTAGATTCAATTAATGTGATCTTGGTTAGCTTAGCTAAGGATTATGACAATTAACTCATGATTTGTAATTAATCGTGGGTTAAAGGAGCATTGGATGGCATGGTGTGATGATGTCATACTTAAGGTGTGGCATGGAAAAGAGTTGACTTGAGGTGTACATGAGATAGGGAGAGGTATGGGTGTGTGACATCACACACATGGGTAGAGATTCTCACCCATGTGTGGCATGTACATGTGTGAATGGCATGTGTTGTGCACATGTTTGCAATGGAGTAGATGGCACCATGCACACATGATACAACAATGATTCTTCGCGGTGTATCTCACTAATGAAGTATCGTACATACGCACAGGTGGTACCTCCACCATCGTGGCGACGGGGCGGTCGATATGAGATAAGTTTTGAGGTCGTGGGGTTCCAGTCAATTGGGTGTGTACTATGAATGGCCAATCCAGGTCTAGCTAAGGGCATCGATCTTCTTGTACATATGTATAGAAAATGGTACCGAATGGACGAGGTGTTACAATCTACCCTCCTAATAAAAATTTCATCCTCGAAATTTCTAGTCACAATATATTAAAAAATTTATAACATGAAAAGTCAACAATATGTATCATCATACATATACAATACAATTATCTATCCCACAAGTGAGGGTATTGCTCAAGGCTATCTAACTAATGTCTGGGTGCTAAGTATATTCTCTAGGTTCTCTCCTAGAGGATCCTATTTTAACTAGTTTCACAAACTGGGAATTCTAGATTCATGTCTCTAAATTCATACAAATCAGGGGTTCTAATAGCACCTAGGTTCTCGATTAATGACGGTGGGAGGCCTAGTTTAAGTTCTTCTATGTTTTCCATTTACTGACTTTGCTCATAAGTGATCCCAAATCATATGCTCTGATACCATCTTTTGTCCTGCCCTAAGTTTGGGGACGGACAGCTTCCGTGATGCCCCGAATTCGGTAATCAACTTCCATACACCAAGTCCCGAGTTCGGCGCACCACAAGGAAGATTTTTGACTGATTTTTTTGTTGTTGTATATACATATAATAATACCTGAGCATGAAGATCCATGATCAAAATACCAAGCAACACTCTCCATTATAAATCTTGATGGTTACAAGTACAAAGCTTTATAAAAAGTACTTAACGTCAACATTGTCAAATCGAAAAAATAGATGCAATGCACCGAGAAAGCTAAGTCTTCCAAGATACTCCAGCCCTGAAAAACATGGGAAATAGGAAGCTTAGGCAAAAAGCCTAATGAGTAAACACATGTGTGCAGTGTGACCTACATGCAAGAAAGATAAATATGCTGCAAGGAAATCATATATGTGAAAGGTGTGTAGCATGTAAGGTGTGATTTCAATGTCAATACAATGCATATGCATCATAGTGATACTTAAAATCAATGCTACCAGTATCACCAAGTAATATTTTCATTCCTCCCATACCACAGCCATAAATGTATTACATGCATCCATAATCACATCATCATCATCATATTGTCATACCATATCGTAACTGTATATCTCAGGAAGCACTATGGTCAATACCATGGACCAGACTAGTAATCGACCTCGCATACCCGCCCTGTGGTAGACTTCCACCAACTGTATATCATGGGAAACACCAGGGTCGACACCTATGCACCAGACACCAGTAATCGACCTCACATGGATTTTCACCCGACATGCCAGTAGCAGACTTCATTTGTGCTTCTCCTCACCAGCGAGTCAGACCGGTCCCTGTTTGCTCCTTAGCCCTAAAGTAGGTTGGACCCACCTCTTCTCTACCCGATCTCGTCAATGGGAGTCAAATCCATGACCCATGTATCCACTCAGCCCAACAGTGAGGGAACCCTAGCCAGCATAGGGGTTTAAGGACTTTCAACCCAAGGTGCACATCATCCCCCACTATTTCTACACTTTTGGTATCGCGTTCATTTTCAAGGATAACCCAAGTCATCATCATAGATGTACATTTCATTGTCAAGATCCAACTCATGTTATATGGAACGACTGTGGTATTTCGATCATCATGTATGTCATGATTATACATGAATTCAAGCAATTATGATAAGGCATACGTTCAAGTGCATGTGGTATGCATATAATGCCATAAGTTTAGAGTCTGCTTAACCTTTAAGCCAAAAATGACATACAATCATCATGTGTCACTATCACCTATATCAATCCATAGTCATGTGACTAAACTAAAGAGGACATATCTTACACCTGAACAAATGTATTGAAGTACACTTACACATACCATCATTCCATGGGGCATGAGTATGATCAATAACAACATGGTCAAGTAAATGAATTTAGTATGCTAGGAAATGGAACAACATTAATCACATACTTCTATTAACCATAATAACTAACATCATTGATATCATTCATAACTATCATAATCACGAGCATTAATTGTATTCAGAGTTACACCATATCCTTCGCAAGATAGGTATTCCATTAGTGGCTTTGGCCTGATATGATTTTCTTCTATTGGGACCACATGGTTATACCCTAACTGGGCCTTATGGTTAATGAGTGGTGGTGATGCAAAGTACATGCACCAAGTGGTTATGAGATGAAGGGCTTAGACATAACATATAATATATGAGCCACAAGATGAAAGGTGCTAGTAGATTGGATTTATAAATAATTATTAGACATAACATATAATGTAGTGAACTTCATCGTCACGTGGGTTGTTAGTAGATTGGATTTACAAATAATTATTGTAGCTATTCTACATTGGTTTAGAAGGCACGTGTAAACTTTATAAGATAATGTGAGCCCTAAGTTAAATGACTTGGAATATAATATACAGATAGTGGGATAATGTAGGTTTGTCTTATACAACGTAGTGGGTCCAACTTCCAAGTGGTACTGCAAGCAGATGGGTCTACACATAAACATTACGGTGGGTCCCAATAAGTATATAGTATAGGTAACTCATATAACTTAAGGTAGTATAAGGAAAATAGTTCAGATGCACAAGGCACACGTCAGTGGGCTCCATTATTAAACTATTTGGTTGGCATAACAATTGGACAGTTTGGATAAAATACGTACGTAGAGTGGGTTCACAAGTGTTCAGAAGTTATACATTCAATTAACACTTTTTCATATCGTCCGACTTATTTAAGAATTGGATATAGGTAATTTTGTTTTAAAATTTGGTAGCCTAATGGATAAATGGTGAAATATGCAATACTTACATCAAGGTAGAATTCATAATTAATTTGACACACGTCTTAAGTTCACATACTAAAGAGGTTACACCATCAGTATAGTTCATAAGTCTGAGTAATCACACAATTCTCACATGCCCACTTGGTCTTATGGCCACTCTATCATCAGAAGTCCATATGGTGGAGCGGCCACACAAATGTCACTCTACTTGTCATTATAAATGATTTAAGGTCACATGGTTACTTATCATAACTAATGCATCTATGGGAAACCACTTTATTAAGCTCCTACATGGTCAGGTTGTCGATGCCATAATTTCACTTGGTTGAGTAGAAATATAATTAGTATCATGGTCTAGTGATCACATCTCAAAGCATCCAAGGCACAACCACAAGCATACCCACTATTCCCGGTTACACTAACTCTTCAACTGTAACCGCTCAATACTTCATATGGAGAATGACTCAGATTCGGTGTCTCATGATCAAGAGGCCAAAGACTAGTT
The DNA here is from genome assembly GCA_037074715.1 of Magnolia kwangsiensis. Classification (NCBI taxonomy): domain Eukaryota; kingdom Viridiplantae; phylum Streptophyta; class Magnoliopsida; order Magnoliales; family Magnoliaceae; genus Magnolia; species Magnolia kwangsiensis. The sequence goes on along the minus strand of CM073577.1, from coordinate 110,623,540 downwards.
TTCATCACATCAGATATAGTTTACTGGTCCCTGCATCTGCCTCACCTATGAACGTAACGTAAAGGTTGTATTTATGTCGCGTGACATCGAATTGAAGGCTACTCCCTTATCAAGTTGTATGATCTAGCCTATATCAAATTATCAAGACTAAGAAAACCTACATGTACGTGCAATCCGATTGTTCATGGTTTGGGTGACTATGGCTATGCCCATAAGCGCATGGTCATGTCATTGGGTGGTCACCAATACCACTTGATTTCATGTAATTGGTTGGCTTGTGTGTATTTCACAATCATATGGTTAGATGACTTCATATACTCCACAATTGCATATGATTAGGTGACCTTACATACGTTACATGTCCACATGATTAAGGGGCCAAACACTTATATCGCACCCTTACACTGGATTAAGCGGTCATTCACACACCTTACAAACATAAGATTAGAAGCTAAAAATCACCATTTTTGTACAAGAGAGTGGGTTATACAAGATCACAAGTTCGCACAGGTAAGTGGGTCGCAAAAATCACCAGTTCATTGGTTTAAGTGTGCAAGGGAATTTCAGCTCAATTGATATCTTCGTGTTTTTAGTTAATCTAATGATGGATAACTTTTGTATGGTTTGGATGGCATATAAACATAATAGTGGGGCACATAATAGTCCCAACAACTTCAAAGGCAAATAAACTTTTTAGTGGGCCCCACATAGTGAGCCCACTCAGTTTTGGCTGACAAATGAACATTAAAGTGACCCTAAGGAGGTTGGCCACGTTGGAGGGTTACAATCTATGCAACCCAATGGACAGGTTGGATCTCTCCTAAACATTAAAGTGGACCCTCGAAGGTTTTAACTATGGGCAATTTGGGATTGACAAAGTAGGTGGGTCCCATTAATGTGGTAGGGCCACACTTATTAGGTCTGCAAAAGCTAATAGATGGTGGGGATCTAACATACATATTATGGTGAAATTCTAGGAGGTTTTAAGGGCAGAAATTACAACAACATTGTTTCTTTAACGCCAAAATATACAGATAGTTTAGATGTAGCTTATAAATCACAATGGTTCCTGCGGTCTGGTGGGCCCTACATGGGTATCAAAATGAGTTCCTACTTATCCCCTATTATTTATTTATTTATTTATTCCTTAAGTCCAAGTCTACATATCTTTATTAACAGGTTAGATGTCAAGTATAACAATATAGTGGCCCATTGGAATTTTCAATGGCGGAGCTATAATGCACTGCAGTTTTGGTGTGATCAACCGTGACGCGTGTCGACCCTCAACACCATCAGTCAGATGCACCAATCCATGCTGGGCATGGGACTTAAAATAAAGTCAATTTTTGGTTTGTGTGGGGCCATACCACATGCAAAAGTTGAGGGTATTACTTTTCATTAAAACATTTATAATTATTTGTTAGGCCCACCTAGGCGTAGATCGTAAATCCAACCCATCCATTATGTGTGTCCCACTTGGTTTAGGGGGTCAGTCTAAATTTTCAAATGAATCCAAATTTCAAGTGGACCCAGCAGATGTTTTGAGCTCCAAGTTATATGAATGGTTCAAAAGAGATTAAATTTACAAAAATCCCATAATTATGTATTTATTATGTCTACATCGTTTATCTATTTTTAGAGATCATTTTTTTTAGCATTATTCAAAGAATGAATCATATCCAAAGATTATCCGGACTGCACCACAAATAGCAATGGGGATAATGATTTTCGTCGTTAAACAATGCGCAGGGCTCACATAACGTTTATTATCCATCCAATTTGTTCATATGGTCACAAGAACTTGAATTAAGGGGAAAATCAAATTTCATATTAATCCAAACTTCTATGACCCCCAAAAAGGTTTGCAATTGTGGACGTTCAATCGCCTGCTGCTTTTTGCAGTGTGAACCACCTGAAAGTTAGATCTATCTTATTTTTCTCCTCAAGCCTTAGGACAAGTTTACCAAATGGATGGATGGTTTGGATATGATGCATTCCTCACACATTCACAGAACTTGTTGATATTGTATTTTTTTTTTGTCTTCACTTGATTTTAGATGGTGTGGGTCACCTGAGGTCTATATACGGCTGATTTTTGGCATAACCCATTTTAAAAAGGGGACCCATTTAATGTACGGTGCAAATGATCGACATGCATCATGTTGGGGCCTGTAGTGGAACCCACCGTCCCTGCTAACTGTCCAAGCAGTAAGACATTGCTTGCTGTAGTGTCCTGGATGTTGACAGAAACAGCCTCAGGTGCTGTTGCAGTTTTTATTTTTTATTTTATTTTTTTATTTTCTTAAGGTTTTTCATAGGTGGGGCCCATATCTTTATTATCCACTCCATCTGTTGGATTTTATGGCCCTTGATAGATCTAACAAGCCCAACATTTAGTATTCTTTTTGGCGTACAAAAAGATTACAGTGGGCCCTAACATTTTATTACTATTAAAACGGTCTTTTTGATGTTGGAGCCTATCAGGTATCTGGATTCGCTTCATTTTTTTGGCTCAACGCCTAAAATGAGTTAGGAAATTGAATGCACGGTGTGGATTGAATACATACATCATGGGTGGGGCCCGTTGTGGACCCACACATATTTCCTTCTTTTTCTTTCAAGCGGCGGCAGGGGCGTCTAAACGTTGCAGCAAGCAACGTCCAGCCTTTATTTTTATTTGGGGTGTGTATGCACGTGTGTGCATGTGTGTGTTTGGCCATCCCAATGGCCTCACTTTGGGCAGTTTGGATGGCCCACAAAATATTTTGGTGGGGCCCACTATCAATTGGTCCCATATAAACTCTATAACAATTATTATTATTATTATTCTTTTTTTATATGCATTCTCCCATGAATCTATACCATTAATCACATCATTATCATCATATCATCACCACTATAATCATCCAAAAAATCAAAAGAAAACAAACCAAGAGTGGAGTGGGTGTGCTCACCTTGATGAATTAGATGAATGGTTGAGATGAATGGAAGGGATGGGGTTAATGGAGTTGATGGCCCACCAAGATCACACACACACACACTCTCTCTCTCTTTATGTGTAGAAAAATGGTAAAATGCTAAGGGTTGAAGGACTATTTGTAGAGAAATTGTTAAAATATGGTTAGATTCAATTAATGTGATCTTGGTTAGCTTAGATTAGGATTGTGACAATTGACTCATGATTTGTAATTAATGGCGGGTTAAAGGAGCATGGGATGACATGGTGTGATAATGTCATGCTTAAGGTGTGGCATGGAAAAGAGTTGACTTGAGGTGTACACAAGAGAGGGAGAGGTATGGGTGTGTGACATTACACATATGGGTAGAGATTCTCTCACCCATGCGTGGCATGTACATGTGTGAATGACATGTGTTATGCACATGTTTGGAATGGAGTAAATGGCGCCATGCGCACATGATACAACAATGATTCTTCGCGGCTATCTCACTAATGGAGTATCGTACAGACGCATAGGTGGTACCTCCATGATTGTGGCGATGGAGTAGTCGATATGAGATATGTTTCAGGGTCTTGTGGTTCCGGTCGGTTGGGTGTGTGCTATGAATGGCCAATCCAGGTCTACCTAAGGACATCGATCATCGTATACATATGCATAGAAAATGGTACAAAATGGACGGGGTGTTTTAGAAATTATGGTAAAGACCGCTTTAGTTAAAGTAGGAATATGCCAATATGTCCTAGAGGTGGGTGGATAGGACTTTTTAATAATTTTATAACAATTTAAAATCCTATCACTCTAATCCTTATAAAAAGCATATATTAGGATTACTCAAGAGCAACTCTACTGGCTTCCAAGCCTGGTAAAGGATCCAATCATAAACTATTTGAGAGATGAACAATATGCAAACTAGATTATGATAGATAAGACCGTGCGTGTGTGTGAGGTGTGATCTCAGATAATCAGATATGAAAGTATTTAAGGAAGTCACATAAACGAATAAAAGATAATAATAATCTCAAACACAGTCATTTTTATAGTAGCTCAACTACTTGTCTACTCCACTCCCGGTAACCTCACTCAACTCTTGAGTGTACCGAATTTTAGTAAGTAGGTTTCACATGGTTCACCCAAAACTTTACGACCTACACCTAGGTTGACTGTTTATGCTCTCATGAGCAAGGGTCAATACAATGCACCCACTTTTAGGCACACTAGCTAAGGATCTTCAACAAGACCCTAACTCGTTTATGCTCTCACGAGCAAGGGTCAACACAACGCACCCACTTTTAGGCACACTGGCTAAAGATCTTCAACTAGACCTTAACTATTTATGCTCTCCACAGAGCAAGGGTCAACACAACATACCCACCACGTATACTCCCGCAGGAGGCCTCTTGGAGGACTTACAAGGAGTGAGAAACACCTTAGACTCAATCCTACAAAAGAATGATCACAAGGGTCATCTAGACTCTGATAACTTACAGAGAAGCAAATGAGTCCCTTTTAACTCATTTTTGAAGATTTCCTCCTTTGTTGATGAAGAATCTTTTGCTTCTTCGAACCGTAACTCAGAAGATGTACCAATGCATGGCGATGGGTTGGGTCAAGGTTATGATGGAATCCTACTCTCAAATATTTTCCTATAAAGGAGATAGAGTGATTTCAATCATCTATGTATTCAAGGCATCTCAGCTTAATGATTTGTCATTAAGGTGGTAGCTGTAGGATCCTTGAATGTGGAAGTTCATTCCCCAATCCACTCTATTAAATATCAATGATGAGGGTGGATTGGAAGATGAACTCCCTTAAGAGAAAGGGCTTTAGGTAAATGATCTAAGGTTAAACACTCAAAAGCACTCTCTTCTTTCTCTACCAGCAACTAAAGACAAGTTCTCTATATATAGGTAAAAAAATTCAATGGATATAAAACGGTCACATTTATGACAGAGTTCGATGTCATCAAGTAAAGTCAATATCGTCAAGCATATACTCTCGATTGTATCGATTGGCCACTCGATGACAGAAACTCAAATGTCATACGCTTTTGAAACCTTTTGTCAGCTAATTGAGGAGATCAAAACAGATATCGATATCATCAGATTTCAAACTCCGATTGCATCGATACGAGGTTCGATTCCTCGACATTTGAAAATGAGAGAGACATTGCCTTTGAAATATTTCAGGTCAAGGATATGATCAAGGTACATTCGATAACATCGAAATTTGAATGTTGATGATATCGATAGTTGTGTTGATGCATCAATAAATTCAAAGGATTTTCCAGTTAAGCTTGCTGGACAGTTTATGTCTTTTCTCGATGCAATCGATCTGACCTCGATATTATTAATATTTAAATATCTATTCTATCGAGTGACCCTTGATCCAAGAAAAAAAAATCACCTGAAAAATGTTGCTAGAAAATAGTGTTCAAGATCGATATCATTAGTTTTTGAATTTCGAGGATATCAAGGAGTACATCGATATATCGAAGGTCTTCATGATTTTCTTTTAAAAAAATAGGGACACAAACTCTCTATTGTCGATTATATCGTGTCAACTTCGATAGACTCGAGTTTCAAATTTCGATTATATCGATAAGGGTATCGATACATCGATAATTCCATCCAGAAGAATATGTGATAGTTGGACATATTTTCTCCTCATATCGATAGTATTAATTGAGCATTGAGGACATCAACAACACTTCTCGATTATATCAATCAGTATATCAATAAATCGATAGAGTTAGAAAACTTAGGGATTTTTTGATATTTTGAAAAGTTTCCTAACCCAAAAACCCTAGATTTTCTAATCAATTTTAAGGGTTTTAAGTACCTGGTGTTTTGGGACATGGGATGTGAGGCTTAGATTTACCTGTGGTGAGTTCAGGCCCACATCCAGTTGAGGCAGACGGTTAATTGATCTTCCCATGGAGCTTCTCTGTCTAGCTGACTCAACACTCATGCTAATTGACAAACCAGGGCACTTTCAATCTCCCCCTTTGTCAATATTGTAAGACCCGTATCTTGGTCCGTACCTTTCCGTAGACTTCCGCGGTCTTACCGGTCGAATTTCGGCAACCTTCGACCCTTAACCGATATCGATGCCCGACCCTGATTCATATGCCGACAACCCGAGTCGACTCAGACCTAAACCAATACCATAGCGACCGCGCCGTCGTTGCGATTCCGATGCCGCGACTCGCGCGCCGAGGCGATACCCTGGTCAAGAGTTGTAGACCGACGTTCGGTGCGAGAAAACGCCGCGCGTTACGAAAACCAAGGGAATCTCTACGATGTGTCACATTAATCACATTAATCCCATCAATCAATCAATCCATCAAGTCATCACATGTCAAGTACACATCACTTTCATTCCTTTTCCCAAGCAACCACAAAAGTCTCCCAAAACCATACCTCTCTTACACAAAAAGCCACAAAAGTCTTCACCACCCATACCTCTCTTACACAAAAGCCTCAAAAGTCAAAGATTTCTTACACAACCATCACTCACCACATCCATCCATCACACTCTCTCTCTCCCTTACATCACTCTCTCTCTTTCTCTCTTTCTCATTTCAAATTTCCAAGCAACAAATAAATTTCAAGAGATCCCACGTATGGGATTTTGCAAGAACTCCTAAGCTCCAAGTGGCCCACTTTCCTACCCCACCATCTCTCATCTCAACCCTTCATTCTTCATCTCATCCATTGAAGTTGAAGCTAAGGTGTCAAGGAACCCCTAGGAGCAAGAAGATCAGACGGTGGGTGCTAGATCATTCTAGTTTTTTTTATTTTTATGATGTGCCAAGTGAGGTCCACCGATCAATGGTGTGGATCTCACTTGGGACCCTAAAATGAGGCCGATGGCCTACTTGGATCATCATGATCATTCCATGATGGGGCCATTCTCCATGGACCCCATCATGATGTTTATTTCATTTAGAAAGGTCATCTAGACCATCCATATTGGTGGGGAAAGGATCCCCACCGTTGATTTTAAGTTTTGATGGTCTCTTATGCTAAATGACCCACTTGTTGTATGATTTATTGCAAGGGAGGGCCCATAGTGTCGGGGTCCCTCCATCACAAGCCATGTCCCACTTTCCATGTCTTTCTCTCTTTTATTTCTTTTATTTTATTTTATTTTATTTTTATGCAAAGGGGTTGTGTGGCCCACTTGAATGGATCCCACCTTGTGATTTTATTCTATTTAAATCTTTATTCAAGTGGGGCCCACCTTAGACTATGTACCCATGTCACCGATCAGTGGTGGCCCACTTCATCAGGGCCCACCACTAAAAAAAAAAAAAAAAAAAAAAAAAAAAAAAGAGAAAGAAGAAAACCGTCCAGCGTCAGGGACGCTGGACGTTTCATAAGAAAGAAAAAGAGAAAAGAAGAAAAAGGAAAGGGGCTTTTTGGTGGCCCACTTGCTTAGGCCCCACCGCGATGTATGTAATCAATCCACGCCGTCCATCCCATTCTCCAACAAATTTCATGCGTTGGGCCAAGATTTGGAGCCGATCCAATCACTTGGTGGGCCATTGCATCAAAGATCGCACCCTCACCATTCAAACACCATTTTCGTATTTTATTTCACTTCCTAAGCATATAAAAATTTGAACTCTAGACTCATTTGGACGACATCGAGCCGCTGAACGCAATGGTCGGAACAGATTTTGGCGCAGCGGGCCCCACGTGCGAAAAACCTCAAAAAAATTAGTTTTTTTCAATTTTTGCAAGGGCCATGCCCCCTCCCTGACAACGTGTAGGCGTTACATGCTGCTGGCTGTAGCTTTAATGCCGGGCGGGCGGGCATCCAGTAGGGGCCCACGGCCCTGCGTGTGGGCCCCACCGTAATGTTTGTTTGCCTTCCAACCGGCTCATGAAGTGGGCCGCCCCAGTGGTGGGCCCCCCTCCAAAAATGGGACAGATCCAAAACTCAGGTGGCCCACACCACGTGAAACAGTGTGGATTGAATTCTACCATTGAAAAATTTTTGGGGCCCACAGAAGTTTTGGATCAAGATGAAATTTATGTGGTTCCTTCATCCAGGTCTGAGTGACCTTATGAATGGGTTGGATTTCAAATAAATATTATGGTGGGCCACATTTGTGGGACCCACGTTAATGTATGTATTTCATTCACACCGTCCACAGCCCGTGGACGGTGAAACTCTATTGTTTCACCCACCGTCCAGGGGACGGTGGGACCCTGTTGCGTGTGTTTTACACACGCCATCCATCTGACTTTGATGATGGGGCCCACTGCCAGCTGCCTTTGTGATTTCTGTGGAACCCACCATTATATATATTTATATATGTTATATAGTTTATAATGTATATTTTACATTATGAATATAGTGGTGGGCCCTACATGGGACCCACCTCAGTTCCATTTTAATGATTAAAGAACTGGTGCAATAGCCCTTAATGTATGAATTGTTGTTGTAGTTATAATGTATGTATATTGCTATACATATTATATATGTGGGCCCAAGGTCCGTATGACCTTTTGAACATAATGGATTGCAAACAAAAGTAGTGGGCCCTAGGCCATGTGTCCCTATGAATGGTTTGGATGGAAATAAATATTTTGTAAGGCCCATGAGTCGGGAACCATTTGATATATTTAAAGGCCATGAGATTAGGCCATTTGATATATTGTAAGGCCCATGGGACTAAACCCATTTGATTATAAAAGGGGTCCATGGGATTAGCCCCATTGGATTTATTTGAGACCCATGAGTTAGGCCCATTTTATTTGATTAAGGCCTAGGGGTTTATGCCCATTTGACTCATGTTAGGTCTATGGGTTGAGGCCCACTTGATCTACATGTGGGACCCAATTGGTGTGACCCATTGGTCACATACTAGATCATGAGACTAAGCTCATTTGATGCAATCTAAGGCCCACGGGTTTTAACCCATTGCAATGCACATAAGACCCATTGGTATGGCCCATTTATGTGGCCCATCTGATGAATAAAAGGCCCATAGGATATGGCCCATTTGATATATATATGAAAAGCCCAATGGGATGAACATAAGGTCCATTGCAATGTGTAATCCCAATACCGATTATGTAGCGATGTTTAAGAGGATCGTGCCTGGGAAGCAATGTTGGTTTGACGTCCACATTGCGAGTGTAATGCTGGTTGGATGTCCATATTACGACTCTCCTTAGGGCCCATTGTTAGGCCCGTACTTATTGTGTATAGGCCATCCACGTCCATCTGCATTGTAAAGTAGTTCATTTCATTATAACATGTTTAGTACAGTTTCATGACCCATGATCATACGCATCATATGTATGCTTGATATGAGGATTGACTAATCATAGCATATGCCTTCAGGCAGGTTGTTTATGGGCTCCCGGTTAGGCGGTGTTGCCCTACATGAGCTCACGATATGCGCATGAATTGTTGCATGACTGGATAGCGTGAATCATACATTTCGTACTTGTGTGACATGGTTATTATAAGCCCTAGCGACATCAGGGCCGTAGCCTCCACAGAGGCATCGTGGTTGGCAGGATTGGATACCGGAAATCTTGTTCTACATGGGGTGCTATTGATATCCCTGGGTGAAAGTCCCTAAACCCTTATGGTACCAAGAGGTTGCTCCAATGTCTATACCGAGTGGGTAGATGAGCATTGAGTGCCGATTATCAGACGGTTATGCTCTCCACTGTGTCGTGGTCGGTTGGAAGGGGGTGCAGCCTTACCCTCCCAAGAGTAGGGGGCAATACTAGGCTGAGTTTGACCAGCTAGAGGAATGGGTCCGCTATCGACGAGTCGCGCTCGATATTGGCAGACGGATAGTGAAGTCTCTTCCACTTACCTTATTGCGCGCGATGTGGCGGAAATCTGGTTTAGAGTGTACTAGACCCCGGTGATATCCCATATTGGAGCTGTATTGATGTATGGATATAAATGAGGATCTGTATGCTTGAGTTGCATTGCACATCGCATGGCCTTGGGATGGGCGATACCATTCATGTCTTGCATCGCATAAGCCTTGGTATGGCTCATGATATTATGGTTCCATCTGCATATTCCGCATTACTCTGACATTGCATGTTCATATTACTACCTTGCGCACACACTTTCACCACCCTCTAAGCTTTCTGTAAGCTTATGCACGACCGTTGCGTGAAGGTGACGTTGGATCGCAGCAGCGCTGAGGCAGGAGCACGTTGCAGAGCGTTTTGGAGTTTTTATTCTTTACCATTGTATTTCCCTTTATGCTCATTGTACTTGTAAAGTTTTTGAACATAATGGAAATGTAATGGAGTTCTTGGTTGTTGTTTGTGGGTTATGCCTTTGGTTATGCTTATTACGAATCAAACTGACATTGAAAATCCTCCTCGTAGCATCCCAGGATCGGAACCTGGCGAATGGGCGCTAGGAGCCGAGAATGGGGTTCTACGGAGGCTGTCGGCGCCGGATTCGGTGATCGAAAATTTTGTGAGCCCGGTTTCCGAGTTTGGGGCATGACAAATATCGTGACAAAAACCCAAAACACCCTAGAACAACATCTAGAAAAATGCATCCTAAATTATGTGTATATGTATTTTACATAATTTTACAATGACTAGTGACACCAAACACACGATCTGTAGCTACTCCCCCTAACACCTGTATCACCATTCATAGACAGATAGACACAATTTTTCCATCGAGGTGTTTGATTTTTTCTCCCCCTTTTTGTTTATCATTGAAAAAGGTATAACAGTTGATATTGATTGAAGTTAAAGCAATTTGGGAGAACCAACATTCAGAGAGCATACATGTATAAAAGATAGATATATAATGATCAAAACAGTTGATTACTCAGACATCATTTTTAAAAACTATGCATGCATAGCAGACCAAATAGAGCAGTGATAGAAGCAGATAGAATAATTATCAAAACATCACATGCATTCCACACTATTTAGGTGATGATTAGATAAAACATGGGATATAAACATAATCATGGCAGTAAATAGGAGTGAATTATAACCAGCCATATTCAAAAATATCCAAAAACATATATATTGCCCAAGATTGGCAGTAGTATAACAGTTATTAAAAAAAATAAACCCATCCATGGTTATAAAAATATATTCCTCACTCAGAGGATATTATACCAAAAAGAGACGTTTCAAACTTTGTAAGATAGTAATGCATCACACCTATATATGAGCGAAGGACATTCAAAAAGATATTTATGCCTTAAGCATACCAGGAGACTTCAGGTATGTGATGCATTGGACATACTATAGACAATCAAAAACCTTTACTGCGCTGGTAAGAAATTCAGAATTTGTTGTGAAGAATGTTGTAGAGTTGCCAACATGGTTTTAATCTCTAATAAACAAACTTCACAGTCATCAAGTTGTTTCATTATGTAGGATTGTCTATCAAGTAGATCTTGTATAGTGTCTCATTCTATGACAGCTTGAATGTTTTTAATAGAGACGGGGCTGTGCACAGGATAACCTTTGCCTGAGATTGAATCGATTTTTCCCCCACGAGGCACGTTGACAACGATATTTAGATTGTAAATGTCTTCTTGGTTGAACTAGGCACACGGACGAGGGAGATCATTAGTAGGAGGCAGCCCAAATTGTCGTGATAGCTTAGACACAAGACACGGGAATGGAAGTGTAGTGATGGATTCATCTGAAGAAACCCGAATTAATTGTTGTAGAATGAGAGTGGGTAGGCAAACGCAAATAATGAGATGCTATGAAGAATTTTATATGAAGGATTGAGATATTTAACATGAAGCACATTCTTTGCATTTCTCGGTATAGTAGCACCATTACATAATGCTCAAGTAACTTCTCCTCAAAGACCAAGACCATTCATATTTCATTCTGATACAAGTATCCCAGTGACTTCTACCCCAATCAGTCGACTTATCAGTCTAGGGGTGATGTGCTCGGTCCGATTTATGACAGCGACTAAAACGATTGGAGGACTATTTTCAACATTGTAAATTAAATTCATAAACTGATGCACCAAATTATGCTGAAATTCTCCACCAAAATTCATGATATTCCCCCACCCGATTAGTTCTAAGAGACCGATGATCCCAAAGGGTTCAATGTATTTTCTCTGAACTGTTCATTATGCTACAAAGTTTAAGTTGAAAAATTGGAGATGACCTAGTTGCATTCTTCTTACCTTTCTTACTCTCCATTGAGAAACATTGTGGAAGAACCAGTCCTTTAGACATTTTTGCTTCAGATGAAAGAAGAAAAAAAACTGTTATAAGAAATGCACTGCCATACCGAGATTAACAAGTGTGCCTCTTTTTCCATTCTTCCATTTTTAATTGAGCAGTAACTTTCGATATCATCGAACATCGTTTCGATGATATCGAAATAACTTATTTGAAATTTCCAATGATGATCAAAGGGAAGACCAAACGACCCAACGATTCAGCTGCTCGAGAGTTCGTCGATGGTATCGATTCAAGGTCGATGTAATCGAACCATTCACTCGATGTATCAACAGGTATATCAAAGGTGAATGTTTTCAATTTTCAGCATTTAGACAACCCTTCATGTATACTATTAGTATCGCTATGTATCAACAGTATACACAACAAAATTTTGTACAAGCATTGTACAAATCAAAATTATAAACATTAAGATGTTCATATACAAAAAGATTGAGTAAAGAGACCTTAGATGTATTATTAGGAGCTCAGCAAAAGTTGCATCATTTCAGAAAATATCCAGATCTTGATGCATGACCTGGACTTATTTTTCTATGCTCAATATTTCTAGGCATAGGGATCATCCTTTCCTTTACCTTTGATGAGATAGCAGTGGTTATTTATACGAGAACCCTTCATCACGAATTTTCCTGAGAGGTCCAGGATTTTGCATTTTTCTTTGTTAAATGTAGCCACATGCTCATTGTCACATATTTGAAAAATGCTTAGAAGATTGTGTGTTAATCCTTTTATGTAAAAGGCATTTTCATTTTTGAGCAACTGTATTCCTTTAATAATTCCCTGTTCAATTACCTTAGCGGTGCTTCCGTCTCCATAGGTGAATATCCCATTATTAAGATCTGAATAGTTTGTAAGGAGAGATTTGTCACCTGTGACATGTCTTAAGCATCTTCTATTCAGGTACCACTTAGTTTCATTGTCTAGTATATGGTTTGAATGAGTAACCAGACAATTCTTCTTTTCTTTTGGAACCCATTTTGTGACAGGATTTTTATCTGTGGTAGTTTAGTATTCTTTTTTAATTCAACCACTTGATTTAATTGCTCTTTGTTAGTCATTTTAGGTAGTCATGGATGTGAATCTCTTTTATCCATATTCTTAGGTGAACTCTTGACATTTTGTATTTCTCAGGTTAGTTTGAATTTTCCAATATGATTTCGACCAGAGTTATGTTGAGTCCTCCTAGGTGTTAAGTAATCAACCTTATAATGACCCGAATCACCACATAAATGATAAACTGGAGTTGTTCTTCTATTACTACCTGAAGCAGCAGATTTTTCAGTTGTTGGTGTTATATTTCTGATCTTTGTTTTAAATTTTTCATATCCTAAGCCGCTCTTGTCCTTTCCAGGTCTTCCCATACCTAAGAGTTTTTCTAACTTCTCACCACTTTGGGAAAACTTATAGTTTAGCTTAGTGATTTTTCTGAATTCTTCTAAATCAAACAGGAGTGTATGATTTTTATTTTGAAGGAGCATATTTTTGTCTTTTAATTGCTCAACCTGTTTGTTTAGTTTTTCAGACTCGTATTTAAGGAAGGTGTTAATTCTTTCAAGTCTATCATTATCTGAATGATACTGTTGTAAATCATTGATTAGATGCGTATTAATTTCCAGAGTTTTATCCAAATATTTTTGTAGAAATTCCTTTTTTTCTAGATATTCTAAGTTTTCTAACAACTTTGATGCTATGAATGTAAAGTTGATTGTAAGCATCTTGTAGTTTATTCTTTTCTTCTTCTTCTTCTTCCTTTTCAATTTCTTCATTATCTAATGGAATTGATTCAGCAGTTTTTGGTTCTTCCTCGTTCTCAGTTTCAATGAGAATGATTGGAATAGTGGATACCATAAGAATTTTCAAAGATTTTTTATCTCCATCGCTCTCTAAATCGCTAGATTCTAAGTTTGACTCTTCAGTATCATCCCATGTGGCAGCCATTGCCTTACCCTTAGTTTTTCTATTTGGGCATTCCGTATACAGGTGTCCAAACTTCTGATAAGCATAACATTGTGGTTCTTTGGTCTTTTTACCAAATTTACATGCAGACTATCTGGTATCCACCCTTCTTCCTTTAAGTGGACAACCACGATTTTTCTTAAAGAACTTTCTGAACCGTTGAGCCAACAAAGCCACTTCCTCATCTTCTTCTTCTCTTTCACTTTCAATGTCCTCATTTGCTGTTTTCTTTGAAGTTTTAAGGACAATATTTTTAAATTTTGGCGTTTGTTTGAAGTGTAGTTCAAATATTTGTAAGGAACCTACAATTTCTTCTACTTTCATTTCATCCATGTTTCTACATTCTTCAATGGTTGTTACTTTAGGATTGAATCATTCCGGTAGGGATCTTAGTATTTACCTATAGATTTTTGAGACCAGAACTTTCTCATCTAATCCACAAATAGAGTTACAAATGATATTTAGTTTTGTGAAAAACTCCATAAAGGTCTCATGCTCTTCCATTCTGAGACTTTCGAACTGTAAAGTCAGGAGTTGCAGTTTAGATCTCTTCACAGTTCTTGTACCTTCATGGGGTTGTTGCCAACAAATCACATGCTTTTTTGGTTGTCTCACACATACTGATTTGATTGAAAATATCTTAGGATAAAGTACAATAGATAATATTCATAGCTTTAGCCTCAACAGTTTAATTTTCCTTATTGAATGTTGTCCATATTTCTTTGGTTTTTAGTTTGGAGATAGTTGTGCCATTTTCAAGTATTATTTGTTCAAGTGGTGACACATATCCTCTTTCAACAATATCCCAAACGTCATGATCCAAATATCACAGAAAGTAGTGCATTCTAGCCTTCTAGTATGCATAATTTGATCCATCAAATACTGGAGGTCTAGAGACCGATGAGCCCTCTCCTTTGGCCATATTCCCAACTTCAGTCAAGATCACTCTCTAGGTGGTGAAGCCCTTAAAGAGAGACCCGCTTTGATACCAATTGAGATTGCGGTAAAGACCACTTTAATTGAAGTAGGAATATGCCAATATGTCCTAGAGAGGGGTTAATAGGACTTTTTAATAATTTTATAACAATTTAAAATCCTATCACTCTAATCCTTATAACAAGCATATATTATGATTACTCAAGAGTAACTCTACTGGCTTCTAAGCCAAGTAGAGGATCCAATCACAAACTATATGAGAGATGAACTGTATGCAAACTAGTTTATGATGGATATGACTATGCGTATGTGTGAGGTGTGACCTCAGATAATCAGATATGAAAGTATTTAAGGAAACCACATAAATAAATGAAAGACAATAACAATCTCAAACATAGTCATTTTTATAGTGGTTCAACTACTTGTCTACTCCACTCCCAGTAACCACATTCAACCCTTGAGTGTATCGGATTTCACTAAGGAGGTTTCACACGGTTCGCCCTAAACCTAAGGTTTTAAATCAGATTCACCTTAAACCTTTACGACCTACACCTAGGCTGACTGTTTATGCTCTCACGAGCAAGGGTCAACACATCGCACCCACTTTTAGGAACACTGGCCAAGAATCTTTTACATGACCCTAACTGTTTATATCTCCATAGAGCAAGGGTCAACACAACACACCCAACATGTACACTCCTGCTGGAGGCCTCCTCACGGACTTGCAAGGGGTGAGAAACGCCTTAGACCTAATCCTAAAAAGGAATGATCACAAGAGTCTTCTGGACTCTGATAACTTATAGATAAGTAGATGAGTCCATTTTAGCTCATTGTTAAAGATCTTCTCCTTTGTTGATGAAGAATATTCTTCTTCCTTGAACCGCAACTTAGAAGATGTACCAATGCATGGCGACGGGTTGGGTCAAGGTTATGATGGAATCCTAATCTCAAATATTTTCCTATAAAGGGGATAGAGTGATTCCAATCATATATACATTCAAGGCATCCCAGCTTAACGATTTTCCATTAAGGTGGTAGCTGAAGGATCCTTGAATGCGGAAGTTCATTCCCCAATCCACTCTTTTGAATATCAATGATGAGGGTAGATTGGAGGATGAACTCCCTTGAGAGAAAGGGCTTTGGGTAAATGATCTAAGGTTAAACACTCAAAAGCACTCTCTTCTTTCTCTACCAGTAACTAAAGACAAGTACTCTATATATAGGAAAAAAGTTCCAACAGATATAAAACGGTCACATTTATGACAGAGTTTGATATCATCGAGTAGGGTCGATATCATTGAGCGTATACTCTTGATTGTATCGATTGGCCACTAGATGACACAAACTCAAATGTCATATACTTTTGAAACCTTTTGCTAGCTGGTTGAGGAGATTAAAACAGGTATCGATATCATTGGATTTCAAACTTCGATTGCATCGATACGAGGTTTGATTCCTCAACATTTGAAAATGAGAAAGACATTGCCTTTGAAATATTTTAGGTCAAGGATATGATTGAGGTACACTTGATATCATCGAAATTTGAATGTCGATGATATGGATAGTCATGTCGATGCATCGATAAATCCAAAGGATTTTTCAATTAAGCTTGCTAGACAGTTTATGTCTTTTCTCGATGCAATTGATTCAACCTCAATATCATTGATATTTGAATATCGATTCTATCGAGTGACCCTCGATCCAAGATATAAAAACCACCTGAATGTTGCTGGAAAACAGTATCCAAGACCGATATCATCGACGACCTTCCGATAGCATCGGTTTTTGAATTCCAAGGATATCAAGGAGTACATCGATATATCGAAGGTCTTCATGATTTTATTTCAAAAACAGGGACACAAACTCTCTACTGTCGGTTATATCGAGTCAACTTCGATAGACTCGACTTTTAAATTTTAATGATATTGATAGGGGTATCGATACATCGATAATTTCGTCTAGAAGAATATGTAGTTGTTGGACATCTTTTGTCCTCATATCGATAGTATTGATTGAGCATTGAGGACATTAATAGCACTTCTCGATTATATCATTCAGTATATCGATAAATCGACAGAGGTAGAAAACTTAGAGATTTTTTGATATTTTGGAAAGTTTTCTAACCCCAAAACCCTATGATATTCTAATCAATTTTAAGAGTTTTAAGTACCTGGTGTTTTGGGACATGAGATGTGAGGCTTAGATTTACCTGTGGTGAGTTCGGGCCCACATCCAGTTGAGGCAGACGGTTGATTGATTTTCCTATGGAGTTTCTCTATCTAGCTGACTCAACACTCATGCTAATTGACAAACCAGGGCACTTTCACATACCATTCTTTAAACTCATGTGATCCTCCACGTCGAATTCCGTCAACCCACGATGTAACACCCCAAACTTTTTAATACCCGAGTATTAAAAGTCCTCGAGTGTTACCATGATTTAACCTATTAGGTACATGTGTACGGTAGCAATCCAGCTAACCTAACCTTACATCTATCCTCTAACGTGAATCTGACCAATTGAGAATGATCTTCACTTATAGATCAAGTCATCTAATCGTTGATCAAAAGACAAGACTGACCATCAAGTGGTTTAATGTACGTACTTCCTCGTAAATGAATTGACGAATAACTCCCTATCCATAATGATTTTGATATACGATTCTTTTGTAAGAATTACTTTAAAACATGCTTATAACCATGTGAGGTCATTAAATTTCCCAAAACTCGCAGATCAGTAAAAATTATGAAATTTCCATTAAACTAGACCCTAAATTCTAGATTATATGGTTCCCATGATCTGCTTAATGAGAAAATTTACACCATGTTTATTACTCATAAATTAATCATACACATCAAATTTCCCTTAGATCATTGTAAAAGTGGCTGAATTGACAAATCAGCCCATAACCGTTGATTTTGGTGTCCATCAAGCAAAGAAACCTCGTTGGTGGTTGTAGTAGGATATTTCCATTCATATGAATGACTTGGATTGGCCTTCATACGGGACAAGTGTGAAATATGAAAACCCCACCTTGGTAGGCTTTTACTTAGCCGCCAAGTTAACCTTTCAAGGCTTATCAACTTTATATAAACTCAAATCTTCAGATCTAACCACTTCCTACTGTCCATCATAACTCAAACTTAGACCACACCTTGGCCTCATATGACTACGAAATCATACAAAATTTGGACCCTGATCTAGGATCCTATATCATTGAGTGTTAAAGCCAGTTCCTTCCTTTATTTGGGCGTATGGGCCAACAATACCTAACTAGACCGATGAGTGGAATAAATTTCCTGAACATCTGTCATAGTGGACCCCACTGATTTCATATAATCAAACCAGAATGTGTAACCTCCGCATGCCAGCGCACGAGGAATTTGTTACGTAAGTGAATTTTGTATGGGAGTAAAATACATACGTTATTACTATGTGCGACCAACATAAGACCAACGCTCATTTTCTATGGCTGATATGGACCTTAAAATCATTTGACAAAATGGATGATCGGAGTAGATTTCTCACAAACTACACTGTCGGCCCCACCAGTAGTGCATGAACACCACACGCATACAACCACGATGCACCGAACCGGCATCTCTGGTCAAAACTCCCTTGACCCGTCGAAATAGGAAGGAAATCCTTCCTTGTTTAAAACTCCATTCCATTGCATCAGGTGAACCGACACCGTCTGATGGTACGTGTTCGGACCCACTACCTTTGATCATGCGATCAATCCAAGCCATCCATTCTATATATGGAACAAATTTGACCAAACCTAGGGGTTCTTTTAAACTCTGCAATCAAGTGGACCCTATTTCAAAGTCGAAGCAACAACGACCAGAGAAATAAGGCGTTGTTGGGTTCTATTCAGGTGAGAAATCTCTACCAAAATTACAGGTCTGATTAGGGCTCTCCAAAAGAAGAAGGAAGGATTTCCAGATCCCTCCACAACACTAGAAACAGATTAAGAAACCAAACAGATCAGACGTGCCACTCGCAGCGGACGGGGAGCAATCTACGTGGGATGAGTTGGGGCCTACCATCTGAAATAGATAAGATGATCTGAACCCAAGGCCAAACTAAACAGACCCTAACTTTCCCCATGTGGCATCGAGTAGTGACGTACACAAAGGTTGCAAATAACTAGACGATCTTTTGCAACTGACCCGTGCAACTACAAAACCTGTTCGCACAAAACACGTTCTATGTATAGGCTATGCAGGAACATTCTAGATATGCCAAGGCATTATAAAATCCCATGACCGAATGCCAGGAAGCACGCCAGTAGGAAAAGAAAATGAGAAGAAAAGAAAAGAAAAGAAAGGAAAGAAAAGAAAAGGAAGAAGAGAAAGAAAGAAGGAAAGAGAGAAAGAAAGAAAGAGAGAAAGAGAGAGAGGAAGAAGGAAAGGAAGAAAGAAAGAGAGAGAGGAAGAAGGAAAGGAAGAAAGAAAGAAAGAAGGAGGCCGAATTGACTCTCCAGGTGCTAGGCTTTAGGTCGGGTTGAGATTAAGGTGAGGGTTTTATCCTTTAAGCTTTCGATAATTTAAGTTGATATATTTATCCTACCCCTTTTGCCTTCATGCTATTTTATCTCTCCTTTTTACGTGTTTTTTGTCTTTATTGAGTTGATGCATTTTACCTCGTCTTTGCACTTGCCCTTTTCATGCCTTTTATCTAATCTCAGATTTCTATTACCTTCCCTCTGTTTACATTTAAATGGATATCATCAATTATTCGCCCTTTTGGAATTTTTACATGTTGTCCACTGTAAGAGGTTTTCCTGGATTCATGGGAGGCTATGGATATAAGCCTTGCTCTTGTCTTACCATTGATTTGGCTCTGCCACTCTCCATTACTGAGAATCGATGGTGGTTGCTCTTCTAATTATAGAGTTGATTGTTACCACCCTCATTAAAGAATCGGTTGTTGCCTCTTCTTCGAGTTGACCTTCGTCACTCAGCTCTTATTCGAGTTGGTTATTGTCACGCACACTTTTTCCTTAAGGGCTTGGCAGGTGTCATGATATTCTTAACTAACCATGGATAAAGGAGTTCTCTCTTTATGTAAGTACTATGTTGGAATCTGTAAGTGTTATGGTTTTATGCTCCTTTGGTTGTCAAATTTTGTGGTGCCAAAACCTTAATCTATGTCTTGTGTAACTTATTGTTATAAATGTTTAAAACATTTCTTAATCGCTCTAAGCACTTTGCTTCAAGTCAAGAATGAAGAACTACTTCAACTACTACAGAAGAATGCGAGTACAAACTGCTTCGAGAAATGCAAGTACTAGCTACAACAGCAGAAGTGACCTTGTTCAAGACTCCAGCCAATGTACAACACAAAGATAAATGGTTATTCAAGCTTTAGAAGATCTCTTGATTCAGTGATACATTATGTTTAAAGTTCTCAAGCTTCACAATGATCAAAGGTCATCTATCAACTGAAGATATGAAGTCTCGAAGATCATATCTCACTTTCAAGGTAAGGTTGACCTTAGATTGTCCTTAGGATAGGTCATTTTAAATACATAATTCATTTAAATCATTATACATGAATTTAGACTTTTCTAAGACTAATCATGAATCTTGTTCGATTAGTCCCAGTATGTCCACGACCAGTCCAAGAGATTCTAAAATCAGTCCTAAGTTTGTTGCAATTTTTAAAAATTTTCTATTCGTCCACGACCAGTCCTGGACTCGGTTGACTAGTCTTGTGAACAATGTTGACTCATCCTACGACCAGTCCTGGTTCTATGACTCAAAGTCCAGCAACCAAACTCTAGGTCCTACGACCAGTCGTAAGATTGCTATGACCAGTCGTAGAGGGCCTATGACCAGTCATGAAATGGTTTTATCCGATCACGCTAAAATATTCAAAAATTCATTCTCTTACGACCAGTCGTAGTGTCCACTAAACCAGTCGAAGGTGCGATTTTTACAGCTATAAATAGATGATGAATTTCAGAGTTTGATATATAAATTCAAGTAAAATCAAGAGACTACTTTAAGAAAAGTTTGTGTTTATTTTAAGCTACATTGTGCACATTTAATATCCTCTTTTGTTAGCTTTATTAATTTCATTTTGTTTCTACATTCCAATCACAAGAAAAGAGGAATTGTGATATTCCTTCTTCTTCGAATCAAAATTAAATAGAACTAAGTGTAACTGGTTTAATTTAAAATCAATTAGAACTTAGAACCATTTTAAAGTGAGTATTGGACTTTGAACTTCTTCATTCAAACTTCTACTCCGATTGGTTCTTCCGAGTGGACCCTAGGGCGACACGTAATTTCTATGTTTCTCGGGTGGATGGTGTCCTTGTTGGTGTACGTGAGACGTTCTATATACGCAGTACATCTATTTCGAGTTATGGGGGGGTTAGTTGTCGTAAATATTCGCTCCAATCTCTGGGGACGTATTCTCCCGGTTCATGTGTTGTGGCCATCTTAGGACAACCGTGTAAAGCCATGTTAAGCATGGGACATGCAGGTGAATATCTGTATTATGGGATGCGGGTCAAGTCGGATAGTTCTAATCATATTCCACATTATGGCGGTCGCTAAGTGTGATACACCGCATATACTTTGCTAGGCATGCATCTCATATAGATTGTTTAGGCATTGATATCTCTTGCAGTGTGGATTACTTGACGTATCAGAACATTTATCTTACTTTCATGAATCTCTTGAATTACTGCTAATCTTAAAGGATAACCTTCACTATGAGTAGGACATTGACCCTCTCCCAATCGTACAGATGTTGTAGGTGATGTAGAGATTGAAGACTTAGGGGACCAACTTTCTATAGCAGACTACACCGAGAGAATGTAAAGATGATTACTTAGTTTTATACTTCCGCTGCGAACTCAATAAATGTAATAAGCTTCCATTGTGAAGGTCTTTAATTATTCTTTTACTCTGATGAAATATAATCAATACAGTTGGTTTTATTCTTGTGAATGTTACCTTCTTGGATGTAAATCAAATGAAAAAATGGGTGCGATTTTCAGAGCATCTAAGTCATATATTAACAACCAGTTTTCTTAAGCACGAGTATAAACTCGGGTGGTGAAAACTCAGGATGTTACACATGACCTGTAGACAACATTTGCACATGACCCTAAGTCACATCCTATAGATTTCAGTCATCTCAACTCGAGACTTGTACCTTAGCGACCTCATCATCACCGCGGTTCCAACGCCGTGTCTCACATACCAATGCGATACCCAGGCTAGGAGTCGTGGGCCAGCGTATGTTTTGAGGAAATGCCGTACGTTACAAATTTTGAGAGAATCTTTACCCATCTTTCACATCACTAGTCAAGTACACATCTCATAAAAAACCCATGCTTTCTTTCTCCACAAGATAAGAAACCCATCCCCTCTTAACCAAAGTTAACTCTCATGTCACTCCACCCATCACTCACAACCATCACCCCGCCCATCACTCACACCCATCAATCCATCTCATTCTCTTTCTCTCTCATTTTCTCCACCCATCCCAAGCAACCTAAGAGAGAGCCAACGTTCAAGCATTCCAGGGAGAGAAGAAGCCAAGTGTGTGACTCACTTCCTACCTAGGAAGGGTCATAGTGGCAGAGCCCTCTATGACGTTCTCTCTCTCTCTCTCTCTCTCTCTCTCTCTCTCTCTCTCTCTCTCTCTTTCCCATATTGTGGCCCACCTTGATGAATGGGTTTTATCCACGCTGTCTAGACCTTGGGGCATGTTGCTGTCCACCAGTTGGTCCACCTTGCTGGACCATTTGTCCAGACAGCCACACAGGCCAAGACAGAATGTAATACACAAAGATCAGCTTGATTTGCAAGATGGCGGGCCACACTCTTGTGGACCCCACCTTGATGTACGTGCTGTATGTTCACCAACCAGCCCGGAAGGGATAGCGGCCCACCTAGCTTACGGTCCAACGGGCAGGGCCCACCTGGCTGTCTGTTTTGGATAAGCCTAGATGAAGGGAAACACTAATGTCAGCTTGGTCCCTAGGACCCTGGGCCACCATGTGGACCCCAACAGTGATGTATGCATTATATGTATACCGTCTATCTATGTGGGACCCACCTAATGTATGCATTTCATCCACCATCCCCACCTGGCTGTTTGTTTTGGATAAGCCCAGATAAAGGGAAACACTAATGTCAGCTTGGTCCCTAGGGCCCTGGGCCACCATGTGGACCCCAACAGTGATGTATGTATTATATGTATACCGTCTATCTGTGTGGGACCCACCTAATGTATGCATTTCATCCACCATCCGTTTGTGGATGGTGGGTCTCACAGTGATGCATATGTTGTATTCGCACTGTCCAACAAGGGACGTGGGATCCACCATGCTATGTGTGTTTCATCTACATCATCCAGTGTGGATGGTGGGTCCCACATTGATGTATATGTTGTATATCCTCACCGTCCAACGTGGATGATGGGACCCTCTATGATGTATATGTTGTATTCGCACTGTTCAACATGGGACATGGGATCCACCGTGCTATGTGTGTTTCGTCCACACCGTCTAGAGTGGATGGTTTATCCCACATTGATGTATATGTTGTATACCCTCACCATCTAGCGTGGATGGTGGGACCCTCTATCATGTATTTTATACATGCTGTCTAGGGCAGTGGCCCACCTTGATGTATTTTATCTACGTCGTCTAGGGCCCAGCAGGCCCATTTTGATGTGATGAGCCCATGTGTTGTATGCAGGACCTACTTGATGTATGTGAGGCCCATTGTGCCTATATGTGAGGCCCTATGTGATGTATATTAGGCCCATGTGATGAGACCCATTGTGATGTATATGAGGCGCATATGATGAGGGCCATTGTGATGTATATGAAGCCCATGTGATGTATGTGAGGCCCTTGTATGAGGCCTAATGAGATATATGTGAGGACCTTATGTCACTCCCCAAACTCAAAAACTGGGCTCACAAAATTTTCGATCGCCGAATCCGGCACCTACAGCCTCCGTAGTACCCCATTCTCATCTCCCGACACCCATATACCAGGTTCTGATCCTGGGATGCTACAAGGAGGATTTCTAATATGATTTGATTCGTAATGAGCATAACCAAAGGCATAACCCACGATCAATAACAACAAGAACACC
Organism: Magnolia kwangsiensis; assembly: GCA_037074715.1. NCBI lineage: Eukaryota > Viridiplantae > Streptophyta > Magnoliopsida > Magnoliales > Magnoliaceae > Magnolia > Magnolia kwangsiensis. Next base: position 110,599,321 of record CM073577.1, on the reverse strand, counting down.
ACCACAAAATCCACTATGATCAAAAACTTTAAGTACAATGCGTAGGAAAGGGAAATACAAGACAGTGACAATAACAAAAACTCTAGAAGCTCGACTGCACGCTCCAACTGTGGCGAGACTAAGGCTGTGTCCTGGCATCACCTGCATGTATTAATCATGCATAAGCTGCATAAGCTTATAGAAAGCTTAGAGGGTGGTGTAAGTGTGTGTGCAATATAAGCGTGCTCAAAATGAAGGGTCAGAGTAATGTGGAATCATGCCGATGAATACATGAATGCAATCAGCCGTACCAAGGCTATGCGGTGCAAGATATGAATGCTATCGGCCATATCTAGACCATGTGATGCGAGATGCAACTCAAGCATGTCAATCCTCATCATATATCAGTACAGTTCTCATTTTGGATAATCACCAGGGTCAAGTACGCTCTACGCCAGCTTGCCGCCCCTATCCAGATGTACAACTGAGAGAGCAGAAAAGACCTCACTATCCGCTTGCCAATATCGGGCCCTACTCGTCGATAGCGGACCTATTCCTCAAGCTGGACAAACTCAACCTAGAGATTGCCGCCTCACTCAGGCGGGTAAGGTCACACCCCTTTCCAACTGACCACGACACAATGGGAGACACGGCCTACTGGTATACGACCCTTGCACGCTCGTGCATCCACTCGGTCTCGACGTTGGAGTCATCCTCTGGTACCATCGGGTTTAGCAATTTTTACCAAGGGATATCTATGGGGCCCGTATGCTAGAACCAAATATTTCTGGTATCCAATCCAGCCACCCACGATGCGTCTGTGGAGGCTTTGGCCCCTATGTCACTAGGGCATACAATAACTACAATCATACAAATGCAAGTGCATGAGTCACACTACTAGTCATGCAACAGTCCTACGTGTACCATGCGCTCATGTAGGGCAACTCTGCTTATCGGGGAGCCCATAAACAGTCCACCCGAAGGCATATGCTATGATCAGTCACTCCTCACATCAGGCATACATATGATGTGTATGATCATGAATTATGTATCTATACATGGTGATGGGCTCTGTGCATAGCGAAGACGGGCCTAGACGGCCTACACACTATAAGTATGGGCCTATCAGTGGGCCTTAGGGAGAGTGATAATGTGGACATTTAACCGACGTCATCCTTACAATGTGGGCATCTAACCATCATTGTTCCCAAGGCACTACCCATCATAAACATCATTAAATACACCACGGAGTAATCACACATTACAATGGACTTAATTACATCCCATTGGCCTTGAGTACATCAATTGGGCCGTATCATATGGGCCTTATATTCATCTAGTGGGCCGTATCAATGGGCCTTACGTACATTGTTATGGGCCTTGCATACATCACAATGGGCCACACAACGTGGGCCTTATACAAATCTAAGTGGGCCTCAGTAATGGGCCACAAATACGTCAAGATAGGCCTAGTCTCTTGGGCCTTATATGCATACCAAGGAGGGCCTAATGAATATATGAATCAAATCAAAAGATCAACTGGACCGCACTTCCAATACAGTGGTGGCAATGATTTCCATCGTTAAAATCTTTCAAGGACCACCATAACTTTATTTTTCTCATACCATGAAGTGATCTTCCAAAATGGTTGGACGGATTAGATACAACACATGCTTCATGATATGGGTCCACTTGAACTCTAGATCTGACTCATTCTTGGCCTCAAGCCATAAAATAGGCTTATAAAATGGTTGAACGGTTTAGATGCAACACATGCATCATAGTGTGGGTCCATTAGCCGTCCAGCAGTCTCGCTCATGGCTGGACGACATAGATAAAACACATGTCATGAGGCCCCACAAAATGAATAACGGTGTGAATAAAACACACACACCGTGGTGGGTCCCACCCTGCCAGGACACACACTCCATTCAACCACCTCCGCCAGGGATCAATGCTAAGACCTCAAGTGTTGAAACGAGGTATCTCTACGCGGCTGGCAGGTGAGCCGTGGACAGTGGGTCTGTAACACCCCGAATTTTTTTCAACTTGGGGTTAAACGTCCTTAGGCAATAGGTCAACCATAACACCTTGGTAACCTCTCAGAACCCAATTCCAAAGCCAAAGGAATCATTTAGAACCTAATCCTTTGGAAATTTAATGTGAATTAACCAGCGTTGCACTAGATTTCTTGCAAAATTAGCACCAATAACTTTAAATACGATCTGTAAGACCTAAAACCTATAAAATTATTGACGCTACGTTACCCTAAAACCTAGGATCAAACTCTGAACCTGTTTGTTCTCAGGAACCCTTTGAAACTTTGTATTGAAAAGTCCGATAGTGATGAACTTAGACAATTACGACCGCCTAGTTGGACTTGACAATCGTTTCGAAAATCAAGCCCAACTGATGTTCTGAGGCTATTTCATTTTTCCTGGAGCGAGTGTGAGAAAGAGTGAAATTCTTTATAAATTAAATGTGATTTAAATAAATCTGGCACGTTTCGCTTGCGGGTTAAGTATAAGCATTCAGACCATCAAAATCTGACCTAAATACACCCTCAGATCAGGGAACATTTCCCACTCAGGTCAGTATACTTGGAATCCTTGATCGAGTCTCAGTGACCGCTGAACTGAAACTGTTTCGCCACGTGCGATCTGGGAACACTATCAGAACGAAAACTTAATGTGATCAGGATCCAATATCCATGAGCTTAAGTCCGACCGCATTTGGTCAGGGGACCTCCAGAAATGCTCTTTTGGATCGGAACAGTCCCGATTTGGCTATAACCCAAGTATACCTTGACTTAAAGTCTGTTTTGGTCATGTTAGGGCTTATAAAAGGGCCTTAAACCCTTAGCTTTCTAACCCATACGAATTTGGGGAAAACCCTAGGAGAGAGAGGAGAGAAAAGAGAGAGAAAGTGAGAGAGAAGTTGGAGCTTTCTCCTGGGATTCTTCCCTACTACTCCACGTGCCAAATCCATCCACCTGCATCGCTATTCTGGCGATTCTAACTCCGTTCTTAGGTAAGAAAACCTAAACCCTAACCTGATTTGAAGCTTAGACTAGTTGTAGAAGAGTTCTAGCTAACCCGTTTCTTACTATAGGTAGCGTATCTGCCGTTGATGAAGACACATCGTCTGAATCCTAACGAATACGCTTCTACGGCATAAGGTGTGGATTTTAGACGCTTAGATGACCTATTTTCAAAGCTTTCAATGCCGTTTAATGGTAGATTGCTGATAAGGATGCTGTTTGACATGTAGAACATGCTGTCCGTTTTTCATTTCGAATACGTATGAAGAATAAGAGATTTAGGGTATTTTAGGTATTTGTAAGAAATACTGTATACGTACGTATTTTGCTGATATGATTGCCATGAGTATTTACCATGTACCTATACTAGTAATACGTGTATGATCTGTTTGGTGAAGAGATTCGCCCTAATGCACATATTGGCCGACATATGCTATGTAGACTAATGTGTGTAGACTAAGTATTTGTTGAAATGCTTAAATCAATATGGTTTATGCCTGCCATATGTTTTGAATGTAAGAACATGATTGTTGTGTATTAGACAACTCCTTGATATAAGGATCCGTCATACTATATGTTGAAATCAACATACGTCAAGTACGTTGGAGTTGAGTAGTCTAAGCGTTTGTATAAATGTATGTATTAGTAAGTATTGAGTAGATTAGCGTTGAGACTGGATTCTCAACTAATTTGATGATGTATATGATTTCCTCTATGCTTGTTGTATTTTAATTGATTTCCTTATGTGTGAAGTACTTGTGTATGGTTAAATTGCCTATGTTGTATCTCATAACATGTTGCTAACATGCTTGGATTACTTGTTATTTTAATTTTGTTTATCTCATATGATTACTGATTCACATCTTTGCGCTTGGGGCTATACTCTAGTCCAGGCAGTCGGTAACAGTTTAGAATTCGTGGTTGGATTCTATTCACCACGAAGGATGGGTATGACGAACCCGAGTCGTACTAGAATCGTCGGCAGTGGTTAGGCCACACGAAGTGCTTGTGCACTTCATGTCGGTCGATTCGACGTGCGATCGCGCTAGTTGAACTCATCAAGTAACCCGACTGACCATTGTATGTTCACCTTGTATTCGACATAACTGCTTGAACCTAGGGTACTGAACTTACCCGTGATAACCCTGATAACCGTGTTACCTTGATCCACTAAGACTCATGAGCCCGGCATGGTGGTATGGGACACCATGGTCAAGCTGTCGGCCTACGCTGGGGCCACAAACCTCCCCATAGTGACCAGTGAGCAACCTAGACTCGTGAGCAGATTATGGTGGTATGAGACACTATATTCTTACTGTCGGCCTACACTGATAAGGTGATGGGGGAGCGGTGCAACGAGTGCGAGCAACAGCCCTGATAGCCCTTTGTAGTGACCTCGAGCATACTCTGAGTTTACGTGAGGCGACGACCCTTCCGTAGTAACAAGAGTACAACTAGGCCTATATTGATGAGGTGATGGGGGAGTGGAGCAACGAGTGCATGCAACAGCCCTGGCAGCCCTTACAGTGACCTAGAAATATATCATCGTATGAGACTATTAGGAGTGACGACCCTAGACAGGATCATTGTTTGGGTATTAATATAAGGGAGGTACCTTAGTTTCCCAATCCTGCTGTATGAAAAGGACTAATAACAACTCGGTAATCATACTCATATCGCACTGCATGTGCCTGGAAGATGTGGAGCACTGAGGGAAGAAAGCATACCATGGACGTAAGATGGTGTCGCATGAGGGAGTATGTCAGTGAGGGCATCCATCATGTCATTTCATTCTTGCATTAATCACAGTGTTTAGGAATGTTTGATTGCTTACTTTACCATTATCGCGTGATTGATTTGATAACATGTTAACCTTTGCTCTATGATTCCATTGAGTTATCTACTCACTCCCACGTTACGGGATGGTGTTGCGCACACCAACTAGTCCCTATTTTAGTTTCAGATGGTGGCGATGCTTGCGAAGCAGAGCCGGACTTGATGATGAGGAGGAGGATCCCTCCTATATGTAGGTTCTGATCGACGGGATTACAAGGAGGTTGATTAGATGCCATGACACTTGTCATTTTATATTTTTGGAGCACTCATGCATATTCTTTTCTTTCTATTTTGGAGTATACATGTATTTAGTTAACCTGGTAACATGTTCACACTCTAGAGACTTACAATCATTTATATATTTTATATATCTATCACATTCTTTTGCTTGCTGATTTAACTGTCTCTGGAGTATGATATGTTGTTTTGGCTTAATCCACCTCATATTTTATGTACTATTACCACCGACATTCATCCATCATTGAAAATGTTGCATAAGTGATGTTCTGGAACTCGGGAGTTGGGTTTCTACCCGACCCCCGATTTTCGAGGCGTTATAGGGTCCCACATGGGGCCTACTATAATGTTTATTTTCCATTCATCCTGGGCCCACTATAATGTTTATTTTCATCCAAACTGTTCATGAGGTCATGTGGACCAAGGTGGGCCCGTAGGATATTCATTTTTTTTACACTACCGGGGGGGGGGGGCACTAGAATGTTTATTTGCCACCTAACTGTTCATTGGGTCACACAGTCAGGGGCCCACCATAATGTGGTTCACAAATTCAGTCCACTCATTATGCGTGTCCCACTTGGATGAGGGTTCAAACCAAGTTTCAACCGCATCCAAACTTCAGGTAGGCCCCACCAAGTGCTCTTATATGTTTTAGGTATGTCTTCACATGATTTTAGATGGTATGGCCCACCTGCGTTCCGTATACGGTTGATTTTTGGAAGGAGGCCCACTGCCCTTAGGGGCCACCTAATGAACGGGATGGATGTTTGAAAAACATTACGTGGGGTCCACAGCTGGGGCCGTGAGCCCCAGCTAATTCGTTCGCTCGCCAGCGGTCCAGCGCTGGATGCTGTGGCGCCCTTAGCAGCAGCAGCAACTGCTGCTTTGTTTTTTTTTAAAAAAAAGGGATTTCGTGGTTTTTCCCCGTTGGGGCCCACATCAGATGGATCCACACCGTCCATTGGATTCCACGCCTCAAGACCAACCATTTGAGTCTAATATTCAACGTATTTAGCGAGTAAAGAAAAATATCCAATGGTTTTAACGGTAAGCACGACTATTTACTATGGTATGGCCCGCTTGATTATCGGATCGGCCTCATCTTTTGGCTCAACGCCTAAAATGATCGGAAAAAGAGGGTGGACAGCTTGGATTAAGTTCTTACTTCAAGGTGGGGCTTGCATGAGCGGCCCACCATTTTCCTTACTTTTTTTTTAGCTTGTAAGTACACACCCATGTTAGTGCACATACTCCACGTTAGCCACCCCTGTCCACAGCTACACGTCTGGACAATGTTACTATAACACATGCACCATGGTGGGTCCCACATGTAAGTGGCCCACCATCATGTATAAATACATATATTAATATAGTATTAATATAAAATAAATACAATATATTATATAGCATATGGGACTTCCCACCATCCCAAAATGGACGATGGATTTCGCCTAAAATGTGGTGGGCCACACCATTGATGAATGGAGTGGATTTAACATGATTTGGTGGGGCCCACTTCATTCTAGGGAAAGGAGAGAGAGAGAGAGAGAGAGAGAGAGAGAGAGAGAGAGAGAGAGAGAGAGAGAGAGAGAGAGATACACGGTGATAGAGAGGAGGGTCCCCGCCACTATAGGCCCTCCATAGTTATAACACATACATCAAGTGGGTCCCACAATAAGTGGGCCCTTAAAAATTAAAATAAAGGATGATCACCCATCTCTTGGCTGTCACCTTGCTCCCTTAGCCTCCTTAGCACCTTTGCTTGACTTTTAACGGCGGTAGATGATGAATCAACGGTTGAGATGGGAGATGAATGGCTTGGATAGTAGGTTTTTGGGATGGAAAATGGGCCACACAACTCACTTTCTCTTTTTCTCTCCTTGGAAAATTGTGGACGTGTGAAGCTTGTTGGTTGCTTGAGAATTTTTGAATTTGAGAAAGAGAGAGGTGTGATGGTTGAGAGAAGTGATGGGTGATGGATGTGAAGTGTACTTGACAAGTATGAGTTTGTAAGAGAGAGGGTGAGAAAGAGTTGACTTGTGATGTTGCTTGACTTGTGGAGAAAGAAAGCATGAGTTAGTTGTACTTGACTTGATGTGTGATGTGTACTTGATTGATGGGACATCTCGTATAAATTTTCTCATAATTCGCAACGCTCGGTGTTTTCTTCGAATTGAATGCGAGCCTACATCTCCTACCCTGGGTATCGGGTCAGTGCGCGAGTTGCAGCGTTAGAACCGCGGCGACAGCGCGGTCGCTATGTTACAGGTCTCGGGTCGAGTCAACTCTGATATGCAGGAGTCAGTTTAAGTTCACGCGTAAACATCGAATACAGATCGAAGGTTGTTGAAATTCAATCGAAAGGACCACGGAAGAATACGGTACGGTCTAGGACACAGGTCTTACAACTCTCCCCTCCAAATAAAAATTTGGTCCTCAAAATTTGCTTAGTCACCACAAGAAAACATAACTCAAAATAGAAGGAGAAATAAGGCATCGTCATATA